>CM070566.1:56473148-57673148 GCA_036346405.1 Phyllostachys edulis
TGAGTTAGTATACCCTTTTTGGCCGTCTCGAACTCATAAAACCCAATCCTAACTCCGTTCGGCCATATCCAGCTCCTTTACCTCTTTAAGTTGATTTCTTTTCTCTTTTTATATTTTTGTTGTAGTTGGATCTATTTTACGAGCTCGTTCCTTGTTGAGCAGGAGTTTTATTGGTTTGTGTGTCTTCGCTATGTTTCGGCCAAGCGAGGCATTTCGAGACTTGAGGCAGAGGACCCCAATGAGCGAGACAGTTTGTGGAATTTGAGCAAGGAGGCAAGTTGCATACCTTGAACATATTGAACCTACATGTCATATAATTCATATTGCTATCTTCATTAAAATATTTTTGCCAAGTATTTCAACAAAGAAATAATACTTTGGAATGCCATGTTGAATAGATATAAACCCTTAACCCCACATATTAAACTACCCATTCTTGTAGGCCATATTCACCTTGACAAACTTGGTTCACATAAAATAATAGCAATTATTCTGTTAAGTCATACAAAACTACATTTCTAAATCATGTAAGAAAGTTGGCTTTAGGCCAATAGGTTTTGGGTGTGAGTTGAGGTTGAAACCAAAAGTTGGACAACCCAAGATACTTGGTAAAATGGGTCATCGGTGAGATCTAGAGGTGGGCAGCATGAGTTGGGCCATCGCCTCCTTTGGGTGACATGTAAGACGAGAACCTTGTGCTAAGTAATGAACCACGATAAACCACTCAACCACATGCGTGGTCATTACTCCCTAGCTTAGTATTAATGCTCTTCCAATTGAATATCTACAATATCAAAGGCGAGACAGGTGGGCCTCTAAGGACACTCACTGGTTCTAGCAATCCAGATGGGCCCGTCGGCATCGAGGTACAAAGTCCACTATTGGCGGTGGTCTCCAGAAATTTGTATGGATTAAGATCTCTGGGTAGAGGCTAAAAAGGATAAGCAAATGAAAAGGCTTTGTTATCCTAACTTTCGGTTATGCATAAACATGATGCGTGTCAATGTGAGTTTGTGATATCGTGTGGGTAAAGTTGGGCAACTCTGCAGAGTGTAACCAATGTTATTCGAATACACCGTGCTTAGGTTAATGAAGTTCGTGTTCATGGGTGATTCCAACATACAAAGCATAAGTAGAATTTCTGAGATGTTAATTGGTAAATTGATTCTTGTAACCCACATGGCTATATTTATTCTTGTTTTTTGTCTTTATTTATTGTAAAGCTTTTAAATTCAACTATTGCATTCCACATATACTGTATTGGTAAAAGTACCATTCCTTTGATATCCCCAAACATATAAGTAAATAGCATTCCCTATGCAATTTGTTGAGTCTGATAGTTGTACTCATTCTTGCTTAAACATCAACAGAAGAATTTTGGGAAGATCAAGGTGTGCTCTACGAGCAGGAAGAACCAGTAGACTTTGACGACTACTGGTACTAGGGTCTCCTTTACGCCCAAGTTGCACTGTGGTTCTAGCTTTCTTTTGAAGTGTATTATATTACTTTGGACTTGGATGCCCGCTCGCTTTCAAGCCGGTCACGTTAAGCCCTATCTCATTGTAATAAAAGTCTCTTTTGTTGTAGCGTTTGCTTGCTTGTGAAACCACGACTTTATAATCGAACATCCTCGGACAGTTGTAAAGATTCTAGCAATCCTAGTTTTAGGGTCGTTACAAACCTCGCCGGCCGAGCTCCTCGGCGGTGGCGGAAGATGGTCCCGCCTTAGCATCTTAGTGGGTTTCCTTTTGCCTTTTGTATAGTCTGGGATTGCCTCTCCTATTAGCTCTTTGCTGCCACGGATGAGGACATGTAAAATCCCCAGCGGGGATGAGGACGAGAGAAAAAAAAAATGCCCCCAAATTCCCCATTATCATTCACTAAATCATTCTATGAGTTGCCGACCGAGTTGCTTGCGTGCGTGACGAGTTATAGATTACGGGCAGACGTGGTATGAGAATTTTTTATTAAATAATCATTTTTAACTTTTATTTTAAAATTAATCTCGGCGTCTTTATTTTTAAAATAATCCCTTTGGTCACGCGGAAGGTGGCGTGACCAAAATAATCGCTCGCGCCAGAGAGGTGGCGTGACCAAAGGTGCCACCAAGCCCTCGCCCATGCGCGCCGCCAGCGTGGAGGCCTCTGTCACACCAGCTCTAATGGCATGACAGTGGTGACTTAGTTGCGGCCTCGCGGGCATCGATTCATTCTTCTTTCCCCGACGCCTTTCTTCCTCTTCCTCTCGATTCGTCGCCGCCGCCACCGGATCCCGTCGGCCTGCTCCCGGCGTAGTCCTCCTCCGCGCCGTCCTCGTCCACACCTCCGCCACGCCGGCCGCGTCCTCCTCCACGCCTCCTCCACACCGGCCGCGGCCTCCTCCACGCCGGCCGCGGCCTCCTCCACGCCGGCCGCGTCCACGCCGGCCGCAGCCTCCTCCACGCCGGCCGCGCCCTCCCGCCTCCTCGACGCCGGCCGCGTCCTCCACGCCGGCCGCGTCCACGCCGGCCGCGTCCTCCTCGACGCCGGCCGCGGCCTCCTCGACGCCGGCCGTGTCCTCCACGCCTCCTCCACGCCGGCCGCCTCCCCTGCGAACTGAAGGTTGATTCTCCCCTGTGACTAGAATGATATTCTATGGACATGGTATTCTGTTTCAAATGATGCACATAGCGAGTTAGCGACTAGCAAGTCTAGGCACTTGCAGGGTTTAATTTCCTGGTGGTCAAAGCTTGGTTTAAAACTTCAAATAATGAAATAAAAGAGGCCTGTTTAGTTCGTAATAACTTCAGCTACACTGATATGTGATGTGTGACACATTTCTTCGTTAGTCGTTTGGCTTACTTTTCCATTTGCGATTGCTATAGCCATGTGCGGGCGTTACTAGTTTAATTATCTTCTATTCCACAGACTAGCTACGGTTAGCAGCACTGCAGTGTGCACACTAAATACACTACAGTTCAGAGGTGGCCGACTCTGGTTACCAGCCAAAACGGCCACATTTAGACAGTATCACCTTTCTGTATACAAGACAAGCCTACTTCTGCTCATTGGTATTTTTTACTATACCACTAACACAAGCAGAAACGCAGATGCTCTGCGGGAAAATAAGTGCACCCCCTCCCATTTCAGTTCTAATGAACTGGATGGGTATGAAATCAAATGATTCTACTTGCAACAAGCTGTCAGTAACATGTTCCCTGAGAAGCTGACATCTTGAAAGAAACCAGTCCAGAGAAGTGGTGAATTGCATGTTTAATGACAGGAAATTCAGTCTTACGCTTTTGTGGGTCATTTGAGGGGAAGGAAGAAAAAGGGTTCCGCATGAACAAGAGAATTATGGAAAAGGTTTCATAGGATACAACAAAAGAAACCTATCCAACCAATGTTTCTTGGGCTGGTCAGCTGGTGGATGAGTGCAAAATTTATTGAAACTAGTTGTTGCCTTAGCAACTCTCCTGTAAAACTCTTTCTTGAACTAGATCCGCATAGCTAGGATTCAAGTTTCCATTTCCATCCTGCTTACAGCCTAGATGGGGAAAATAGGCTACAATTAGTTATATCTGCTCAAACCCAGTCGAACTGGCCATCCTGATCTAGATCAGCTTGGTTACATGCTTACATAGCCATTCCAAACAAGCTGTGAGTGATATATGCCCATTACTCCATGATATTTAGTTTTATCCCCTTATCCTCCCCCCAACCCCACCACACACACACACATTTCTATAGCTTATGAGTGTTAGCATATTATCATTAACCGATACTTCTTTTTGCGATATCTACAGTAGAAAGAAACTACATCACTTTGTTTCCTGAAGAGACCAATAATGTGTGGTAAACAGGAAAACCAAAAAGGAAAAAAAAAAGATTACATTGGTTCAGCTGCCTACTTATCATCCAGTAAAGGGTAGGTCCTAAACAAAGTCTCCCTACTTATCATTCAGTAAAGGCTAGGTCCTAAACAAAGTCTCCATTAAGCTAATTCACTTTAAGTCAAGTAAAAGAAAACCCAAGGAATTTATAAGAGAAATGTTGTTTAATATAATAAAATAAAGCAATGGAAATCAAATATAGGCCGAAGGCGAAAAAATATGACTTATCTCCTTTCTGCACATAAGATTTCCCGAACGAGTGGTTCGTGGCACTCCGAGCGTGTAGCTCTGGCGTACCAGAGCGAAGTCTCCGGGCGACTCGAGAATGAGCCTGGCGGTTCCAAACACGTGGTTTGGCGGTCTCGAGAACGGATCTCGCGCGCATTCGCACGTGGATCCAGTAGTGTAGGTCGCGACTCGTGAGGCAAGCTCGAGCGGTCCCAAACACGTGGTTTGGGCGGTCTCGAGAACAGGATCTCGAGCGTGGTCGGCACGAGAGACTCGGGTAGTGTATGTTTTGGATCTTTTGCATCTCCTTGTTTCTTGGTGTTATTCGTCCACTTCGTATGGCCTAACACTGAAGTCGTTGTGAAACAACCCGTCAATTATGCACATGTTTCAGTACTTGCCGTTTTTCGCTCATATGGCATGCAATACTCACTTTGCAATATTTTGTTGGATGTAGATGGTCGTGGTTGTGCGTGTATTTATTGGTGGGCCCATTAGACAAACTGGAAGTTCTGTCAACTTTGCGACATAAAGCTACCGTCCTTTTATTTAAGTGAATCACCGGACTTGACAACTCTTGTGACTAGGATTAAGTCGACATTTGGATGGGATGACCGGGGTTGTTGCTGGAATGCAAGGACGATATATGACGCAAGTCGGGTTCTAAGATGCACGCCTTTCGGTGCCAATTGTGTCCGCCGATGATTGGGACATGTACAAGGAAATTGTGCTCGCATCTCAGTCCGGTGTTGGAGGTGGCGGTGAAAGGACAATCGTTGAGGATTTGCCGATAATTTGGATGTGGTGAATGGCAACACGGAGGAACAAGACCTCACGCCCATCATTCGCGAGCCCCCAATGGAAGAGCGACCTTCCAAGAGTTCGTTAGCGTGAGTCTTACCAACCATGACCCTCGTCGGTGGATCGACTTGTATCTTCCCCATAACGTGTTATTGACCTGTGGTCGATTTCAGCGGTCTTTGTAATGAACAACGAGCTTGAGGAGGAGTTGTTTCGTGATGGAACAACCCGTGAAGAGAGTCGACGAAGGATGGAGCTCGGCCAGAAGATGAGGCTCCGCACCTCTTTTCTCCGCAGAGGATGGCGGGGTTCTTCGCGATGTAATGGGTGAGGTCCCATCGGTGCATTCTTTCGATGATGTCGAAGATAGTTGATAAGGCGGTTTGTGCTAATGGGTTGAGGAGTAGGGATGGCATTGCGACCGGGAGAATGACATATCTGGAAGAACTTGTTGTTTCCAACCATGGAGGACATGAAGGTTTGGCCGCAAGAATACTCGGTCTTGGCACCATCGTCTGCTCATAGTGCAACCGCCGCAAAGATGAGCTGTGTGGCGGCGGGAGAGGTCGTGCAACTGGCCGGCCGGAGTGGCTCAAACGAGGCCGAGGCCGGGCGAGACGGGAGGTGCCATGACGAGGCCGAGGAGGATGAGGGAGGCCGCGAGGACGAGCGAGGGTGGCGAGAACGAGGATGAGGAGGAGGAGGGAGGCCGAGGCGAGAGGACGTCGCCGCTAGGATTCCCGACGAGATGCTCCTCAAGGACCTAGTTGATGCACCGCCCACAAAGACGACTCAGGACACCCCACGCCGCCAGAAACGGCGTGATCGCGCGGACATTAGTTCCAGAATGGCGCCGACGCAAGACGCGAGGCCAACACCCGAGAGCGAGGTTCACGCGGAAATTGGTCTTGTGGCGCCAGCATAGCGATGGGATGAATGATGCGTGCTTGCATTTTGTACTTTATATCTTATGGAACTTTGTATGGCCATTTTGAAAGTTGAATGAAATGAGATGGATGATGGTTGCTTTTTATTACTGTTTAAATGAAATCATTGTAATGAACTTTGGATGGTCTTATTTAGTATTACTTACCTTTTCCTGTTTGGATGAGATAAAAAGAGTACTGCTGATATGGATGATGGTTGCTTCTTATTGCTTTTGAATGAAATTATTGCTGTTTGAATGAAATCAGTGTTAGGTTGATTCAATGTAGGTAAGTGGTACTGTCACGCCGTTATTGGTGGCGTGACAAGCCAGTACTGCCACGCCAGACTAAGTGGCATGACAGGACTTAGCCCGGCAGCGATGGCCCAAAATGCAAGTCCTCTGGAACGTGAACCATTTTCGCGTGGCAACACGTTTTTGCCACGCCGTGCCGGGTGGCGTGACAATACAGTCCTGTCACGTCCGGGTAAGTGGCGTGACAGGACTTAGCCCCGGCAGCGATGGCACAAAATGCAAGCCCTCTGGAACGTGAACAATTTTCGCGTGGCAACACGTTTTTGCCGCGCCGTTTGAATGGCGTGACAATAAGTCCGTCCACGGGGTAAGTGGCGTGTGAGGACTTAGCCCGGCAGGCGATGGCCCAAAATGCAAGCCCTCGAACGTGAACAATTTTCGTGGCAACACGTTTTTACACGCCATTGCAATGGCGTGACAATAAGTCCTGCCACGCCCGGGTAAGTGGCGTGGCGAGACTTAGCCCGGCATCGATGGCCCAAAATGCAAGCCTGCGAACGTGTACAATTTTCGCGTGGCAACACGCTTTTTGCCGCCATTACGTGGCGTGACAATACTATTGTCGCGCCGGGTAAGGTTAGGGTTTTAGATTCAAGGTAGGTTAGGGCTTAGGTTTTTAGGGTTAGGGTTTTAGGTTTTAGGGTTAGGTTTACGGTCAGGGTTAGGGTTTTAGATTGAGGGTCAGGGTTAGGTCAAGGGTCAAGTTAGGGCTTTAGCTTTTTAGGGTTAGGGTTAGGGTGGTTTTTAGGTTCAGCGTTAGGGTTTCAGGTTTATAGGTCAAGGGTTAGGGTAGTCTTAGGTTTCAGATTGGTTCAGGGTTAGGGTTAGGGTTAAAGTCTAAGGTTTAGGGTTTAGGGTTTAGGGTTACACTTTTCAGACCGATAAGACATCACTCTGCAAAGCAAGACAGACTCACATGAAATTAACCACACCATGCTTGCAGTGATAAGACCAAATGAGTCGACTTTAAGCGATGACAAGCCCACACGCAGGCGACTTTTCCGAGAGATAAGACCAAAGGAGACGACCTTACTTGAATGACAATCATCATTTCTCCGACGACGTGATAAGTCGGTCCTGCAGAGTAATGTCTTTTCATTCTAAAAAGTTGGTGAGGCGATCGAGTTGTCCGTGCAAAGTCCGTCAAATCTTGTCTTGTCATCGCGTGCAAAATTGTCTCTTTGGCCTTGTCATCGCAATGTCCGCACCGTGCGGGTCTTGTCATCGCGCAAAGATCGCTTCCTTCTGTCTTGTCACTATGCAAGGCAGTCTTTTGGTATTGTCACCGTGCAAAGCCGCCTGCTTGCTATTATCTCTCGTAAAGCAGCGGCCCGTTAGGTCTTGTCATCTACAACCTAACACATTACCCCGCCGTCTTGCCTCCCTGGCTATAAATGTGCACCCCATGCTCCGGCAGACCACTCGATCCTTCAAACCGCGGGAAGAAGAACCTTCTCCGTCATACACTAACATATCATGGCGACGCCGAGAACCAATCAGCAACCGGTCGCCTGGCCGGACCTTCGTCGAAGGAGGGAGGACTTCGCCCTAACTACGGTTGGTGCCGAACAACCGTGTTTCAACCTAAGTGGCGAAATGCGGACACGGGAGGACGCTTATCGTGCGGTCATGAGACGCCTTTCGATGGCGACGGCGTTTCCGATGCCCATACTGCGGGGTAAATACTTTTGTTCGGGTTACTTATCGCTAATACATCCTCCATACTAACCGTCTCTTACCGCAGATGGCGAAATGCAACTTTACCCGCTGGATCGATCCTCCTCACGCTTACTATGTTGTGAGGTACGTGGATGTATTGTGGAACCGAATCTTTGATTTCGAGACGCAAATTGAAGATCTCAAGGAGCAAAATGATGACCTCCGCCAACAGATGCAGCGCGAAAGGGGCAACGAGGAGGTCGTAAACATAGGAAGTTCCTATGATCCCACATGCTGCTGCGCCAACCCTAGCTGCATATGTGCGTGCCACTACAACGATGGCCAGCCACGTCCGAGGCGCCCAGCTGGAGAACACTCCATGTGGGTTGTATGAGGCACCTTTCCGTACTAGTTCCCGGAAGGTCTAATTTATTTCTATTAAAAAAGCGCATATGTATCGTGGAGAACTTGGTTTATTGATGTTGTTTCTTATGCATGTAACCAAACCCCGTATAGCCATGTTATTCCAAGCTTTGTTATGAAGTCTATTTTAATTAGCAACTTTAAATCTAAATGCGTCTTTTTCGCTTTCAATTCTTCGCGTACTAAGGCATCCAACAACATGACAAAAACGAGTTAGGAAGTTTACGGTTTGGTATCGACCACAAACCTATGATTCCACTAAGATGTCTACGCATCTTTCATCAGCAATCTTGTCTAGCATACCGTCTCGCATCTTTCCACTAGGATGTATACTCATTTTTTCCGGGATGCATTATGTATCACTTAGGACCGCCCTAAAAATATTGTAAAGTGTCTAACGTTTTCAAAACACACAAAGATTATGTGTCTATATATTCTATTTCTTCGTCGACTAAAAGGATGGTGTTATATTTGCTTACGAGAGAGGTTTTTATTTTCAAGTTGTGAATAGAGACATGTTATATGTACATGCCATTATATACCACCGTATCTTCAAATTGAATAGTCCTGTCCACGCCGTGATACATGGCGTGACAAATTGATCTGTCACGCCGTGAGGCCTTAGCAGTGACAGTGCCATAAACCTCCTCCATGGCCGGGCTTGCGCGAGGCTTGCGTGGCACCTTTGGTCACGCCACCTCTCTGGCGTGGCAGTTCTATTGGTCACGCCACGGAAGGTGGCGTGACCAAAAGGTTATTTTAAAAATAAAGTGTGCAGGAGATTAATTTTAAAATAAAAGTTAAAAATGATTATTTAATAAAAAAAAATAAGTGGTATGATCGGTCAGAGACACCGACACACGACGAGGAAAAAGGAGGGAAAAAGTGGAGGACAAATCATCCTCCATCAAGGTTCGAACCGTGAACTCTGCTTGTCTAAAACTAAAGGACGACTAGCGCCGGACGTATAATCCCGAGCTAACGTTGTATATCACGTCTTGTTGTTTGATCTCGCTATGAGGTTCGATCGTCCGATCTCGGTGTGTTTTACTTCCTCTGAAATAAGCGAAAGTACTATGCAACATCACGCACCCTAGTGCAACAAAAACTCCTCCTCCGTCCGATCTCTTCCAAATAAACATAGGGAAAAATAGCATATTATCACCGAAATTGCATGAAAACCATCAGTATAGAACCTAACTGCACTTAAAAACTAATTCAAATATATCAATCAAACAAATTTCGATGTTACAATATTACAACATTTGAAAATAATTGTTGTAACATCAAGAAATTTGCAGCATTTAAAACTAACTTGTGAAATATTTTGATTTTATGTGTGCAACAATCGGCAACAATAGTTGCAACAATATCCTTTTCTTGCAAAAATTCAGGAAGATGTATTGCAACAAACCAAATCAAGCTGCTACAACAATTCGAGAGAATGCATGCAACATTTAAATGGTAAAGGGATGTTGCAACAAATCAAAACACCATTGCAACAAAAAAAAATCTCTTGCCGCAACATTTGTCTCCATGGACTTGAGGAAAAGGTCACTAGCCTCATGTCGTTTGCTCATCATCTGTCTTCCTGACTTCTTCGACGGTCATCCGAGCGCATTTCTTTATCGTTGCCCTCTCCTTGCCAGATCCAAGAAAGAGAGGGGGAGGAAGGGAATTATAGGGATGACCGTGGGTCTGTGGCTCTAGCAGCGGGCTCAAGTGGTGAGCTTGGGCACTGGTGAACCATCATAGGGCAGGGGTGGAGGTAGTGAGGTGGGGGATTCCGAGATCAGAGAAGGATTGTGTGGTAAATAGCTGAATGAGTCAGTGAGAGTGAGAAGAGAGATGAATGGTATGGTGATGTGGGACAAGAGGAATGACTTGGTCAAAGTGGAGTGGTACGTGATAGACAAAAAAAACTAGGCACATAAACAAGTCACGTGGGTGATGAAATCGTCCGATTTTTGTTCTCCGTTATGCGCTGAAAGTAGCATTGTCCAAAACTAAATACAATACTCGGCATGTTTACTTAATTGTTCCTTTTTTATTATAATATAAGTCTAGAATTTCTACGAATGGGTATTCAACGCAAAACAGGTCGCAACGGTCGGATCCTCCTCCACTTCTCTTCTTCTCCGTTTCCGACATCTCCATCTCTTCCTCTTCTCAAGGCGATGATGAAGGGCACAAGTCGTGCGAGGAAGCCACCGCGCAGCCGCAATTGAATGTTTGATTTTAGGTGAAAGCTCTCAATCGAAGGTGGAAGTTTGGTCCCTCGGTTTGAAAGTTTCGATTCCCCTAGTTGAAAGCTTTTGTTTTTCCAAGTTGAGAGTTTGATGTTCCAATTTTAAAGTTTTTGAAACTTGAATTGAAGTACTCCTCCTGTAGCGGCGGCGGCATGTCAAGTGAGGTGGCCGGATCGTCGCTGATTGCGCCGGAGAGGCGGGGAGTTGGGCCATCGGAGGCACTGTGAGGCTCCCATGGAGCATTGGCTTTGATTTTGATTTGTTTTATGCTTCAAACGTATCAAATCGTACAGACTCCAGAGCAGATACTAGATCACCACTGAGTTCCATTTACATGGTTGTCACAAAGGACGTATACAACTTTTGAAGAAGAAGAAAACCGTCACGAGTTCAGACGAACTGGGTGTTACTACATTGCCGCGAACGACAGCCAGTCTGTCACGACTTTCTAGCCTTCTTGTTTGAAGATAAACTGCATTTCAAAGCTCCAGGCTTGAAATTTGAGAAGCCATGCGCATGCAACACCCTTCTGGTACCACGACTCAACTCAGGCCACAGCTCCTCCGGGAAGGAACCATGGAAGACGTGCAGAACCTTCTAGATTCGCGTGTCTACGTCGTCGCCGTTGAACAATCCTATTTCCTCGCTCCGGTCGCTCACAATGGCAACTGCCATTTCCATTAGAATCTGAAGCTAGCAATCCTCGACGCTCATCTTTGCAGCACCTTTCACCAGTGCCTCCCCAGCAGCGTTTCGCTGCATCCGAGCCTGCTGGGTATACTGCTTTTGCAGCTCTCGAAGCCTCTCCAAGAGTTCTTGGAACGAAGGGCGGCGTTGTGGGTCACTGCTCACAGAAAGGATGATCGTTTAGTAGGAATCAGTTGTTTGATATTACGCAAAACAGTTGTTCATAGGAAAAACAGTATGTACCTTTCCCAACAGCTCTCAATCATTGATGCCCACTGAGGATCTGTGTCGCTCGGAATGTCCAACCTCTGGTCCATGAAACCCACGGCTCCAATAACCTGCAACATAGGGGATCGCAATATTACGACTTTCCTATGTACTAGTATGCTTATATAAGCAAGAAACTGGGTTTGTCTTAAATTGCAATGGTGATGATTTCAATTCTCCAAAAAGATTCAGCAGCAAGGTAGTATTTTGCAGGGAGAATTGGCTCTGGGACACCGAAAAGAGGAGTATTTATATACTTTTCCTAGAGTGAAAAGGAAAAAGGACCCCTTGGGAGAGTAAACTTTATGGAACTTTTCCTAAGCAATCCTGCAACAGAAAAGCTATGGACTGGCAAAAGCATCTTGGTGGTAATCTTGTTACCAGACTGAAAGGAGAATGGAGGAAATATGAAGCAAAGAAACATTAAATTTTGTTATTATCACTGGTTGTATCAAAGTAGATGTTTAATCCAGGTAAATCTTGCTATCTTTTTCTACCTCCTGAAGTAAACAATGCTACCAAATTCACAATCACATAGTTGTCACCAAATATATAGTCGAAAATCAGATGAACACCTAACCCACAGACAAATACATAGCAAAAATGTACCTGCATTGTATTGAGATTATCCCAGGGTATCTTCTGAGTAACAAGCTCCCATAGGATCACACCGTAGCTGTACACATCAGACCTATATTTTTTTTCAAAAAAAGGAAGAAATGAGTAACCATCTACGGACAGAAGGAACACCTATCATTCAAGAATGTCCATGTTAAACTTACTTTTCGTTTGAAGGTTCATTACGTAACACCTCTGGGGCCATCCACTGTGGCTGGATATGAAAGCTAAACTATCAGATATTTAGTAAATAAACAGAAAAGTTTATAGTAGGTTAAAGTTTATGTCAATCTTGTTAGTCTGGAGAATCCATGTCAAATCAAGTAAAGTTTGCTTGTACTTACTGTTCCTTTTCCAGTTTTTGTTGTCAGAAATGTTTCGAGTTTGAGACGTGAAAGACCAAAGTCCGCAACCTAATTGAACCAAGTAAATGAGAACAGAAACATGAGAGTATGGAAAAACTAAATTTCGGAGTTACCTTTACAGTCCAGTTCTTATCAACCAACAGGTTTGACGATTTTAAATCACGATGGACAACAGGGGGCTGGAATGGTGAAGATAATTCATGCCCTTGCCTGCAGAAATACAAAAGTCATGTTTTAAAATCAACATGACAATCAAAGCTTCTATACAGCCAAAATATGTACTTTTCAAACAAAATACCAAGTTACTTTTATCTTCACGTGTTCAGAGCCCCGATAAGAACAAGCATGAAACAAAAATTGGTTGGAGTAACAATGTATCACAGCATAATCACATGAATTGAATTATTGGCTTTTGGTGATAGAATCTTCAGTTACGATCATAGTAACATAATGTTATAGCACAAGATACCATGTTAGAGGGCAGGTACATGATATCATTGATTCATTGTCTTTTCTTGTCTCATTTTTACACTGAAGCTAACAGATATGGCTTAGTTTACATGCAATTTAACTTCTCTTCTACACAGTTGCCAAAAATAATTTATGTATCTATTCAAATTTCAAAATATCTCTGGATAGCTGTAAGTGAAGAATGTTTATCCAGTTCTTCTGTTACAATCTGTTCATTCCTCAAAAGTTCCATAGAATTTAATTGGCTTGCCATTTCCTATAACTAGCTGTTAAGAGAAAATACACTCACGATGTCTATAGCCATGTGAACTCGCCGTCTTGGATCCAGCTTGGCAGTGTTCTTTTGAAGTAAGCTTAAACAAACTCCTCTGCATTATGGGACACAGTAAAGTGTGATACAAAGCAAGGTTAAAAGAAGAAAAAATTACCTCTTATGAGATTCTAAGAAATTACAGAAGAATGTCAAAACTAAATTTCCAATAGCAAAGAATAATTCAAATCCCAGAAAAAACTAGTTCATTTAGTACAAAATTAATACATGATAAGTCAGCAATCATCAAGAAGTGTTTTGGGAATAGCATGGCTACCGATGTAAAAGTTTCAGTACAACACCACAGAGAAAAACTGATGTGGTTAGCTTTCACTGGATTACCAAGATCTCTCATGCATCGAAATTCTCAAAAACTACAAGCAACTGGGTGAGGCTTGTATGTTCTTACTAGCCTTCCCATTGGCTGTTCCTAGTTACTGACAGTGGCGCACGACCAACCTGCGTGTAACAGGCTTTCAGGCTTGCATGTTAGTGAATGTGGAAATACCAACAGAAATACAATTAGAATAGGTCCACATGTTATTTCCTTTTCTTCTGTGTGTGAAGCCTTCCAAGAAAGGATCTCCCCAAAGTACAGATCCCAATGTACAAACTTTACATGGATTACATAAGCAGTACTTAGAACCAAGGGCAGTAAAATAATGGTGATGTAGGTCAAGAAGCTTTTGTGGTTCATTGGTTTATGATCAAAGTTTGGATGGTGGACTTCTGGAGAGTAATCATCCCAATACACAAGGGACAGAGGGAAACTAGGAGAGGCAGACATTTGGGGTTGAAGTAAAGGACAACAGAATCCTCAACTTTGCAAAGCATCTGTGTCATCATTGATCAGCCACACCTCCTACCTCCACTTTGAGCATCCCACAGATACAAAATCTATGGTTTGGAATTTCCAAAAAAATTTTCTGAAAGAAATTCATATGTGAAAGTTTATGTTTGAAATTCTGAAACAGAATGTGTCTTTCCAATCCTAGCCTGCTTTGGGAACAGTGGAAGTGCGGAACCAACAAAAACCTGACAGTAACTACTCGGATTTCAAACTACGACATAGACCGTTGAGAACTCCTCAATAATAGATATGAAAATTCTACTATCATTTGTATTGGCCCAGATATATACCTAGATTAAAGTAAACTTACTCTTTGTCTTGCACCAAGAAAGGAGAAAGTAACAACCACAGAAAAAGATGTAGGAGATATAAGGCATACCGTGGGAGAAATTCGTAACAATACAAAGTCGTTGCATAGACGCAACTGCACCCATGAAAAGTATTATATTGGGATGACGTAGTTTCTTCATCAGTGATACCTACACATTTGAAGGATGTAAATATAGTCATGACTCATGACCACAAACTATGGAAAGGGAATCATAAGAATAGGATTTACAAAGTGGACAGCGTATTGCTAATTGCTATAGCCTACAAAAAAACTTTCAACAAAAAAATAAAGTGAAGATTTTCCAACATCATATCCTTTCTTTTTCATATTTATCCACATGACCACATCAACATAGCATAGCAAAAATAGCAATTATGGGTTCTGTGAACGCCAGCGAGTTCAATTGCAATCTGTAATTATAGCTTCTGCACTAAAGTATCTAACTTAATAATACAATAAATATAAAACAGTTCCATTGACAAAACACTCAATTTCATGAGCAATTGAGAGTCAACAGAAATTGTATTTAGATATAGATGTCTACCTCTTGCCTGAAGGTAAGTATCATTTCTTCTGAATATTCCTGCTGGGAGAATACTTTAACTGCCACATCCTACAGGGACATAAATGGACATCCATAACTTATTGTTAAGATGTAAACCTTTATTCATAATCATGCAACAGAACTTACATACCGAGCCATACCACAAAGCATGATACACTGTTCCGCAAGAACCTGAGTGGATCAAACATGATTTAATAGCACAAATGAACAATATCTACAAGAAAATAGGACAATACCAGTGTGCATACAGAAGGCAAAGAATAGATGTATTCTTACTAATTTTGTCTGATATCTACATGAACTTTCAGTAGTAATCAAAAGAATGTTCCATTAACTTCCAGGCATAACCATACGGAGGCAAAATGTCATCACTGTCGTGATATGCAGGTGTAACACTTACAAGCTCAGAGTAGACATTCATGCCACCAAGACCCAAGACTATTGTAAAATCATGAAATTAACTTAAGTGTTTTGACTATTGAAGATTAGAAGAATCACAACCGATTTGGATTCTGCCAAAGATAAGAGGAGTATACATGAGCTATTATTAAGAAGCATGCAGAGTGAGCAATTACTGACAAAGAACCAACTGCTTAAGTAGCTCTTAAATTTACGAGCTATGCATATGCATAAATCTTTTGAAGTACATGTCAACAAGAGATGTGTGTGTCAACATGTGCAGACAGATAGAGCAATTGCAAAGGGAGAACTAACTACCTTGACCTACTTGTTCTCCAATTACTAGGTCTTCCCACAGAATCTCGTAATCTAGGCAGTCTGCTTCATAATCTACTCTCTCGATAGCACTGCTATTAGTACTTCCAGTGCTGCTCATACTACGTGTGCTGTTATTGTTGAAAGACCACCAGGAACCTGAGACCTCATATTTGCTTGCCTGGATGTATTCAGTGTCTTGGCAGTCTGGAATTACGATAGGCTCTGGAACTGAAACTCCCTGATGACTCTGGTCATTCTCTTGCTTGTCATGCAACTGTGGCGAGGTCATGTTATTCTTCCCATAACCCCCATCATTTTCATGGCCTCTCCAAGGCCATGATATCCCCTTCTTGGCCAATATTGCCTCTGCCTTTGAACTAAAAATCTTGTGAAGCCCTACTTTTCCTTCTCCTGAGTCATCACTATTTGTTTTGCTCGACTTCCCAGGGAATTCTCTTCGTATCAAAGGCACCATGCAGTACATCCCCACTAGGGGTGCTTGCTTCACTAGATGTCAGCTCCTCCCTGGAATCATGTTCAGAATACTGGCTCTCACAGCCGCAACCATACTGCTCGTTGCAATTCTGACCCGTCCTGATCCGAGAATGCACTATACTCGTAACCTTGCTAGCCTGTGTTGTTATTTTAAAAATCAAGAAAAGAATACACTAGGAAATAAATTAAGAAGAAATACCAGAAGAGAAACTTTCTATTGCAACTAAACAGTATAGTCATTTCTTCTGTTACTCAGAAATACAACTTACCAAAGTTGTTATCTTGGAGGTGATAGCAGCTTGGAGAGGTTGCTGAGACTCAATAGAACCTTTGTTTAGCAAACCACTTTTAGACCAGTTGTTAACTTGAAAACGGGGCTTTGCTGAATTTGGATAGGATATCGCTGAGGTTGAAGGACCAATTATCTCCTCCAATGTCCGTACATCAATTGAGAGACAGATGAGGCCCACCAAGCTACCATCGTCATCATTTAAAGGAGTGTTGTTGGCGATAATATAAAACCGCTCTCCTAACTTGTTCCTAACAGGAAACTTCCTCTCCAACACTTCCCCATAAATATATTCCGAATGATGTAGTTTGCTGCACCGAAGTCACCAGGATCAACAATTAATTCAAGGGCATCCTGGCCAATTGCTTCTGATGCAGAATAGCCATACAGATGCTCGCATACCTGTTCCTAGGTTACAGTAAATATAAGAGAATTTGGTAAAAGATGTAGTATTCATAGCATCAAACAGAGATCAGGTGTTTGCAGAATTGCAGATTACATAAAGAATTTGCCGTGCATCTTGAGCCAAGTTGACGAGTCGAGAGCATGGGATCTACAACAATTACATGCATCGAAATATGCTATTGAATAAAAAACCAAAATTTATAGGGCGCAAGAGAAAAAATGACCAACATTCTCTCTAGCAATTCCTTTTTAAGTCTCATACCATACATTATAGCAGCTTGCCAGAAAACCAGCACAGCTTTGCCAACAATCTTGTAAGCAATTGTAAAATTGAAATTATATAACAAAAAGCTCTACCACATTTATGTATTAGAATTATATATGACAATCAGAGACTACGAGTTATATCCATAGCTACGAAAGCCACCTGAAAAATATCCACCATTATAACCGAGGTCCACCAAATATGCATCGGGCATAGAGTTTTGAACTTTTATTCCAATTAATCTGAGATTTTATAGGTCTCAAAAGCAGACATGATGGTTCCAAGTTTGTTTATTTATTTTTGACAGATCAAGTTTGTTTACTTTTATTGTATAAAATAATATACTAAAAACAGCACAATATATACTAGAACAATAGATGCAAGACAAAAAAACTTGAAGTGATACATCCAGTATGTTTTACAAGAACCCTGTTCCAGTTTTATCACTAGATATTGAGCTAACCTAACTTACTCTACTTTCATACACATGATGAATTGATGATAAGCAGCAACCCAAATACCTCCCATTAGTTTACTACCAATGTCACAGTAAGGATCCAAAACCGGTACGGACCAAATCCGGTGGCGGCGGTACGGTTACCGAAATCCTGGGATTTTCCGGATGAAATTTGCAAACCAAATTTTGAACTCTGATTTTGGACAACCGTAACCGGACCTAATTACGCTAAAAACAAAAAACCAACTAAAAACCGGAAAAACAGGCGGAATTTTAAATTGGAAAATGTTTAATGAAGTGCATATTTAGCTCATACAATACGTAATCTAGCATATTTAGCTCATGCAATACGTAATCTAGCATATTTAGCTCATATGAAGTGCAAACCGCCAAAAACAATAATTCAAACATATTTAGCTCATGTAATACGTAATCTAGCACAAAAAGGCCTAAACTAACCTAGGAATGGTATTATGCAATCAAAATTCAATTTCAAATTTGATATTTTTCGCCGGTTTTTTTCACCCGGAGCGGCGGTAAATCCGTTACCGCCAGACGGTTTTTTTCCCTGGTCACAAGTCAATACAATAAAACACTACACTGCGGCATGATAACTGGATCCAGCTAGAGACTTGGCATCCATCATTCTGAATTTAGCAACTGATTTCCTCCCAATGCACCCCTAGATTCCTCTACCACATACGACCAATGTAGTAATGCACACACGATCAGATGAATACAGCCCCAAGGGGAAAAACCAATACAGTCTAA
Organism: Phyllostachys edulis; assembly: GCA_036346405.1. Classification (NCBI taxonomy): domain Eukaryota; kingdom Viridiplantae; phylum Streptophyta; class Magnoliopsida; order Poales; family Poaceae; genus Phyllostachys; species Phyllostachys edulis. The sequence continues at coordinate 56,491,483 of CM070566.1, forward strand.
CAGCATAATAAACTAATCCAAATTCATGCACATTAACCCAAGCTAAGTTCAGAGAACATGTTTTAATCTCTATATCGGTCACTGCAGCATTTGTTCACTTCAGTGGGGAAAATTGCATAACTAAGTAAGTAACAACTACGTATCAAAATTGTTTCAAATTCTAACACTACTCCATCATTTCATCAAACACTTGATTAGCATTGAGCAGGTATAACCAAGCCGATAAATGCAAGAAACCTCACCAGTATAGGAGCTCGGGGAAACGATGTGCACGGCCTGCCCCAGCGACTGCAGTATCCTGAAGTAGTGCCTGTCGGACAGCCCGGCGTGGCTCTCGCGCTGCAGCCGCAACGATTGAGGGAGCGCGGCGACGGCGCGCCGCGACGGCGAGAGATGCGGCGGCGGCGCGGGGCAGTGGCGAAGCGAGGAGGCGGACTGCGCGCCACGGCGCTCCGGTATGAGCTTGCCTATCTCCCGCTTGAGCTCGGCCTGGCCCTCCTCTAGCTCCCGTATCTTCTTCAGGAGTTCCTCCACCTCCATAGCCGGCGAAGAGGTTACTGTTGGATCAAATAGCAACACCCCGGCGCATCAGTGGCTTCCCCGGAGCTCCCAAGGTGGCTCCTTTCTCCGTTTCTTGGAGATTTCTGCAATCCAGGAGCCCAAAAATTGAGTCTTGTATTGATTTCTTGGAGATTTTTGTGATCCAGGAACCCCAAAATGGCGCCTTTTATTGGTTTCCGGCCAACCTGGAGAAGAAATTTGGCGCAATTCCGTTTCTGGAAGGCTACTGATAGACACACGAGCGCCCGTGTCTGCTCCAAAATGGATAAAAGGTTCGGACAATGGGAGAAAGAAGAAAGTTTTACCAGGAGTTCTTGATATCCCGGGTGGTTTCAGGTAGGTGTGAAAAAAAAAGCTTGTTAGTGTGCTTGTTTGCTTGATTCAAAATCGCTATAATTAAACTTGTTATTTAGTTAAATATCAAATAAATCAATTTCTAATTAAATTGGATTTCACTCGACTTCGGTTCGGTTTATTTCGTTACTGATTCTAAAAATATTTTTAAATTATAAATAAAACGATATTAAATTATTCTATATCAATTTTGAAAAGTGCTCGACCGCCTGCTCAATATCTACCCTAGTTTCATCTATGTCTTGCTTAGAGACGGAGCAAATGAGGATGGAATCTACCACAATCTCTCTTGCTTTTCGCACATTCTCTCTTGCCTTTGGCTTTGGACTTTTCCTTCTTTGTTTCCATACCTTTAGTTAAATATATTTTTCAGTTAGATTTTTCCTGTTGGGATGATCTCTACAGAGACTGCCTCTGCCCTGTCTCTATCTACCCAACTGTTGCAACTTGCAAGTCTACCTCATCACCTTGGAAAAGCATGTATGTTTTATTAATGCCGATCTGACTAAACTATTCTCCCTGATCTAGTGGTCTTGCCATATTTTGCATTATAATATGCACCTATCTTTTGAAGATTATTGCTCTTGCTGTTTAGTGGCTTTTTTGCTGGATGTGATGTGATTGATATCATATGTGGCTTTGGTGCCCTTTTTCGTGTGCATCTCCTGGTGAGCACTGACCGGTTTTAGACCACAGGTTTGCCCATGCATCATCTGTTTCTCTTCTCTCTTCTTTTTTCCTCCTACCTTACATTTATTATTATATTTTGTGTGGTTGATGCACATGCAGCAAGCAAGCTCTCTGATATGTCTTGAAAACAGATTCATGTATTTTGTTTTATGTTTGATTGTCTTGAAAAGATGGCGAATTTACTTCTCGGATATTAACACCATTCTTAGAATACATCATTATATACACTAATCTCAATCATATACCTATATAAGTAGTCAAACCTATAAAAGTCTCTGACTATAACTCTTAAAGCGGCGTATATTTATGAATTGACAGAGTAGTTTCTTGACAGAGCAATTAATAAGGCGTATAATCAAAACCAATGCGTATTAAATCTACGAAATGAGAAAAAGATCTAGGCGAAGGCCAAAGGCTATGCTGACATAACGCGTATGAGCAGCCAGACTGGATCCTCCCCCCTTGAGAGGCGGCAACGGCAAAGTGGATGAGATGGAATCTGCTCTGCTCATTGTCAGCTGTGCAAGGCAGCTTGCCTCCTCTTTGGAAACCCAAACTTCCTTATCTTTTGTTTCAAGTTTCTTCTCATTTCACACCACGCAGCCATGCATATCTCCTTCACGTAAGCAGCTTCTGGAGCCAGCCGCTTATCCTAACAAAATTTGGACGATTTTCTTTTGTTCTCACACAATAGATTCTGTTCGGCTGCGGTTTGTGTCATTGTTGCGTTGGGTGTGGCTCCTCTCTCATCCCAATTGATAGCATACGGCTAAGGTGTAGCTGTGAAGTCAAGGGGGCACAAAACAATTTGTTGAATTAAGCATCGTATATTTGCTGTCTCGGAAACTTGCCTGTTTCATTGCCGTGGAGTAGCATAAGTGCATAACACGCCCTCAATTTGACTTATGTAGCAGTGGGTTTGCATCTAATCATATGTAGCACGAAGTTGATTCATGAGGTTTTTTTTAATTTTTAATCCATTTTTTAAAAAATTAAAGACAATCTCCTTAATTTTATTTCCATTCGACATCTTTGATCATGCCATGACCGTGGCATGACCGAATCTATGCTATTACGCCATCGACCGTGGCGTGATCAAACCTACCACGATAGCCTCCGAACAACACATGTCCGCTTTTTTGCTAATCTGTCATACCAAGAGGAGTGACGTAATGTAACTCGTTTACCACGCCGAGGTCCAGAACGCCACATGTTGTGGCGTGGCCAAATGGAACAGAATTGAAAATAAAGTTAGAGAGGGGTTATCTTTAAAAAAAAAATTAAAAATAGATTAAATAATAAAAAGGTTCTTTATTCATCTAGTAGAACATGCACAAGCTCTATTGATAAATTGATAGAGCTATAGTCATCTCAACAGAGGAATTGTGACATGTTTGTTTCCATGTACACTAGTCGAGATCCGGATCTTGGGAGGATAGCGTCGGGTGAGGAGGCGCTGGGACGACGAGGTGGCCGCCGGGAGGTGGAGGAGGAGGAGGAGGAGGAGGAGGGTGGCCTCGGCCTGGCGAGAAGGAGCCGATTATATACAATGGTATTTTGTGTAATTACCCTGTAACTTCAAGGGTAATTTGGGAATGGATGTGGTGGGAAGCATGAAAGCACCTCATGGCCGCTTTCCGCTTTCTCCCGTTGAACGAGGAAGCGGCTTTCATAAAGTAGTCATAAAAGCTTTGCCGTTTACTACTACTGTAACAGACACTTTGGTCCCTGCCTAAAGTGGCCTCTAGTTCTAATTATAGAGCCGGACTAGGAAATCGACTAAATGTTCATTTTAGTCCGGGTCCTGTGCCCGGGATTAAAGTCCTTGCTGGTAATAACAACCGGGACTAAAAGGTCCACTGGCTAGGCCACTTGGTCGTTTTAATCCGGTGCTGGTATTACCAACCGACTAAAGGTGTTTTTTTTTTTTTTTGTTTCCATTTCAATTCATTATTGATTTTGGTTTTACAATTACATTAGGTTTTCAAATGCGATTCTTCATTGCTAATATATGTATACGCCCACATATAATTTAGTTTGGAACATTATTACACACAAATAAAGTATGAAACTATATATATTATGGAGCTATATATATGTATAATATATATATATGCACATAAAATTTACAACATTATTCATGCATCCTTGGTATTTACAACACAAATGTTGTCCTCCACTTAAATGTCATACAAATGTTCATTCCGGTTTGGCTTCAATTGTTCATCCGGTTAAAGTAGAACTCGGCTTTTGCTTGAGGACATGCTCATTAAGAAATCCTCGCGATTGTCTCTTGAATTCCTTTGAGGCGGTCCATATCCAACACTGCTCCTTCAACCATATCTCCTTCAATTTGCATTAAACGAAAAGAAGTATTAATATACATAAGATTTATTTAATAGCAACAAATAAATAAAATGGATTTATTATATATACTTGTTACGTACTTTTCAGATCTCAGAGATGGGTTCTTTTGCATACACCGTGAGGAACTCGCAAACGTAGTATCCACACAAATTGTTGCTCGGTGGTCTGCCAGAGAACCCATCAGACGATATAAAAGATTACTCTCGCTATCCCGCGTGAGTCAAGCATGATAAGGTAAAGATGCGGGAGCTAGTACAACTTACATCCAATCGGTGTGGATCGGGAAGTGGCGCTTTTCAGATCCGGACGGTAGCCGAAACGAACCAAGCCCAAACCCCGCCTAATAATTGATCGTTAATTAACTATTGCAGAGTTAAAGAGCAGGAATAAATATTTAAAGATCGGTTACCCCGGATAATGTCTATCATATCTTGGTAATCTTCTGCGGTTTTTTCAACGAGTCATAGATTAGCAAATGACCGCTTGAGAGATCAAGACAATCAAGATTCAAAGATGAAAGTCGATTTGTTTATAGAGTCAACATATATATCTTTATGTTGGATTGAGTAAGTAAAGTAAAATGTGCACACGATAACAACACTCACCCAAAGTTGTAGGGAAGAGTATAAATCTTTTGTTCTTTTGGTTGATCAAGAACCTCCGGAAATTCTCTCCGCTTGAGGTCTCCATTGATCGTAGGGAGTGTTTGGGTCCTTGAATACGATATATGGATCAACTGAAACCAATGTTCTTGTCGCTTCTACGTGTGAGGTCTCTCATCATGTCTCTGCATATGTATAGACATGCTAGCTAGTGTGAGGATAATTACTTATACATATACATATGCTAGAGTGAGATTATTAAAAGAAAGAATCACGCATGCATAAAAAGCAAATGATGAGAGATTTGTCTAGAGCGCTCATGTGGCATAGCCGGTGTAACTCATTAAACCGAACCATTATAATGTCATCGCCACTAAGTAATGATGGTTTCTAATTTTGACGCAAATATAGTCATCCGTCATGACACGCCGCCATGTACCACTTGTTTAACAAGTACATTTGCATTTAAGTTCCATGAGCTTCTCGTGGTTGTATAGACTCTTGCCATATACATATTCCTTCTTCCAATGATCAACTTCCGGAGCACTTTTGATGTGTGCTCACGAGCATTTGGGAAATGCTTAGACCAGCTCGCGAAAAATTCATCAAGTTGATCCAAATGCACATTTCGGATATCTGTTCTAGCACGCTCGTGTTTGAACCATATTCATTCCCAATAACTAGCGGGGCACCGATTGTTGTGATTGTTCCTCGAGCCGTGCAACACCCTTCCGTGTTTCTTTCTTTCTTCTTCGCCTCCTCAATTGACTTGGTGAGAGCGCGGTCATAGTCCGATAGTGGCGTAATCTCACGAGCATGACGTAACTTTTTCTCGTGAGCGCCCACCTTTGCCTTAGAACTTCGGACGCGGTTAAGAAGCACGGCTTCGTGGTTTCGCCGCTTCACTTTTAGCCTTGACTTTCGCGAAGAAACTGCCCACATCTGTTATCAAGCATCTATTTCTCAGATTTTCTCATAGGAAAGTTTCATTGTCTTAGAAATAGCCGGTGTTCTCCTCGAGCTTTTTCTTCGGCGGCGGGCCGACGCTTGCTTTGGGGCGCGCTTTCTTTGGCAGAGGGCGGCGGTGTCGGCGTTGGAGCCGCCGTGGAGGCGATGGGGCGTGGCGGCGTTGGAGGCCGTGGAGGCGATGGAGCGGCGGTTGTCGGCGTTGGAGCCCGCGTGGAGGCGATGGAGCGGCGATGGCGGCGTTGGAGCCCGCCGTGGGCGATGGGGCGATGGCGGCGTTGGCCCGCCAGGAGGCGATGGGGCGGTGGGGATGCACGTGTCTTCCACTTCATTGTCATCGCCGCAACACTGTGACCGGTGGTGAATGGATAATTGGACTTAGGTTGGGGAGGTTTCACTGTGAAAACAACGTGGTATGAGTAAACCGTTATTTAAGCCAATACATAATTAGTGAAAAATGTTTCGTTCACTTTCATCCGCACTCTAGGGTTAGGTTGTTGAGGAGGAGGAGGTGACGCCTAGGAATAATGATATAGCGCTTGCGCCAACATATGAATGTCTTCTCCGCTTCTCCTAAAGTCTTCCCCATCACCTCCTTCAATGTCAAGAGGCACATTGCTATTACCTTTCACAACTCTATCCACCGAGACGCTAGCATATCCAGGAGGTATTAATGCCCTATGGCATCTTGGTGTCTTCGTAGGGTCGACACGAGATACAACACCGATAGCCACCATGACCGTGGCATTCCCCTCGAATGTGCACTCACATGTCGTGAGAGGATCGGTGATGTCATCCACGGGAAGCGCAATTTCTCGTCATCTTGAATCACCGGCACCTCCGGGAAGCGCAATCGCTTCAACCGATTAGGGGCTGATGTTGACTCCGGCTCGATGCGCTTTGCCTTTGGATGGAACTTATCGCTATCTCTGCACTTGCCTTTTGATTTCCTCATTCATTTTGGCTTCAAGTGCTTTTTTCGCTCTCTATCGCTTCACGAGCCACTTCCCGTGACTCAAGAACCATTTCTCCATCCTGTGCATCCGCCTCGCCTCCTCGTACTTCTTTCTCGGCGGCTTCTATAGGTGGATTTGTCTTTAGGGAAGGCATGCTCCCACGACACCTCCCCATAGCCTCTTGTTCGCCCACCGTGTTCAAGACTCTCTAGTATGATGTCACTCATCCTTATCTCTCGTTTCGCTGCCACTGCCACTCTCACCAAGCCTCGAGCATAAGCAAATCTTTTGTCGCTTTGGAGTTTTGCGCCATACACTATCTTTCCGGCCTCTAGGTCCGTGCTTCCCATGACCGAAAAACCAATACTTGGCGCTTTCAAAGCCGCTTGATTGATTCTCGTTCGATCCCTTGGCAAGAATCTCCTGCTTCATTCTTTCCCACTTAGGAATGGCACTCAGAGCCACCGATCCCAAGTGATGGTGGTATTGCTTTTGTCCGCAACTGCTGGTTCCTTCTCACCCGTGCCTCACCCTCTTCCGATGTCTTGAACTGCACAAACTCATCCCAAAACGGCCTCAACTTGACGTAGGCCTTAGTGTTGAAATTTGGCGTCGGGTTCTTATCGATAAATGTGTTGTACAATTTCTTCTTCCAACTTTGGAATTGTGTGGCCATCTTCTTCATAGCCCAGTTCCTAACTCTCTCCTTCAAAGCTTCATCTTTCAGACGAGCGCGAAATGTTGAAGGACATCTTGCCAAACTAGTGCCTTGTCACGATCGAGACAAAACTAATATGAGGAGCAACTTTCTTTTGCTTCCATTCACGAGCATTGATCGGGATCCTGCCCCTTACAAGGTACCCACAATGGTCGACAAATTTCGTGCATGTGGTCCAAGTACTTTGCTCAGATCCTCCTCGAATTCGAGAGAATGAACCGACCCTCCAACGGCTTCTTGGACCTCGTGACGTTTCTACTCTTCCCGTTGTTGTCGCCGATCCAGAGGGCTACTTAATGTAGAAACACAAAGATTTAAATAAATATATTTATACGACAAATGAAATTATTCTCAATTTCATGTATACATAAGAGATTGTAGATAGACCTCGCCAAAGATTGTCTTGCTCATCTTCATAATCGGCAAAAGCATCGACTCCGCCATCTACTTCTTGATTGTTGTCATCACCTTGAATTGGGCACCTTGTAAGGCGCCATTGTTGATAATATCCATCATGGCATCGCCCATGTTGTCATTCGGTCGGCCATTTCGCAAATATATGTGTAGGACGTTAGAACGGTTCGTGATCGGTAGGGGGTGGATAACGAGGTGATTTCGGCTATTTCGGCTCGACTCGTTAAGGCTCGTTAAGAAAACGAGCTCGGCTGCTCGGCTCGTTAAGATAACGAGCAAAAACCCAGCTTCGCTCGGCTCGTTAAAAACTCGAACTCGACTCGTTAGGCTCGTTAGGCTCGTTAGCGATAAACATGGTGAACATCTTAAAATTTCATGAAATTTTCGAAAGCGATGTAAAGAACAATCATTGACCACCCAAACATGCCTTATTCAACCAAACACATGCATGGCAATTCATGAGAGCAAGTGTTCTTTGAACTAAACCCAAAAATAAATGATTATAGATGCCATGAACATCCATGCAAAGGTCCATATCACAAATCATCATCACAAGTTCACAAATCACAATCATCGATAAACATTTATAGCATTCATAAATCATATCCATGCAGTCCATATCACAAATCATGCAACATGCTCGCTCGTTAACAAAACGAGTTTTTTTTAGCTTTCGGCTCGGCTCGTTAAGGGACCGAAGTTCGAGCCGAAGTCGAGCGAAAGCCCTTAACGAGCCGAAAGCCGCTCGCGAGTTTCGGGCTTTTTTCCACCCTAGTGATCGGGTTATGATTTCGCATCAAGTGGCGTGCGGTTCGTGACATGCATCGACAAAAGAAAAACAACATATACATTCAATTCGCCACTCTGCAAAATGATTTCTCGGCTCGATGGCGGTCACAAAAAGAGGGCTCGCCACGGGTTAGTGCTTTGGTCGCCGTCTATACCACATTGCCACCGAGGCACCGACAACAAAGAGCGGCTAGCTAATCTCGTTTGCCTCTCTGTGAACTCAGATATTTTCTCTCTCGATCTCCTTTTCGCTCCTCCCGCAATGCGACAAGAGATGAGGGAGCTCACTCGGCGAGGAGGCGGACTCAAAGGCGGTGGTGGCGGTTGCCAAGTGAGATGGCGGCCGATCCGGTGAAGGAGGAGGAGCAAGCGAGTTGGAGGCAAGGAGGAGGAGCCGGGCGAGCTGGAGCGGCGGAGGAGGAGCCGAGTGGAGGTGGTGGCGGGAGTGGGGGCGCCACGGGAGGAAGGAGGAGGCCGGGCGCGAAGCCGGAGCCGACGAATTAAGCGCCATGAGGAGACGGCGAGGAGACGGAAGGGGTGGAAGAAGGGAAGAAGCCATGTTGCTTATATATCGAGGACCTTTAGTCTCGGCGGATACCAACCGGACTAAAGACCTTTAGTCCCGTGGTAATACGGACGGGACTAAAGGTCGGACCTTTAGTCCGGGTGGTGCCTGACAGGGACTAAAGGTTTTATGCTGGGACATATTTCCAGAGAACCTTAGTCCCGGGTCAGTGACCTTTAGTCCCGCAATGTCTGATGGGACTAAAGGTCCCCACTATTCGATTCCCATACGATTTTTTCACAGCTTGGGTTTTGTATTAAGTTTATTTGTATAAATATGCTAATTCTTGTTAAATGCTTAGTAAATTAAATACTAGGCATAAATTTTTAAAAATAATTGTTGCATTTCCTTTTATCTTATTGACATTTCAAACGACTTTTATAGTGACCACAAGCTAGGAAGTGAAGAGCCAACTATAAACAAAATGAAGGGCTCAAACCAAAAGTCGAATTTCATTTGAAGGCATAAATACTTGCTAAAAAATTTCAAGTCATTTTTACACCGGTGGAGAAGACATGCTTCACAGAGGTACATGTGTCCTTTTATCGAATAGGAATTTCATTTGAAACGATAAAAACAAGAAAAATATGATAGAAACATCCGGGTTACAATTATTACATAAAATCTCTAATACACACTATTTATTAAACATCACTATATATCAAGCGGCACAGTGGTGAACTTCTTCTTGACGTATGACCCTTGGTTATGATCATGCCGTAACCATGGAGTGTCCTCGGCATTTAGCAGATGCTTGGGTCTTTGGTCACTTGAAGGGCGGGATTCGGTCATCCCTTTCATAATCTTCCGACTTGTCCGACTTGTCCTCAATTCCCACGATGTTTCTTTTCCCCGAAAGAACTATGTGGCGTTTTGGCTCATTGGTTGATTTGTCGTCGTTTTCCCTCTCTTGGGTTTTGTAGACATGTCTTTCACATAGAACACCGATTCACATCGCCAGAAGGACTAATGGTTCGCCTTTGTACCCAATATTGTTGAGGTCCTTTGTTGTCATTCCATACTCCTTGTCGATCGTTACTCCCCGCCCCAGGTCATCTTCACCCATTGGCACTTTGGAACAAAGGGACTTTAAAATTAGGTGCGTAGTCTAGTTCCCAAATCTCCTCTATGCGCCATAATATGTTTGCCTCTTTCCATTTGGGTCTGCATGGCATCTACGCGACACCACTGCTTTTGGTTCGTGCTCCTTTTATCTTGGGCTACTGTAAAATGTATTTCCATTTATCTCGCACTTTGTGCGTGAGGATGTGCCACGATGGTTGCCTAGCCAACAAATACAGATTGCTCATCAATATTGTCATCACCTCGACATTCTTTTCGCAACCAACCGCTGAAAGTTTCCATGTGATGATGCCTAATCCAAGCTTCATTCTTCCTCGAAACGGGATCGAGGAACTCCTTGTGTACCTCGACATACGGCTCCACCACGGAGGAGTTTTGAAGAACTGTAGTGCGCTTTATTGAAATAATCGCCCCCGCATCGATATATGTTTTCTTCCCTAGTGTTCCTTTCCACTAAGTCTCCCTCGTGTCGCGATTCAGAACACCAATCGGGTCAAGGTCGGAATGAAGTCAACACAGAACTCAATGACCTCCTCTCGTCCAGTAGCCCTTGGCGATGCTTCCTTCCGCGAAAGCACGTTGGTGAACATATTTCTTCAGACTCCCATGAACCTCTCAAAGGGGAACATGTTGTGTAGGAACACAGACCGAGAATATTAATCTCCTTGACCGGGTGAACTAGGAGGTGTGTCATGATATTAAAGAAGGATGGAGGAACACCAACTCAAAGTCGACAAGACATTGAACCACATCATTCTCAGAGAGTAGCTAGTTCCATTGGATTGATTGCCTTCGAGAAATTGCATTGAGGAATGCACATAGCTTCACGGTGGCGACGTACATGTGGAGGTAGAATTCTCTTAAAGTAACCTAAGCAATTGCGTCATAAGCACGTGGCAGTCATGGGACTTTAAGTGTAGGAATTTCTTCTCTGGCACATTTATTATACACTTTATATTGGAGGAGAATCCAGATGGGACCTTGATGCTGTTTAGGCATTCAAACATGCTTTCCTTCTCTTCTTTGCTAAGAGTGAAGCTAGCAGGTCTTAAGTAATGGCGTCCATCGTCTGCCTTCTCGGATCTTGAGTTGTCTCGTTCTTTCATGCGCCGCAAGTCCTGGCGTGCTTCGAGTGAATCCTTAGACTTTCCATACACATCCATGAATCCTAGCGAGTTCACACAAAGATTCTTTGTCGTGCATCACGCCGATCGTGTTATGGACCTCTAGGACTTGCCAATAGGGTAGCTCCCAAAATATGGACTTCTTCTTCCACATGGGTGCGTGTCCTTAGCATCTTCTAATGTGTTCACGCCTTTGTCCCTTTCCAAAGACTACTTGCACATCCTTGACCATATCAAGTACATCCTCCCCAGCCGGTTCGCGAGGCTTGGTTCGGTGTTACGCCTTACCGCTAAAATGCTTGCCTTTCTTTCTTAGTTGGTGATTCATAGGAAGAAAACGACGATGGCCAAGGTACACGACCTTTCGACATTTTTTTCAAATATATATCGTCAATGTCATCAAAACATTGTGTGCATGCATTGTATCCCTTGTTTGTCCGTCTCCGAAGATTACTTAGAGCAGCCAATCATTGATTGTTACGAACAACAATGCTCGCATGGTCGAAGTGTTCTGCTTGTACTCATCCCACACACGCACACCTTGGTTTGCTCCATAAAAGCAGGAGTTCCTCAACTAATGGCCTCGGTAGACATCGATGTCGTTGCAAAGTTGCCTCGGGCCTTGGATGAGCACCGGCATCATAATGAACTTCCGCTTCATGCATAACCATGGAGGAAGGTTGTAGATACATAGAGTAACAGTGCCAAGTGCTATGACTAGTGCTCGTCCCCAAAAGGATTCATACCATCCGTACTTAAAGCTTAACCTTAGGTTTCTTGCGCCATCTGCAAACTCCGGAATTCTCTCGTCTATTGCTTTCCATCGACCCATCGCCAGGTGTCTCAACATGTTGTCTACCTTACGGTCTTCTTTGTGCCATCGCGACAACTTTGCATGGTCCTTGTTTATGAACAGACGCTTGAGCGTGGTATTATAGGAGCATACCACATAACCTTGGCAGGATTTTCTTCTGGGACGTTCTTCGCCCTCAACATCGCCAGGTCATCTCGCCGATCTTATACCGCGACGCTTTGCATACGGGCATTCATCCAAATTCTCGTAGTCCTTGCCACGATACAGATGCGATCATTAGGACATGCATGTATCTTCCGGATTTCTAATCCCAAAGGGCGACGACTGCTTTTGCTTCAGACGTAGTGGCAGCAATTCGTTAGGCTTCTAAGCATCTTTTTGGATCTTGAAGAATTGCCCAAATGCCTTGTCGGATACACCATTCTGCGGCCTTCCATTGTAGCAACTCCGATGTTGTACCCAACTTTTTTGCCCATCTTCTACGGACGGGTATAGTAATTTCTTGTGATCCTCTAGCATGCGGTCAAACTTAGCCTTCTCCTTTTCACTTTCGCAATCTCTTTGTGCATCACGAATGACATCACCAAGAGCATCATCTTCACGAGTGTGTCTTACGCCTCGCTTCTTCTTCACTTCGCCCATTGCAAGATCATCGAAGTCACCGATTGAGCAATAATGTCGTTAGGGTCCAATTGTTCTTCTTCACCTTCTTCCATTATAACCCGGTTTCTCCGTGCTTGGTCCAACAAATATAGTTTGGCATGAAACCCGACTTCAACAAGTGTGAGTGAAGACTCCTTGAGCGAATATTACTTCAAATTCTTACACAGGCACATGGACAAAGACATGAAACCATCCCGCTTGTTTGCCTCGGCCACTCTTAAGAAATAATGCACGCCATCAATGAACTCTTTGGCAAAGCGGACGATCGGCATTGTACATCCAATGGCGTGTCATAAATCAGCATTATATGACATATCACATAATTAAATTTCAAGTTTCAAATTTTTCCCAGATAGTACACATGATAGAGAGGCTACCAAAAATTTTTAGAATTTTTGAAATTAAGATGAATTTATTTTGAATTTTCAAAGAATCAAGACTATTTTCAAAGATTAAGCTAATTAAGAGATTAACTAATTACTTAATAATTAAATATTAAACTTATTTATTAAAACAAAATTAATATTTATTATTTTTACCCAAGAGGTTGGATCTGATAAGATAAGACTTATCTCATCAAACACCCTCAAAGCTTAACCTAACTAACACATGTAAAAGTCATTTTTCATTTATTTAAATAATTATTAAATAAGGTGAAAAATAAAAGTCTTCAGATTGATCCCAAAATTTTTGTACAGATAGTTCATAGCCTAATTAGATGGCAAAACAATTTTCAGAATTTTTGGATCATTAATTTAGCCTACAAAATTCATGGAATAATAATTAAATAAATAAGCATAAAATAGGTATAAATTCAACTTTGTCCAAATAGTCTTAAAATTTTTATATGGACTGTTCACAGTGTAACTTAGTGGAAAAACAAATTTCATGATTTTTGGAAATTTATTAGGCTACAAAAATCATGAAAGTTCCATTTATGAATTAATTGGCAATTTTATAACATATAAAAATTATTCAAATTTCACATTTCATATTTTTCATAATGGACGGCAGGGTTAGCATCAGAGCTTACATGAACACGCCGGTGAATACGGTTGAGTGAATGAACAGCTCGGCATGGTGACAACAAGAATGGCATGGCGTGTCCCATGCGGCATGCAGCGGCGTTCCGCCTCCTCGTGATTTAACGCCAAACAGAGTTTAAATAGAAGGACATTTAGTCGGTTGGTGTTACTAACCGACTAAATGCCAACCTTTAGTCCGAGTTGGTACTACAATCGGGACTAAAGATTTAGTCCCGGATTGTAGTACCAACCGGGACTAAGGTTAACATTTAGTCGGTTAGTAACACCAACCGACTAAAAGTCCTCCCGCAAAAGCTCGCCACCGTGAGCCGTTAGGCGGGAGATTTTAGTCCCGGTTGGTGTTACCAACCGACTAAAGATCTTTTTGGTCCCGAACGCAATTTTCTCCGAGACTATTGCCTATTTGGCAGTTCGACCAAAGGTCTGTTCTGTAGTAGTGTTTGTTTCAGCTTCTGGTTTTTTCGAACGGAAGCTAGAAGCCGAAGCAGAAACAAACGGGGCCATTGTCTGCTGTGCAAGCCAACTTGCCTCCTGATTGGAGACCCAAACTTCCTTCTCCTCTTTTGTTTCAAGTTTCTTCTCATTTCACACCATGCAGCAACGCATCGTCTAGTCTGGCTATCTCCTTCACGTAAGCAGCTTCTGGAGCCCGCCGCTTATCGTAACAAAATTTGGACGATTTTCTTTTCTTCTCACACAACAGATTCTGTTCGGCTGCGGTTTGTGTCTTTGTTGCGTTGGGTGTGGCTCCTCTCTCATCCCAATTGATAACATACGGCTAAGGTGTAGCTGTGAAGTCAAGGGGCACAAAACAATTTGTTGAATTAAGCATCATATATTTGCTGTCTCAGAAACTTGCCTGTTTCATTGCCGTGGAGTAGCATAAGACGCCCTCAATTTGAATTATGTAGCAGTGGGTTTGCATCTAATCATATGTAACACGAAGTTGATTCATCTAGTAGAACATGCACAAGCTCTACTGATAAATTGATAAGAGATCTAGTCATCTCAACAGGAGGAATTGTGACATGTTTGTTTCCATGTACACTAGTCAAAGGTACGGTTATATGTCTACACAAGTTCGTCAATCAATGTTCTTAGGAAAACCCTATAAAATGGATCCTCTATGTTATTTGAGAGCCAAGCGCAGGCACCACTGAATAATCCAATTTCCAAATGTTATCAAGGCAACTAAGATTCGACCATCGTGCAATCCAAACGACATGCCCTCATCTACTTGCCTTCCCTTTAGAATTTCTAAATGGCTATTAGTGTACGGAAAACCAACTTATGCTCTGTTTGGTACAGCTCCTAATCCTAGCTTCTCGTTTGAATCTCATGGTGCTGTACCAAACACCCAGTTTCTCAAAACCACCCGATTCTGATTTTCGCCAGGAGCTGTCTCAAAAATGAACTAGCGACGAGAAACAGCCTTCCCGCAGATTCTCGTGAGAATCCAACCTTATAGAAACGAAAATACCCCTTGAAGTTAGAGATTTTTACCCGCAAATACCATCGAACTACTCCCACAGCACGACCCCACCCGTATCCCTTCGTCTTTCCCCTCGCGTTCTCCTCTCCTCTCACGCTCTCGCGATCAGCGAATCTCTTGTCGCCGCCCCGGTCCCCAGGCGCTCACCGGTTGTCGATCGACCGCCTGCCCGCAGGCGCCTCGCTTGTCCTCTACTACGCGCCGTAGGCCCCGGAGTGCGCCGCCGTGAGCACACGAGAGCAGTTCACCCCGGAAACCCTAGATGCCGTCGTTCTCCGCCTTCGTCGCCGTCGCCATTTCCCGAGCACCACCGGCCGACTCCTGTGAAGGTAAGGTCGTCCTCCGGCCGACCCCCTTGTCCTCCCTACTCCCTTTGTCTCCTTCCTCTTCGGGTGCTTGATCTGGTGGGATGTGGTGTTTTTTTTTTCCGGGTGCTTGATCTGGGAGTTGATTCTATCATCATTGGAGATCAAGCTAACATGTTTAAGAGTTGATTCCTTTTCAGGTGCTTGATCTAGTAGTTGATTCTATCCTGAACCTGAACTTGGGTAGTCTTGTTTGGTGCTTGATCTGGTGGGATGCAGTTGTTATCAGAAGTATGCAAATTGTATATGAAAGATGATGGTGTTATTTAAATTCACATGCTAAAGTATGCAGTCTTATCGTAACATATAAACTCCTTGTTGCAAGATTTAACAAAGCATTCGAAGTTTAAGAGTTCTTGATTTGATAATAATATCTTGAGGTCCGTAATGCCAAAAATAAAGAACTTGTGCAACACTTGTAATTGACAATGCATGTGCATGTATATTTTCCAAACTGATTAATTTGATTAAGCAACATGCAATACTAATGACCTGCATGTAAAGGTAATGGTTTATCGCCAATCTAGCTAATGGTCAATTTGTATCAAGAATGGTTTATCGATAATGGTTCAAACATGCAATACAAATTGCCTTTTCGTGTACAAATGATGTATCCATGATTCAAATAGTCGATGTTGGCATTGGCATCGAGCAAGCAAGAGGGGGGCAAGTCGTTATGGCCTCGATTTTGCTATGGGGCAATTCAGATTTTTGGTTCCCCTGTTGTTAGTTTATGGCCATCGAACTACCAGAGAATGGGCTATATGATCCTATACCTATCTTGCCATGTGTTCTGATTACGTAATTGTATGACAGGCAATCTATAAGGTGATGGGAACTAGATTGTTTTGGGCATTGTCGCTTGCACTAATTGTCGTTGGAATGATCCCCGGTTTTTCCGAAAAGGCCATCAGGGAGCATTTCATCCCTAGTGACATTCAGATCACGAGAGAAATGGAAAAGTATGAACTATATCAGTTTTGGAAACTATACAAAATTTCCTAACTTATTTAAGTTATTACGATATTTTAATTTTGCCATCTACTATATGAAACCGACTCATCTACACAACATCTGCTAACTTCATCTGATTTCTGGACAGTGACCTTCCCGAGGCCGTAACATTTCGCTCGCTACTCCGAATATAATGATCCAGACCTTCCTAGGAAGGTAACGAGATTATTTACCTTTTCTATAATTGGACCAATCTATGAATTCGAGCTTAAATCCCTCGAATCTCCCCCGGAAGGTCGTGCGTCGAAACTCTACTTAACTAGGGTATGCTGAAAATTAATCTTCCCTTAATCAAAACGATCTACTGAATTTAACAATGACTAATCTATAGCAATCCTAGGATTATCAAGCATTACCTTGAAGATCGCAGCGTCAAACACGAAACCCGTGAAAAATCTCTCTTTTCCTCGCCTTTCTCCCTCCTCCTGGCTCTTCCTTAAGAGCAGCGATCACACACAGAGGATCAACAGCACATATACTTTCTCTCTCTCTAATATGCAAAACAAGAAAACAAGAGACTAACTAGTCCTGCAGCAGCGGCAGGCAAGCATCATGCAGCGCTAGCGCAGGAACTCAGGGAGACAACAGCATGGAAAGCTAGCACGCAGCAGCAGCAGCATACATCGCTAGCAGTAGAAGGCTTGGCGGCGGCTGCAAGTTTTTTTGAATGGAAATTTTTTTTTGAATGAAGAGACAGGAGAGCTACCCTTTGAATCGATAAAGTAGGAGAAAATAAGATAAAATAAAAGATACACACCGACAGGAACGTATATCCCCGGCGGGAGGGAACCCACGACTGGGCACGCCTAACAGCACTCTATCAACCGCACCAGAGTTAGAGATACCAACTAGCAAACTTTAAACCACGCCTAACACCAACCAAATTGCCACAGACATCAAAGCTACGGAGAAAACAACACCTTCCAACCAACTCACAGAGCTTCAAACCGTTAAAACCAGACAAAGAAGAGGATCGCCTAACACCGACTTGAGAGAGAAGAATAGAAGGTGTAGGTTGGTCCACACGACAAAGGTCACCAACGAGGAGCTTCAAATGAATTAGGTGGGGATGCGGTTCTTCCTCTCAAATAAACAAAGGAACTAAAGCATAACCAAGAACGACAACTCCGACTCCTCTCCCTCCACTCAAGACGGCTCATTCAAGGTGGACCGAACCAACTACTACTAGCTGGGCCTCCGGAACAGTCGTCTTGCGCCTCGAGGACGACACTTCACTTCAACGGCAATAGCCCCCTACTCGGGCTCTTCCACCGGCAACAGTGCCCCCCTCCCACCCACCTAGTAGAGGCCGGCCTTCTATTCTTCGCCTCACCCAAAACCGGCGAGCGCACAATGAGATCCCTGGGTGGGGGTTCTAGGGCCGGGGGCGAGGATACTTCTCTGGCTGTGGCAGCATGAGCTCTGGATAAACTTGCCGACAGACGTGCCCTAGCAGCCAGGCAGTGGTGAGCACGGGACAATGCGACGCAACGAAGAAATCCCACAACGCCAACTCCACTCACGAAGGTTTCCACGACACCAACTCCACTCGCTGTCGCCGCCGGTCTTGACGCCGAGGCCGGCGAGCTCGATTTAACGAAGTCGGCCTAATCGGGCGAAGAAGTTTCTCGCTCTGCGAAGGCCGCCACCTTGGCCTCATCGTGGCGTTTCGCACCAAAGACGGCGTCCATGCGACGAGCCCCACCCGCCCAACAAGATGCCAAAGAACCGGTTGTCGAGCGCCGACACGGATCCCTCGTCGTAGTCCACCGTTGCGCTCACCGACACGGAGCCGTGACGGACAACAATCTCCCCACAAAGACTAACGCCATAGAGCCCCACTCTGCCGCCGCCTACCAACCGTCCGATGGCAAGATCGCAAGGGTGGACCTCTCCAAGATGGAGCCGAGGGCCGAGGCCCACCCGCCACGAAGTGAAGACAACGGCCGCCTCCTCGCGCGACATGGGTCCTCCAGCGCATGCGAAGACGGGCCCTTACACGACGAAGTTTCTCAAGATCGGCACCCCGAGCCCACGCCCTCCAAATGGTCGCCTTGGCGGGGCGGGTCGCCTTGGTGGCGCCATGCACCCAAGATCTTCGGCGACGGGGGGGCCGGATCTATATCTAGGTCTAGATCCGCCTTGGGGACACACCGCGACCCGTGAGCTCCGGCCATGGGAAGGGTCGCCCGCGACACCCAAGGTCCGCTGGAGGCTCACCGCCACCAAGAACGGTCATGAGTGGCGACGCCGCCAATAAGGCTCCCTCAACGAGAACAGGAAGAGAGAGGGGGGAGGGAGGGAAGGAGAAGGAGGTTCGGGAGGGTGGTTGGGCCACGACGACGACGCATGGGCGTGAGGAAGTGGTGGTGGGGTACTGGTTGCTGGTTGTCGCCTCCCGGGTCACCCTAAAGGAGCGACACGGGAGTCAGGGGACTTTCGGCGGCTGCAAGTAGGGCAACAGCAATGGCCACAATCTGCTAAGGCGATGGCTTGGGAGGCAAGGGCTGGCCAACTAGGGTTTAGGGCTATCAGCCCCCTCCCTCTCTCCTTTTAAGTGTTTGTTTGGGAAGTTTATTCCTAGATAGATCTACATGGATGGATCGGGAATTGAAACTAAAATTCCGGTCCATCCTTATGGATGAGCTGAGATTTTAGGTCAACCAAACAAAGCTTTAAGGGGTGGTCGGCCCCCTTGGGCCTTGGGCCATACTGCCCACTTCCTTCTCCTCACATCTAATTTCTGAAAATAACTCTTAGTTACTTCCTTTAATTTGTTAATCTCACACTAATTCTCATAATACTTTCCAATTAACTCTCAATTAACAACGGGATATTACATGTGGGCTTGGACAGTTAGAACAGGACATCGACAACCGGCACTTGGCTTGATGCAGCTCATACAAGGGAATTCCGGTCCAAATCATTTCATTGTTCTTCTTTTACTCCAGAGCAGCTAAATTGCAAGCCATGACGCCCGATGAATGGAGGTGCTAGGAGATATCCATGGTCCGACTGGCCATAGGGATGCTCTGCCCTCTTAGCGCTCTGTTGGGTTTAGGTTCGCCACTGCATATAGTACTGGCATGAGTTGCCAGTAAGTTATGCAAAGGAGACTGCCAGTTATATATGCAAAGGAAACAATGAAACATGAGCCACAAAATATATGCAGCAGCAGGCTAGGCCGCAGCTAGCTCGACTCAATTTAGCTGCGTGCGTTCTGAGCTGGTGAGCGCACAGGAAGATGAACACATTGCACGGTTGGTCGCCGCTAGTTTTGGCCTCTAAACTCTTGAGCAGCCAGCCAGCCAACCAAACCAAACGAGAGAGTGCCCCACCGCCGCAAAAGCTAGCTAGCTGTTCATGGCCAGCCGTACGTTTTGGAAGAGCTTGCAGAGTCGACATCGCGTGGATGCGTAAACGCAGCAACACGAGCTGCCCAGCATGCACAAGATATATA
Source organism: Phyllostachys edulis (assembly GCA_036346405.1). NCBI lineage: Eukaryota > Viridiplantae > Streptophyta > Magnoliopsida > Poales > Poaceae > Phyllostachys > Phyllostachys edulis. The sequence goes on from CM070566.1 coordinate 56,511,526, forward strand.
GTTGGATAGAAGGAGCTTTTTGGACGGAAGAAAAAGACACATAACTTGAGTACTACTAGTTCATCTACATCAGATGTCAGCATCGACCAGAAGTAGAACCAAGAGTATCACATGGTACGTGCGTTGCTTTCATGGATCATGCATGAGAAAGTCCAAAAGAACAACTAGCAAAGGATAATGAGAAAAACACTTGCAAGATGCAGCAATTCCTAAACTGCGTCTGTTGTGTCTGCAATGTTTCTTTCTATTAAGGGGGTGTTTGTTGACAATCCCGCCTACCTGGGCTCTTTCTTACTGTAAATGCTGGAGCTCCTAACGGAAATTTCAGAAAAATAATAATAAGGGTCCGAATCCAAAACCCCTATGCTTCGTTGGAGATTTGCTCGGAGCATCGGACGAGGAGTGATAATATATCGATCGACCCAGGTTCTTATCTCGTGGACATACTCCAACCGAGTAGTAGGGTATACCTGTCAGTCGCTCGGTCAGATGGCTGCAGCGTGGGGCCGAGATGCCAGTGACTGACTCGTCAAGACTCTGAAGTACCTGGCACGGGTGAAGCCACAGTAGCCAGTTGGGCCTTGGTCCCTTTGAACGTGTGGCTGCAGGCCGGGTCGCTCGCTCAGGAACAGCTCTAATACTTCTCCCTGGTGATCACGATTACGTACGTACGTACTCATTCATGCCCGAGCCCGATCTAAGCATAGGCTAATGAATCTCCTAAAAGAAATAATAGGCTAACGAAAATGAAACCGTTGAGTACGATAGCTTATATCCTAACCTACTAGAACTTACAGATGTGTATTCATATCCTAATCTTAGTAGGATTATGACTCCTCCTCCTTTTTTAAGAAGAAATAATCCGAGAACACAAGCTACAAACCAACTTATCCAAAGTAAAATGAGGACGAGATGATTAGAGGTTAAGTTATTCTTTAGCATTAGATTCTTATATAGGATAAGGATCTGATAATCCTAAAATGTTCGAGAAAGTTATAAGAGAATAACAATCCCTTATACTCTTTTGAGATTGCTCTTAAAGAATTTGTTCACGTGTATGTCCATATCAACTTTGTAGTTTTTCATGCTTCATTAACAAATGAGTGCGTGCGTATACGTTAGTTGACTCTGCTCTATGATGTGGTGCATCATGTATTGTCTAAATCAACTAAACCTTTCCATTGTAAGAAAATTAGACCACACCTTTTGCACATGTGTTTGATTCTCGACTACTGGATGTGCGTGGATGTGTATTGCGTTGGTCAGGACTCTCAACAGAGACAAGTTTTACACTTTCTTCACACACCATGCAGCCCTCTCCGGATGGGAGTGCGGTCAGACCGGTGTCGGCGGTCAAACCGACTGTAGGTCTTGACCTCGGGGTTCTCGGTTTCAACGCAAGACGTCTATTACGTTGTTGTGTTTTGGATCTTCGTAACTTTCATACCTATTAGAGTGATAAAGAAGTTGAATACCAAAAGTAATGAAAAAAATAGGTGCTCTTATTCACCCCTCTAGTTGTTTAATCCGGTCCACCAACTATTGTGCAAAGTTTGCTTTCGCGTTGTCTTGCCAGTTAGGCGATTCTAAAAATAGCTTTTTTCGGTGATTAATTTAAAGCTCTCTGGTTCCCTAAAAAAAGAAAAAAAAATGTTGCTTAATATTAAACAAAACACTAGCAATGGAGACTCAAGCAGTCTCGTCGGATTATATTTGTGCTTTTATTGTTTGATTCAATTGTGGCCGGTTATTATACTTTCACATATATGCTGGAGTAAATATGCATTCGTGAAGTAGTAGGTTAGTAGTGGAAACGCTGAATGTAAACATGCAAGCATTTGTATTTGTGAAGTGAGTATATAGATATTCTGTAATAAACTGGAAAGAGAGACGTTCAGTTTAGATCGCCACGAACTTTGAATAAATAATACCCAAGAGAGAGAGAGAGAGAGAGAGAGAGATCAAAGAAGGATCACATTGATTTGATGCCCTTCAAAAGGTTTTGCAACTTGTAAGCAAAATGTGATGTAAACAGCTGAACTAGTCTAGGTAGCAAGGCGGGAAAGAGGAGAGTAAAACTTACCTTATGAGAAGAGAAAAAAGAAGACAGTTTCAGATTCCAAATCCAAATCTTCCCCTTTCTCTTCTTTCCAGCCGCTTTGCTTTGCCCCTAATTCCAATTCATTCGCTGCCCCTACCTACCTACACAGCGACTGCGTTGAGAGAGAGAGTCTGGACGAAAGCCCGGCCTCCAAAATGGGCCGGGCCTGCCTGAAGCACGATAATATTAGTTCAGCCAGACATGGCACGGGCCGATGTGTAATGTCGTGTTTGGGTCGGACCTCGGCCTAGGGGGCTGGTTCGGCTGGATATGTATAGTACCGTATCTGGCACAGCTCAATACATGGTACCAGGGTGACAACGACGGTAGTACGGCTATTTTTATAGACTTATTAAACGGGTTGACTCTAGACCATTTAACATGTCGGGCCAGTCGGATGGTTTCTAAACCGTGGCCGTTTGGACACCTCTGCCACCGACCCAGTAAAGGGAGAGCGAAAGTCAAAAGAAAGAAAGGCGCTTGTTTCCTCCTCCTCATTTGAATCTTGATTTGGATCTGAATCTGCATCTGGATCTGGATGGGGGAAGATAGATAGATGAATGTTGTAGGCAACATATCAGGTGAAGATGCCATGTTTTGTGAACATATGCACACACGCAATCATGCACCATCCGATCCGATCCGAAGCGGCCAAGATCATGGCGCGCCTCCCTTCTCACTTCACAAAGATTTCGAAACCCCCTCCCCACAAGAGCATCAAATCTCCCCAACCTCAGTCCCATCCTCCCAAACCCATCACAAGCTAGGGTTGCCACCGCCGCACCTCCCATCGACCTGCGCTCGCGTCGCCGCCTCCTCCTCCCCACCCGAAGAAACAAGATCAGACTCCACCTCCTCCCCGCACAGTGCAAAGACCTGCAAGGCCAGAGCCGCCTCACTGAGTCTCCCATCGAGCCCTACGCCAGCCGACGCCTCCTCCGAGCCACCAAGGTCAGGTCTGACCCCTGCGTCACCACCTTGACCGCCCGCCATTGATCTCAGACTCCTCTGCTGAGGTAAGTAATTTCTTGAATCCTCGACGCTTCAGATGGAATAATGGGATGAAATGGGGTGGCATTTCTTGGAATCACCGAGATTTTCAAATTTGGCATGTTTGCAAGTTGCGTGGTAATTGATTTTTGGTTCTTTTGGTTGCAGAACTTGGCTGGAATGGGATGAAATGGAAGATGAGATGAAATGGAAGAATTAGGGTTGATGGGGGTCAAATGGACGAATTGGGGCTGATGGGGACTTCTCAAATGTATTTGATTCTGTATCCAAATATATCAGAATCACACATGCTCTTGTGTATTGATAAGGCATGGTGCCGAATTATGACTTTATTACTGTAATTTTGGTTTCAAGAAATGACTTTGTGGTTGAAATTTTGGTTTCAAGAAATGTAATGTACTGAAATGCTACACTGAATGCCAGCTTGTTTCAAGAATGTCCAGAATGTCCAAATTTTGTTTTAATAATTTTTATTGTTATCCAAACTGAATCAAGCGCGACCGATTGTTTCAATGATCTCGTGAATGATCAAATGGTTTCAAGATTTTGTGAGTGATGTGTGAAATCTGAATCCAAATGCGATCCAGTTTGTTTCAATAATTTTTGAATGTTGTATGAAATCTGAACTGGCGTACCGATTGTTTCAAGGATCTGTGAATGACCGATGGTTTCAATAATCTGTGAATCATTTTGTTGTATGATTCTGTATAATTGAATCATTTTTCGTTAGATTGTTTTTTGTCAGTTTCTCAAAGCATTTAGTATTACTGAACTCAACCAAGGAAGTGGACGATATTAATATTGTAACATAATGTCTTTTTATGAGTTTAGACACCCTTTATGATGGAAATTGTATTGCTTTACATTAGCATCTCTGATGTGTGATGATGCCCTTGAGATGCATTCAAAGTTCAGTTTCTCAAGAATAATGGCTGAGTCAAGGGCATACCTTTTCCATTAGTCCTTGAAGAGTTGGAAAATCCATTGCCTCCTCGCCCTTTTGAAGCAACTCATCCAAAGGACTTCAACAAGAATATATTCTTACTCACCAGAAGAAACACCGCTTACCATTAAGTACCAAAGAAGATATAGTGCCAAGTGTTCTAGATTACGAGAGATATAGTATTTCTAATTATATGGGGAAAAAGAGACAAAATAAAGCCTAAAGTCAAGTTTATGATCAACAAAGGAAGCAAACGCAAAATGTTGTGCTTTAGCATCCGCACAAAGTCAGATGTTTGACACAAAGAAGCAAACCTATGAATGGTTGTAAACCGACATTGCAAGTTCATGTCATTTTGAATATGCTATGCTTAAATCAAGTGTTCAAAAGTACGTAAACCTCATTAATACACATTGAAACGAAGTCCTCTTAATTCTTTGTTAACTCGTTTGATAGTAACATCTAAGAAGGAAATAGTGTAAGCTTAACTAATTATAAATCAAACTGAATTATTTTGTATGGTTCCCAGATATTTTATGCATAGAGTCATAGAGATAATCTTGAAAATACAGAATTCAAAGGCTCAAACTGGACTATAAGAGAAGTATGCCATCACAATTTTCGCAACCATTGTGGCAATCTAGTTTCTTAGCATTGCTAATTGTCGCTTGCGTATGAGCTTCATCCCACCATATGTTTGTTCAACTCAATTGCATCACGCTTAATTTATATCCAAATTTCATCGAAAATGTTTAGCTCACTTATCCTCCAAATCATGTAATGCAGAGGATCATTTTATGTTGTTTCTTTTCTAGAATTAAGTAGGGTGCCAACATTCTAGACAGTAGACACTTATCTCTGTTCCTTGAAATTAACCAAACATCAAAGCAAAAATGAGAAACCATTGTGGCAACACTCAAGAAAAATTCACAAATGCAATGAAACAAGGATTTCTGATGCATTCAAATGCTTGTGAGTAAATCCAATAAAGAAAGAATTTCTGATTTTTGTGGAACAACTCGAGGAATTTGAATGCTTGCACATTCAGTTCCATTCATTCAACAACATGCATCTTTCATTCATACAAAATTCTCAGATTCAATCATACACCTTCATACACCGTGACAGCTAAAATTCAGAGTCAAAATTTACAAGTCAAATATCAAACCAAAGACAACTATTGTCAACTACAAAATTCTAGATTTATCAAAACAATACAATCCATGGTTGCAATTGCTCAGTGAGGAGTTGGACGCCTAGGGTCGGCCGCAATCAGACGCCTGGGGAGGTGCAGCGTAGGGTGGAGGTGCAGGGGCGAAGCAAGGGGCTGGTGAGACACGTCGCCCTAGGTGCCAGTGGAGGGGAGGGGTGGCGTGGCACAGGGGGGCGAACCCTAGCTCGGGGAGGCGACGAGTTGGGATAGGATGGCATGCAGGACGTGGCGTAGGTACAGAGGCGCGGGGGCGGAGGCGCAGGAGTTGGCGAGCGACGTAGGGGGCGGTGCAGAACCCTAGCTGTGCGGGGAGGTGCTGGAGCCTGGAGGAGGTGAGCGCCGGAGAGGAGGCGGACAGGAGCGACCGAGAAGCGTCGGGAGGAAGAGATGATTGGGGAATGAGGAGTCGAGCGAGAAGTTCGTCGGACGGCGGGGGTGTTTTCGCAAAGTGTCGGCTGGTGGGAGGGAGCTTTGATCTCGGCCGCGAATCTTGTTTTGGATGGCCAAGATGCACCATGTCCATATGTTCATATATTAGGTTGTGTGCATGAGATATGCTGCCAATATTGTAAGGGAGTATGTATGTATGTATATTGATTCGTTGGTGTGTAGATAGATAGATAGATAGATAGATAGAGGCCTGTATTGTATGTAACGGCAGCAGGCACTCAGCCGACGACCACCTCGACCGTAACCACAGCTAGACATATCTCTGCGATTAAATCTCTTTCGTGCGATGGTTTCGGCCCAAATGTCGATCGATGAAGTTAGTGAGGGGTAAATGGGCCGTAAGTTGGCCCAAAGAGGTGGATGCTCTGGCCTATTTCGTGCTTTCGATGGGAGATGAGATGATTTTTGGCCCAATGAGATTAGATTGGGCAATTAAGTTTTACCATTAAGTACCAGCAAGATATAGTGCCAAGTGTTCTAGATTACGAAAGATATAGTATTTCTAATTATATGGGTGAAAAAGAGACAAAATAAAGCCTAAAGTCAAGCTTGCGATCAACAAAGGAAGCAAACACAAAATGTCGTGCTTTAGCATCTGCACAAAGCTATATGTTTGACACGAAGAAGCAAACCTATGAATAGTTGTAAAACTGACATTGCAAGTTCATGTCATTTTGAATATGCTATGCTTAAATCAAGTGTTCAAAAGTACAGAAACCTCATTAATACACATTGAAACGAAGTCCTCTTAATTCTTTGTTAACTCGTTTGATAGTAACATCTAAGAAGGAAATAGTGTAAGCTTAACTAATTATAAATCAAATCAATTATTTTGTATGGTTCCCGATATTTTATGCATAGAGTCATAGAGATAATCTTGAAAATACAGAATTCAAAGGCTCAAACTGGACTGTAAGAGAAGTATGCCATCACAATTTTCGCAACCATTGTGGCAATCTAGTTTCTTAGCATTGCTAATTGTCGCTCTGCAAATGTAGAGCTTCATCCCACCATATGTTTGTTCAACTGAATTGCATCACGTTAATTTATATCCAAATTTCTATGAAAATGTTTAGCTCACTTATCCTCCAAATCATGTAATGAGAGGATCATTTTATGTTGTTTCTTTTCGGAATTAAGTAGGGTGCCAACATTCTAGACAGTAGACACTTATCTCTGTTCCTTGTCATTAACCAAACATCAAAGCAAAAATGAGATGGGCCATCGAACTCGACATCAGATCATTGTAAGAGGCAATGGAAGCGAGCCAACCGAACTCGATCATCGTTTCATCGGTTCCATTAGAACAACTGCGTACTACAATTCAGTAATTCAAAGAGTACACAATCACTTGAGAGCATCTCAGACCTGGTACTACTCACAAGCATTTGAATGCATCTCAGAAGAAAAAAAAACCAAAAAAAAAATCATCATACAAGTAGCTCACAATATTTGATACAAAATAGAGGTTCATGACAGGTTCTTATTGCACCAAAACCAGATACATGACTTCTCTGTATCAGGTTCATGACAGGTTGTGAAAAAAAATCATCATTGGATGTTGTATCATCATACAAGCAAATCACCATCTGATTGATACAATTTCTGAATCAACATTCAAGCTTATATGTTTCCAACTACCAGAAGGTATGACAATTTCACTATACGTACCAACCATACAACTAAAATGAGACATGCTTGCACATTTAGTTCCATTCATACGACACTCAAGAAAAATTCACAAATGCAATGAAACAAGGATTTTGATGCATTCAAATGCTTGTGAGTAAATCCAATAAAGAAAGAATTTCTGATTTTTGTGGAACAACTTGAGGAATTTGAATGCTTGCACATTCAGTTCCATTCATTCAACAACATACATCTTTCATTCATACAAAATTCTCAAATTCAATCATACACCTTCATACACCGTGACAACTTGAATTCAGAGTCAAAATTTACAATTCAAATATCAAACGGGCACAACTATTGTCAACTACAAAATTCTAGATTTATCAAAACAATACAATCCATGGTTGCAATTGCTTGGTGAAGAGTTGGACGCCTAGGTCGGCCGCAATCGACGCCTCGGGAGGTGCAACAGAGGGTGGAGGTGCAGGTTGGCGAGACACGCGCCCAGCGCCAGTGGAGGGTAGGTAGGGCAGGCACCGCCGAGGGCTTGCGGGCCAGGGGGCGAACCCTAGCTCGGGGAGGCGACGAGTTGGGAGAGGATGGCATGTAGGACGCGGCGTAGGTACAGAGGCACGGGGGTGGAGGCGCAGGAGTCAAGAGGCGGCACGAGGGGCGGTGTGGAACCCTAGCTGCGTGGGGAGGTGCTGGAGCCTGGAGGAGGTGAGCGCCGAAGAGGAGGCGGGCAGGGGCGACCGAGAAGCGTCGGGAGGAAGAGAGGATTGGGGAATGAGGAGTCGAGCGAGAAGTTCGTCGGACGGCGGGGGTGTTTTCGCAAAGTGTCAGCTGGTGGGAGGGAGCTTTGATCTCGGCCGCGAATCTCGTTTTGGATGGCTAGGTTGCACCATGTCCATACGTTCATAGATTAGGCTGCGTGCATGAGATATGCTGCCAATGTTGTAAGGGAGTATGTATGTAATATATTGATTCGTTGGTGTGTAGATAGATAGATGCCTGCATTGTATGTAACGGCAAGCAGCACTCACCGACGCACCACCTCGATCAGAACCACATGCACCTCGTAGCTCCGCCCGCCGCAATGATTTTTTTTATAACTTTCCTCCTTTCTTGAATGCTGTACAATGCAGATGATTACAACTCCTCAACCTCATCCATCTATATATAGTTCTAGCCGGAACATATGCCCTGGTTTTTCCCCTTTTTAATGTTAGAATTTCTTGTATTATTTTTATGATAAATATAGTAATTTCTAGCAATTTTTTTCCTCATAGGATTAAGGTGGAGACTTCTAGAGGAGCCTCCAATTCCAATATTTGTGCATAGCTTTTGTAATATGAATAGGACATGATCAATTATTAGCTTATTGCCGGACATGCCTCGAAATTAAACTCTTTCCTTGAATTGTACCATATAAATTGTAGGTTATATATCACTTAGAAAAACTGGATGAACGGGCGTGATATTTTCCTTTTCCCCAATTCGTGTTATCTTTTGGTTCTCATGATTATATTGGTAGAAACTTACAATTGAATCCGATTGATGGTCTCTTGGGTAGAAGTTCTTTCCTAATCGACTCCGATTCTGCATGTCTGGCTCGCACAATTTTTTTTTTTTATCTTGTGTCCGATGAGGCTAAGAGTGTTATTGTCATGTTTGATAGTTTTGTACTTGTATGCAAATACTTATTTGGGACGTAGGATGTTAGAAGATATAAAATAGCTACATTGATACTTAACCGTAGATTGCCTAGGTAAAGCAAAATAGATGACCAATATTTTTTTTCTTTTTCTCTGATTAACGTGAGAATTTTTAGCTATTTTTTTTTCTCCGATTAATATGGGAATTTCTAGCCTTTTTACCTCTTAGGATTAACGTGGGGGTTTCTAGGAGAGCCTCCAATTAGTATGTATATAGATAGATTGTATACACGAAACTTCAAAACGATCTAATAATAAATAAGCCATTGCAAAGTCAAAGCTTAAAAAGACGCCACTCCTGTACGAGATCTCTTATATTTATGCCAATGCCATCCGTTTTTAATCATTAATAACTATTTATAAAACTGGGAAAGGACAACCAATTTTTATATATTCTACCCTCCCATAACCACAACACTTCTTAACCAAATAGTCTCACTCACCTCTTCAGTAATGACTTGGCCCAAGTCAGTGACGATGCCATTGTTGCAAATGCTGTTGTTGGGTGTGATTGCTGTTTTGCCTTGTGGAGGACATCAGATGCAGTAAATTTAACTTTGGCCACCCACTGCACGAAGCTCATGCAGAGTAGCCTAAAGACAGACCATGGGCAGTTAAGCCTCTGGTTGTATGCAAATGTAACATTGGAGAACTAGCCACACAGGAGTACATTGCAAATGCACAGAGAAACCTCTGTAGTCTGGCCATAACTAAGCTTGCTATGCCTATGCGGCTATGCCAAACCTTGTACAGTTGCAACATAACATACCTGACGCACATGTCAATGAGGGGGCAGCAATCAAACTCATTAAGTAACTTAGCTAGGTGAAATGAATCTACTGCATGTCTATTTATCTTTGTTGATGGCAAGTATTGGTCACCAGTCGTTCTTAACGTTGTATATCTTTGAACTTCTTTCACATAGGATGTGTGTTTGTGGTCACAGGACAGACTACAGAGGTCTCCCAAGCAAGAAATATATACCAATAAAGGTTGGACAATACATAGGATGATGCAGCTTTTTTTAGGAAAATAATTGCTAAGGTAAGAGTAAAAAAAATAGTGCCGGTAATCAAAGGCAAGAGATAATACACCTTAACGATCCCCTCTTAACACTCAAAAATCACAATGCCATTCCATCTGACAACATACCGCTTGCAACCTGCATAACAGAACATAGCAGCAGGTTTAGTGTTGTCTTTTTCATCCGTTATTTGTTGTTATTTGTGACAACAAATAATGTCCATTAAATATCAAGTAGCAACAGAATATCACAGTGAAGCTCCTAAATCAGGATTTCTGGGATAAGATACAACTTACTGTTCAATGGAGTGGATGTAGATTGATGCCACCAAGAGCTATTTTAAGATGTGATCCATCTTAAAAAGGGTTGTTACTCCTGTAAATGTAATCAAGAACCCCCGGAGTAAAACAGTATTATCCTCCAGTTCAGCGCATCCATCTTTTCTGCAATACACATCCGCATGGCCTTGGTGCACAGTTTGGTCAAATCAACAGTAAGGTGTGTATCCTTTGCAATTGTTCTTAATTCCTGAATAAACTGCATAGATGCAAAGGAGACCAGTAGAAAACAAAAGAAGGTCTTAGAAGTAAAACATGATACTCAGAATGCAGTAGCTTGTATTACTTTGCATATGAACACAAGAATTACAAGATGCTAAATTAGTGAGAAAATTAGAAAAATTGTGAGTAATTACAAACATAATATGTGAGAGATTGACTAGGTGAGACTAGAGTTTAGACTAGAGAACATAATTAATTTTTGCACCCATTTGACAACAGTTCACAAATGTACAAGGTCATCACCTTAGTCAATATTGTTGCATCACCTGCTGGTTGCTACGTGCTGCCTAGCTACTGCTGCTCTATGCAACTATGCATGCCTTTGTGATGTCTGTTGCCAACACCATCGCCGCACTCGCCCTCCGTTGCCATTGGTCGCCTCTATGCGACCACGCGCCAGACCGCCGCCGCCACTCGCCGTCGCTTGTCGCGTCAGCAGGCGTCTGCCGACGCCGCTAGGTCAAGACACTCATGTTCGCCAATCCACAACTCGACCATCGCCCATTGCTCACCCGCCACAGGAAGGAGCACGAGAGCAACACAAATTAAGGATTTAGGGAATTGGGATCGAGTTGGGTCTTCTTGGTCACTTGGGGTTTAACTCATGTCTGTCCCATCCTATGGTCTTATGACATGGCACTCTCCCCTCAAGGCCTCAAGTTTTCTTCCAGTAAAAAAAAGGCATCAGGTCTTCTTCAGCCTCACTCCTCAGTCCCTGTTTATTGTTCGAGCTGTACTTCTCTGCTTCTTACACCACCACCGACCGGTGCTTCGCTATGAACACCCCCCAAAATGGGCCGAGGTATCAGGGGGTATCGGTAGCAATAACAGAGCCGATGTGCTAGCCCTTCACGCACTCACAAGGCTCGCCATCGAGAGTAGCACGAGCAAAGAAGAAACTAGGTGCAGGCACAAGAAAACCCTATATCGTATCTAAGACTAGTGAAATTAAATCGAAAGAACGCTCAATGTAGACAGAAAAATGATGAACTGGGACAAGTGTAACCCTAGAATATCAGGAACCCTAGATTTATCTCACATACGCATCGAGAGAGAGAAAAAAACCCTAAAATATAAGGAAACGAAATTGAAGCAAAGACGCGACGCTCAAATAAACGATTCACAAAATTTAGCATTAAGTGCAAACACCCCTTTGTTGATTGAGGAAAACCTCCTTGAGTCAATGAATCCAAAAGCAACTGAAAACATCTAGTTATGTCCATTTAGAGTCAGAATTAGGGTCGAAACGAGCCGAGCCGAGCCGTCTCGAGCCGGGCTCGCCAGCTCGTTCTTATCGCGGCAGCTCGGCTCTGCTCGGCTCGTTTCGAACGCGAGCCAAGAGTGCGGCTTGGCTCGGCTCGGAATGCGGCTCGCGAGGCTCATGAGCGAGCAATCGAAAGCACAAAGAGCCAAGAGCAAGATCGCGCACGGATTCAATCAACAAAATCAGCCATTCGCATCAAGAATTCATCCATTCACAGATCCATTCATCCATTCACGCATCCATTCATCCATTCACAATTTCACGTAATCACGATCAACTAATACAATCACAGATCAAGAAAGAAAATGCAAGCAGCGGCGGGTGGAGTTGCTTAGAAGGAGGCGGCGGCGGCGGATTCTGCCGGAGGAGGCGGCGGAGCTCGTCGAGGGGGACGACGGACGAGAAAGGGAGGCGGCGGCGGGCGGATCTGTCGAGGGGACCAAGAAGCCGCAGCCGCAGCTCCACGCCCACCTCCACGGCCCACCACCTTGCCGCCTCCTCGCGGATTCCGCGACACGCCGTCGGCGAGGTCGACGCTCGACGGCACGCCTCGGTGGTCGACGAGACCGAGTACGCCTGAACGCGATGGCGATGGGGAGGAGCGGAGGCGTGGAGGAGTGGAGAGGTGGGAGGTCGTGGGAGGTCGTGGCCGGAGACGAGGGAGATGGAGGAAAGGGGCGTGGGAGGCGGAGGCGAAGCTTGAGGGTGTAGCCGTGTAGGCGGCGGCGGGTGGAGGTGCTGGCAAGGGCGGAGGAGGACCAGGCGGTGGAGATGCTGGTCCGTCGCTGGTGGAGGTCGCCGACGGCAGCGGTCCCGGCGGAGGCGGACCGCGGATGGGGGAGGCCGGGAGGGGAATGGACGGGGGAGAGGCAGAAAGGGGATGGGGAAGGGAATGAATCGGGGATTGGGGTTGGGGGAGAGAGGGGATCAGGGTCGGCCGGGGTTAAATGAATCGGCAGAGAAAGCGCGCTTGCTCTGGCCGACCGAGCCAATGCGGCCATGGTGGCTCAGGCTCGGCTTTTTTCTCGAAGTTGGATGAGACGGCTCAGCTCGGCTCAAAAATTCACGAGCCGAGACCGAGCCGAGCCGAGCCGTGACGAGCCCGAGTCGAGCCACGAGCCTCGAGCTATTTTTCCAAATTTAGTCAGAATCGATGCTAAATGTTCATTCCACTTGCCATTTAGAGCAGTTGAATCTATACTAATATATGGTCTACAACAATTCACAAAACCCTCAATGCAACAAAGAATTTATGGAAGTACACATATGTCACCAAAAGTTTACCTCATCCCTTATATGTCACTCATTGTTTCATTGATGTGTGGGCCCTCACCTCACATGTCAGTGACACAATCAAGAATTTCACAAAATTGCAGTGGCATATAAGGAATTAATCCTTACCTTTAACTGTTTTAGTGTCAATCTCTACAACACTACCTGGCGATCTCAGCTCAATCTTAGCTTTGAAGTTGTACAACGATTGGAAGCTTTCATCCCAACTCCCATATAGCTCATCCACTGCTCTTGTCTCCCCTTTCATACTGTGTCATAACCAATTGTGACATTGTGGTTATCCTGCGGCTTTCCTTACAACTCCTTGGCACCCATGTTTGGATTTTTTTTCCTCAAGATACTTGTAGCCCTATCTACCACCTAGGCCTGAGATGCCATGTTAGTCTTGATCATGCTGCTTGATACACAGTTGTGACCATCAACCATCTTGGTAACCTGCAAAAAACAAGTGGAAGCACTAAGTACAAATATTGCTACCACTAAGTGAAACACAATACTGTTAGCAAAAAGGTTAGTACCCTGATAGTTTTTTTATCTGCCATCCTGCGAGCTACAATTTTCCAAGCGCATCCTTCAGCTCTACAATGGCCTATGAATCTTGTATGGTTAGATATGATAAGGATCCACCTAGTTGATTAGTTGAATCCCGATTGTTGGCTCAATCTTTCATGGTACACTAGAGGATCAGTAGCTTGTTGTCTCCTTCTCTTTACTTCGGATGAACAGTAACCACACGTGTGAACAATACCACATGGTGAATAGTGCTCAAACCCTAGATAGCAAATCTTCAATCTCTAGTTGTGCTAAACCTTGAGGATTAGAAACAACAGAGAATAACTTCACAAACCAATCTGATTTGATCGAATTGCAAAGACGTAGTAGATGGATCTTCTTGGTTGTAGTCAAGAAACACATCTCAACTCAAGAACACACGATATACGCCAAAACGGCTTTTCTGATTTTTATTATCTAAATCATAACTTGTCCACCTACATGGTGCGGCCATGGGGGGTTTATATAGCCTCCCACACAAGCACTAAGACTTGGATGAATAGTACACATCGGATGAATAGTGATCCGAGTCGTATGAATAGTAATCCAAGTCGGGTGAACAGTAGCCGACCCGATGAACAGTCATCCGAACCAAACTACTCTAATTGTTGAAAATAGATTAAACTATCATATTACAAGTAATTTCAAAATTAACTTCAAGTACGCCATCTCTCCTTATTGAACTGGCTTCGGTTGACTTGGAGGCCCCCGTCCAAGATTGCATAGAGAAGAGATAAAACGTAGACGTAATCTCTTGGCCGAAACGATCTCCTTTTTGTCAAACAAATCCAAGTGGCCTTCCCTAAACGTACCAATGTCGAACTCAAGGAACTCAAACTCTTTGGCGTGCACTGCATGGCCTCCTCCTGGATCAAACACACCCAACAACATGCGTGCATATGTATATGCATGGGCTAACTCCATGCACCGCTCAAGTACAACATGCATACATGGAGTTTTCTTTCCTTGGTTTTGAACAACATGCGTGACGTCCTCTTGTATTGCAGCGACCTTGATAATGTCATGCCCATTGTTTCGATCAAGTGTTAAACGAGACAAATCAGAAACATTCGTTATAGATAATCTGACCGCATCATCCTCCCTTTCTTCAAGAGAAACTGTCTTCGGTTTCAAGACGATCGTCGAAGCTTCTCCTTCCTGATGGATGGCCAAAGAAAAAATTTCCTCCTTTGTCTTTTCTTGTTGTTTCTTCGCATCTAGGTTCCTTCTTTGCAGCAGTTTCTTCTCCCAATCACCTTGAATCAATAGAACGTCTATTGGACGCAAACAAATTGGTGTACCCCTCCATGTAAAGATACAACACTGGGTGCACCAATTCTGTGTTGATGCTCCTTGTTCTTCGCACCATGGTCCTCCCAACATTAGATGACACGACACCATAGTGATGGGTATAACATCACACAAAACCTCGTATGAGAATTTGCCCAATGAAAACAATACCTTAACTTGATTCGTGATCTTGAGCACACCGGAATACCACTTCAGGACATAAGGTTGTGGATGCCGCATCATTGGCTACTCCAACTTCTCAACAAGTTCTATACTTGCAGCATTAATCATACTCTCGCGGTCGATCAACATGGCACAAACTTTCTCTCTTACTTTGCAGCGTGAGTGGAAAGTCCAATCCACGCTGTAGCCTTCCTCTTCATACAGGACGTTGGCACTCAACTTCTTGAAGCTCTCCTCCGAAGACATCATAGCAGCACCATCTCCACCGTGAGCAACCATTGCTCTGATACCACCTGATAAGGATCCACCTAGTTGATTATATGAATCCTGATTGTTAGCCCAATCTTTCACGGTACACTTGAAGATCAGTAGCTTGTTGTCTCCTTCTCTTTACTTCGGGTGAACAATAACCACACGTGTGAACAGTACCACGCGGTGAATAGTGCCTGAACTCTAGATAGCAAATCTTCAATCTCTAGTTGTGCTAAACCTTGAGGATTAGAAACAACAGAGAATAACTTCACAAACCGATCTGATTTGATCGAATTGCAAAGACATGGTAGATGGATTTTCTTGGTTGTAGTCAAGAACAAGGTGTTCTTACTTTGCGCCCAAGCTAAAACACCAGATGAGAACTTCCTCTTGCTTCCTCCTCTCTTCAGCCCTCCCTCTTAATTCCTCTCAAGAACACACGATATGCGCTAAAACGGCTTTTCTGATTTTTATTATCTAAATCATAACTTGTCCACCTAAATGGTGCGGCCATGGGGGGTTTATATAGCCTCCCACGAAAGCACTAAGACTCGAATGAATAGTACACGATGGATGAATAGTGATCTGAGTTGGATGAAAACGAATCCGAAGTCGGGTGAACGATGGAACCTAGTGAGCGATGAATTGAACCAAAATCCTATTGCAACCTTCTACTTTAATTTGAAATTTAAACTACTCTAATTGCTGAAAATAGATTAAACTATCCTATTACAAGTAATTTCAAAATTAACTTTAAGTACGCCATCTCTCCTTATTGAACTGGCTTCGGTTGACTTGGTGACCCCTATCCAAGATTGCACAGAGAAAAGATAAAACGTAGACGTAATCTCCTGGCCGAAACAATCTCCTTTTTGCCAAACAAATCCGAGTGGCCTTCCTTGAACGTACCAATGTCGAACTCAAGGAACTCAAACTCTTTGGCGTGCACTGCATGGCCTCCTCCTGGATCAAACACACCCAACAGCATGCGTGCACATGTATATGCATGGGCTGACTCCATGCACCGCTCAAGTACAACATGCATACATGGAGTTTTCTTTCCTGGTTTTGAACAACATGCGTGACATCCTCTTGTACTGCAGTAGCCTTAATAATGTCATGCCCATTGTTTCGATCAAGTGTTAAACGAGACAAATCAGAAACATTTGTTATAGATAACCTGGCCGCATCAAGATATCTAAGTGTCCACGTCAAACTCCTCATTAATGGCATACTGTTTGATGTATCCAACATTGTTCACGATTTCAACATAAAAGCAAACTCCTTAATTTCAACCAACCCACTGTTCCTATCAGTGCAAAAATTTTGGGATTCCTGGCCTAAACCCCCAAATTGTCCTCTCACGTAACTATGTCACCAACTTATCCAGTGTATAACGAGCCAAATTGACATCCCATTCTAGATCTTAACGATCAATTCAGCAAGTGCTACCATCATCAAACCGAGCAATGTACGCCGCAAGATCGCTCCGAATCAATAGGCTCACGATCCTACTCGAGATTGCGAAATTAAAATAAGTTAGGAGCATACTGTAAAAAAACAACCGAAAAAGGGTGATGACAAGAGAAGTTACATACATGTGAGGATCCATCGTGTGCGCTCTACAATCCCTCGAGCTCAACCCAGATCCATCAAATGCCAGTGAAGGGGAGATCATTGTCGCCTAGGCAGTCGGAAGCTCGGGAGAGGAGAGGAGTGGGAGTGTGGTGCGGCCGGTGCAAGCATTGGGGCCGATCGGACCATGTGCCCTAGGCCAAGGGGCATAAGGGTCATTTCATGTGGGCTGAAATGCGAAAAGTAATTAGAAATTATGAAACGGGGGAAATGGCAAAACATCGATCAAAATATTCGAGATAGGGCAAATAATCAACTGCATCAAAAATAAATACAAATCATAAAAGGCATATGAAAGATGGAGCATATGATCGATTTCCCCACTAATCATAGAAGGCATATGAAAGATGGAGCTAGTCGATTTTCTTAATAATGAAAGGAATGATGTTTGTGCTCAAAGTAGACCCATTCATGTGCGGCCCGGTCTGGTTCGGACCGGGCTCGGGACTTGAATTCCAGCTCGAAAGCTCGATGGAATGCAATTAAAATAATAATAATAAACTATTTTTTATTCTCAAAATAAATTAGATATTAAGTTTTTGGTAGGGTCAATTTGGGCTCGAACTTTTTATTAATTAACCTTTTTTGAATTTTATTTTAAAGTTAACCCTCAAGACTTTATTTAAATCGACCTTTGCCACGCCACTCAGCGGTGGACATGACAAAACAACACCATTTGTCACGCGCCAAGATAAGTCCATAAAATAGATTTTTGTCACGCCACTAGTTGTGGCGTGACTAATAACACCGCCACGGCGTGACAAGAGTTTGATTAGAAATGAAATTTGGCGTGATAAATGTCACGCCATCACCGCAGGCGTGTTAAAAAGCAACGATTGGAAATAAAGTCGTCAAAGCGTTAACTTTAAAATAAAATTCAAAAAAATATTAATTAATAAAAAAATTTCGCTGGGCTCGGACCGGCGTTTGGACAGGTGTGGCTCAAAGTCCGTTACTTTAACGCGACTCCTGATTCCCGGAGAATAATACTACTGTAGCTCATGATGGATGTTCCATCCATCCATGACTCACTGCGCAATCAAGAATTCAAGATGGACCCGGCGCCCCACCGCCAGCAGACACAAATCTGAGATCGCGATTCGTGCTTTTTATTTGGAGTACTAGTCTTTCTGATCGCATCATCATGCATGATGCAGCAGTCGGTTGGGAGATTAGTACAGTACTGAGCTCCAGATGCATGGCGGCGACTCGATTCAGCAAGATGAGGATAAGATCACTTGACGAATCGTCGGGGCAGGCAGATCTGTCCACCAGCTAGCTGTACTGTGTAGACTGTACGACTTTCCTCCCGTTCCTATCTCCACTGGCTAATTGGCGGAGAACGAGACCCTGTTAGGCTTTGTTCAGCAGATGGGGATAGTTTCCCCTGTGGATTGGGACCTCAGTGTTGGGTGGGCCCACCCAATCCTCTATCACGGGGAGTTTAATCAAGAAAAAATCTCCTGGCTGTTTGGATATGGCTTGGGACAGGGAATGACTAGGTAGAGATTGTTTGTTTGTATATAAAAAAGTATAACCTTTAGGTTAGAATTCGAAAATAATCTAGAAAAATCCATATATATATAATCCAAAAATACTACATAAAATAAACATAAAAATCTATAAGAAATTTAGAAAATTCAAAAGGGTCGAAAATTTCATAACTTACTCATGAATCACACAAGAAATTGACTAGTACTAGAAGAGACCGTAGAGTTAATTGAAAGGATGTACAAAAATCCACAAAAATAGATAATCAACATTGCGTGACAACCTTAACAACATGAGAAAGATGCAAAAAAAAATCCACAGTTAATCTCAACAGTTAGATATCTACTCTAATACTCTGATGATTTTAACATGACAATCTCAACAACATGAGACCACAAAGTTCATAACCAACAGTCAGATATATTCAGATGCATTTCAATATTTCAACGGACATGTCAAAAGGTTGTACAACTCTGACGACATTACTCTCCATCTTTAAACCAAGTAAGTTCTCACTCATCTCCATGATGTCACTCTTCGTTGTGAGCCTGTCATACAAAAGGAGTAATTGTTAACTGCTAGAAGACACTTTCATTGGCAACTGTATATGTTTGTGGGAGATAAGAAGGTTTGAGATTGAAAGGTTTTTAATAAATGTTACCATTACTTGAAATAAATGGGATTATTTATAACTTAACAATGGAAAATACCAAAAGATGACTTAACTTTTCGTCCTTTTTGTTACAAATTGGTCCACAGAAAAGGTAGACTAAACACATTATAACATGAGAACGGCACCTACTGGCAACAAGGAAAGAACCATAGCATACCTCACCTCTCGTTATATCACGCCTCAAGAAACCTTGGGGGAGGCCTCTCCCCCATCTCCACACATTTTATCTCTCCCTTGCAGATCAACGGCCCGAAGAGAGGCCTCACGGCCAGACCCTCCCCTAACAAATTTGGCTTCAGGCCTCAAAGGCCACGTATGGCCAAGTTGCCAACCATCAAACCATGATAAACATATGGTCATCAAAGGCTGAACAATACATATGCCTTAAAGGCCACTTATCTCGTGGAATGATTCTATTCTATACTTTCACACAATCAATTTCTGAAGAAAAAAAGAGGACGACTGCAAGAAGGCAACACAGTGCTAGTCAGATCAGTGCCAGGCACAGAACAGAGCACAAGAGAGGCAGAGGCAGACTCCATGTGAGTGCCACTGAAAAAATAGAGTAAGTGCATCCTCTTTTTTCGACAAGTTGGACCTCGAGATAATATATCTAGCTTTCAGTGGACACCAGATCAAAAGATGTGGACCTGACTTGATATAATATATAAGTACTGCTCTCCTACTTAGTTCAGAAGTTTCACACGCTAAAGATATCAGCTCAGAAGGTAGATTTTTTTTTTCTTTTTGGCCCCACGGTGCCATCTAAATTACAAGACTAGCTCTCTTGGTGCGAAAATTTTAAATTTGGTCTTCTCTCGAGAGCGGAATGACCGCAGTCGACACGTGTCGCTTTCCGCGTTCAGGGGGCGCGGAAACCCGATGGTCAACGCGCATTTCAAACGCACGAGAACGAGCATAAGCGCCGCCATCGAGTATTAAGAGCTCGCCTTGACTACTTTCCATGAGCATCAAGCGGAAAGAGCAAACAAATCAACATCGGCGCAGTAAGCATTTCATGCATGCAAAGAAGCAATGTCAAGCATTTCATGCATTCAAAGCGCAGCAAGCATTGACATTTAATGCAAGCAAAGTATTTCATGCATGCATGCAAAGAAGTTGCGCCATTTCCCGCGCTCCTCTGCCGCGGAAAGCAGCCAACCAATTCGCGGAAAATGAGCAGGCAACCTTCCGTGGTCCGGTGGCGCGAAAGGATCCCGGACCCGTCACCTTCCGCGGCGTTGTGTTCGTTCCTGCGCCGGTTGAAATGACGCGCTGGTCATCGGTTTCGCGCCTTGAGCGCGGAAAGCGACACGTGTCAACCTCCGATCATTCCGCGCTCGGGAGGAGGCCAAATTTGAATTTTTTTGACCAAAGGAGCTAGTCTTGTAATTCAGATAGCACTACAGGACCAAAAGAAAAAAATTCCAGAAGGTACATACACGCCCTATCGCTGTACAGACGCAAACTAGGCCAAAATATCTCTATTCACAGGAGCTACAAAGACAATCGACGAGGCATTGTTGCTTACCAGAATCGGTCCTTGTTCACCGATAGATAGCCAGACATTACCAATTTGTTGCGTAGAAAAAAAAACGAATGTAAAACATGCATTGGAGACTTAAGGTATATTGAACACATATACAAGATATTGAAAATTGAAAATGAATACAATCAAGGCTTCAACAGACAACTTGATAGCACAATCTCAAGCCATCACAGCGCAACAGAAGATATATATACAGTGAAAAACGTATGTGTTAAACCTACAGAAAAAAGGGAGCTCATACGAAAAGCAGTCATGAACACTAATTGATCATAGATTCAAATGGGGCATACAGTGAAATTGCTATGATAAATATATATGCCTGAAACATGCCAAAAATAAAAGAATATATGTGCATCATGACACCTCAGTAACAACTAACAAGTAAATGGTATACGACACGATTTATTTTTCTAAAGATTTTTACACATATGTTATACGTTGCTTCATCATAGTTATGTCAAAACTCAACGAGTATACTGGAACTGGTGTTAAGGAGGATGAGACAAAGAACACCAAATAATCATTATTTAGGATAATTGACAAATTTTGATAGTCTAGATTTTTAGACTAGCTAGAACTAATAGCACATATGCCTCCTTAAAATAGATGCACTTTTAGTAACTAGGAATTAACAGAAACTTGAGTTCAACATTGTTCATAAGATAGATCTGGGACATTAGACACCAAACTTACAATACAAACTATATCAGCGAATTCAAATCCATAATTCAATCATTCAAAATTACACTGTTATGGAGAAAGGCGTGAGGCGTCGCAGCGGCCTTGAACAACACCATGGGTACTGTAGCACGCTATTTTCCATACGTGCTGATTTGTTTCCTAGAATAAAGAATAGTTTGTTAGGTAGATTATTTTTGGGATTCAATATCTATCTAGTTATTGTTAGGAATAGAATCTTATTTATTAGGAAAATTATTTTTAATAATTGAAAAGATTAGATTGGATTAATATGTTTCCTTATAGATTATTTTTTAGACGTCAAGTCGAACTGTCCCTATAAAAGGGATAGCATGTATCCATTATCAATCAGGCAATGATAAATCAAAAGTTCAACTAAGCCTCAGAGCCTCGCTACCTCGACAAGGAAGAGCTCTAACGGCGGTTAGATGAGGGCGAGTGCCCTACCCTCGGTCCTCGGACTCGTACCCTAATACCTACCACAACATTTGGTATCAGAGCCAATCATTGCCCCTTCCACCATGTCGGGCAGCGAGGGTTTCAATTCCATGACAATCAGTGACATGCTGGGTCGCATGATTGAGATGGTTGAAAAGATGATTGGTGTTTTGGAGGAGAGAAGCCACGCTAAGAGCAAGGAATGTTCCACCAATCCGTTGGCCTTGACGGCAACCCCGCCGTTCGTGACCTTGGCCAAGATGGAGGAGCAAAAGGAGGCGACGCCTGTCGTCGGCAACATGGCTGCGCCGCTACTTCCATTACTTCCAGAACTAGCACCGTCAACAATACCATTCCGGCCGTCGTCACCAACACCTCCTCAATGGGCAACGCTGCCCTTGGTTGCACCCCTGGTGCGTTCGCCGAGGAGGGTTGCCGCTATCCAGCGGTGGCATTTTCCATGCGGCCGGTCGACACCGTGCCCTAGGCGATGCAGAGCGCAACTGTTGAGGGGCCAACGCCATCGTCACGTCTCCCTACCATCATCATGCTCCGTGGCAGTACGGGTGTCACTGCTTTCCAATGCCAGTTGCCCATGTCGCCGGCATCTTCCTCGATGCCACATCATGCTAAGACGTTTCTTTCTTGGGTGCCATATGTCAGAGTGTCACTGATCTACTCTCAAGTGAACCGACGCTGGTACTGGATACTCTTGTCAACATGGGGCCACCAAGGACTTCAACCGTGGCCACCACCGCAGCTCAAGGACGAGCTGCCTCGCCGCAAGGGGTGTAATGTTATGGAGAAAGGCATGAGGCGTCGTAGCAGGCGCGCGAACAACACCTAGGGTTGTGGCCAATTGTGCACAAGAACATGGCAACTTACTCCTCGACACATATATGTATAGTGTCACGAAGCAAAGATCGCTCTCTCAAGACTTCAAACAACCGAAAGAACGGAGTTCGCTTAAGCCTAATTGTGTTAGTACAAGTTGTTTCATTCTTTCAAATTTTATTATTCAGATAATCAATACTAATCTTATCCCTTTCCTCGATTGGGTCATACGTAATACGGTCTCTCCTATTCCTTAGTCTAGACCGTACAAACAAAATAATCATGCAAGCAGCCACATATGCAGCAGCGTCAATAAACAACATCTTTAGCCTTTTAAGCCTTCTCTTGTCCATCTACAGTTCACAAGTGCCAAGTATAATTAATACTGCTGACTATCGAACCAGAGCATCTGGGACTCAAATAGTATGAAAAAAAGCCTCTAGTATATCCAACATATATGTATCAAGTATGCACTACTCAAATCATAAGTAATAAAACGACGAACTACTCACAAAGAAAATAACCAGCAGAGGTATCATAGGCACAACCTCTTTGACAGTGAGCCAATATTCCAAATTTCAATTAACTTGCGCAAAAACTAACCACAATAAGCATGAACATCGCCATATTGCACTGGACATGTAGACGAGGGAGCAATTTTACATGTGCAAGCATTATTTTTCCTAGACTCAACAACAGTAAGAAATATTTCATGAATGGAAGCAAGAACATCAAACAATATTTCTTATTTCTTGCACATGCCGAAGCACATAGCCCAACAGCAGCAAGTAATATTTCACGACTGGAGGCAAGAACAGCAAGCAAAACTTCATATTTCTTGCACATGATGAAGCACAGGATAACGGGGATCTAACGTTTTTGCCCATAATGATATCTGTGGCAGCTATCGGAGAACATTTTGGATCTGCAGGCGCCAGCAGCGCAGAGAGCACGGGTGACGCCGAGGATGTGTGCGAGAGGATAGGGGGTGACGGCGTCCCTCCGGGGGAGCGAGCGAGGATCGAAAGGGAGCCATGCGTAAGACGAGTGAGCGCACTGAGGGTGAACCGAGTGGTTCACTCTTTTTCATGGAACGCTATGGTTCAGCATCTGAGACAAACCAAACACATGTACGTCACAAAATCCCAAACGATTCCATAGCAGAACACTCGGGTCCCTCGTACAAACACTACCTATGTAGCTAGCTGCTCTGCTTTTCACCTTGGTGGTTTCCCTTTTGGCTTGTAAGAAAACGCAAGCCCAGCCGCCCCCTCCCCGACATTCTCAAGCACATCTCCTCACTCAACCAGAACACGTCAGAGCTAGCTATATTAGTTGCTCGGCTTCACGGAGCAGCAGCCACTCGATCCCGTCAAGGCATCACTTACACAAGACACTTGTTCAGTTTGAGCAACAGCATCAGCACCAGCCAGCTTCCCCGCCCGCAGACGCAGATGAATACTCCAGCTGTACTCCTACTTCACTACCTCCTCCTCGCCTCCTTCTTCCTCTTGCTCCCCTTCGCGGCGCCCTCCGACATCGCGCTCCTCCTCGCCAAGGTCAAGCCCGCGCTGCAGGGCGCCGCCGCCACCCCCAACGCCCAGCTCGCCACCTGGAACGCCTCCACGCCGCTCTGCCTCTGGCGCGGCCTCCGCTGGTCCACGCCCGCCGGCCACCCCCTTCCATGCCACACCGCCGCCGCGCGCGCTAACCTCTCCCTCGCCGACGACCCCACCCCCCTCCTCGTCTCCATCCGCCTCCCCGCCGCCGCCCTCGCCGGCCGCCTCCCGCCCGACCTCGGCGCCTTCTCCGCCCTCGCCTCCCTCTATCTCGCCGCCAACTCCCTCTCCGGGCCCATCCCCCTAGAGCTCGGCAACGCGCCCGCGCTCTCCGGTCTCGACCTCGCCGGCAACGCCTTCTCCGGCGTGCTCCCGCCCTCCATCTGGAACCTCTGCGACCGCCTCGCCGTCCTCCGCCTCCATGGCAACGCTCTCACCGGAGCTATCCCCACGCCGGCGGGACCCAGCACCACCTGCGACCGCCTCCGCCTTCTTGACCTCGGCGCCAACCGCTTCTCCGGTGACTTCCCATCCTTCCTCACAGGCTTCCGCGGCCTCCAAAGCCTGGACCTCGGCGGCAACCGCCTCTCGGGATCCATCCCGGACTCCCTCGCCGGGATGAGAGGCCTCCAGACACTCAACCTTTCCTACAACAATTTCTCCGGCCAGCTGCCTCCGGGCTTCGCGGACTCCGCCTTCACTGCGGAGTCGTTCGTTGGCAACAACCCGTCGCTGTGCGGCCCGATGTTGCGCCAGCAGTGCGTGTCCCCTTCGGGCCTCAGCTCCCACGGCATCGCCGGGATGGTCATCGGGCTAATGGCCGGCGCCGTGGTCGTGGCGTCGGTGTCCATCGGGTGGGCACTGGGGAGGTGGAGGCGGAACAGGGTAAGGCGCGCGGCGGCGGAGGGGGTGGAGACGGACGAAGGCGGCGAGGGGAAGCCGGTGGTGTTCCAGGGCAGGGAGCACCTGACGCTGGAGGAGGTGCGCAACGCGACGGGGCAGGTGGTGGAGAAGGCGAGCTACTGCACGGTGTACAAGGCGAAGCTAGCGGACGGCGGCGGCAACATCGACCCGAACGCCGCCGCCCCCGCCGGAGGCGACTGGCGCGCCCAGCTCCAGCCAGAGGCGCGCCACAGAATCGTCAATAAGATGTACGCAAACCCTACTTTACCCTCTAATAATTTATTTATTTGCTTTCCCCTTTCATCCCCTCCCTCTGATTATCTAAACTAAATCGAGGGATCCTCCTCCTTCTCTTTCTCCCCTTTTCGAAATACAAGATTTCGGGTCGATTTGGCCATCGATCCATCTGATACAACTTACTTTGATCTATCCATAGCCATACCTACAGGAACAGCAACGGATTCTCCGTCGTCGATCCACACAAAAACAAACCTCCACTTTCTGTGCCTCCATTCTTAGGTCGAAATTCCCTACTGGGGGAACTAAGTTAGCCAATCATCTTCTCGTACATCTGCTGATTACCTTCCAATTATTCCCCCACGTCTTTTTCTTTTTGTGCGTGCCTTCATTTTCACTTTATTCCATTTCCCCCCTCGACAAAAAGTTGTAAGCTCTGCTAATCGTTTCATCTCAAAATAATCCAGCCTAATTACCTTTTTTTACGAGAGCCTAATTACCTTATTCAATTGGAACTCTATTTTAACAACCAAACTCATGACACTTATTCACGAAAATTTCCAAGTCGTTGTGATAAGATTATGACTTAGACCATAAAACACATGATATATTTTTTTCATTGCATTTGGGGGAACCATGGGTATTTTTTACTAGTGTGGTGGGAGATGTAATCTTGTTCTCAAACTAGAGTCACTCATCTGCTTCCCAAAGGCATCTTCCTCACACGGTCACGAGTCATGACTAGATCAAATGTATGATGGATAACAACATTTTTTTCCTTTGTATTTTTGGATCATGCATGTGCCACTTTTGGCAAGTCTGTTCTTGCAATGGATGCCTGGAATGTCGTAGCTGTTTGCAAATTACATGCCATATATTGTGGCAGAAAGCCGTTGAAAAGCAATATATCTGTCATTTTATTCACATGTTATATTGTATGCGTAGAATGGAGACTCTGAAGAAGCATCTGCCAGTATCAGTGCCTGAGGGGCTGAATGAACTTCAAAAAATTGCTGTGCGATTTGAAGAGAAGATTTATACTGCAGCCACCAACCAGGTACATGTAGCCTAACTTTGCTAGCTTCCAGGGCGGAGCAAGAACTTATGGGGTTCAAAGAAGTTATGTGAGTTGATATATTTTTTAGGTCGATTTTTAAGTACTTTTAGCATTTTCACATTTTTTTCGACATTGCGTGATTTTTTCACACCCCTGCTGAACTGGTGATCCCGTCCACCAAAGTTATTTTCCTGCTCTTGGGAATCCTGATTTTTTTTCGTGTGTGGGAACAAATCCAATTTTTCTGCGGGGCGAACTCGAGCCATGGGATGATGGAAGTGCTGACGCTCGCACTCAACTAGTGGGAATGCATCCCAGTTTCTGTAGCATTTTCACATAAAGTATCATATACATAGTAAGTTAGTAACTGGGATTTTTTAAATGATAGAACTATACACCGATCATGAGCTTGGTTTTTGTCAATGGCCATGTTGAATTTACGAGTGTTGTACATTGAGTTACTTCAGTCCATTTTTCTTCCAGTTCATGTTTGCATAAGTCGCTCATGTGTCCGAAATTGCTATTTGTCTAAACAAGTAAACAACCTTATGTTAAAAAGAGATTATTTATGCAAGTCCATCATGGGATACACAATATTATACAATCATTTATCCCGGACCAAACATCAAACAAGAGTTTACTCCCTCCTTCCATTTTGTGTTGGAAAGGGCTTCATCATATTGCTTCCACTCCATTGCGGTAAACATTTTCAAAGGGATTTATTTGGTTGGGGTACACTGTATCACTATTTTCATTTGAATTTCATGTTTGTTTGTTTGTGGCAAAGTGGTTTGCTGTCTACATGTGTGTTTTTGCATGACTGCATGAGTACAATGATTTTTCTCGAAGCAATTCCTTTTCAGCTGTGCTAATCATACCAGAGCTTATGGTTGGCAAGTTAGTATTAGTATAAAACTTGAAATTAACATTGTTTTCTTTTGCATTACTCAGTCTGATTATTTACGGAAGATTTCCCTGAAAATGCTCTCTATGGAGACAAAGACACAAACACCTCCTGGAAATGCTCAAGTGATTCCAAATCAAAATCCCTCCGGTCCAGGTATCATATGCAGTAAACTGAGTGTTACACATTCTACGTGCTATCATCTTCACCTTTTGGTTATACATTACTACATTAGCTGTGGCCACCTTGTGAGTTATGGATGATGAAAATTGCTGATTGCATTAAATGGTGACCCTATGCATTTTATGGCGATAATCATGCTCCATTTGTAAAGTGGGAAAACCATCTGATGGATGGAGCTATCATGTATAAGAAATTTGCATGTAGCTTTTGTCACTGGTGATTTGCATATCTGGTACTACTATTTTCTTATTCACTTTTTCTTATATTGCTCATTGTGTCTTTTGAAGGAGAAATTTTGTTGTTGCTAAATTTATGATCCATTATAACCAAGATGTTCAATTAAATGTTGTGTGAAATGATGCACATATTAATGATGATGCCATGGTAGGTTTTAGTAACTTAGCTTTAGGTTGGACCTAGATTACAGTGCTGTGACTATTGAATTAAAATAACCATGGTTGTCAGTGGTCTCTACTCTGCTGTTCTCTGCTCTGCTGCCCTCTGCTCTGTGCTTTGCTGCTGATGTTCTCTGCTCCGCTGCTCTCCTCTAGTGCTGACCTGTTTTGGTGTGGTTTTCTGTGTTGGGTGAGAGGTGGAAGAAGGGAATCGCGAGCTTGAGGATTGGAGCGTAGAGGTTAACAAGGTACAGGAGGGGGCGAGCCATCGCCCTCCTAGCCACAGCGAGACCTGCTCGCTGCTGTGACAGGAGGCTCTGATGCCGCGGTTAACTCAGAAGGGCACTTATTTCTTGATCGATTCCAAACTGATCAGCAGCCTCATCTTAAGTAGAGACACGCCTAACAAACATGTCTAACTTGGAGATAAATCCTAGTCTATAGATATAATAGGAAATTACTAATCCTTCCAAACTAATTTTATCTCGTACTTAACTAACTTGATCTTGGTGCCCTTGGATTTCTGCACAAGGCAACTAATGCCTCACACTGCTATGGTTGCTGTTACCCGCCTTAGAGCGACGATGATACGTCTTACCCCATTACGAGTCCACAACTTGACATCTATAATTTGTGGTTTAATGCATGCCTTTATGTTAGCCTTATATTTGCCCAGACAACGACACCCTAGTCAACTAGTGGACAAGGTGCCTGTTAGGAGCCGTGATCGCCTAATATGCCGTGACAACCATGAAAATAACAGTGGACCATTTTCAGTAATGTTGGTCAGTTAGTATTAGATCTAAATAACGAGTTGTATTAGAGTCGGATTCTACTTCGATACTATAAATAAAGGGTATGGGATCCTACAGGAGACACACAGTTAATCCCCGAAATTCCACATGGTATCAGAACTCATGGACATTTTTGCTGGAGAATGCTACTGTGCAACAATCGTTGCAATCTGACCTTGAGCTCATTGTTGTTGCTGTACTTTTGTAGTAGCACGCACATATACTTTTTATGTAGCAACACAACATTTGGTTCTGATTTGTGGACATTTTTTATGGAGAGTGCTACTGTGCATTGTTGTTGCTGTACTTTTTTAGCAGCAAGCGCACTGTACTTTTTTAGTAGCAAGCACACAAGTTTCTACTTGCCCCTGCATTCCATCTTATGTTGTACTAGCAGCTTGCTATTTGATGGCTTGTCCATTAGTATCTTGTTTGACAGCCCTGTTTTATGCAGCATCTGTGGACTCCACTGCCCAAACAGGTCATGCAGGTGCAGGTGATTGGCAAGAGGAGATATATCAAATGGTAAGACATGCTATCATCCCTTTTGGTACTTCCGAGCTCGCTCACTTGGACCTTTCTAAAAATCATAGAAAAGGACCTCCATAACAAAGAGGTTGGGATTGCACTGATCTAGATTGATAGAAGATGAAATAAGAGACCATGTTGGATTTTAGGGGCTTTTCGCCCACCATCTGTTGCCCCCCTTCCTTTTCCTCCTTCTTTTGGTCTGTTTCCCACCAAACTCCTCTCTTTTGTTTCCTTTTGCGAATAAAGTTAGAACTGAAATTTCAGAGCAACGCTTTAGACTGATAGGTAGATGTACTACATTCTGGCAGTCTTCTTTTAAGATATAAAGGGGATTCTGTGTGAATGTGGACAATGGAGCATACGGTATCTAGATGTTATAAGGTCACGAGACAGTTAGCAGTCTTTTTCTTGATCATGTAAGTTAACTTCAATCAAAACTGTGGTTTATTTAATGGGCATCATGGTTTCTTATTTTATTTCTAATTCCTATGCTTGTAATAACTACTTGAACTATCTTGCCAGTGCCATATTTGTCAACTTAATCACAAACCATGGTTTATTGAATGTTCTGTTTTCCTTTTATGTACTATTCATCTCTGTATAGCTTCTGCAACAAATTACTTGTATGTGGTTTTCTTTGTCCACAGGTTAGGAGCTTGAAGGACCAATACTTTGCAGAACTCAGTGAACTTTATAGTAAGATCTGTGTGAAGCTACAGCATGTTGACAGCATGATACCACCCCAAAAGCCATCAGATCAGTATGAAAAGATGATGAGCTTTAAAATGATGTTGGAGCGTACATTGCAATTTCTGCAAATTAACAAGAACAACATTCAACCTGCTCTGAGGGAGAAAGTTCCTGCATACGAGAGGCAAATTATCAGTATCCTAAATTCACAAAGAAGGAAGCCTGTGCAGACACAAGAGCAGCAACAGTTTCAGCAATCTGCTGGGCAAGCTCTTAGTTGTAACATTTCACAGCAACAACAGCCTTCCCAAGGTTTGCCACAGCATGATAGTCATACCAATCAGATGCCTCAAGCAAGTTTGCCAAATATGAGCACAGGATTACAGTCCTAGTGCAGCTGGCATCCAGCATGTACCTGCACCTCCAGCAACAAACTTTGGTGTTCCAACAACACAGCAACATGTTGCAAATGCACCGCTGGCTGGCTCTAATTTGGAGGCTGCTCAAGGAAGCAATTTAAATTCTTTGCAGCATGATTCGATGACTGGCGCATTGCAACAGGGAAGCATTGGGTGTTAGTGATATGCTAGAGGCGATCATGGAAATGATTGTATCACTTCTATGTTTATGATCTTTTGAATAATATGTTGACAAAGTATTGAAGCGGTTCAATATGTAGGATTCCAAGAAGGCTTTCTTGCCTATGTCATATGGTATTAGTCTTAGCAAGACTCAGTGTACTTCGACACCTGATGAGCGAGACAGGATGAGTAAGATTCCATATGCTTCTGCTATTGGGTCTATCATGTATGACATGCTTTGTCCCAGATGTGTCATATGCTCTAAGTGTTACGAGCAGATATCAGATA
Source organism: Phyllostachys edulis (assembly GCA_036346405.1). Lineage (NCBI taxonomy): Eukaryota > Viridiplantae > Streptophyta > Magnoliopsida > Poales > Poaceae > Phyllostachys > Phyllostachys edulis. The sequence goes on from CM070566.1 coordinate 56,542,450, forward strand.
GATCTAGGTGAAGGTCATTGGATAGCTGTAAAGTATATCTTGAAATACTTAAGAAAGACTAGGGATGTGTTCCTTATTTATGGAGGTGAGGAAGACCTAGTTGTAAATGGTTACACTGATACTAGCTTTCAAACCAATAAAGATGATTTTCGATCGCAGTCTGGATTTGTGTTATGTGATATGCCCTAGAGGCAATCATGGAGATGATTGTATCACTTCTATGTTTATGATCTTTTGAAAAAAATATGTTGTTTTGTCCCCTGAATAAATGTCTTCTATATTGATCAATAAGTACGTGACTTGTTTGTGAAATTCTTTATTCATGTTTTGATGTTATTCTAAATTATCCCTGATCTTATATCATTATGTGGCACAATTATGATTTATAGATCAGCACATGTATTGAGTGATGATCATGTTCCACGGATCATGGATATGGGGATATCAAATCAATAATGTGAACATATGTTAAAGAATATGGTGTTGGATTGACCTACCATGAGACACTGCGGGAATTGTTATATTCTTAAGTACCATCAGTTGGTTTCATACATAGTGCATCTTTAGATCTGAGATCGTAATAATTTTCTACATGTGTAATAGTTCACTTAGGGGTTGCCAAACACCGCTCTATACATGTGTGGTCATAAAGGTAGCTTTCGGGTTCTTATGAAACATGTGAAGGAATGTGAGCGATCAAGATAGAATTTGTTCCTCCTATATAACGAGAGAGGTAGCTCCGGGCCCCTCGATGTGGTTGGATTAAGGAAGTGTATGGCCATACCGAATGTGTTTGAAGAATCAATCACAACTGAGTATTCCACTATAGGTTCGAGTGAAGGATCGAGCTATCAAAAGATGGCACGCTTCTCGCCTTGAGTTCGATTCGGTATCGTGAAGCAAAGGGATCGGTACATAAACACTATATAGGTTCGTCCGATATGATCTTTATGCATATTTGGGAGTCGCTATGTCCTGCTAGGGACCGCTACCGACTTATGGACCGGAAAGGAGTTTTCGGCCTATGGTCGAATATACATGAACCTACAGGGTCACACACTTAACGGATTGGAATGATAAGGGTCCAGATGATAGTCTCCGAGTGCGATACGATCTCTACTCGTATCGGATAAGGATCCGATTGGAGGCAATATAAAGAGAGACGCGGGGCCGAAGGAGTTATCCCAAGACACACCCATCGAAACCCTAGCCACCTCCTCTCAAAGCCCCTGTCGTGCGCACTGGTGCTAACACACCAACGCACGATGTTTCATCTTTGGACGTGTGGACTTTGGTAGAGGCGCTGCTGCGACTACGGCGCTGATCGGGTCGATCGCAAGGAGGAGACGGTTGACCAGAGGACGATCGACTGCTTCCACTACACCGACGCGCGCTATGTTGAACCGGCCACTTCAATTCTACTTCCGCTGCACTGCGCGTATAGTGGTAACGATCTATGATCTCTTACTCGTATGGCTTCCTAGTTTACGTGGTAGAAATTTTTAATCTGCGCTAGTATAGCCTACCTGTTTTCCTTCACTGGGCCAATGCAGAGTACAATGAATGCACAACAGCAGGCAAGTAGTAGTATGTTATCTCACAACTCAAGGAGTACAATGCAGCCTAATGCCAATTCCATGCAAGCAAATGCAAGTTCATTACAGTAGCTGAAGCAGCAACAGCAGGAGCATATGATGCAGAAGCGTCAAATGTATCAACAGTTACAGCAAAAGCAAATGCTTCAACAGCAGCTCCCAATACAGCAACAATTAGAGAAACAGCAGCAAGCACAGATTCAGGTTTCACAGCTTCATTCTGGAAATGATGTAAACGAGCTAATGGTTAGACAAGGAGCTGTAATGAAAACTGGAATTTATCAACAGCACTTTGGGCCAACGCAGTAACTATTATCATCAGCAGTTGAAACAGAGTGGTGTTTTCCCAATTTCGTCACCACAGAACCTCCAAGCATCATCCCCACAAATTTTACACCATTCTCCTCAGGTTGATCAGCACCACCTGTTGCCATCACTTAAGACTGCGACACCATTGCATTCAGCTAACTCACCATTTGTTCCATCTCCATCCCCATCTGTTGCCCCATCTCCTATACCAGTGGATTCAGACAAGCCACTCTCCAATATATCTTCACTTACTAATACTGGGCAGGTTGGACATCAACAAACATCCCTAGCGCCTCAAACACAATCAATTGCCGTGAGCACACCAGGGATATCAGCATCACCCTTGCTAGCAGAATTCACAAGTGCTGATGGAAGTGTCATGGAGAAAGGCGCGCGGCGGAGCAGCATGGGCGTGGACAGTACCTGTCGGTACTGTAGCACGTTATTTCCATACGTGCTGATTTGTTTCCTATGATAGATAATAGTTGGTTAGGTAGATTATTTTGGGATTCTTTATCTATCTAGTTATTGTTAGGAATAGGATCTTATTTATTAGGAAGATATCGTTAATAGTTGGAAAGATTAGATTGGATTGATAGGTTTTCTTATAGATTATTTCTTAGGTGTTAAGTCGGACTGTCCCTATAAAAGGGATAGTATGTATCCATTATCAATCAAGTAATGAGAAACCAAAAGTTCAACTAAGCCTCAGAGCCTCGCTACCTCGATAGGGAAGAGCACTGACGGCGGTTAGATGAGGGCGAGTGCCCTACCCTCGGTCCTCGGACCTGTATCCAACCAACGACCACAACATTTGGTGTTAGAGCCAATCATTGCCCCTTCCACCATGTCGGGCAACGAGGGTTTCAATTCCATGACAATCAGTGACATGTTGGGTCGCATGATTGAGATGTTTCAAAAGATGCTTAGTGTGTCGGAGGAGGAGAGAAGCCATGCTGGGAGCAAGGAATGTTCCACCAATCCACTGGCCTTGACGGCAACCCCGTTGGCTACGACCTTGGCCTAGATGGAGCAGAAGGAGGTGACGCCTGTCGTCGCCAACATGGCTGCGCCGCCACTTCCATCACCACCAGATCTAGCACCGCCAACAATGCCATTTCGACCATCGTCACCAACACCTCCTTAACAGGCAACGCTGCCCTTGGCTGCACCCTCGGTGCGTTCGCCGAGGAGGGTTGCCGCTGTCCAGCAGTGGTATTTTTCGCGCGGCTAGCCGACACCATGCCCTAGGCGATGCGGAGCACAACAGCTGAGGGGCCAACGCCACTGTCATGTCCTCCCCACCATCATCACGCTCTGTGGCGGTACAGGCGTCACTGCTTCCCCATGCCGGTTGCCAATATCGTCGACGTCTTTCTCAATGCCACATCATGCTAAGGCGTTTTTTCCTTGGGCGCTATACGTCGGAGTGTCGCTGATCTGCTCTCAAGCGAACCAACGCCGGCATCGAATACTCTCATCAACATGGGGTCACCAAGGACTTCAACCGTGGCCACCATCGCGGCTCGAGGGCGAAAGTGCCTGCCGCCCTGAGGTGTAATGTTATGGAGAAAGCAGCGAGGCGAGGCGGCATGGCGTGAACAAGACCTGGTTAGTCTTGTATGCACGTTATTTTCCATACGTGGTGATTTGTTTCATAGAATAGAGAATAGTTGGTTAGGTAGATTATTGTAGGGTTCCTTATCTATCTACATATTGTTAGAAATGGTATGAATATTGTGTGTATATTGAAGAGGCTCAATGGGCAATATATATAGGGTACAAAGGGACGTAAGTCTAAACCCTAATACAATACAAAATACCATAAATACCCTTATATCCTTAACACCCCCCTCAAATGCAAGGCGTATGCAATAGCATTGCATTTGGAAAGGGTTGACACTAAAATAGGAAAAAACCGAAGTCCGAGTCTTGATAATGTCATCATAGCATGCAGCTCTTGGAAAATATGTCGATAAAAGATCTTCTCCCATCCGGTCGTCACAGTAGCCCATAAAGCACAAGGCGCGAGAACAAAGTTGACCATGACAACATGACGAAGAAGATGATGAAACCGATATAAATAGAGAAACTGTCAAATCAAGTCGAATAAGAATAGATAGAAGCATGACGGCGCAGATCGAAGCCCAAGACGGAGGCGGCGCAGTGCACAAGAAGCGCAGTAGATGCACAGTGCAAAAGAAGCGCGACACAACACAAGCGCAGAGGCGGCGCGGAAGAAGCGGCGTAATGCAATGTAGTACAACAAAGACGCGATGCCTGACAAGCGCGCGCCTTAAAAGCTTAGGGCGACGGATCTACAGCGGCTCGAAGAAAAGAACAGTGGCTGCTGCTATGCAAAGAAATTCCTATGCTTCTATGACTGACAACAAATTGGTGGACTCGCATGGCATAAATGAACTCTAAGGATAGAATTTTACGAATTTGGATGGACGCAACGGAAGATAGAAAAAAAATGACTCAAAGAATACTAGTAGTAGATACTAGAGGATACTAGCAAGAGACTCAATCTCCACCGAAAAATTTGTAGATGCTGCTAGCTCATCACGTCCTCCCGAGGTCTTGTCCCACCAAGAATCACAAAGTCGCAGCCAGTCCTGTACCGTAGTAAGCACAAAATCCACTACTGCTGTTCGGACAACGACCGCCTTGACACCAAAATATCTCCCCAATAGGCCCAAAGCAACGCAAGGAGCATCTCTTCTCACAACCGAGCCATCCAATAGACAAAGAAGGAACTGCGGCGACAAAGGAAAACCACCCTTCTCCGACAAGCCACAGGACCAACAACCTAGCAGCATCACCATCTCGGTGGCGGCCAGGAGCCCGGCGAAGAAAGCCAGGCAACGATGGATCCGAGCGGTGGCAACGAGAGCGCCAGAGATGGGTCGGTGAGCTCGAGAAAAGTATTTGGAGGCGCCGACGCAGATCTATGGCGGCCTATGGCGAAAACAGGCGTCGGGCGCTAAGCGGCGGAAGCAAAGACGCAGCGCCAGAGGAGGCGGCGGAAGCCCAAGCACGTGATGCAGCGTGCGGCGATGGAATCCCGGACGGATGCGTCACGCGGAGGCGGCGCAGGAGCCGGAGGGCGCTTCAGCGCTCGCGGAGGCCGGCAGAAGCCGAACAGATGTGAAGGCCGAAGGGCTCTTGGGAGGCGGCTCGGGACTCCAACAGGCAGCGGCCCAATCCAGGGGCTACAGGAGCGGGACGCCGGGATTGAGTCTAGTGAGTCAGCCGAACTCGAGGCGGAAGTGGCCGATGGTGGCGGCCTGATCCAGATCGGATCTGGACGGCGGCAGCTGCGGTCCAAGAAGCTCGGTGCGTCGGCGGGACGACACCGGGAGCAGCGGAGCTCCACTCCTCCCCGGCCGGAGACGTAGGCCGCAGAGGGAGAAGGCCGCCCCTAGGAGTGAAGATGGCTCCTCCCGGGGGCAGTGGCAACAGCGGCAGCGGCGGCCGGAGGCTAGGAGGCGGCGAGTAGAGTAAGCCATAAACCTAACTCAACTCTGATACCATGTTATGAATATTGTGTGTATATTGAAGAGGCCCAATAGGTAATATATATAGGGTACAAAGGGACTCAAGTCTAAACCCTAGTATTACAATAGGAAATACCATAAATACCCTTATATCCTTAACAAGAAATATGATCTTATTTATTAGGAATATATCTTTAATAGTTGGAAAGATTAGATTAGATTGATAGGTTTCCTTATAGATTATTTCTTAGGTGTCAAGTCGGACTGTCCCTATAAAAGGGATAGTATGTATCCATTATCAATCAAGCAATGAGAAATCAGAAGTTCAACTAAGCCTTAGAGCCTCGATACCTCGAAATCAGAAGTTCAACTAAGCCGTAGAACCTCGATACCTCGATAGGGAAGAGTCCAAACGGTGGTTAGATGAGGGCGAGTATCCTGCCCTTGGTCCTTGGACCCGTATCCAACCAACGACCATAACAGAAGTCAGGCTAACATACCAACTCAAGTTCCAACAAAGTCAAGTGCATCAGAAAGGCCTCTGGATCGGTTACTTAAAGCAGTTAGTATATTGACTTTATATTTACTGTCTTGTGTTCTTTTTTCTGGTGCAAAATCGATTCATTGCTTAATCAGCGTTGTTCTGACTTCTGAATATATTGTAGAACTTGATTAATTTCAAAGATAAGTCATATTGTTCTGAAGCATACTGGTATAAAGAACATGAGGCTCAAGAACAGTATTTGGCTATAGGAGTTGGATATACCATGCCTTTTTCTGGCAAACTCTTGTGTGGCTCTACCTTGATAAAGTTGACACAAGTATTACCCCCATTTCAATCAACTAGTTCTTCAAACGATAACAATGGTTTCTACTCATTTTCGTACTTGCCATCTGAAGATCTGAAAGCATGTCTAACATGAAAATTTAGAATTGACCTGAAATCTTTTTTTCCTGATTATTGCTCTACAGACAGATGTATTGTCCAATAGTTTGTTCTGCTGGTGAGATAGTACATAGCAAGTCATTTACACTCTTCAATTTAATCCCGTAGGGTTAGCTCTGTTGATGATATGTCATGGTCTTTCAAGTTTTTCCGCCTGTTTCATGTTCAAAGTTGTGTCATAATGCAGTTGCGAACAACACCGCACCAGTCTCTTAGTGCTGCAGTTAGCGACATAGGATCTGTCGTCAGCATGATTGACAGGATTGCTGGGTCAGCACCTGGTAATGGCTCTAGAGCTGCTGTAGGCGAAGATCTAGTTGCTATGACAAAGTGCCGGTTGCAAGCCAGGAATTTCATAACACATGATGGGAGTGGTACATCAAAGAAAATGAAGGCTGACACAAGTGCTATGCCTCTTAATGTGTCATCAGCTGTAAGTGTCAACGATAGCTTGAAGCAAACATATAGCGTGGATACCCCAGAGGTACAATCAACTGCAACCTCACGTGTCAACTGGCAAAAAACTGAGGTATTTTGTTAAGATTTTGTGTAGAGAAACTATGAAAACATGACTTTATCTAGTATTTTAGACTTACAATGACTTGTCTATCTGGACCTAGAGAAGGGAAATGCAGTCAACTTGATGGGAGCTGTTCCAAATTGTTGGCTACCTTGTATTTTTATCTGGCATGTGCTTCATCTTTTTGCAGGTAAACCATGCTCTGATGGAGGAGATCATGGAGATAAACCAACAGCTCATAGATACAGAGCTCCATGTATGTGAGGATGATGCTGAGTCATTTGCTGCTACATCTGAAGCGGCGGAAGGGACAGTCATTAAATGCACATTTACTGCTGTGGCTGTTAGTCCCAGCTTGAAGTCCATGTTTGCATCAGCACAGATGGCAGCGGAAGGAAGGTAAAACCAGTCAAACTTTCAGAGACGCTGTGAGTCAAGGCGTCGAGGGCCAGAATCAACCAGAGCTCCCGTGTGGCAGTCCTGAATATAACAAGAGTCAGAGTCGAGAATGACCCGACAACCAAGATCAGTAATCTGCCCAGGAGAAAGAAGCTGCATGGTAAGGCGAGGAACATGAGCAACAAACGGAACATGAAAGGATGAGTTGCTAAGAGGTCCTCGACCAGAGACAGAGAGAGAGGTACCATCAGCAGTAAGAATACTAACAGGAGAATCAAGAGGTGTAATGAAGGACAGAGTGGAAGCATCAGAAGTCATGTGAAAAGATGCTTCAGAATCAAGAATCCGCGGAGGTACTGTTTGTGTAGAGGTGGTTTCTCAATGCGAAGAGTCGGCGCAGAGCTCAGAACTGTCGAGGAGAACACAGGCGGCAAGCGAGCGTCGAAGTCGGCTATCTCTGCTCGATGAGAGCTGCTGAAGAAGTCGATCACAGCATCGATGTAGAAGCACCGATGTCGATGCTAGTAGAAGAACGGCGTGAAAGATGCGTTTCTTCTTATAGCACTGAGGACTCAATGTGGCCGACCTTGTTGCGATAGGGCGGTGAGGGCGGCCACCTCGAGATGGCGGCCACCACCGCTGTGGCGGCCATTGGAGGCAATGTCTTTGAAGCGTGGAAGCGAGCGGTGTAGCAGTGGACGAGCGGCGAAAGCACGAGAGGGAGTGGCATTAGACCAAGCATCACTCGGCGAGTCTCCTCCATGGCGTATCTCGGTGAGGACCTCTAGGAGAGTGACATGAGGGTGGCGTGCAAGGAGGGTACACCTGCTTGAACTTCGGGGCGGCGAGTAAGGAACTCGTGACCGCTGAAACTCCGGTCGGACACGTCTGACTAAGCGGCACGGACAGGAGCGACAACCAGCAGTGCGGAGAGAGTCCAACTGACGCCAGACAGCAGAGCTCTGAGCGTAAAAAGCGTCAACAGTAGCATCACCCTGCTGAAGAGAGTGCTCCTGGCGGACCACAGACAGGTACAAGGCATCACCAGAGGCTCGTAGCGGTAGCGAAGGTGAGTCCACATCTGGAAAGCCGAGGAGAGTCCCACAACCTCGAAGAGAACCGAGGCCGACATCGCAATGAGGGCAAGCAGCGGCTCGGCGTCATCGTCGTACCGCGAGTATAGGCGGTCGATTGATCCTTGTAGAATCGAGCCTCTTGGTAGGCAAAGACGGACGCATCATCGGCAAAGTAAGCGGCCTCGGCAAGACCTTTTAATTTGTCGCTCGGGGCGGCGTAATGTATAGGCTCGTCGGAGGTAGAACCATGAGCGGATGACATCGCTAGAGAGGATGCCCTAGAGGCGAAGACCACGCATATGAATGCGCATTTGAGACGCCAAGTCGGTGTAATTAACACCATCGAAGATCAGGCAATGGCGAGAGAAACAGTAGCCATTGGTAGGCGGCTATTTGACGCGCGCAATGGCGACAAGGCAACGGTGTCTAACGGCGGGCGGGGGCGTGGCGGTTAGAAACAACGTTCTTTCTTTTTCTCTTTTTTTTCTCTCTCTCTCTTTCTTTTTTTTTTCCGGCGGGCTAAAAGCAATTGAAGTCTCTCGCCCGCATACGCATGAACCAGCGTAGGGTTTCCCTTGATGCGATGGCGGCGTCTGTTCGGGTGGCGGCAGCGGCGGCGGTTGCGATGGCGATCCCGGCGAGGAGGCGGTAGCCCCGCGTGTGGCCGAGGTGGCGCGCGCCGATGGTGGCCGATCCCGCTTGAGGCGAAGGCGGCGCTTGAGGATGAGCGGCGTGTCGAGGGCGATAAGCGCGGTCGGCCTCGGCGGCAACGACCGCGAAGGAAGCGCAGCGTCCGCGTTAGCGTGGCTCGAGTAGCGTCGGGCGCGCAGCGGTAGAGGCGGTAGCCGCAGCGGGTCGGCGGCCGATCTCCCCGGCGAGGCGCGCGGGTCAGTACAATGGCGGTGATAGGGAGACGCTAGCCGCGGGGTCTTGCCGAAGACGAAGACGACGGATCCCACGAAAAGCCGAGGCGGCCGAGCGATGGAAGCGGCGGATCGGCGGATCGGACGAGAGGCGAGCGGCGACCACGAAGGCGAAGCAAAGGAGTAGAGGCAGCGGGCGGCGAAACTCTCACGTAAGACACGTGAAACCCTAACCCTAGTTTTGGCTCGATACCATGTTATAAATAGTGCTTGTATTCAATATAGGCCAATGGGCCAGTATATATACACAAAATACAGGTGATAAATATGCACATAACTTCTCATAACAATAGGGAATAACACACTTAGACATATATCTCTAACACTAAACACATGCTCTATGATCTGGACCTGTATCGTTCGCTCATTTCTTCTGTGTTGAAATGTGTGACAGTCCAATTTTGCCATTGAGGTTGCTTGTTCCTGCTAGCTACCCTAAATGCTCCCCGGTGCTCCTTGACAAGTTTCCGGATGAACAAAGGTGCGTGGCCAGTTGTAATTATGTCATGCTGTCCTGGTTCCTTAGGTGTACATTGATTAAACTAACGGTGCTGCAGTGTACATGGGAATCTGCATCAGAAACTCTGACGACCTGTCTACGAAAGCGATGCCAAAGTTTGGCATTTTGCTGCGGGGTCTACCTGAGCCCATGTCACTGCGAGAAATTTTAAGGACATGGGACGCTTGTGCCCGCAAAGTCATTGCACAGTATGCTCAGCAGACTGGTGGAGGCAGTTTCAGTTCGAGTTACGGTTGTTGGGAAAGTTGCGTAGTTGCTTGATCCGTCTATTCTGCTGGCATGAAACAACTTCATTTTGCGTGGCCAAGCGCGGTTACACATTAACTGTGCTGGTCATCCTTGTTGACTTCATTTTTACCAGCTGCTGCTTCCTCTTCTTCCCCGCGGCCGCCGCCTTCTTTGGATTCTTCTTCCCCTTTCTCTTCTTTCCAGCCGCTTTGCTTTGCCTCCAATTCCAGTTCATTCGCTGCCCCTACCTACCTACACAGCGACTGCGTTGAGAGAGAGAGAGAGAGAGAGAGTCTGGACGAAAGCCCGGCCTCGAAAGTGGGCGGGGCCTGCCTGAAGCACGATACTCCAATAGTATCAGTTTTGGATTTGGATTTGGAACTGAAACCGGCTCCAAGAGAGAGATAGAGTTAAGTTAAAGATTTCTTTAGAAGATAAATGAACCGAGCCTATAAACAAAAAAAGAAATGTACAGTATCAATAAAAAAAGACAGTTTCAGTTGCATGAAATGAGCCTATGACAATAGGTCCCACCTGTCAGTAGATTTCTTTAGAAAATAAAAGAAAAACACGTCGACCCCACCTGTCATGACAGAGGCTAGCTCAGCCTCGTATAAAAAGTATTTATTGCAATAGAAAATTCATAAAAGATTTATTTTACACTAAGAATTCAATTAACTTTGAAAATTTATATGAACTCCAACTAAGATGAATCTAATTGGGTTGTTCATGAAATTTTATTCTCTAGTGACCATGTAGTTTTGTCCCTACCACTATTGCGAAAATTTTCGCGAAAATAATTAAATTAATTTGAAAGCAAGAGATTTGATTTTTGACATTTTCTCTCGGTGATTTTCGAAAGGCTATAACTTTCTCATACGAAGTCCAATTGAACTAATTTTTCACCTAAAATCATAATCTCACCATTGTATAAATTTCATGCATTTTTTTAGCATTTTGAATTTTCAGCTTTCTCGATGTTTATTCAAACATCGTTCTTTCTCTTTAGATTTTGAGCTCTAGGAAGAAGCGAGATGCATTACGTACACGAGAGCGAGAAAGTGGACTACCAGCAAGGCAAGCATCATCTTGCATACATTTCAATCCCAGATTTTTCACTCTAGTTATTTTGAGTTACAAATATACTTGCATGCATGCTATTTTTGAAGTATCGATATTTTGTGAGTTTAGTTAACTATGTCCTAACTCTTGCAGGTTATCCTTGGTATATTTCCACTTATTGTTCAGTTAAGCTTAAGATAGATGTCTTGTGATGGTTTAATTACTATGTATATTGATGCTTAGCTTTGCAAGTCAAGTAACTACGGTAGTTCGGTTGATAGGTTAGCCCGTCGATCGTGGGGAAACACAATCACTTTCCTTTTATGTTTTTATCCAGATCTTTGAATCTGGTTGTTGAGTTTAAAATTTGTCTATTAAAAATTGATTTTGGTCTAGACAAGTGGCTAGTAGTGTGGGTGTCATCGTGCACGAGATTCGGGTATCGTGGTGGACTTGTTCGGATCGTTAAGGACCGAACTTTTACTATCATTCAAGTAAAACTTGTACTTCCACATGCTAGATTGAAATTGGCTTGGTCAAGTGGGGGGGGGGGTCTTGTTGGGTTGGACCACTGGTGGTGTGAGGGCATTATGTGTATGATCATATGCTCGTAGGAATCTAGTGTAATAATATGCGGGTGAGCACTATTCTTATGTTGGGGGTTACCCACATACTAACCTACATTACACTGGCATCTCCAATACAACTTGGGAGCCCTCTTAGCATTTTCTATAAGAAATTTATACTAAGTGGGACTCAATTTGATGGGTGGTTCAACTCAATAGGGTCGTCTTGCTGAAAAATACCGAGTCTCGATCTACCCGGCAGGCATACCTTAGGAAGTGTGTCCTTTCCGGAGGCTTACGGGCTGATCAAGTCATGTGGGTAAAGTTGTACTCCCCTGCAGGGATTAATCTATTCGAATAGCTGTGTTCACGGTTACGGATGACCACTTGATTTGGGAGATGTCATTGTTAGACTCTAAATTAAAATTGACATGGTTACTACTTGGTATCGGTATGAAGGGTGATTGGCAGTTACAAACTAGTATGTGTAGGATGAAAATTTGTACGTTTTATGCAAAACTAAGCCACTAAGGCCGCTCCTTTGTTCAGCCACTAGCATGTATGATTTTTATTTTGTGTAAGTCTTGCGAGTACATCTTTGCACTCAACCGGATTGTCCACTTGCCGCAGGTGAGGAAAATTATACGCTTGATGAGTTCGTTAGCGCTGATTTCGGTGATGCTAACGAATGACATTGTTTCTAACCCCCATTCGGTTGCCTTTGGGAATGGGTACACCTAGTTGTGCTTTTGGTTTATATTACTTTTTTTCAACTGCGTACTTGTTGTTAATCTTTTGAATTTGGCCATTTGGCCACTTATGTAAAAGTTGTGAACATAAGTCCTATGTTTGTATGCCCTTTGTATTTTAATCGTATGCCTTGTGGAATGAATTTGAATGACATTGTTAAGGATATATGCGTGTTAGTCGCTGATCTTGGGAGCTAACACGTGACACATATCCGAGGTTTGAAATCCTTTTGATTCATTTAAGTGTGGACTTGGGTTGTTGAGAACCGGTCACCATGTAGAACGCCAGCAGAGGTGCGGTATGCATGGTAACCGTGGCTCTAGCTCAGCCGGGTTCTCTTACTTAAATCGAATTAAATTATATTTCAGTTCTTGGAGGCTTAGAGTTATTTTTGTAAGACCGAAAAGATCTAGGTCTTACGAATATTAACCCGGGGTCCCCACACCAACTATTGTGCCAAGTTTGCTTGCGTGTCGTCTTGCCAGTTAGGCGATTGTAAAAATATCTCTTCGGTGATTAATTTAAAGCTCTTTGGTTCCCTAAAAAAAGAAAAAAATTGTTGATTAATATTAAACAAAACACTAGCAATGGAGACTCAAGCAGTCTCGTGGGATTATATTTGTGCTTTTATTGTTTGATTCAATTGTGGCCGGTTATTATACTTTCACATATATTTTATCCTTCTTTGATCTCTCTCTCTTTCGTGGGTATTATGTATTCAAAGTTCGTGGCGATCTAAACAAAACGTCTCTCTTCCCAGTTTAGTACAAAATATCATCTATATAGTCACTTCACAAATACAAAGTTCGTGGCGATCTAAACTAAACGTCTCTCTTTCCAGTTTATTACAGAATATATATATATATATATATATATATATATATATATATATATATATATATATATATATATATATATATATATATATATACACTCACTTCACAAATACAAATGCTTGCATGTTTACATTCAGCGTTTCCACTACTAACCTCCTACTTCACGAATGCAATGTGATGTGAACAGCTGAAGTAGTCTAGGTAGCAAGGCAGGAAAGAGGAGAGTAAAACTTACCTTATGAGAAGAGAGAAGAAAAAAAGACAGTTTCAGATTCCAAATCCAAATCTGAGAGGTTGGAGCAAACCAAAACGCTAGGTATAATTTGAGGGCAATTGCAAAAGGAGAAGGAAAAAATAAAACAAAGAAAGATCAACATCTATTTTGCTGGGCCTACTGCGGCGGTGGTGTTTCTTGTGCATTGGGGCCCTAGGGGCACCGCTTGGCCCATCGGACTAATGGGCCAACTTTTGGAATGGTGGCCCATACTAGAGCTGAGCTTACCTCTGGGCCAACCCAAATAATAGTTAAGCAAATCTCTATTGATCTGAGAAAGAAAATGAAATCTCTCTCTACTCTTGCTTCACTCGCACACATAAATGGAATGATGGCAAGCTGGAAAGTAAAAGTTGACAAGCCCAATTGAATCATGCATTTCGAATTTTGGAGTTCATACATGCAAACAAAGCTTGACAAGCCCTAGCTAGATTCTATATAGGAAGAAATCCATTCTACCCCTTCAAGTATCGACGTACGGACACCTAACCCCCTGAACAAAAAAATCGGCCCTTTGATACCCCGAAGTTGCAAAACTGGACAACCTACCCCGAACATTTCGTTTAAATGCGGTGGTTTTCTTGATGACGTCGGGTGTCGGTTTCGCCAGAGGAGATGATGTGGGCGATCGGTCACCACGACTAGGACAAAGAGAGGAGAGGATTAGTCAACCTATTTTCTTGATCCTGAGAGAGTGGGAGCAGAGGAGGCTGGGTGGTCCTTGATATCAAGTGAGAGCATCATGTGGGCGCCATGGCGCGGAAACTCCGGGTGGGTGGTGGGAGGAGGTCAAGGGCGAGGTGCTCACCGGAGGAATCGAATGGGGGCTCACCATGGAAGGAGGGCGGCCGGTGGCTGGTTGGTGGGTGGGGAAGAAGATGAGGTCGTGCTGATGCTCAGTGGACGAGGCTTCAATCGGTTGGAGATTCTTGCTCGTGGAGTTGCGTGGCGCTTGACTGTGTGCCCATCGGCAGTGGAGCTTATCGGAGCTGAGCGGGGGGGGAGACGAGGTGGCGCGTGGCGGCTTGTGCGGCCGAAGAGCGGTATCTGAGTCTTCCTTGTCTTAGCGGAGAAGTGGAAAAGTGGGAGGGAAAGGAGAACAGGGAAAGGGTGCTCTCACCGGCCTTTGTAGGAGAGGCGGAGGAGCAAGGCGGTGGTGACATCTGCGGCGATGGCGCCTGAAGGAGGTGACGCAGCGACGGCAGTGCAGCGGCTCTAATCCTCTCCCTCTCTTTGTCCTCATTGGCCTCCCTTCCCCAACTGCACCTTGCCTCTTGCTCCTGTCGCCAAGAAGCACCGAAGAACGCCCGCAGCTCCCCTTCGGCCGCCGCTCCAACACCGTCTAGCCGCTCCGGCGAAGCTCTCCCCACGCCACTACTGTCACCGGGTGTCCCAGGACCCGAGGACCTCTTTCCCCCTCTCAATTTCTCTTTTGCCACAGAATTCACCTAACGCTCATTCACCCCCATTGCCGGCCGATTGGAGCTCCAACCGCCATCTCCTCCTTGGCACTCCATGGGTAGATTCCTCGGTGAAGCACCTCCTCGACGCCTCCGACCTTCCCCAACCGGCGGCCACGCCTCCCGCCCTCCTAGGATGCCACCAAGTGAACCGCCCGGCCGCCGCCTTGGTTTCCATCATGCACTGCTCCGTTTCTGCCTCAAAGAATCGTGACAAGTGAGCTTCCTCATCTCTCCTCATGCCTATGCTCACCTCCCTTCCCCTCTCCTCCATCCTGTGGCCGCTAGTCATCAGGTCACCCGACCGGCTCAATCGCCGCCGCCCACTGGCGCCGCCTCGCCCTAACACCGCCTCCTCGGCCTCCTCCCTTCCCGACGCAGCCCGTTTGACCATCCTCGCCGCCCTCCGCCGCCACATTGCCGTCGGCCAAGTTGCTTCCGTCTGGCGCCTTTTCTGTCTCCTGGCTCTGTTTCCTGTGCGCTAGCCCTCTTCTTCTTTTTTTTCTCAATGATGGTGGGCCCATTCCATAAACACCCTCGACAGCAAAACCAGTCCGGCCGGATACGTCAGCAAAAACCACTGCATTTAAGTAGGAGGAGGCACGTTGTCCGTTTTGCAACTTAGGGGTCAAAGGGCCAATTTTTTTTTTCAGAGGGTCACTTGTCCGCACGTCCATACTTGAGGGGGTATAATGGACTTCTTCCTTATATATATATGCCTCGTTGTTGCTCGGATGGAGACTCGTCTGCTCCATCTGAATCTCCCTTTCTGTGTGTTGCTTAGAAGGTGCGTTTCCATGGGCAGAGGGATTAAAGAAATGGCCAAATGGATGGCGATCTTGTCAACAGACAGGCTTAATTTGTGCTTATTGCTTCGACCACTCCATACGCAAAGTTGATGTGAGAGTTTGGAGCAAACTAAAATACCAGCATGGCTTAAGGGCAAGTGACGAGCATCCAACACAGGCTGAAATATGGTTTCACTTTAGTACATGTTGTCGTCTCGGACGGTATAAATTATCATCCCTGAATGTATAAATTGTCGTCCCTGAATGCTAATGTATAGTTGTTCTCCGATGGTAAATGTAATCGTGTCGGAATCCTCGTGAAATGAAATATGTCTCTCTATCTGTTTCGTGAAATCAAACTTTTCTTATATATATGTACCCATTGTTTGTCGACAAGGCAGGCTTTGTGCAGAGTAGGCCTACAATATTACTGCTACTCTATATATATTTGAGCAAATTTGAATCACCGTTCATACTTAAACATCTCATGTAGATTGGTTCGGCCGTGAATGGAATTAAGCATAGATGCCCTCGGCCGTGAAGGCTGCAACTTTCAGTTGTTTAAAGCAAACTTATCAATATTGTTCGCATCGAACGGTATGTACCATTCGTCACCTAAAACGGCACGTGCAGTAGGTCTGCGTTCAATACCAATCTTGATATTGGTCATCTACCGACGATACCAGTTATACCGGCTTCGATCTTTCGACAATGCCGACCATACTTGTGGAATTGTAAATCACCGTCTATTGAACTAATTGAAGTATATGTTATATTTTATCCTACTACTATGTATTTGGAGTAATATTGTAAGTGAAATTTAGTTTACATACAATTAAAACACACACACACACACACACACATTTCCTATATAGGAAGCCTTTTTCCTACTTAGGGTGTAGTTACTCCTATTCCGTATCTCATAACGTAGGGAGTATCTTTATGAATCGAGAGTATGTATGTGTAGTATACAAGTATATAAGACCACCTAGGTGGTATTCACACCTTTTAGGAGTGGTATGTACAATCTTTTAGACATACTCCTTTTATGTGACATACTCCTTTTATGTGCGAATATGAAGGTATTTACAAAATATGCTAAAAACTATAGACTCTCTTGCAATTTTTTCGTGTGGTTCACATTGAGTATCTTATAATTAGTATGTGAGTATACCCAAAGTGATAAAGGAGTATGTCAAGTTCTTTTAGGTGGTATATCGAAGTGGGAGTAACTACACCGGGGAGTAGTAAGTATTTTCATATATATATATATATATATATAGAAAATGGTATGGTACTCTTGGAGCACGCGTACTCCACATCTCGTATACCATTTAAATCGTATGATGATATCTCTTTATCTATTTAAGCATACTCCAATGATAACCCAAAGTGAGTTCCATGAAAAATTTCATTAAATTCCACTTTTATAGCGAAATTTGTGTATATACTTCTTTTATATATGAAAAAGGTATATACCAAAAATAAAAAGGCTCGAATGGATTTTTTAGTCAAATCGCATTGGAGTATCTTATAATTGATATTTAAGTATACTAAAAGTGATAAAGAAGTATAATATGTTCGTTTAAGTGGTATATTAGAAGTGTGAGTATGTACTCACAGAATTTAAACAGAGTGTCATATATATATATATATATATATATATATATATATATATATATATATATATATATATATAAAACTCAGCACCAATGCACCGGTATGGATCGATGTATCGAAATGTACCATTAAAGAGCCAAACTGGTATGGTCTCGGAATGGTACTGACAAGTATAATTCTCGGTGGTGGTGCCTGATCTGTATTACGCTCCCGACGCCCGACGTCTGTCCGCTGATTTTCAACGGTATGGACTTTCGTCGGGGTTGGATCTGGGGCCCTTCTCCGCCAGCTCGTCTTGGACGTGGCGATCCGAGACCCTTCTCTGTCGGCTTCTTCCGGCGACGCCTTCGTCGATGGCATGACGACGGAGGTGGCGCGGTGCAGATCCAGTTTTGGCGTAGTTAGTAGAGATCGCGACGGCTCGGTGACGGTGTCTTGTGCGGCGCTCGACTCCTCCCAGGTGGACGGTTGTTAACTGGCCGACGCGTGGGCTGCGGTGGACGTCGCCTTCCTTTGGTGTTGGCAGTGGTTGTCCGTTGGGGATGTTGCGGACGTCGTCTTGACGATTTGGCCTTCATTGGTTAGATCCAGCGGCGAGGTCGTACTGTGGCGTGGTTTTGGAGTGCTGGTACCTTCGATCCGGGGTGAAAACTCTTTATCTGACCTTCGCTGGTTGGATCCGACAACGTCGTCGACCTGAGTAGCATTGCTTTGGAGAACGGGTACCTGAGCTCCAGAGTGAAAACTCCTTATCTGACCTTCGCTGGTTGGATCCGGCGACGACGACGTGAGTTGTATTCCTTCTTGGAGACGCCGCTACGGAGATTGGCCCATCATCACCTCTTTGCTGCGTAACTGCTGTTCACGTGTGGACGATCTCCTGGCTGTTTCCGGAGGCGGGGCTAGGTGGTTTATTTTTTTAGGCTAGCCTTTGCATGACAATTTGTTTGTCATTGTTGGCTTTTTTTCCGTTTTTTGTTTTAAGCTTTTAGCTGATGGTAGTGTAATGGTTGTATGCATTTCTAGTTGGTGCAGATATCGGGGGTTGTATTTTCATTATCTAAAAAAAGTATGGTTCAAAGGGCATGAGTACATAAACCAGAATGGAGTAGAAATGAATTAATATATTGTAGTCACACAGTTTTGCACTTTATCCACGCACACTGTGTATGCATGGTATAACTATAGCCAGATGAATAATCCATGCATGCATGAGAACTGCCGATTATGCGCTTGAGCTTCTGGCATGCAAGCTTTAGTTTGGCAAGTCCCTATATGCACGCATGTATCATTGGCTAACCGCTCAGACTGAAGTTGCGGCAGCTTAAATCAAAGCCAGAAATTGGCGGTCAATCCTGTGAGCATCCATGCCTTTGTTCAAGATTGGAGTGAAATTACCTCTCCGTTTCTTTCGCACATCAATCTGTCTTGGAATTGAGATCACAATATAATCCACGGCGCCATTCGAGCTCCTTCCTGATTCGCTTCGGCCCAGCAATGTTGGTCAAGACTTCTGCTTGTCATGCGGGTGCCGTGGACTGTGATTAAATTACTATTATATATCGTTTACTCTTTGTGCAGCTTATATGGACTCTAGTACACTCGTAGAGGTGTCCAAACACCCATGAACAGCTCCAGCTGACAGTGATCCTATTAATGAACTAATGCGTATGAACGGACTTTCACTTTTCGTGTGTTCCATGTAATTGCGCGGTTGGCCTTTAAACGATGATTACTTCTGCTGATTTTATTTTATTTTTTCCTGACAAGATGTCTCGTTCGCATCTTAAGAAAGTACCAATCAGATTGTACAAGCCAATTAAGGGTGGAAAAAAAGCTCGTGGGCTCGGTTCAAAATTGTTCGTTCAAAATTGCTCCAATTATACTCGTTAGTTAATTGGTTAATCATTGAAATGAGTTAATTTCAAATCAAATTGGATTTCACTCGTTAGCTTGATTCAAACTATAAATAAAATAATATTAAATCAAACTATGTCGATTTCGAGAAAAGATCGGTAAGACGGATAGCTATCCCTCCCTAAAGCCAATGTAACTCAAAACCAAACTCAAAATAGGACAAGGGCTGCATTTCATTCCCGGGGAAAAAGAAAAGAAAACAGAGTCACTGGGTTAGAGGGCCTGCCCGTGTAAGACTCAAGGGCCCAGCATGGGTTAGGGAGACAGATGACCTAAATATCTCCCAGCCCAATTTGGCGTCCAAAGGCCCGGTGGTGCTGGTTTTGCAAACACTCCACAAATTCATTCAAATGGAGTCGCAGGCACACACAAACACAATGGCCATGCCGCCATCGCCGTGGTAAGAGAGGAGGAAAGTGCGCACGTGTGATGCTCCAAATTATAACTGAAGAAACTAGTCAGAGAAGGAAGGTTGGGGAAGTACATTGATTTGATGCCCCATGAGAGTTTGCTCACGATACAACTGGAGTTAGTTGGTGCAATGTTTGTAGAATTAATTTATGAGGTGACTTCATTGCTCACACGATATATATATATATATCTGTGTGTGTGTGTGACTCATTTCCTACTCAAATTAGGATTTCTATTAGGATTCAGAGAGTTATGTTACAAGGACTCCTATAGCAATTCTATTAGGATTAGGATTCCTACTTGCATTAAAGTAGAACTAGTTGGCACTATATAAAGCCAAGGGGTGTTGCCATGGCAACACAACTCAAGCAAAGGCAAGCAAACACAGGTCTTATCCAAAGAAAGATATAAGCAATTAGGGCACACGAGAGGACCATTAACCTCTGAATCTTGAACGTGCCTCTTTCGTCCCCCCAGTTCAAACGTCGTGTGGTTAGATGATTAGATGACCAGCCACACTATACTACAAAAAATTGATAACGAACATCTCCACGACCAGCCTGCCGCCGGCTACCGTAGCACGCTCATCTCACTCCAGACTGCCGACGAGCTTCGCCGTGCGCAACTGGTTGTCCTGACCAGTTGCACTGTCCCGAGTTGGAGCGGTTTGTTCTAGAATGGCCAGCTTACATATTCATAACTTTACATTTCAAAAACGGCAGTCCAGATTAGTATGCTGCACTATCCAATTAGTACAATATATGCAAGTATCAGATCGACTAAATTGATCAAGTTACAGCATAGCATATGTCCATGCAAACTCGAGATTGATTATAGCTGTATGTATAGGCCAGAGCCACTAGCGGGTACATCTGCTAGACAAGACCCTCCAAGTGATAGGAACAAATTTCTAAGTTGTAGCACAGAAAATAAACTCAGAATGAAAGGTTGAGAAGTGGTCATACATAGCTTGAATCCATGACCCATAGCATGGTGAATCAAGTCCAAAAGAACAAAAACTATACAAAAGTCACCAAATAAGTGTGAGCTTTAGTATGGCAGAGTACCGCGAGAAAGTAACATTAAATTCGAAACAGAGCCAAATGTGTAAGCTGCCAAATGATAAATCAGATGGAACTCATGATTTAATCAACTGAAACCAGAAAATTTCATGACTTGTAACACAGAAAATCAGTTCAGAATCCACTGAAATATACATAAATCATTGACAGGGTACACCCATCAATCATCATCCACAAGACTAACTGGTGCAGGATCAACAGAAAGATGTCGAGATTGGCAACTTGGAATGGCAGAACAAATATAACAATTTCAAAATCAATAATCGGCATATGTTAAATGGTAACAGGAGCAACTGAAATTGTTCATGCTGTGTGTTCATTGAAATTGAATTGGTATTTTGAAGTTATAAATTAGTAACAAAGCTACCATCTAGATTCCAACGGAAGGCCAAAAGCAAAGGCGAATACAAACCATTAGCATACAAATTAAATAATGATAGCACAAGTTCAAGGAGGCGAAATCTTGTAATGATAGCTTGTGAAAATGGAGTTATCAGAGATGAACAAGTATGCAGCATATTGAGTCAATGTAGCCATTGTATATGCAGAACCTGTCCAAAATGTATAAAATGAAGGCTTGCTTGCTCAAACATACTCTGACTAATTAGTTTGCACAAACACATCTCTGGAGATCTGGCCGTTTGAAATTGCATATTAGATTTCCAGAGCTCAGGAAAAAAGTGCACTCCCACATTTTCCAAGTTCTTGCACTTGATATCAGAAATACCAGTAGCCATAGTAGTAACAGACAGGATGAAATCAACAATAAGCCAGGGCAAAATCAAACTCGCAAGCATAAGAATTAAACATATATTAGCTAGCAAGGCAATTAACAAGGATGCATGCCCATGTATTTGCAAAGAAACACTTAGCATATAGCATAGGCAAGCAACCCGTTGCCCGGGGACAGAGGTGATGTAGGAGCAAAGGCCTCAGCTTTGCGGGACCGAGAGGAAGTCAAGATGGTAGAGCCCATCTTGCTCTCGTGGGCGGCCCTCCCCGACGACGGCTCCGGTGCTCAGCTCCATGATGTGACAAGAATCGCTACAGAACGTGACAACGAGGCCCTGCGACGCGAGCTGGCCGACGGATATGAGAGTAGATCCAGTCCCGAGCTCGGGGACGAGGCGGACGTCGGGGATAGCGAAGTGCGGCGTGTTTATGGAGCCCACGGCGACGACCGGCAGGTCCCTCCCAAAGCGGCTGCGGAAACTAGCGCCGCCGTCTTCCGGGGCCCTTGTTTCGGAGAGCAATTCTACGCTGCTCGTGGCGTGCTCCGCTACCATGGAATCGAGGATGAAGCCGAAGCAGCTGTCTTTGGAGTCCTCAGGCGTTGCTACTGATTTTGGATCGCTGCTTCGGGAGAGTGCCTTCGATTCCCTTTGATGGAGATGGATACCAAGAATCGAGTTAATTCTTTGCGGGTGAACGAATTGGGGGAAATTTCAGGGAGAGGATTCGGGCGCCGGGAGTACCTGTCGGGAGAGGCATCGGCGGGTCCGTCGTTCTCCGTCGAGGGCGCCGTGGACGTATGCGGCATGAGGGAATCGAGTCGGGTACGGCCGTGGGCGAAGACGAAGGAGGAGGGTGTGTGAAAGGAATGGAGGAATTATGTGTATTCTGAACCTGAACATCTTCAGCTACTTTTAAGGACGCACGACATTTACTCTCCAGTAACAGTCATAACAGCCACCATTAACACGAATTAATCCGGGCGTTTGAAACCGCAATCAAACAAATTTAAGAGAGATAATTGCATGATTCAACAAAATAAAAGTTGGATTTTATGTGCCAGACACCGCACTATGGCAAGTCACAAGTCACACAATTTTCACGCGAAAATCCGCGAATACGTGCCCGTGCGTATGTTTAGCCAAAGTCCAGCATACAGGTGAACTTGTGAGATTTAAGGCAGCTTCTTCATTTTGAGAGCAAGAAGGAGGAGGGTACGGCCGTGGGCGAAAACGAAGGAGGAGGGTGTGTGAAAGGAATGGAGGAATTATGTGTATTATGAACCTGGACATCTTCAGCCCCTTTTAAGGACGCACGATATTTACTCTCCAGTAACAGTCATAACAGCCACCATTAACACGAATTAATCCGGCGTTTGAAACCACAATCAAACAAATTTAAGAGAGATAATTGCATGATTCAACAAAATAAAAGTTGGATTTTATGTGCGGACATCGCGCTACCAAGAAGTCACAAGTCACACAATTTTCACGCGAAAATCATGAATACGTGCCCATGCGTATGTTTAGCTAAAGTCCGCATCTGGTGAACTTGTGAGATTTAGGGCCTGTTTGGCATGGCTCTAACTCCGTTTGAGCAGCCCACCTCGTAACTCCAAAGTGAGGCGGCTCGAGTGGAGTTGGAGCTGTCTCATGGAGTGTTTGGCTAGAAGGGTACTCTCGGCTCGAATTGTGGTTTGTCGTGTGGATTGCCCACTTTGCCCTTGGTTGACATGAGTGGAGTTCAATGATGCGCAAAGAAGATAACAAGAATATCGTATGTTCTCATGTATCGCTTAGCTAAATCGTATGAATCAAGAGATACAAGTCAGACAAGCATGTAAATAAATTAAAGTACCAACATATATCAAGATAATCATGTCCAACCAAATTATCCAAGATACAAGTCCATAGTTTCAAAATACAATTACATTAATTCCAAGCTAAGGCGGCGGATGTAGCCAAACTATCACGAAATGAGTCCATAGTCACAAAGCTTGATTCAAGTGGATCCATCGAGGCATGTTGAGACACATCATATTTGTTGTACCTTTAGGGATAGTAGGCACATAGTTCGGATCTCGATCGAAATTGCAAAGTCCACATCCCCACTAGCATGCTCACGTATGAAATTGTGGAGAACCATGGTAGCAGCTACAATCTTTTTTTGTGTGAGCATGGAATATGGAGGCATCTTATAAAGAATTTGCCACTTCATTTTTAATAGTCCAAATGAACGTTCAATAACATTACGAACAGATGAATGGATCCGGTTGAACTTCTCTTTTGGAGTGTTTGGTTCCATACCTCGATGCCACTCAGGTAAATGATACCTTTCACCCTTGTATGGAGCTAGGTAACCTGGACGATTAGGATAGCCCGCGTCCACAACATAGTACTTGCCTACACATGTGAAAAAGAAAATAAGAATTGCATGGTACAGTACACATTTGAGGACAAAATGGAGCCTGGACAAAATATTTTTTTACCTTGTGGAGGATGTGGGAAGACTTCCGCATCCAATTCCATTGCATGGTACAGTACACTAGTGTCATGCAAAGCTCCCTACGACCATGACCACATATGTGAATCGATATCAAAATCACAAACAGCAAGCACATTTTGAGTAGCAATTCCTGTCTTACCAATGTACCTCACTTGTTCCTCAGGTGAAAGAGAAACACGAATATGAGTTCCATCTAGTGCTCCTATGCAATCCCTAAAGTGTGGATATGCTCTTTTATCATCCCTTATTCTTTTGTGAATGTCCAAAATTAGGATCAGTTGGTCTCAAATAATCTTGACCATTGCAACCACACTATCAAGAACTTCATGGAATTTCCTACTAATGGTTTCACCAGAGTGCTTAAACCTATTTTGCCCTCTTCTATTTGACTCACATCCACCACATGTGAATAGAAAAATTGCAAGCATTTCATAGGTATTCATGTGTTTTGACGGTCTCAAACCATACCTCTCAACCAAAGACATCATGAAGATCCAAAAGATATCCTTGTTCATCCGAAGCATTGTGTGGCATTCCCTGAGTGTTTAGGGTCTCGACCACCCATCCCATTCCATCGAACAGTGAGGTCCTTGGCGGTGCCTTGTCCATATAAATGTGAACATAAGCTTCTACAAGTTTAGCACCACCTTGAATGAGAGAAAAAATTGATGATCATCATCGCTATTTTCATCACTCTCACTTGTAGACATCTCAGTAAAATAAAATGGTATAGCAAATTATAAAATGAGTTCATACAAATGTAAAGCATAATATAAAATGAGTTCATACAAATGTCAAGCATAATATAAAATGAGTTCATACAAATGTCAAGCATATTATTACAAGTCTTCAATCATAGGAAAATAAAACATATTGCAGGATACAAGAGACAAGCCATAGGAAGCACTCCTACTTTCCATGCTTGTCATTATATTTCCTACTAAGCCACTTGAACCTAATGTCATCAAGAGGCAAGGTCATAAACATCTCCTTTGCTCCTTCTTCACAAACAATTCGGTGGCTATGTAGTGTTCATTAGTTTCATAATCGGCACCACAAGCAATCACAGCCTCCATCACTTGATCAATAGTGAATTTTCCTTCTTTCTTGGAAGCATATTCATTTCTTTGAACTAGCCATACTAGTAATGACTTCTTGAATGAGGATCAGATTATTGTCTTAGCTTTCTTGCCTGTATCTTGGACAGGCCTTGCCGCTCTTTTGGCACTACCAGGGGAAGGGGTATCCTCCTCTACCTCCTCACCTTGAGCCAAACCTTCTGCCGCACATTCTGCCGCACCTTCCTCACCTTGTGCCGATTCTTGTGTCGCACTATCAACTGTAGGTGTTGCATTGCCGCCACAAGGGGACCAATGGTCAACACCAATATTAACGATGCCTTGAAAACAAGTCGTCAACTCATCTTCATTTTGAAGGGTTGCTTCCTAAACTTCCCGCAGCCTGGAATGTCCTGAAAATATCCAAGAGAGCAACACATATTAGTACAAATAATAACAGCAACTAATTGAAAAGGTAACATTCCTATAAATACATGTAACACTTACAGCTCTAGCTTTCTTCCACCATTCATCGTCCATATCAATAGTGCCATTATTACGGTTCCAACCGGTTCCTGTTTGCCTCATCTTAAGCTTTTTCCATGCCTTGAAATCTTCCTTCAATTTATCCCATTTGTTCTTGATTTGCGCCTTGGTTAATTCAATACCCGTCCTATCTTTGAATCCTTTTTCAACCGCAGCATAACCAACTGAATTCAAGAATGTATTTGGCCGATTTCCTTTCTCAACTTGTTCGGCCATCAAACCACATAGGATCCGAGTGTTCTCTACGTTCCAATCAATTTCCGGCATCTATAGCAACTCAATTGAACTTATCGGATAAATTGCAACCACTAATAAATTGCAATATTCTTATATGATATTCCAAATAAAAGTAAGATTTCATTTATATCTAATAAATTTCACTGCAAAGAAAGCAAGAAATTACCATTTTTCTACTTTTCGCATACACACACAAAGTGAAAGGAAGATCTTGGAGTCTAAGAGGAGCTTTTCTTGAAGGAAGTATCTAGGGCCAACTCAATGGAGGTTTCAATTCTTAAGGATAGGTGGCTAAACTTGATTATGAAAAACCTCGTCCATATGGAACACTTCAAGCGGTGAGCACTCCTTTTCTCAAATTGCCGACCATTCTTTCTATGTCTAATTCCTATATTAAAAAATGGTGCAACATAGAAAAGTAATAGGTAATTTCTGAATGAATGGTGCAGCTCATTTTTTTTTAAATACTGAGAGGTATAGAAATCTGAAGTATTGAGTCCTGCTAATTTGTTTTCAATTTCTCAAATGAAGTTATCAGACATGACCATGCTTACTTTTATCAGTATTAACCAGGTCCGGGAGGTCTATCGTGAATCAGGCATTAGAGGATTCTGGAAAGGACTTGTTCCAACACTAATCATGGTTAGTTATCTGTTTTTCAGAACATCATAACCAAAAAATAGTGGTTATATACATAATTCCACTGGTTGAACATTGTAAATTGTCAGGTATGTAATCCATCAATTCAGTTTATGATCTATGAAACATTGGCAAAGCATCTCCATCAAAGCGGTTCAGAAAGGAACATACCGCCGTCGTCGTGGTAGAAGGGGTAGCAGCGGCGGCAGGCAAGTGGCGGGCGGGCGTGGCGGCGCCGTGGTGTCAGAGGATCAAGGATAACCGACTAGAGGGGGGTGAATAGGAGGTTTTTAAAGTTTTTAACAAATTGACAATTTAACCAATTAATTACTTAGTCTAAACAAGTTATACTCCTAGCTAGGCAATTCAATGACAATAAGCAAGCTAGAAATATAAGTGCGGAATTGTAAAGACAAGAAATAACCACAAGACACGATGATGTTTTTCCGTGGTATCGAAGACTTGCCGGTCTTCACTAGTCCACGTTGAGGAAGCTTGACCACTCAAGCCGGCTCCACGAATTAAGCCTTCCCTCGATCACTTTGGTTGTTCTTCCTCCGCTCCGGAGATGGTGAACACCGACCACTAACAATCTTGCCCGGGTCTTCTCACAAGCTTCACTTGAGAAGAACACCTTGCTCCACCGCCAAGCCGTCTAGGAGTGCGGCAACACTCCAAGAGTAAAAGATCAACGATCCTCGCTTGACTTCACTCAAGTGCCAATGAATCAACTAAAGATGAATGCACTTGATCTCCCTCTCAATGAATGCAAGAGTAAATTGGGAGTAGAATTGAATGCACAATGCTCACAAGGGTTGAGATATCTTCAATGCACTGTGTAACCAATCCCTTGTGCAGTTGGGGAGGTATTTATAGCCTCCACCAAACAATTCTAGCCGTTGGGGGAAATTCCCAACAATTCAGCAAATATCGGAACGACCGGAGTTATATCAGCGGTACAACCGCTTCGATCAAAGCACAGTAACGGCTAACTTCTACGCATTAACTACACTGACAAAGCCGTTGAGATGAGGTGCGGTACTACCGCCGGCAAACAATCGGAACGTCCGATACCAGGGTTTCCAAAACAGAGATTTTGCATGTGTTCTGGTATTTTACAACCGCCAAATAAATTTCGGAACATCCGTATCGTGGTTCATCCGATTTTACGTGCGGTACAGCCGATTCTCAAAAGAGATTTTCAAAGGGATTTACACTTGTACTGTTATTTTGCAACCGCCGTATTAACATCGGAACATCCGGGATGCGGTCGCACTGCCTGCCACAGATAACCGCAATTTCACGTAAATCGATCAAGACAAGATCATGACACGTGGAAGGCTGCGATGGACTGTCGTTCGAGTGGTCCGAACGGCACACAAGATCTGAGCCCTTAGATTTTAATCCAACGATCCACATACGTTGCAACTTCGGACGGTCCGAACGGCCCACTCAATCCTAGCCGTTAGATCAAGATCTTACGCTTAGGTCATTTTGAACTAAAATGACAAACGGTTGAACCGCTCGCATGAGGCGGTCAGATAACAAGATCATGCAGACAAATTGCTAAGCTCAGTGATTCGTCCGATTCAGAATTAAATCATCAATTCATTCTTACTTAAATTCAAGTCCAATTTTAAATGCATTCATGATCCTAAGTTGATCCATATGGCACAAGAATAAGCTATCAAGCTACTAGTCGTGATCCCCCTTAATAGTACGGCGTTTAACCTATAATCCGGTCTACCAACCAATTCACCTTAGACCGGTAAAATAGAAAAGGATCCTAGACTACTTGTACCTTGTCTTTAAGCCTTGTTGATCTTCACATTTTCCTTTAGCATGCATCCTTGCTTCATCATGTTCATCAAATGGAATTAACCTTGCACATTCTTAATAAACTTGTTAATCCCATATTCACATATTATCATTAATTACCAAAACCATTTTTAGGGGCCTAGATGCTTTCAGGCGGCGTCTTGAGGTGGGGTTGGTTCGAGGCCGCCTTGACTGAGGTGGGGCGGGCAGGGTGGGTTGGTCAGAGCGGCCGAAAGGGCAAGGCATAAGGCGGCAAGGGCGGCGCTGGCGATGGTGGTATGGGGCGGCGTGGAGGCGCGGCGGCAGCGGCGTGGCGGGCGTGGCGCAAGCGATGGGGAATGGAGGCGGGGGTGGGAGGATAGAAAAAAACGATTCGTTGGGTTGGAGTGTGTAATCGATGGCAAAGGTGGGTAATTTCTTTGAAACTCCATGTCTAGATCTATTTCAGATGATTGTAGATTTCGAAAATAGGTGCTCCAAGAGAATGAACTAGAGCTCCAAAACTCTATGGAGTTAAGGCTGCTCCAATTTTTTTTGGAGTTGGGGTGTTTGGCTAGCTCTACCCAGCTCTAGCCTGGAGTTGGGCTCTAGAGCCATGCCAAACACCCCCTTAAGGCAGCTCCTTCATTTTGAGAGCAAGAAAATTCCACAATAATCTAAAACATTAATAGATATTATGTCATTAATAGATAAAAAAGGGAAAATATGCACTGCTTAGTTTAGTGGATCTTATTATAACGACACATATTAATAATATATATGGTATGGTACTCCCAAGAGTACGTACTCCTACTTCTCATATACCAATTAAATTGTATGATGATACCTCTTTATCTATTTGTGCATACTCCAATAATGATTATAAGATACAACAAAGTGAGTTCCATGAAAAATTTCATTAAATTCCACTTTTTATATCAAACTTTGTGTATATACTTCTTTTATATATGAAAAATGGTATATAGCAAAAAACAAAGGGCTCCAATGAAATTTTTTCAATCAAATCGCATTGAACTATCTTATAATTGGTATTTAAGTATACTGAAAATGATAAAGAAGTATAATATGTGCGTTTAAGTGGTATATTGGAGGTGGGAGTACATACTCCCAAGAGTACGAAACGGGCGTCCTATATATATAAGATCAATCGTCTCAGGTCTGGATGTCTCCAGATCTTTTTAAGGTCGAGACAATTACTTTCTAGTAACTGCATAATAAAGCACATATTAAACCACTGGTAACTGCTAATTTAAAATCAATTAATGGTAATTAAGCGGTGTTTATCGATCGATTACATCGATCTTGACTTCAACTCTTGGTCTCTGATTTCGACCGATGTATTTTGACCACAGATCTGACCAATATTTTTCAATCGTTATGTTTTGACCACTTTATTCCGACAACACTGGTCTATGGATTCGACCACGGTGTTTCGACAACACTGGTCTATGGCTTCGACCATATTACTTCGACTACAGTGTTTCGATCATACTGGTCTATGGCTTCGACCACACTGATCTATGGCTTCGACCATATTATTTCGAGAGAGAAATGCACGGTTAGCAAAAGAAAGATGAAATAGATTCACGATACGTTTATGATAGCGTGTCGCAAGTCACAAGTCACGCAACTGCCACGCGAATATACATGCGTGCGTGTGTGTGACTTTAGCTATAGTCCTCCTCATATCACCCCATGTCATGTGTCACATGTTTCAAGGGGTGGTAAGGACTTCACTTTATAAATTGCTCTTCCGCCACTTGACTAGACAATATAGGACTAAATGATGATAAGGACTATTTATGCTGAAGTGTTGTTAATATACTAGTCTTTTAGTGTAAGTCTTGTACGGGTTGAACTTGCACCTAGAATAATAATATTCATCTTCTCACAGCTCATGAATGGACCATGCCTTGAATTCACAGCTTTTCATGATTAGATTTCACTTGAAATCTCAGCAGATACTAGGCTATCATAGAACCACGCATAAATGGAGTATTATTTGGTCATGCTCCCTTATCTGCTCATGAGCTTTCTAGAGAATGCCCTATTCTCGTGAACTGCGACCTCACAGTTAAGCTCAAGTAGGTATATTCATTTTAGGTATCCTATAGGCTAATACCTTTTTCCCTCATTGAACACTAGAATACATTAAGACTTTAAGTCACCCTTCCATGCAGTTGAGAGTACTTTGTCTATTAGGACACAAGTATATATATTATTAATTGTACTCCCTTGTTACAACTTCAACTTGTTTTTTTTCATTACCTAAGTCACGGGATCTCCGTTCAAGAAAGTATGGGTTACTGTTGAGTTCTAACTCCAATGGGCCTCATTCCTATGTCCATAGACGCAACGGAAATCGCCTTCCGTGCTAGCCCCTTTGTGAAAGGGTCTGCCAGATTTTTCTCAGTGCAAATATAATTCAAAGTAATAACTCTGGAGTTCCTCGGTTTTCTGATAGATTTCATGTTATCCTTAGTACTTGTAACCTTAATCAATATTGTTTGGTTATTACAGTACATTAGGATTGTCGGTATTGGTTTCTCAATCAATGGCAGGTCCAATGTGTCGTCTAAGCCATTCAACCTCAACAGTAGCTGTGCCTAGTGCTACAAATTATGCTTCCTTGGTTGACCTCGTCAATATGATCTGTTTACACGACCTCCATAAAACTGCAGCACCTGCTAGGGTAAAGACATAATCACTTGTAGCTTTGATCTCATCCGCATCAGAGATCCAATTTGAATAACTATACCCTTCTAATACAGATGGATACCCAGTATAGTGAATTCCATATGAGGTTGTGCCTCTCAAGTAGCGCAACACTCCCTCAAGTGCCTCCTAGTGACCATTTCTTGGGTTGGAAGTAAACCGACTTAATTTGCTCACAGCAAATGATATGTGAGATCTTGTAGCACCAGATAGATACATAAGTGACCCAATTAATGGTAATTAAGCAGTGTTTATCAGATCCTAATTACACACTGGTCTTCAGCTTCAACCACTGGTCTACAGTTTCGACCAGTGTATTTCAACCACAGATCTGACCAATATTTTTCGACCACTGTATTTTGACAACTTTATTCCGACCACACTGGCCTATGGCTTCGATCACAGTGTTTCGACAACACTGGTCTATGGCTTCGACCATATTATTTCGACCACAGTGTTTCGATAACACTGGTCTATGGCTTCGACCACATTATTTCGAGGTTTACAAGCATACGCGGTTTCGCTCGCAGAACACGAACTTTTTTTATTAATTAATCTTTTTAAATTTTATTTTAAAGTTAATCTCCAGCGCACTTTATTTCCAATTCTGACTTCTTTGGTCACGCTACGGGTGGTGATGTGACAAAACAACACTGTCACGCCACAGGATAAGTCCCCAAAATAGCACTTTTGGTCACGCCGTTGGTGGTGGCGTGACCAAACAACACTGTCACGCCACCACCGTGGCGTGACAAGAAATTCTCAAAAGCGGGCGACGTGGCGGTGTTGTTTGATCCTCAGAAGCGTGACCAAAAGGGTTAGAATTAGAAATAAAGTGCGTCGGGGTTAACTTTAAAATAAAATTTAAAAAAGGAGTAATTAATAAAAAAAATAGCAGAACACAAACTACCCCCGCCGCCATCTAAGCTCTCTTGAAAGAATATCTTCCCCTCTCAGGCTCTCACTGCACTGCACACCTACAGTCCCACTGTCCCACCTGTACGGAAAAAATTGGAAAAAAAAGAAACGGTAAAAAAAGGAAGAGGGAGAAAACCCTAGCAAGGAAGCTAGTGCCGCCTCCCGGCTCACCTCGCAACCCCAGAGCCGTCCTCCGCCGTCCACCTCCAATCTCTACCTTTCGACCTCGCCATGGATCAAACGGGAGATTTCAATTGGGCCTATGCTAGGTTTGATCTACTCAGAACAATTTTCTTGCACATCTAGAATAAATTCTGCCAAAATTATCAGACTTTCTTTGGGGATAGGGGGGGCGAGTTTGAGTTTTCCTCAATATAATTGTACTATCATTGTTGCAGACAATTGAAATTCGAAAGGCTTCGTCCAATAATGCCGTATTTGGACTTCGACGCAACCCTAGAGCCGTACTCCACCGTCCACTCCCAAGCTCTACCTTTCGACCTCGCCATGGATCAAACTGGAAATCTTGTTGACCTCATAACTCGCATTTATGCTAGGTATGATCTACTCAGAACAATTTTCTTGCACATCTAGAATAAATTCTGGCCAAAATTATCAGACTTTCTTTGGGCAAAGGGGCGCGAGTATGAGTTTTCCTCAATATAATTGTCCTAATGTCCTTTCATCAACTATCATTGTTGCAAACAATTCAAGATATTTGAAAGACTTCGTTGAGCATTAAAGTATTTCGAGTTCGATTTACCTCCCTCTAAAACGAGTCATAAGTTCAACTGGTGCGTACAGCAAACTATCGGTGTTGGGTTTGTGAAAGTTAAATTTTATATAAAGAGTACTAAATGTTATGAATAGCGCTTGTATTCAATATGAGGCCAATGGGCCGGTATATATACACAAGTACAGGTGGTGAATATGCAAAGAACCCCTCATAACAATGGGGAATAACAAAACAATACATGTATCTCTAACACCCCCCCTCAAACTCATGGTGGATCAACAACACTGAGTTTGGAGAGGTAAAGCCGTCTTGTGCTCGAGTCCGGGCCTTCGTGAAGAAATCCGCTATCTGAAGCTCAAGGCACATCTTCAAGAGTAATCACCGATCATGCACACAAGACCTCATGAAGGAAGCATCAACACCAATATGCTTGGTGAGCTCATGCTTCACGGGATCACGAGCAATCTTGATAGCTTTGATTGTCGACAAGAGAGGAGTGTAGTGTGTAAACACCAAAATCCTCAAGTAACCACCTTAGCCAAGTAATCTCTGTTTGTCAAGAGAGCCATAGTCAGAACTCACCTCTGACTCGAGCAGGACACTGCGGTCTGCTTCTTCGTCTTCCGGGCAATAAGAGAACCACCAAGAAAAACACAAGATGCAGAGATAGACCGGCGTCGGAGGATCGCCGCCCAAGTAGCATCCGAATAGGCTCAAGGTATGCAATTTGAGCGTGGAAAGAAGAGACGGCGAGAGATAGTCCCACGAAGGTATCGCAGAACTTCGAAGAAGGTGGTCAGAGTGGACTGAGTGGGAGCTGAAACAAACCGACTCGTAATATGAGCTGGATAAGTGATATCCGGATGAGTAATGACAGAAGGTAGACAAGACTCCCAACAAGATGGCGATAGCGAGTCGGATCGAGAAAGAGGCTCGCCATCGAGAGTCGGAGGTGAACATTGAGCTCCATGGGAGTCTCAACGATCTGTTGATCGATGAGAGAGGCGCGATCAAGAAGATCTGAATATACTTCTCTTGGGACATAAAGAAACCATCCGGGTGGAAGTAACCTCAATCCCAAGGAAGTAACGAAGAGGACCAAGATCCGACATAAGGAATCGCTCACTAAAGGCGAGCCTTGACAAAGGCAATGTACTCGGGAATCATCTCCGTAATGATCATATCATCAACATCTGAGAAGAAGAAGAGTCCGACCACGAGGCGAAGTGTGGACAAAGAGCGCAGGATCATGATCACTAGGTGAAAAGCCGGAAGAAGTGACCACAGAGGAGAAGCGCTCAAACCAAGCACGAGGGCTTGCTTAAGGCCATAGAGAGAGCGGCGAAGGCGATAGACCATGCCCTCGAGGCAGAATACCCGGTGGCGGATGCATGTAGACCTCCTCACGCAACTCGCCATTAAGAAAGGCATTCTTGACATCAAGTGAAAGCAAATGCCGATGGCGAGCAGATGCCACCGAAAGAAGAGTCGCGAGCAGTGGTCATGTGGGCCACAGGAGCAAAAGTCTCGTCAGTAGTCAACACCATGCCCCGCCGAAGCCACGAGCAACAAGACGCGCTTTATAGCGCTCAAGAGAGCCATCGAGCGAGTCTTAATCTTATAGACCCACTTACACGTGATGGGGCGAGAGTGAGGCGGGGGAACAAGATCCCAAGTACCGATGCGCTCGAGGGCAAGCAATCTCCTCGGCCATGGCAAGCTGCCACTCGGTGGTGAGTAACAAACATCCGGTGAGGAGACAGCTCACGCAGTAGTGCGCCAAAGAAAGGCAAACAGGCAGGAGGCGAATCGATGGCGATCGCGGAGAGCGAGCGAGGAGAAGATGACCCATCGAGGAAGATGGAGCATCAGGGGAAGATGGAGCATCAGAAGAAGATGGAACATCAGGAGAAGATGGCTCATCTGGAAGATCCTCAATACGAGGTCGACGAGTGTAGAAGACAGGGGGAAAAGGTACTGTAGTGGGAGGAGCCTGGGGAGTCGTAGGAGACAACGCAGGCGGCGACAACGGCGGAGAGACCACAGGAGGAATATGTGGAGACTCAGTGGGACAGGTGGACGAGGGCAAGACAGATATAGGTGTATCTGGAAAGGTCAAGAAAGACAGAGACTCCACAGAGGAAGCCGAAGGAGAGGCAGGACGTGGGTAGAATGGACGAGACTCGTCGAAAGTCACATCCCGAGAAACCCGCATCCGTCGACCAACAGGATCCCAGCACCGATAGCCCTTGTGCTCGCAGATCAGATCCCGTAAAGACACACTCAACGGATCGGCGGTCGGTTTAGTGCGTTCTCGAGGGCGAGGAGAACGAGCAAACGCAACCAAACAGAGCGAAGGGCGAGTAGTAGGGAAGGAGACTACATAGATGCTCAACAGGATTGCACCTTGAAGAGCGTAAGAAATTTGGATGTTGACGAGATAGGTGGCGAGAAAGCGACCTCGCCCAAAAGTGAGGTGGAATAGAGGCGGCAATCATCGTGGCACGAGCCGACTCAAGGAGGTGACGATGCTTGCGCCAAGAACACCATTCGAGCATGAGCACCGGGACAAGAGAATCGAAGCGAGAGTGCCACCTTTCGGCAAGGAAGCGCGCAGTAACGAGAGAGGTACTCGCCACAGAGTCGACAAGACGAAAGACACGAATAGGAGTGGAGAACTGTGTGCGAACCATAGTGGCAAACTGTTTATAGATAGACAATGCCTCACTACGAGAAGACATGAAATATATCCAAGTGTGGCGAGAGAAATCATTTATAAATATGATATAGTATCGATGACCCCCTTTCGAAACGAAGGAGCTGGACCCCAAACATCCGAATGAACAAGATCAAATGGACGCTGAGACACTGACTCACTATGAGGATAAGGAAGCTGAATCTGTTTGCCTAACTTACAGCCCTGACAATCTAAAGACACATCTCCTGAGACAGACCCCAGAAGGCCACGACGAACTAAAGACGACAGACGAGATCCACACAGATGGCCAAGACGGTGATGCCACTGCTGAAAAGAGCCGGTAGACGGAGTGGCAGAAGCGGAGAGACTGGCAGCGACGGTGGCAGCGGAAGGAAGGTGAAGCCAGTCAAGCTCCCAGAGACGTTGTGAGTCAAGACGCCGAGGGCCAGAACCAACCAGAGCTCCCGTGTGGCGGTCCTGAACACAACAAGAGTCAGAGTCGAGAATGACTCGACAACCAAGATCAGTAATCTGCCCAGCAGAAAGAAGCTGCATGGTAAGGCGAGGAACATGAGCAACAGAGGGAACATGAAAAGAGGAGTTGCTAAGAGGTCCTCGACCAGAGACAGAAAGAGAGGTACCATCAGCAGTAAGAACACTGACAGGAGAATCAAGAGGTGTAATGAAGGACAAAGTGGAAGAATCAGAGTCATGTGAAAAGATGCTCCGAATCAAGAATCCACGGGAGGTGCTCGATTGTGGAGATGGTGGTTTCGCAGCGAAGTGTCGATGAGCGTAACTCGCAGAACCCGTCGAGAGAACTCAAGCGGCAGCAAGCGCCAAGTCGGCTATCTCTCGCGATGAGAGAGCTGGCCAAGGAGTCGATCTGACGCCGATGTAAGAAACCGCAGAACTCGCCGAGGGAGAACCTGAAGCGGCAAGCAGGCGTCGAAGTCGGGCTATCTCGCCTCGAGAGAAAGCTCTGAAGAGTCGATGCGACGTCGATGTAGAAGCACCGGTGCGATGCTAGTAGAAGAACGACGTGAAAGATGCCGCTTCTTATAGCTTGGGACTCAACGTGGCCGACCTTGGTGCGAGAGGGAGCGATGAGGACGCCACATTTGGATGAGGGGCGCCACCACCACCGTGATAGCATTGGAGGAGTCGGTGTAGCGGTGGACAAGCAACGATCACGGAGTGGCAACAAACCAAAGACCATCGAGGTGAACGAAAGCCATCGGTGGCGGTACCGACGCAGCGGCGACTAAAACAACGAAGTCTAACGGCGGCGCCGACGACGTAGCAAGTTAGATCGATTTTTTTTTTTTTGATTTTTTGATTTTTGTTTTGTTTTTCTTGGGCCGACCGCCGACTAAAAGCAATCACCGAGCCAATGACCCAACACACAGACGCGCAAGCAATCGCCACCGCTTGTGCGGCGGCGACGGCGCCTTAGCGGCGGCGGCGGCGCTTGGCGGCAGCGGCAGCGGCGGCGCGCGGCGCAGCGGCGGCGACGCGGCGGCGGCGGCGGCTAAGCACCTCCTAGCGAAGCGGCGGAGCGAGCCAGCGGCGTAGAAGGGTGCACGGCGGCTTCTCCCGCGAGCCGGCGAGATCGCGGATCGGCACACGGAGGAGCGGAGCCCCGCGGCGGCGGCGGCGGCGGGATGGCGGCACAGAGCCCCCTCGGCGGCGGCGGCGGCGGATGGCGGCCACGGAGCCCCCAGGCGCGGCGGCGGCGGATGGCGGCCACGAGAGCCCCTCGGCGGCGGCGGCGGAGGAGCGGCCACAGGAGCGTCTTGTGATGGGGCGTCGGCGTCGAGACCGGCGCGTACCCTCGCCACGGATCGGCGGCGACGGCGACCCAACCACCGGACGCCCTCAGAAGATAGAGACGGCGGCTGCGCGAGTGGAGTAGACGACCGGATGATGGCAAGAAGGCGGGCCGAGAGACGACCGGAAGAAGCGTCGAGGCGGCGGATCTACCGGCAGCATGGAGAAGGAGACGGCCCAGCGGCGGTGACCCGGGTGCGTCGAGGCGCGGTGGAGGAAGCGACGGGGCACGGGAAGGGTGGCGGCAGCGGCCGGCAGAAAAGAAAATCTGACGGCGGCAAAGGTGAGACCCTAACCCTAACCTCAACGTGGCTCTGATACCATGTTATGAATAGCGCTTGTATTCAATATGAGGCCAATGAGCCGGTATATATACACAAGTACAGGTGGTGAATATGCAAAGAACCCCTCATAACAATGGGGAATAACAAAACAATACATGTATCTCTAACACTAAACACTTTCTTGACGTGCTTTGGACTCCTAGCCCCGATACTACTCTGATGCACATAGGGGAGGTGTAGGTGCCATGCGAGGCTCCATGAAATGAGTGAAGCGGCATAGCAGAGGTGTTGGTTAGAGTTAGCAAACGTTGCTTTTGGCCTTGCTATTTCTCCATAAGATAGGGTGCTAGATGTTTACTGTTTTCTTTTATCAGTATTTCTTAGATTTGAAAGCAAAAAAAATGATATGCTACTACCATCTCTTTTAAGCTATGTATACACATGATGGAAGATTTCCTTGGATTTACAAGAGGGTGCCCTGATTCTTGGCTGCAGTTACCAATTAATTGTTTCATGTGGTTAGCTTCAGCTGGTTCTCCAGTAGAAATGTTATTGGATGCACTTTATGGGATCATTGTAAATATTTATGACAAGCAATAGACAATAATATTGAGAGAACACCAAAGCACATTATCAAATATAGGCACTGGATTACCCTGTCTTAGTCCACTTGTTGGTTATATGAGGAACACTGTTTAGGATAACACAGAGGTGAATGGTTATACATACGCAAGAAATATTCAGTACATGGGTATGGCATGTCCTTCAATCATGTTAGATGCCTTGATAATATCTGTTTGAGCTAAAAAAGCCTTTTTTACATGATCTGTTAAGGTATGCAAAAATCTCAGATTATAGATTATGAGTGGAAGTTTTCTTGATACAAATATGCAAGGAATTACATTAGTATTGTTTTTCTGCACACAAATATGTCACAGATTGCATTATTTATGTGAGATTTAGCTATACTAGCAAGAGATTTTGTAGATAGCTTGTAAACAATGCCAGTACGCGTTAGCATTGATGGGACAAAAACCACTAAGGCCCTGTTTGGAACGCTGCAATTTTTCCTGATTCCTGTGGGAACTGTACTGTTTCTATGAAGCGTATGCAGAAAATTGGGAAGGATGGTGTGAGTGATAGGCTAAGGATGATGGGATCGAGCACTGCGTTAGTACCTCGCACTATCCCAAAAGCTGTTGCTCCAGTTTCTAAATTGCACGTATAAAACAAATGCCATGAGTTCAAAAGCTTAGCCAATCTACTGATGGTCAATGATTCACAGGTCAACTGATGTACTCAAAGCAAAAATAATCAGCTGTGGAATACTTGTTACTTATAAATCGGGGAAGTGGCAAAAATTCATTGCATTACATTACCTGCTAATTATAGAATTATCAATTTACTAGCTAATGTTATTCAAATTTTAGGAAATTTATGAAAATTAAATGATATGTTGTACATTATGGTATCAATTTGATTTTTGATTTCGTGTCCTGTAGATTCCATGTACATATTGGTACTGATCAAAGTTATAGGGAGGTTCGATTATTTGCCACTGCCTAAACATGTGTAATTCAGGATTTGCCACTAATGTGCCTATGACATGTGATCCCGGGACCCAGATGTCATTCACACATGGAGTGGCAAATCCTGAAATCACCATCTTTGCAGTGGCAAATAATTAATTATCTCAAAGTTATATGGGAGGATCTTCAATGAGGACATTATTGAGGATGTTATATTTTCAGTTGCCTCCTCACAAGAGGGAGGCATTTGTTAGATATGTATATAGCTTAGAGTGTTATTTGCATGTTGACAAATCCCGTACATGTTATATTGGCCTTTTGGCCCATTGGAATATACAAGGTCCCATTATAACATGGTATCAGAGCCAGGTTTGGGTTAGGGTTTTGCCGCCACCGCTGTTGTCGCCCTCCCCGTGCTCCCTTGTCCATTGCCGCCGCCGCTTTTCCCATGATCGGATCCGGTCGAGTCTCATCGCTGCCGCCGCTTACTCTCGAGCCAGCCGCCGCCCGATCCGACGGCGCTCGCCACCGCCACCACTGATTCGGCGGCGCTCGCCACCGCCGTCTCCGATCCGGCCGCTCGGCCATTGCCGCAGCCTCCTTGTTGGATCTGGGATGGCCGCCCCCGACGCCATCGTTTTCTTTTCGCACCGGCCTGACTACCGCCGCTCGGATCCTCTCCCCGACGCTGCCGGCGACACCCAGGACCTCCATCCTCGACGCCGCCCCCGCCCCCAACGCTGCCGAGCCAAGTAGAGCCTCTGCTTTGTTTTTCTTCGTTTCGGTGAGCCGCCGGCTTCAGCTTCACTAGGAGTATGACAGAGGAGAAATCAGCTTCTGAAGACGAAGGGGGGTAGAGCACTATCCACAGGAGACCTACATCGAGCCTGCAGACAGAGGTAGTACTGATTGGAGGGTGTGGAACACCACCAACTCTGTGGTGGTGGTATGATTGTTGACTTCGGTGTTCCCATCCATTGCTAGGATGGTAGAGGTGATCCCAAGTGCAACGGTGATGTGGAAGACGCTGAAGAACATGTACTATGAGGCTGGCAATGTGATGGCAGAGGTAGAGGTGGTAGAGGCCGATATTGGGGGCGTGTGAGCAGAGGTGATAGAGGCCAAGGGTGGCTGGGGGCATGTGGGTAGAGGAGAATGTGGTTGAGGTCGGGGCAGCTGGTAGATGGTGGAGATGGATTTGCTGACGTCCCTGGTAGTATTTGTGATGGTATTAGCTATGGAGTCGATGTTAAGTTTTGGTAAAGTCTAGTAATAGTATTGCAATATGTAACAAGATGATCATGATTGTTATCTCATACTCATCCTAAGAGGGGGTGTTGGAGAATTAGTATTAGAGTTCAATAAGAATTTAAGCCCTATACGAGTCGAGAGTTGTGTTAGAATCGGATTGTAATATTTGGCACTATAATTAAATGGTGTGGAGTCCCAAGGGACACACTCAACTTTTTCCAAAATTCTATACATCGCAAATTGGATTTCCAGCAGCAGCCAGGATTAATGATCAAAATCGCTTCGTATGAGTATATAAATATTAGATGGTATTGTAGTTATGTAGAATTGTTATTGTACGCCATGACAGGAAAGTTTTAGAATCGGTTAAACATTTTTTTAGGGCTGGATCATCATTACTCTCATGTGCTGAGCTATACCGTGCAATTTTAGTTAGTTATAGAGAATCTTTATCGATTGAAGTAAAGTATTTCTGTTATGACTCTAAAAAGGGGAGATATTTAGTACAAAAAGCACAATTAGGTGCAAGAGTGCAAAAAGCTTTGGTTTGGACACCAAATGATCATAAAAAAAATCCAGAAAAAGAAATCTATATGTACTTCTCAAATTACTCTACCTATGTATAAAATTTGATGTTCAAATTCATTCTATATTGATAGTAACAGAGATGAGAAATTCTGAGAAATGATAAAGGAGAAAAGAAAAAAAAATACAAACGTTACTATACACAGCAAAATTATCCTTTCTGTTTCTTCTAACATATTTTGAGTTTGAGGTTAAAATTTTGTGGGGTGCTACAACACTCCATATACTACATCTAGTTTTTCTTTTCTCGAATTTTTTACATTGATTCGGTGCCCAAACCATAGAGGTTGGTGCTTGGCAAATACTTACTATATCAAAGAACAGCAAAATAAAAGTGCCTTTTGAAAGTCACCGCAATGCCAAACACAGTCTTATTCAGTTAATTGCTTCTGTGGTTCTTTTGTTTCTTTCCGAAAATTTGTGTTGTTTGCGCTTTTCCCATTTATTAATGATCATGAGTTCTTTCGAGTTTGCTACATTACATAATGTCCTCGCTAGCTTATTTTTTTGCGGCAAAACGAAAGTTGATATGGCTTTGTTGCAACCGGTTACTCCTTAGTGCACAATGTATTGAATTTGGACCTATTCCCAACAGAGTTATTAATCTGCAGCAAATTGTTTGATGCATCGCCCAACACTTCTTGTGCAACTACGCTCAAAAGAATGCTGACATGCGCAAACTGATCTACTAGCACATTATGTAGAACCAACTGGCATGTGGCAACTGATCAGCTTCATTACTCTTCTGCCCATGCCATATTCATGCTGACTGCTGATTAAATCTAGTTCTGCTCTTGTTCAGTGTCAGGGCAGGAGCGCCACTCAACTCCAGTGATTACGGTGAAGAACAATGTGATTCGAAGATGTATGCACTATTCATGCCACAATCACCGAGGGCTGGTGATGGGGGTTCTTCCTCCACCGGAGCCCTGGTGCCGCCTCTCTGGCTGGATTCTGGCGCTACTCACCATGTGGTGGGCGACGGCAGAATCTCTCTATATAAAAGGGCACAGCGATGGGAGCCTCTCAGGCTCGCTACGTCATCAGATTTTTTTTAATCGTTCGATGCCCTCGTCGTTTGTGGAGCGCCGTTCGATCCTTTTTTTGCTGCTCGCGTTTTGTCTTCGTCGGCTCGCAGCTTTCGATGGAGTTTGCTTTGTGTGGGCCGTCCGATTGGCCGGTTGATGCGCTCGGGATGCTACCGTCGGATCGGCCGAGCGATGCGAGTGCGCGATCGGGTCGTCGGCTTTTTTTTTGCCGTCGCTATGCCATTTAATGTCCACGTCGATTGTGTCGCCCGCGCCGCTTGCTATTGCTATACATGACCGATCTTTCGGGGAGGCGAAGCGGAGAACAGAGACCGACGCAGCGCTATGAGCTCTCGCAGCTCCGTCGTGCCAGGGTGGACCAGCGGCTGAGGCTGTGAAGGTTTCGATCCGCGTAGTGTTGTCCTCTTCGTCCTCGTGTTTCTTCTTCGTTTCCTCTTCCTTCGTCTCGACTTCACCGATTTGTTCTTGCTTCTGTCGCTCTTCTTTGCTTCGGTTGCCGCTGCTCGGTTTTTCCCTTTTCCGATTGCTGCCAATAGCCGTTTCTGCGGTTCTTTTTGCCTTGGTTTCGCATGCGGGGAGGAGTTCTCTCCATGGATCTGCTATACATCTTCGTTTCTGCGGTTCTTTTTGCCGCGGTTTCGCTTGCAGGGAGGAGTTCTCTCCATGGATCTGCTATACATCTTCTCGATTGCCGCCGATGGTCGTTCCTGCCATTTTTTGCGACTCGGTTTAGCTTGTTCTTGGGGATGCTTGGGGTCTCTCTCCATAGATGTGCCCGTACGTCTTCTTCATCTTGTCTCTAAATCGTTCTTTGTGTTATACCGCTTCTTCTTGCAGCCATCGCATACCTCGCCGACAGCGGGATCTGGTCGCCTCCAAGGCCCCCTCGCCGCTTCTCTCCCTCCACGGTGCGGACGAACGCTTCCCCTCCTCGGCCGTCTTCTTCTCCGGACTCTTCGCGCCTTCACCCTCCCAGAGCTGCGCGTGTTTCGTCGCCTCCGTCAGCACCGAGCCCAAGGTGGGGTCTATACCTGGATACTGACCTGCAACCTTTTTCTCTTTGCTGCTATACTGCTCCAGTCTAATGAGGAGATTAAATTGCAATCTTCACCACGCAGACATGTATGTGTGTCTGTTTGTCAATATAAAGTCACCCGGCATCTGAAATTTCTGCAAACAAAATTACAGATGGTGGTTTATCACCAGTGATTCATTTTTTAGAACAAACCACTCTTATGATCGCATTCGGTGTATGTTTTTTGTCCACCTTTCTTATCGATCTAGAAATCGTACACATAACTAAAAAAAGGTAGAAATCTGTACCCACTTATTCATCTTTCAGAGCAGATTGGTTGCATCTTCGGACACTAGGAGGCCCGTTAGGCTCCAGGCTGGTAAGGTGGTAATTGCAACTTGGCAGGGACATTAGTCTTTAGAGGTGTGAGGGACCAAATATATTTTGTATCCATTTTAATGGTCACATTCAGTGTATATTTTTTGTACCCATTTCCTATCAGTTTAGAAATCGTAGACAGACCAAAAAAAAGGTAGGAATCTGTATGTTCGATTTGGTTGTGCCCTTTTCTTCCCTTCTCTGCTGTTTTGATGTCTCCTTTTGTTCTCCCTATCTAACGAGCTTTTGTTTCTTTGCTCTTTTCTGTGATTGTAGGTTTTCCTTGTCTTCGTGACGAATCTTTATTGTGGTTCCGATTCGTCGTCGGATTTCTGTTTCTGTTTTCTATGTTCGGTATAGCTTCCCTTGCTTCGTGATATAGAGTTTTGGCTCTCTTTATAATACATGCTGATCTTTGTGTTTATATCCCTATGATTTATTATAGAATAAATTGAAGTATTGATTACCTCATCCCCATTCCGATATATAGTTTTATCTCTCTTTATGATAGATACTTAGTGCCTCTTAGGTTCCTTCTCACCTGTAGAGCTGGTTTCCTTATTTGTCTTTCTACTTACCTTTTTTTTTTTGCATGTTATGATTTTGCTTTCTTTGTAGAATTTACTTGTGAAAAAAAACAAACGATCTGCTCATGCACTTTTTCAACCCTTTGGATAGAGGTTCTGTGTGACTTCATTGTTGTTATGGACCCTGATCGTCCTTCTTCGTCGGCGCTTTCTATGCTACATTGCTCACAATCTGTACAAGGTATAAACAAACTTTGACCCCTTCAAATCCTAGGTTGTCTTATGTTCATGTTGTACTGATCGGCTCAAAAAAACGCCGCCTGATACAGTTTGCTAGAAAGCTATTTATTATGAGTCTATTACCAAAAAAATAGTTAAAACTCAAACCGCAGCATATCTATTAAGAGGCTTAATCTGTTCATATGGAAAAAAAAGTATGCACACTTAGCATACCTTAAAGCTATTTGTTATGAGTCTATTACCAAAAAAATTAGTTAAAACTCAAACCACATCATATCTATTAAGAGGCTTAATCCGTTCATATGGAAAAAAAGTATGCACGGTTAGTATACCTTCAAATTTATACGTGCATTTTTTTTGGTAAAAAAATTGTGTTTCTTATTAGTTACCTATTTAGCATGATTCCACTTTTTCCTTTCGCACAAGTTTATGCGTACATTATTATCTGTAATAAATTGTGTTTCTTATTAATTACTTGTTCAACATGGTTGTATTGTTTCCTCCCTCTCACACTGCCAATTTTGTTTGGTGTTAAACTATGACAGCAGACACCACCCCCTCCACAACAG
Organism: Phyllostachys edulis; assembly: GCA_036346405.1. NCBI lineage: Eukaryota > Viridiplantae > Streptophyta > Magnoliopsida > Poales > Poaceae > Phyllostachys > Phyllostachys edulis. Next base: position 56,587,091 of record CM070566.1, read on the forward strand.
ATATGTAGCAACGAGCCAGAAAAACAACAAAGGCACGTTTTCTTCATCATACTTTGTAAATCTCTGATGTTGTGCTTATTATTTCTATCAATGTCCCTATCATAGACTCATTGCTTTCTTATACTACCAGCAACAGAGAACCATATACTACACTTAGTTCTACTCGCAAAAGACTTTTCGACACTCAATCAGCCTCCACACAGGTAACAACTGACGTCATATTGTCCTTTTGTAATTCATTACATACTATATGATGTTTCCGTTCATATATATAGTTTACACAAAAGGCCACATAAAATATTCACAGAGCTATCTAACTAGAAGTTGTTTACAAAGACACACAGATGAACCCCGCCAAAAAGAAAGCTTTGGTCATTGACGTAAACAGATCAACTTGGTTTCGCTCGCACTAAGCTTCTGATGCGTGTAAGTGCTTCTCCCGCTTTCTATTCACTCCAAAATACAGTCTATCTAACAGTTCTATATAGTTCCTATTACACCATGTACATATGCCCTGTTTAGGACGATGATTTCGTACAAGACACAAACCAGAAGCCATGTGCCCATCTGCTGCTCATACTTACATTATTTAACTACACACATTATGACTCTAATTGTCCTATCATAAATTCTTCTTTAGTAAATAATAACAACCGTACAAGCATGCCAGCTAAGTGATATACATTTAAAAATCTGTAATGCTCACCTTTTATATAATTAGCCAGATAGACAGCCCTCTTTTACCATCTTATTACATTGCATTTATTCGCATACGTGCATTGTTGATGTATAGACCTGTTATCTTTACAAAGTACCCGTTATCTTTACAGAGTTGTTTTTTTTCCTACAGTTACATTCAGCATTGCCTATTCCAGAATCATAACACTACCTAATTCAAAGACGAAATAATGTGTGTCCAATGTCCAGCATATTCATCTACATACTCCACACTGTCTGCTTGACAATCTATTAGATGCTTGTAATTTGTCTTGGCCTATCAAAGATATTTGCTGTTGTCTGCTATATAAACCCGTTATCTTTACAAAGTACATGTTATCTTTATAAAGTTGTATTTTCCTACCATTACATTCAGCATTGCCTATTCCAAAATCATACCACTATCTAATTCAAAGACGCAGTAATGTGTATCCAATGTCCACCATATTTGTCTGCATGCTCCACACTATCTGCTTGACAATGTATTACATGTTTATAATTTGTTTAGGCCTATCAAAAGTGTTTGCTTACACGCCGGTTTTCGCTTCACAGACGTAATAAAGACATACGGTGAGGACATATCAACTCGCTCGATGTCGCAGAAGGCTTCAGCGGTGAAATCAAAAATAAATTCGGTATAGTTAAACACTAATATATCCAAAGAAATCACAACGACACTCCTACCAAAAAAATTTGTTTCTTCATGCAACTTTGCACCTCATTTACCTATATTCCTTTTTTTGCATTGCGTCTCGCCAAGTACTAACCGATCACTTAATTGTATATTTTGCTTCCCCACAACACGCCTATCCTATGATCGATGCACCGGTTTTTGTAACCCACGAATCTATGTCGCCCTTTCTATCGGTGCTATATCCTCTTTTTGTATATGTTTCTGATGCAGCGCTACAAACACGTTGTCTTTTGGAACCTTCTGTAATGTAACACCCTTATTTTCATAGCCTTTTTGGAAATTTTCAAAATAAAAAGAACCATTTGGTTTTGATGAGAATTCAAAGCTTAACCTGAGATTTTCAGAATTTGAAGTGTTTAAAATGACTAAACTAAAATTCAACTAATCAAAAGTTTGGTTCCTCTGGTGTTACTTTAGCTCTTTGGAGCTATCTCTCCTTTCTTTTTAGGACCTCTCTCTCTCTTAAGCTCTCCTTGGTAGTTTAGACCTCCCTTGAGGGTTAGGCTTCCCTTGTAGCTAGACCTCTTCTGAGGACTAGGTCATCCTTGTGGTTTTGACCTTTCTCCTTTATTTGGGCCTACCCTCATGCCCAGACCTCCCTCTTGTCTGGCTGTTTCCTGGAAGCCATATCCCAAAGCCATATCCCCTTGTGTTTTGTAACACTTCTGTGGGTCTAGACTTCCTCTGAAGTCTAGACAGTCTTTGTGGTTTTGACTTTTCCCTCTGTTTGGGCACTCCCTAGGACTAGACTTCCCAGGTGTTTAGACCTTTTGTACGCCCAAACCTCCCTACCACTTGGACCTCTCCTGTGGATCGGATCACTTATTTGTCTTGATTTCTTTGATGTCTGTATCTCTTTTGATCATAGACCTCATTCTTTGTTTAGGTATACTCTTATGCCCAGACCCCGTTTGGTCTAGCTTTGCCGGACCTCTCCTTACATCCTTCGCTTGGGTTCCTCTAGTACGTATCGCATCTTTGTTGGTTTGAATCTCCTTAAGTCTAGACCTCCCTAGTGCTTGGACCTCCCCTGGTCCAAACCTTCCTCTCTTGTTCATTCCTGACTTAAACCTTTCCGGACCTAAGCCCTCCTCATGTTCATTAGAATGCCCTCTACACTCTCTTAAACCTCTCTAAGTTCGCTTGGACTTCCCCTTTGCTTTGATCCATGTAACTTGCTTTGATCCATGTAACTCTCTCTCTGGAAGTCCTCTTCCCTGCAACCCGGTATTACCGCCCTTAGCACGCGGTATTATCGTCCTCCAGGATCTCTTCTCCGTTCATTTGGACCTCCTTACGTCCTTCAGGACTACCCCTACCTTCACCAGACCTCAACCTTGTCAGATCTAACGGTCCAGACCTTATCCTTTGTTAGATCTAAGGGTCCAGACCTCATCCTGACTCGTGGACCGTTCGATTGGTGCTGGGCGGCCCGATCTTGAGGATGCGTTCGGATGGCCCGAACTTCCCACTCTCTCAGGGCCATTAGATCCACATCGGACAGCCCCAATCCGTTGGCATGATTCGCAGGTCCTCCCCTTGAGATCTTGGCCGTCAAGGTCCTCCCCTTGCAGATCTTGGCCGTCAAGGTCCTCCCCTTTGAAATCTTGACCGTTGGACCTCCCTTTCGGAGATCTAACTGTCAGGACCTCCCTATGCCTTTGATCTTGACCGTTTAGGTCTTCCCCTTTGGAGATCTTGACCGACGGACCTCCCCTTTGGAAATCTGAGTGTCAGGACCTCCCTGTTATTCTCGATCTTTACTTTCGGACCTCCAGGGAGCGGGTCTTTGGACCTCCTGTCGAGGACCTCCTCCTTGATAGTCCTTGGACCTCCTGTCCAGGACCTCCTCCATGTAACCTCCTAGACCTCCTGTCCAGGACCTCCTCGAAATCTTTTAGACCTCCTTGCTCTTTGGATCTCCTCACAGGACCTCCCTTGGGCCCGTGGAACCTCCCTTGAAGAGATCTTAGCCGTTAGGATCTCCTCTTGTTGATCCTGACCGTCAGGGCCTCCCCTTGGCGATCTTATCCTCAGGACTTCAACCTCCTTGTCGTGGGATTTCGGAACTCCTGACCTCCCAGACCTCCTTCCTAACTGATAGGACCTCCCCATGATGAGATCCTACCAGTCAGGACCTCCTTTTGCAAAGATCCCCACAGCCAGGACCTCCCCTTGGGGATCCTGGTTGTCAGAATCTCTTAGTCACTTGGACCTCCCCCATGTGTGTTCGGACCTCCCCTGGTTCAGACCTCCTCTATGTGTATTAGGACCTCTTAAGCCCTCTGGACCTCCCTGTCCTTTGGACTTAGGATCTCTGGAAATCCAACCGTCAGGACCTCCTTGTAGCTTTCTGGACCTCTCCATTCATTGAACACCTTAGCCCCTGGACCTCCCTAACCATAGGACCTCCTAGCTCGCAGGACCTCCTAAGCCTTCAGACCTCCTCAAGGACCTCTTTAGTGGGTCAGGACCTCCCTCTTTGACCCAACTGTTCCTAAATTTGACTGGTCCCACTTGCCAGCTTTACCATTCTCAGTTCCTCCGCCACACTAGTACCATGAGCATTTAATACATGTCTTGTCGCATTTAATGCAGCCATATACATGGCTCTTACTCTGAATCTGGTCACTAAGTGGCACCAAGTTATCTTTTCCCTGTCCCCTTTCTTAACAGCACACAATGTCCCTTCTTTTTGTCCTTCACCAAATAGGTGGTGACACCTGCTCTGTCACTCACCTACTTTTGACCCACTTTTCCACTTATTTTGACACGTACACTTCTAGTGCTTTCTTCACCCATTTTGGCTATAACTAGCCCCAGTAACCTTTCCTCACCACCTTTTCGCACTTAGCTCATTTGGTTCCTGACTCAGCGGTTCTGTGAGGAGACCTCGATGCCAAAGCCTCTGCCAGGGACCTCCATTGCTGTGTTTTCACCATTGGAGGCTCCACTGGAGCTTGGGCGCCGGCTGCAACCGCCATAGTGCCCTCGACCTCCCCTCCACTTATCTTGTCTTTCTTGTCTCTGGTAAGTTTCTTTGCGTAAGGTTCTGTTCTTGTTCTTATCACCACGATAAGCTGGTTGTGCCCTTTCAGGACCTCTTCTCCTGGACTTTCTTCGGATTTTTATAAGCTTTATGTAGAGAACTCTTCTCTGGTCCTTACGCAAAGAACATTCCCTGTCTTGCTTAGACCAAAAATTACTTGATTTGGGGAAATCTTTACCATCATGACCAACTACTGTTTTAAATGTTTTGACCATGACATTGGGTTGTCATGGAAATATGAAAATGTTGTTGGGGAAGCAAAGAAAATGAAAATGGATTTGGACTTGGGCGAAATGGTTGCTTGGCTGGTGCAGTGTTCTTGCACGGACCTAGTCCTGGCTAAGGTAGTGGTCCAAGGGTTTGTGGAAGTCGCCTAAGTTAGTTGAGGACCGGTCTTTGAGCGACCAATGCCATGCCTATAATGGGTTATATGCCACAATCGTGCAACCACATGTCTCTAGAATGGGGCGTGAGACCTGGCTAATTAATTTGCAAAGTTCCATCATGGTTGTTCCTATGGTTGAGTTGGGTGGTCTTTTTATGACCTACGTACATGCATTCCCACTGGCGCAAGAGGGGGCTTTTTCGGAGGGTTTCTATCCAATGGAAGCGAATCCTTAGCGAGGAGGGACTGTGGTGGAACAATGCATTGTAACGGCCTTGTGGTGATCCCTTAGTCGCACACCTTCGGAAGTGTGTGAGCAGACATTATAAGTGGATCATCTCGTGTGGGTAAAGTGTACAACCTCTACAGAGTGTAAATCTATTCGAATAGCCGTGTCCGCGGTCATGGACGTGCTGGCAAAGGCCACTCAGAGTTAGATATTGGTTTTGGTTTCTAAAAGTGTTTATTAAACTGTTTTGGGATTTCCTATCCCATGGGTTTGGGCAGGGAGCCTTGTGACAGGAGGGTATCCTTCACCACTTGTGATGAATGAATATCCAACTGAAAACAGATTTACCAAATGAATTTTAATTATTGTACTATGCTTTGAAACTTAATACTGGTAATTGGAAATAAACATGGCTTTATGCAAATCAACCATATTAAGTCTTTCTTTGTGATATCCATTTATGCATGTCATTTTGTTATCTAACGGGTGTAACTTGCGAGCACGGTAGTAGTGCTCACTCTTGCTTGAAACTAATTTTTGAGCAGGAATGGAAGCTTGAGGTGATCTGTGCAGGGGACCAAGTGGTCCTAGACCAACTAGGATTGCGCCCTCCAGCCGATTGCCTGTGGTGTATCGGATGGCCTTATATTTTGTTTTCCGCTGTATTCGGGTTTGTTGGCTTGTAAGCCTCCCTTTGTAATTAACTTTGCTGATATTAATAAAGATTTCGTTGAAGTGTTTGTTATCACTTTTGTATGTTGTGATGAGCTAGCTGTTGATCCTTGGGACTAGCTCGGGTCACAATGAGGAGCATGGGGTGAACCCTCACCACCACGACCACCCTTGGGTCTGGTCGTGGGAGGTCACTGGGGTGATTCCAGCCCTCCACGACCTCCCTCGGGACTGGTCGTGGGAGGACTTGAACCACCTAGGGTCTCACAGCCTCCTTAGGATTGGTCCTTCGACCTCTCCTGAGTCGGCTCGTGGCTGTTTTGCTCCCCCTGTGCCTCACACTCCCTCGCGGTTAGGTCTCCAGATCTCCAGGAGATCCTGCTGGACCTCCTGGGTGGTCGTGAAGATTCTCCTGAGCGGTTCTACCGGAGCTCCTGGGAGGTCCTGATGGACTTTCTGGGAGATCCTGGAGAACCTCTCGGGTGCCCTAGGGTTGGGGTGTTACATGTAAGCTATATCCAAACGCATTGTCTTTTGGAAACTCCGGTAAGCTATATGCAAACGCCGTGTCTTTTGGAACCTCCTGTAAGCTATATGCAAACAGCACAATATAGAGCATCGCACCTTTTATAATGTTCTTACTAAGCTAACACGCTTTCTGCTATGTTGTATACGGTATGAAATATTTGTTCCTTTGCTACCACTAATTGCCTTCGGACAAATCTGTTCTACTAGAGAAATTTTGCTATTGTATTTCAGGATGCTTTGAAAATGGCACAACATTCACGGCTACATGCAACGAGCTTTATTAGACAAACATCATTTAGAGAGAAAGAGACCGCAGTACAAGCTAGGAAAAAAACAACGCACGCCTCGCTAGCACCGCGCGCCAAAGGCGCGCACGGGTTTCTAGTCCTTCGGTATAAACCGAGGCGGATTTGAGGACCAGCCAGCTTGGCCACGTCGTCCTTTTTTTTAGACCGTCCGATCGTTTTAGTTCGTTTCTCTGCCGTCCGATCCGTCGCTGCCTCCTTCCCTTTTGCTTTCGCGCGAACGCACGCGCACATGCAGCGGTCGGAAGACCAGAGCCCCACACCGCGGGCTCCACCAGCCACGTTTTCTTGATTCGTGCGCGTCCAAGGGCGCGTCCAAGGGCTCTTCGATCACCACGTGGGCGCCTCGGCTGGGTGCGTGGCAGCGTCAGATCCGTTTTCTTTCGCCGCTGTATTCCATTATGCGTCTCGACCGCCTGCTTTTTACTGTCTTCGCTTTTCCGCCTCGAAGCGCCTGTTCGCCGCTTCTTCTTCTGCCGCCGCTTGCTGCGATTCTTCGCCCTCCTTCGTCCGCTCGCCCTCGCAGACGCTCCTCGCCCGCCTTCGCCACTTGAGCCTCTCCTCAAGGCCGCCGTGGTGCATTGTCCAACACTCCTTGTGCAATTACCTCAAAAGAATGCTGACATGCGTAAACTGATCTACAAGCACATTATGTAGAACCAACTAGCATGTGGCAACTGATTAGCTTCATTACTCTTCTGCCCATGCCATATTCATGCTGACTGTTGATTAAATCTTATTCTGCTCTTGTTTAGTGCCAGCGAAGGAGCGCCGCTCAACTCCACTGGTTACGGTGATTCGAAGATATATGCACTAGTCATGCCACAATCACTGAGGGCTGGTGACGGGGGTTCTTCCTCCACCGGAACCCAGGTGCCGCGTCTCTGGCTGGATTCTGGCGCCGCTCACCATGTGGTGGGCGACCACGGAATTCTTACAAACCTTCAAGCCCCATGAAGCCAAGCTTTCTTGATAGCGATTGGAAATGCCACGACCTAGCTACATCTGCATGCTATTGCTAGGCACGCTGCGTCAGCTTATACATACTATTTTGTGTTTCCTGCATCATGCGTCAGCTTGTAGTGAGTGGTCGGTGGTCGTGTTTCGGCGTTGTCGGACCCGGATTCCAAGAATCCAAATCCTCTGTGAAAACACTGTGCTATTCCCTGGATCAGTAGATAGCACTCACAGATACATCACTGAATCAAATTATACAAGTCGTAGATTAAACCATACCATTCATTAATTAACACAACAGAGTTTACATAGACCGCGTCGGGTCGGGTTTTACAAAAGGGGCCGAACAGGCCAAGGATTACATTACAAAAGCGGAAGCGACAACGGAAGCAAAAGGGGTAGAGCACGTCTCTCCACAGGCAAGCGACTGGGGAAACTCGTGTGCGTCCGATATTACCCGAAAACTCAGATAATATAGGATGCACGCAAGCACCAACGAAGTCAACTAGACTGGGGCGAGATTAGAACAACTAAAGACTAGACTACGCTTCATTCATCTTCGAGGCCTTCAACTTCGGGATCCTCGTAGTAGTCGTAATCCTCCGGATTTCCTGCTTCTGAGGGTTTGGGGGAAAGAGCGAGAATGAGCACAACTTCCGTGCTCGCGAGCCAACACACAATGCAATAATATACATGCAAGGTTTAACAAGGATGGCTCAGGTTCTTTTATTTGCTAAAGCGATATTTTCAATTACCATAGTTACAAATTCCTATCACTTAGCATTTTAACAAATTGCATTTTTATAAAGAGAGTAATTGTGCAATATTTATTTCAGTAGAGGTTCCATCCGGTGGAACCTATACCGCATGCTTCTTTTGATTGGAGCTACCTCCAATTACACCACTAAGTTCGAAACCCAGGCAAAATCCAACACAGGACTAGGTGAGTCTGCCACATTTTCATACCACCCACAAAGTTTAAAATAGAACTAACTCAAGTTAAGATTCCCATGTCCGCCTTTGGACCAGAGGGCGCATTGCTTTAAACAGTTTAGACTCTGCAGAGGTTGCACACTTTACCCACAAGAGATAGTCATACTCGTTACCCTACACAATTCCTTAGTCGTGTAGTTGAGCCGACCGTCACAAAGAACCTTTCAAATTACCTCGCCTTCCATCATCCCACAGTATGGGCCGCGCTTATGTGGGTCTCATACGCTTATGCTGGTTGTCACCCCACGACTAGTCGTAGTGTGCGCTTCACCCTTCCTTGGTGACCCATTCAAGCCGGAGCGCCCACACTTGCCTGATTCTTTTAGTGAGATGACTTTCAGGGTTTAATAAATTTACTTGGCCAAGTTGCACTTTGCAGACTTATGGTTGTACTTGTTTTACACAGGAGGTCATGACAAGATTAAGTCCTTAGGGGTTATCTGGACGGTTTAATTCGCACATCAACTCTTTGGGCTACATTAGTACCCATCCACATTATACCATTCACAACCAACATTCTTTGGGCTACATTAGCACCCATTCAACACATCATCTGCCCAGATAGGAACAGCAATTAGGGTTTTTGAGGAGTAAAATACATCAACTCAACCATCTCAGTCATTTCCCCGCAATAACTGCCCAAAACCATTTTCATGTTTAAAGGATGATGATTCGGGTATTTAATACCCCGGTACTTAAGCAAGACTAGCATGTCGCTTAAGTACAACCTATAGCTAGTATTATCATATAGTTACTAGGGTGACAATGAATAATGGATTCAATTAACAAGGATGGCTTATTAATTAATTAATCATCAGATGGGTATTTAACTACCTTAAGCTTTAACATACATTTGATTAAAGAATTAAAGCATGCACTTTTAAGGTAATTTAAATGAATATAATTTGCATAAAATGTAGGCTCAACATGATCAAAGTATTGACTCACCTTGGTTAAAGGCAATAGGAACTTGATACTCTTGGTCTTGATCAACTTGAGGATCTCTAGCGTCTCCAAATCCTAATCGGACGAAAAACCAAAAAAAGGCACAACGGCAAAGAGAGCAAATAAATACCCAAGAATACACAAACAAACTCTAAATTGAACAAGAACTATGCCATTAGCAAGATCTTGAATTAACAAATTTTTAGGAATTTATTTCATAATTTTTGGAGCTACGACGAGGGAGAACGGAGCTTCCGAAGATTGAACGAGAATTAAAAGAGAGAGAGAAAGGGAATGGTCCACAAGATCGTGGGCCAAGTCCACGCCAAGACTGGTAGCTGGTCCTTGAAATAGGAAAAGAGGGGGGGCACATGGAAGCCAAAGGGAGGGAGGGTTAAGGGAGGCGGGGAGGCCAAGCGGCGGGGCGGTGTCGAGAGGATCGGCGCGGCAGCAATGAGCAAGGAGGGGCGTTCCACAGGGAGCCACGCGGCGCCACCAAGTGGCGACGCAGGGAGGAGGGCGGCGCGCGCACCAGCTACGAGGCAGCGAGGGGAGGCTGGCGAAATGACCCAATTGGCCCGGCGGCGGTGGCCATAGGCGGAGGAGGAGGAGGCACGGCGGCGGCACGTCTCGGCGGCGGGGAGGGCGAAGGGAGGTGGGGATTGGGATCCTTGCGTCGCGGGGCTCGCGGTGACGCGGTTGCCGGAGGCGGGGGCTCAACGGAGCGGCGAGGGAGCGCGGAGGCGACGCGGCCAAGAAGGGAGCGCGGCGGCGATGCTCTACTTGGTGGTTCTTACCGGGAGCTCGGGGGCGGCGTGGGAGCGAAGGAGGGCCACAGGGGCTCCATTTATAGACCACGGAGGAAGGAGAGCCAACGGGAGGGAGGAGAAGAGCCGTTGGCGTCGCGCGGTCCCGATGCGGTGTCGGCGTGGGCATCTTGCACGTGGAGGAGCGCAGCGCGCGGCACGGGTCGGGAGATGCGGACGGCGACGACGTGCGCGGTGCAGGCGACAAGACAAGGCGAAGGCAGTGGCGACGGCTTTGCACGATCACGTTGGCGCGAGGACGGCGGTTGACCCGGGGGAAAAAGGGAGAAGATGACCGGGCGGCTCGGGCTGGAAAGGAGGGAGCCAGGTGGGCTGCTGGGCTGAGAGGCAAAAAGGGCTTGGCCCAGAGGTAGAATGGGCTGAGCCCGAAAGAGAAGGTGGCCCAACTCAAAATGGCCCGAAATTGCAAAAGAAGGAAAATTCAAACTTGAATTTGAATTTCTAGTTCCAAAGGTATTTGAAACACACACCCGAGCTTAGAGGAAGCTTAGAAGTTTTTGAAATTAATTGATAATTTGAATTACGAACGAAAAACGAAAGCCGCAAAGTAATTACTATTCCCGTCTGAAAAACGGGATGTTACAGGCGTGTTCATGACTCATGAGTACTTAATAAAGGCTTGATGGCCTGGCCGTAATGCAATCGTCTTCTGCGTATTTCATCACAAACTGACGTAAATCTACCATTGCCTCTTAATTTGCCCGCTGCAAAGCTTCTTTGAGCCAGCTGGCTATTGCTGTTCTACATTGATGAATCTAGTTTTTCTTCTTTTTTTTTTGAACTTAATACATTGATGAATCTAGTTAGTTAAGATATTCATTCAATATTCACTAATTCTAGTAAAAAAACTTCAATGGCTCAATCCATCTACTTGTACCATCTCATCCTACTTGTACCATCTCATCCCATTCAACCTCATCCCATGCTAATAGTTTAGTATTACTTCCATTTATTTTTATATATTTTTACTATCATTTAGTTAGCAACATAGTATAAGATTAGTGCTACAAAAGTGGTTGCTGGCAAAGGTATATAATGTTTTTTCTTATGAACCAACTGTTTTTCCAACTATCAAATAATTGTTTCCTATTAAAAAGTGATTTTCTTTTTTCTGTGAGCAACGACTAGGGATGGCAATTGGGCGCGGTGGGCACGGGTAGTGCTCGCCCATACACAAGCCCGCGAGCTCAAAACTCCCCCACGGGCATGCCCGCGAAGAGCGACAGGCGGAGAACCTCGCCCATACCCGTTGCCCCCGTCACACTACAAAAAACACCATCACAATCCATTCACAAAAGAAAACATCATCAAAAGTCTAAACCACAACATTGCGTCTCCGTTCCAGATCTGAACCGAGGAAATGTGCGACGGACCGAGGAAGCCGCCGGAGCTGGAACGGTAGACGACCTTGTCAAGCGAGTAGCGCTCGTTGAGTCGCCGTCGGGCGTCGGGGGGAACGGCACATACCACGCCGAGAAGTTAGGCTTGTTGGACATGGACTTGGCTGCCTCTCGGATGTTCTCCTCACGGGCAAGAAGGCGTTAATGGTGTCGTGGAACCCGATGCCGAGGCGTCGGAGGTGGCGCAGCGTGGGGCGGGAGGCGGAGGTGGGACCCGAAGAGGCGCCTACGGGTGGAGGAGGAGTTTTTGCCCACGGGTAATCGGGCAAGATTGCCATCCCTAGCAGCGACCCACAACGTCGCACTTCATTCCAAGAACTCCTGGAGAGGTCTCGAGAGCTGCAAAAGTAGTATGTGCTGCAAAGATGAGCGTCGAGGATTGCTAGCTTCAGATCCAATGGTGGTTCATCGACAGTGTCACAATGCGAATCTACATACACCTCAATGGCTCAATCCATCTCAAGCATCTACATACACCAACAACGAACAAAATATAAGGCTTGCCATCAGGTGATATATATGTATGGCCCTTACTGTAAGAATTGGAAAAAGAGATTACTTTTCAAAAGAAAAAAGGAGAATGGAAAATAGATACTCTCCGGCACGAAGTTGAAACTAGAGAGGCGACTGCAAATCCATGAACTATATATAGCATGGCGAATGATCCGACACCTAGACTCTGTAGTTCAGAGAGAATCGAAATATAACGTGGCGAATGATCCGACACCTAGACTCTGTAGTTCAGAGACTAGCTAAAGCTCTATATATAGGTTTAGGAGAGTGCTTCAGTTTGCTGTCCATGTGATGTGATCCACCCATGGATTGGTAGAATAGCAGAATCAGGTTGTAGTACACTGCTGCACTAGTACTTGCTGTGTTCTCCCTTTCCTGTGTTCTGGTAAACATAAGAACAAACAATCATCAGTAAGTAGTCAACATCATGGACAAAACAGCTGGGATAGTATGCTATACCACCAAATATATGCATTATTATACAACTGATGCAAGTAATGCAACTTTCCTGTACTGCGATGGGTCAATGTACCAAGGAGCGAGCACTCAACCATCAACACCACAAAAGATAGCCAATCAGATGTGCTTTTAGTTTTGAAGAATATTTCCTAAAACAGGTGTAGGATCGTATGGCACAATCAGAGGGGGGGGTGAATGATTTGCAGCGGATTTGATCTTTAAAAACTTCAGCCGAAATCCTTTTAAAAGCCTCTTTGAAAGCTTCCTTGAGATTACCTCAAGGATCTCTTCTGGATGACTTCAAGAACCTCCAGAAGGACTGCTTGGCACTCTTCCACGCACAACAAGAACAAAACAAAACTCCAAAGACAATATAGAATCAATCTGTTGTATATTGCTCAAGTAATGATCTGTGGCTACAAGGTGCTCTACGAGCACCCCTTACAATCTTCCTCAGAAGACCTTACGAAAACGCTGTAGCAAAACAACAACACAACCGAACAGCACAAGCTACGGCCAAAACTCTCTAGCTCCTCTTACAGCCACACCGTTAGCTCCTAACCCTCCTCTATTTATACCCTAGAGTCCTATCCATGTCCAACACGACACCGACACGGACTCTATCTCAAAACGACCAGATTTGGAACTCCTTCCAAATCTGTCAAGCTTTCCTTAACTCCCACGCCGTAAGCCTCCAGGACTCCATCCCGTAGCTTCGGTAGCACCCTTTATCTCCACGTGCTCCAGCGCAAGCTCAACCATCTCGCAACATCCACGACCACCAAGACCTCAGATCTCCCCAATCCTAGTCCGAGTCCTCCTCGTCACGACAATAGTTGCCTTCACGCTCAACCTGCACATGCAAAGATCAAAGAAACCAAATCCGGCACAAGTTCTCCAAACTTGACCATCCATTAGCTGACACACACCCATAAACACTATCATGCAACCTGCAACAACTAAAAACCATTATCTTAAACAAACCCGAAACCAAATTCTCAAAGCGACAATATTCCCGAGCATAATCGGAACTACCGCCGTTATACTCCCGGTACTACCGTACACGCGGTCGTACCGCTCAAAGCATTGCGGAACTACCGCTCCTCGGGAAACCTCAAGATCTTCCAAAAACATGCTCTCTGGAATTTTCATACCGTTCACAGACGGTAGTTCCTACATGCGGTATTACCGACGTTCAACCTGCGGTATTACCGTCCTGCGGTCGTTCCGTTCCTCAGCTCCGGTACATCCGAAAATCACTTAATAGTACCTGTCAGAAACTCTCTCTCTCTCAAAAACCAAGCGCGGTACTACCGTAGTCAAAACAAGGGTACTACCGCAAAACGCGGTACTACTGCCTTCACAAGCGGTACGAAAAGTTTGCCAAAATGTTTTCACGAACCTCAAAGCAATACTGTAGCAAGTCCGAACGTTCCCGATGATTTCATTCGTCAGATTTCCATCCAACAGCTCACAATCCTTGAAGCGTTCGGATGGTCCGAACATTCACCTCAATAACAGCCGTCAAATTTCAGATCAAAGGCTCACAGTCCTTAAGAAGTTCGGACGGTCCGAACATACCTCTCAATATGAGCCGTCAGATCAAGATCTAACAGTCCGAGTAAAACACGCGTTCGGAACCTTGACAAACGGTACTACCGCGCTTTACAAGCGGTACTACCGCATTACGGTAGTTCCTCAAATATAAAGCCGGTACTACCGTTCTCAAGAAAATCCAAAAACCAAACACAAGGCTTCGGGAAAATTCGTACCGTCAACAATTATACGGTTGTTCCGCCGAGAGGTAGTACCGCGGCTATAAAGCCGGTACTACCGAAAAACCTGACAAAAACAGATTGTCGACAGAATGCAATAGAACTCAAAACTCAAAAGCAATTTCAGAGCAGGTTAACAACTTAGACCTCAAGTATGTTCCTTTGGCAATGTATCCATCATTAAATAACATGATTAAGACCTCTGGGTCTAACAACAGGTAAACTACATATGGCTAGTTAGCTGGTCAGCCAAGAAGAAATCAGCCAATAGGTTATAGTCGAATTTACAAAGAGAAGGTACCTGATCCAATAGGTTATAGTTGAAGATCATGTTCCTCAATAAAGTCATAAATCGAATCCATCTTAAGTTGACAGGTACCTATGGTTCAAAAGGAAAGAAGAATTATTACATTTAGATTTCACATTGTATCCACATTAAATAGAATAGAAACCCATGTTTATATTATATTTAAAGTTTTACCGGATGCTCTCAGCCAATCTTGTAGGCACATAAGTGCTTCAACTGTCTCGGGAGTCATTCGGCTTTGAAAATCAGAGACGACTCTCTGACCCGTGCTAAAAGCTGACTCGGATGCTACAGTTGAAGCAGGCACAACCAAAACATCCTTAGCCATTCGAGCAAGAGTGGGATATTCCAGATAATTCATTTTCCACCACTTCAAGATATCAAAGTGACCACCTCGGGGGAGTGGGGGCTTCGCCAAATACGTCTCAAGTTCTGAGGACACCAAACTCGCCGAGCGGGCCTTAAGGCTAAGGTAATGATCCCAATCTGCCAGACGGTGGCTACCATCTGCACCCATCTCCACATCACCACTTCCTTGAGGTACGAACTCTGAGTTGTCATTATTCAATTCAACATATGCACTGAAGAGCCGTCTGAACACCTTCTTCACTTTTACAAGTTTAGATGTAGCATTACTCCCGAAAGCTTGGAGAAAACAGAACTCGAGAAAGACAAACTTGAACTGTGGGTCCAAAATGACTGGAATTGATAATGCCATCCATGACAATTTCCAATATTTATTGATTTTTTTCTACATGTATGTAACCATGTCGCGAATACAAGAATCCACCTTGGAACCTTCTCTCTCTAAGGCAAGTTTGACTTCCCAAATCTCATGAAACCATAAGTTTGAGGTGGGGTACTTCGACCCTGAAATCGCTTCCGTAGCATCATAAAATACTTTCAATAGTCTACACAACACTTCCGCCCTTTCCCAATCATCAAAAGTTGGTGTGTAGATGTAGTTTGGATCTTGCAGCCCCAAAGAACCTAGCCATTGCACCATTGCTGCTTGCATTGTCCAAAGTGATTGCAAATAACTTGTTTTCACAGTTCCACTCTTGGATGGCCTTCAGGACTGTGTTGAACATAGCTACACCAGTGTGAGGTGTCTCCAACACAGAGAATTTTATGATTCTCTTCTGTAACTTCCAATCATCATTGATGTAGTGGACGGTGATGCACATATAGCCCAAGGTCTGATTGGACGTCCACATGTCCATCGTTAAGGAAATCCTTGAGTTTGAATTATTGAATACCTCCTTAAGAGATTGTTTCTGTTCCTCAAATGCTTTGAGGCAATCATTCTTCAATGTTCTTCTTGATACCACCTTGAAGAGTGGATTTAGACTAGAGACAAACTTCCGAAACCCATTATACTCCACAATTGAAAATGGTAACTCATGTAACACAATCATTCTCACCAACTCTCTTCGTGTTACCTCAGGGTCAAAACTCCAATCCCTCAGAGTCACTCCATCTGGTGACATAACAATGGTATTCAATTGATCCACAACTCTAAGCACCTCTTTCCTTTCTTTGCATCTCCTTAAATGATTGTGCAAAGCACTTGTTCCCGCCCCACGTTTAGCACCAATCTTTGCATTGCAATACTTGCATTGTCCCTTTATAACTACTCCATCGACACTGACAGGCACATATTCTCTCCAAGCCTTAGACCTGAACTTTCTTCCACCTTCAACAAGTGAGGTCCCAACATCAACACAATCTTCGTCGTCCTCTTCATCACTTTCTTCGTCCTCACGCATTTCGGTATCAATAGCAATGACTACAAAGGAACATTGGGCAAAGGTGGTGGGAAATTGAAAGATAATAAAGAAAAAAGCAACAAAAGAACTAGATCTAGATCTGCTTATAATAATAATGAACAATTAAGCAAAGTTGAACAAGATTGCAAAACAAAAAAGTGAGCTAGCGCTTATTATTAGGAGAATGAAAAAAAAACTAGTGGATCGATGGAGACTAGTGAACTGGAAATCCTGGACTCATCTGCTTTTTAGGAACTAGACCGTTTAGGGGCTCAAAATTAGGTCTTGGTTACACTAATTTACTGCAACAATAGGAACATATCATGCCATTTCTAAAAGTGTTGTGCACATTGTTTCATCTGATCTGAGTAAAGAGTGTTTAAGAAGAATAAACATCCTCTAAAACACACACCTAACAACTAACTGAGAATTGCAAAGTTATCCATGTTATGCTGTTCAAGGAGGCAAAATTAGCCAGTTTCTTGCTGCGGGTGGATCCTACCCGAGAAGAATCAGATTCCTCAGCAGAGTGTTTTAGTATCTGTTACTGGACTTGGTACCGCAATCAGATTCGCTGACAGGGAAGCATAATATTTGGTCCAATAGTGGTTTCGGTAAAATAGCTATTCTAGGATAAACAAGAATGTAGAGCCTACAAGAGAGCTTCTAAACAACAGTTCATGAGCTGCAAAACAAGGAAATTATCACCAGACGGTAGAGCTGTTCAAATGCCGGGCCGGGCCAGGTTTCGGGCCGGGCTTGAAAAGCCCGGTCTAAATTTGGTAGGCCCGAGCCCGGCCCGGCCCGAAAATCGCTTTTTCGATTAAAAAGCATTAATTTAATCATTTTTCAGAATAAAAAAATATTATTTAATTCATTTTCAGGATTAAAAACCATATTTTCATATATTTTTTATTGGATTTATTCGAATTTTTTTGGGCCAGGGCTTCTTTTCGGCCGAAATCTAGATCCCAAGCCCGCCCTAGTTAGGGAGGGCTCGGGCCGACGGGCCGGGCTGCCCGTGAACAGGTCTACCAGACGGGCTAATATCCGACCGATAGATAGCACCATTAGCTCTAAGTCTCATAATCATTCAAATTTTAATGGGGGAACCTATTCAAGATGCCACAAGTTAATACACACAAACTAGTGAAATCAACAAGAGAAAACATCATAAGTAGAACTAGCATGCAGATTCAACAACACAAAGCTTAATCCGACAAATCATAAAATATGTCCAGACCCAGGCCTTACTCGGATCATAAGTAAAATGGCAATCGGTCTCACCATTAGGGGTACTGACAAGGACAATCGGTGTAGCCGGAGACCTCGTCGCAGCAGAGAGCCTTGCCGCCGGAGACATCACCACCGTAGCCCTTGCTACCGGCGACGACGAAGAACAGCCTTGCCACCCTTCTTGGAACTGGATCTCGCCCCTGCCGCCGCCCTCCTCCTCGCTCCCACCTTCAAAATCACCCCCTCCGCCGCCCTCCTCTTCACCCCCACCTTCGATCCGCCTTGATCCACCACCCCCACCGCCGGCCATCACCCTCTTCCTCTCTCGCTGCTCGTGCTCGGCTGCCGGCCGCTTCATGTTCGCTTTTTCTTCCCCTTCTTGTCTGCGCACGGGTGGAGCGATGGAGACGGGGGCACGATAGGGTGGAGACGGGGGCGCGATAGGGTGGAGGATCCAGCGGTGGTAGGGTGGAGGCGCGTCGGAGGCGGCGAATCCAGCGTTGGCGGGGTGGAGGCGCGTTAGAGGCGGCGGATAGAGGGACTGGGGGGAGGAGGAGACTTAGCGCGATCGGTTCGATCCGATCGATCCAACAGAGCTTTTAGGTTACGAGACTTTCGCTTGATTTGCTTTTTGGGTCGAACCGGTGGCCCATTTGGCCGAATACTTTGGAATGGATCGGTGGTCCATTGGGCTGCCCTGCCCCACTCCCACCCCTAGAAAAAAGCTAGCAAAATTGTCTATGCAATTGCGCGACTAGATATTACAATACGTATGCTTGTATATTTATACGGCTAGATACTACAATAAATATGTTTATACTTGAAAATTAAATGCATCTGTACCTGTTATACAGCCCACTAAGAGCATCTTTAGTGTATTGAACCGATTTCAATTCAAAGTCATGCCACGTAAGCATTCTAGGAACTGAGCTTGTTTTTCTCCAATGTATTGAACCGATTCCTACTAATAACTGGGACCCACGTTATATTAAAAAACCACAAAATAATAATATCATCTCTCAACCGCACTCTCTTCTATGTAGTTGTTTAATGCTCATATGAGTTGTTTAATGCTTTGAATCGATTCCTAAGTAAGGTCCGGTTCCACGCATTTTTTTGTTGGAATCAACCCCTCCAATGTATTGAATCGATTCAATGTCTTCTCTCTTCTCATTTGAACCGGCTAAAACACAACATTGGAGATGGTCTAACGTCTACGATTGAAAATTTAGTTTTATTCGTTCTACATGTAATATTTATACTTTTTTATTAATCTACGCTGTTCAATTAGTCTGGCCCTATCAAAAGAAGCGGTGTAGACCCTTCTCTCTGCATGTTCACTAATGAGATAATAGAATACTATGAGTACAGAACTGATAACTGCAGCATATGTTCTTTTGCAGCTTTGATAGTTTCTTGCTTGATTCTTGTTGCTCACAACAGAAACTTTTTTTTTATTTTGCCCCAACGACCGTCCATTGATCTCAGACATGTCGCCGGACGGTGAGAGTGTGCTGCAGCCAGGCCGTTCCTGGCATTTTGGAGGCCTTAGGGCGAGACAAAATGAGAGACCCTTTATTCTAACATAAACATATAGTGCTTCTTTTATATCAACTACAAAGCTATTCAATACATCAAAAAGATACAAACTACTCATAGAAAGCAATTTCTTCTAACATTTCTAGATGCAAAATCATTGATAATAGTATCCACGTCAATGTGATCTAACATATCCTTTTCAATGCATAAAGTGGCCAGACCATTCAACCTTTCTTGTGATATTGATGACCTCAAATAGTTTTTCAATAACTTCAACTTTGAAAAGTTTCTTTCAGTTGATACTACAGTCACAGGTACAGTAAATAAGATTCGATAAGTAATTGAAATATTTGGATAACAATCTATATATCTAACAAACTCAAAAATCTCAATAGCAGATATTGTCACACCTGTCAAAGTCATTTGCAACACTCTTAATTTAGAGAAAAGAGATGTATCAGGATATCCATCCCTACACTCTTAACCTCAATCTAGTTAGTAGTTATACAACCTGCAGAGCAATAGAGCATATACAGGATATACAATTATACATATACGTATATGTAGTACAATGTATCAGAATCGGAGACCTTTGACTCTGATGGACCCTGGACGGTCGCCCCGGCCAGCCCACCATCAGGAACGGCCCTGGCTGCAGCCACCGGCCCACGTTGATGGCCTTGAGGCAGCCAACTGCATCAACGACGATGGTGTTGGCTCTGATGCAACGGCCGTGACGAGATATTATTACTGTATCGATCCCTTCCCAGGCCAAACCATTACTCCCTGCGTTCACAAACGTGGAGTGTATTTCGACTTTGCGAAAAGATTAAGAAGATGGTAAATTAAATTGAAAAGGCTACGAGGGGAAATGACTCAAGTACCCTCTCATAATTGCTTTGAAAAAATAAGAAAAAATATTTTGTGTGGGTGGATACGAGAGAGAGAATGAACGGGACAGGATGGAAAAAGCATTATTAAATTTACATTCACGCTGTACATTTATCAACAAAACTTGAAAAGCCATATGCCTTACATTAATCAAAGGAGGGAGTATTTCAATTTGATCTCGTCTTAGTCGGCCATCGTACAGTATTTGTCTCGTATGTCTGTGCTCATTGAGGGTGTGTGTTTGGTTCGGTCGACGGATCTGTCCGAATATGGTTGGTCGTCTGTTTGGTCAGAGAGATGGAACCAATTTATCCCGGATGATCTACTTCGAATAATATTCTACCCAGATGATGTAACAACTTATCCTCAAAATCGGGTGAACCACGCTGTCCTGGACGGGATCACTCGCTCACGCGGGCTTCACGTGACCCAGAGAGACAGCGGCGGGCGACGTCCTGGACGGGATCGCTCGCTCACGCGGGCTTCACGTGACCCAGAGAGACGGCGGCGGGCGACGGCGGTGAAAGGGAGGCGGCGGCGGGCGAGCGGCGCTAGGGAGGCGGCATTAGGCTGCGACGGGCGAGGCGAGGCAACACTGGGGAGATCTGGGGCTGGCGAGGTGAGGGGTGGCGGTCGTCGGCAGTGAAAGAGAGGCGGCGGCGTGCGAGGCAAAGGAAGGCGGCGGCGGGTGAGCAGCACTGGGGAGACGAAGAAGAAGAGGAAAAGAAAGAGAAGGAGCGGACAATGGTTGTCTGGAAGAAGAAAGAAAAAGAAAAGAAAAACAAAGAAGAAAAGGAAAACAGAAGAAGAGAAAATAGAAGAAAGAAAAGAAAAAAATATTCTCGAGGTAATCTCAC
The DNA here is from genome assembly GCA_036346405.1 of Phyllostachys edulis. Classification (NCBI taxonomy): domain Eukaryota; kingdom Viridiplantae; phylum Streptophyta; class Magnoliopsida; order Poales; family Poaceae; genus Phyllostachys; species Phyllostachys edulis. The sequence goes on from CM070566.1 coordinate 56,608,138, forward strand.
CCCGTATAAAGAGAAGGTTATCGGACCAACCTCATCCACCTACTTGTACCATCACATCCTACTTGTACCATCTCATCCCATTCAACCTCATCCCATGCTAACAGTTTAGTATTACTTCCATTTATTTTTATATATTTTTACTATCATTTATTTAGCAACATAGTATAAGATAAGTGCTACAAAAGTGGTTGCTGGCAAAGGTATATAATGTTTTTTTCTTATGAACCAACTGTTTTTCCAACTATCAAATAACTGTTTCCTATTAAAAAGTGATTTTCTTTTTTCTGTGAGCAGCGACTAGGGATGACAATCGGGCGCGGCGGGCACGGGTAGTGCTCACCCATACCCATACCCGCGAGCTCAAAACTCCCCCACGGGCATGCCCGCGAAGAGCGACAAGCGGAGAACCTCGCCCATGCCCGTCGCCCACGGGCATGCCCGTGTGCCCATCACACTACAAAAAACGCCATCACAATCCATTCACAAAAGAAAACATCATCAAAAGTCTAAACCACAACATTGCGTCTCCGTTCCAGATCTGAACTGAGGAAATGCGCGACAGATCGAGGAAGCTGCGGAGCTGGAACAGTAGACGACCTTGTCAAGCGAGTAGCGCTCGTCGGAGTTGCCGTCGGGCGTCGGGGGGAACGACACGTACCACGCCGAGAAGTTGTGCGCTGGGCCGCGGACGCGGGCCGCCTCCTCCCGGATGTTCTCCTCCGCAGGGCGGCGGTGCTTCGTGGCCGTCGTGGAACCCAATGCCGAGGCGTCGGAGGCGGCGCGGCGTGGGGCGGGAGGCGGAGGTGGGACCCGGAGAAGCGCCTACGGGTGGAGGAGTGGTGGGAGTGGGGGTGCGTGAAGAGGAGGGAGAGGGAGGAGGCTACGGTCGCCATGGTGTTTGGGGGCGTGGCGGCGGCGAAGGAGGGGTGTGGACGGACCGGGAGGCAGACAACCGAGGAGGATGGACTCCGCGGCGTGCGCTGGCCGGCCGCTGGCGAGAGATATGGGAGGAGGATGGACCATAGGTGGGGATGTGGAGTAGATCTGGGAGGAGGTAGCTGAGGGTTGCTCTGGAGTTTGGGGTGTGGGGTGCCAGTGCGACGTCGAGTGGAGACTGGGGATGAGTCTGGACTCTGGAGTGGAGGATTTATATGAGCCTACATGTCAGTTCCTTTGGCGGGTTATCGGGCGAAGCGGGCACGGGTGAGACTCCCTCATGCCCACACCCGATTACCCATCGGGTGAAGTTTTCTTCCCACAAATATGCCCATGGGCACAAAATGGGGAATATACCCACCTCCATTAGGGTTTTTGCACACACGTAAACAGACAAGATTGCCATCCCGAACAGCGACCCACAACGTCGCACTTCATTCCAAGAACTCCTGGAGAGGTCTCGAGAGCTGCAAAAGTAGTATGTGCTGCAAAGATGAGCGTCGAGGATTGCTAGCTTCAGATCCAATGGTGGTTCATCGACGGTGTCACAATGCGAATCTACATACTCAAGCATCTACGAACAAAATATAAGGCTTGCCGTCAAGTGATATATATGTATGGCCCTTACTGTAAGAATTGGAAAAAGAGATTACATTTCAAAAGAAAAAAGGAGAATGGAGAATAGATACTCTCCGGCACGAAGTTGAAACTAGAGAGGCGACTGCAAATCCATTAACTATATATAGCATGGCGAATGATCCGACACCTAGACCCTGTAGTTCAGAGAGAATCGAAATATAACGTGGCGAATGATCCAAATCTGTGAGGCAGGGTATAACGCAATCATCTTTGAAACTAATTAGCACAGGATCCAGCGAAACTGCCTGGTTAGTGGTTATATACAGGGATTTTTAAATCGCCCGATAACCGGCCGATTATCGTCTCTCTCGGTTCTAACGGGTCCAGTACCGGTTCCGAATTTGGCCGGTTTGAATGAATTTTGTCAAAAAAAAAAATCGAATTTGGTTGAATTTTTTTCAGTTGATGAATGAGTGTAGTAATACAAGCCTATTCGAATCAATAGTCTATATGAACATCTTGCTAACTAGCTCAGTTGATGAATTTTGTCCAAATTTGATTTTTTTAAAAAAATAAATAAATTCAAAAAATACAATTTTTTTTGAAAATTCCGGCCGAAATTTTCCGATTTTCTGTAGAATCGGCCATACCGGGCCCCCGTTAAAAATTTGTTGCCGATTAAAAAAAACCCTGGTTATATATAACCGTATTATAGGTCACCATGACAGAAGTCACAAACAGGCTAAAAAAATCGCGAGTTCAGAATCGACAATATGCAGAATTGTAGAGTATGTTAGGTGACAACACGAACCACCTGAAGTGGATTCAGTATTATTATTTTTGTACTTTTTTTTGGAAACGTCAGCACAAAGCTGAAATTATATTAGTAGGACAGAGTATTTACAAGTGCAAGGGAAAACAAAACAAAAGCAAAAGCAAAAGCAAAACAGGTAGCAGCCTCCTACTCAAGAGAAGACTACTGACGGCAGCATTTTTTTTACTGAAGATGGTGTGACAAAGCTTATCTTCCAAGGTAACAAATCAAAACGGAAAAGGCAGCGGTAATTCATCTTGCAAGGGGCACACGCAGACGAAACTTTCAACAGCTGCGCAAGGGTAAATTGGATTAGTAATAATAAGGGCAAAGGTAAACGTTTACACTGAAGCCTTGGCTACTCAAACACTGACCATACAGATTACTTAGGGACAGAGCACTGATGAATTAGGCATTATCCCTCGACTTCATACAATGTTACTTCACCCAAGCAAGGACTGCACCATATGGAAGATGAGGCGCCGGCGACATGACAGTTCGGCCAAACAGAAATCCAGAGCTATGTAAAACTGATACCGGATTTCCTGATATCTGGAGATCATCAGTTGCACATTCTGTAACGAGAATCTCTCAGGATAATAACCATCATAATAGCAGAATTGAATTTCATTACAAGTGGCACCATCAAGTAAGGGTATAAAGGAAAAAGATCCAACCAGGCCATTACCAAACTACTATCAAGCATAACTCAATATAGATGATATTTAAGTTCATTACAACACTGGTGCACGGAAATATTTTTGTATAAATTAGAAATGAACAAGATAACATCACTGGTTGACGCAACTACGGACACCGTCGATGCATACATATATGTCATAGCATGAACGAGAAGCAGGCCTTCAAGTACTAGTATATTGATAATGCCCTTTGAGGATCCTGAGGTATACCCTTACTAGTATATTGAGAATACCCTTCGCTCCGTCGACCAGGACGAGAGGGATCCTGAGGTACTCGAGATGGTAGAGGCCGTCTTCGTCGTGCATACGGCCCCTCCCGACGAGGCTGCCATTGTTCCGGTTCTTGACGTAGCACCAGCCACCACAGAACATGACGACGTAACCGCACCCCGCCAGCAGCTGCACTGAGGCCAAGGTGAATCTAGATCCGAGCTCAGGGACGTAATGGACATGGGGAAGATGGAACTTGTCGCAGGCTATCATGCCGACCCCGGCGATGCGCAGGTCCTTACCGTCGCTCGTGTGGTAAACGGCGGCCGAGCTGCCTCCCGGCGCGCGCGTGAATTCAGAGAGCAAACGCAAATTGCCCGTCGCGTGCATGCTGGCTCCCGAATCCAGTATAATATCAAGATGGTTGTGCTCGGAGCGCCCTTCCTGAGCGCGCCCCTTGTCAATAGAAAAAAGCTCAAGGCCCATCAGGAGCCAACCAACCGCGTGAATATTTCCAGAGTCCAGCAGAAGACTAGTTTCCGACTCTGCAACACCGCCAGGGTTCGTTGACGAAGAAGCAAAGGAGCTAGCCAACGAGTCGGGCATATTTCCACCCTGCGGAACGATTAATTGATTTATCTTTAGAAGAAAAGTAATTGATTTATCCAAACCAAAGTGAGAAGAAGAAAAAAAAACGTCCAAACATATTCACAATATTTGTACCAGCTACTCTATGCGCATAGAACAACAAGAAATGCCAGAGACCCACGTAGGAATGCACTTCAGTACAGAGAGATCAATGTTTTTTTAGGTCAAGATCTAGATCAATGTTTTCAATACCAGAGATTTCCAAAAAAAAACCTGGTGTAGTGTAGTCGAAAAACAGATACCCAGCTGGCGGACTTGGGGCAGTTTAATTTATGCTAGAATCAGAAATTAGAAAAATTAAGACACAACAACCATGGCTGGTCAAATGCTTTACCTCTCTTTTGTGAAAGCAGCGGCAAAATTTTCCTTGACGCTCTTCGGGATCAACTGTCAAAACAAAAGTAGGACAGGTTAGCAAAGTTATTTATCCTTGATGGACACCGATACCATATAAAATGCAGTATAAAGCGAGGCAGGCAACCCTCTCTCTCTCTCTCTCTCTCTCTCTCTCTCTCTCTCTCTCTCTCTCTATATATATATATATATATATATATATATATATATATGTGTGTGTGTGTACATTGATTTGGCATCCAGTATAGGATTTGCATGAGCTCTTAATGTACCCACTATAAAGGCCTAATTAAATCCATTAAAAACTTTCTGGATTTGGAGGAAGCTAGTGACCAGCTACAAGAGGTAGTATTAAACATATGGTAAGGTTATCTTAATTGAATCAGCGGTTGACATCTAAATATCCCTCTTACCTCTAAGCAGGATATATAAGTGGTGTACTGTAAAACAACTCCCAAACCATTCGATCAGCAATGAGTGCGCACCATATTCTATGTAAATTGCAGTGATTAAGTGGAGCATGCACGTTCAATCCCATCAGTTGTATAGAAGATTCCACACAACTCAAGCACTCTAATACTATACCTTGCGATTGTCAAAGCATGCAGCTATGACCCTTTCGAGTTGGACGTCCAGCTTCTGAGGACCAGGGAACCACAACTGATAACGGGGAGAAAAACGGAATGGCATCTGCGTCGATGGGAGAAAACAGCCGGCCCCGGCGATGCGCAGGCCCTTACCGTCGCGCGTGTGGTAAACGGCGGCCGAGCTGCCTCCCGGCGCGCGCGTGAATTCGTCATGCCGCGCTGCTTTTTCTGACACAACATAACTGATCTTGATGATTTTGAGAATCCTTCCTTTTGCTTCTTATGTCTATCAAAGCAAGTTGTTGATTTACTAGAAATCGACGCAAACAAAACAACCCGAGGTCTAGGGTGTCGTACAAATTGGGGAAATTAAGGGATGAGTAGGGCGTCGCATGTTACCTGTTGTCGTTGAATGATAAGGAACCAGCCGTGGATCCGTCGCGTTCCGGTGGTGCTGCAGCGAGTAGCGTGACGAAGGGCACGAACGGTGAGAAAGATGAAGGAGTCGGCTGGCTAAGCCGGCTTACACGGGACGGGAGAAGGCGAGAGAGGGAACGGCGAGCAGTCGCGGAGTCGCTTTCCAAAAATTTGATTGCCCTCTCCCGTCCAGGATCGTAAGGATGACGGTTTCGAAGACCTGCTCTCCCCACCACCGGTGCACGCCGGGCGCAGGGACGGAGTAACGCTTAGCAGCACAGCGCTCGGGAACAGTCTCGCGCAGATGTGATCGCGATCAGGAAGAAGACAGGCAGTGTTTTCCCCTTTTAAAGACCGCAGAAGGAAACCGCGCTCAGATTAGGAAAACGCAATCAGATTTTTCAAAGACGGAAGGCTCATTAATCGCAATTGATTCGCAGTTAAAGCCGCGTAATCAGAGCGTTTCTTTCCATCCTGACATGATTGCATGACAAAACAAAATTACAAAAGAAAGTTGTATCTGAACTCATGACCGAACCCGGAACGATCGCACTATTCACGAGCATGTCGCGCGGCCGTGAAGCCTGGCCTGGTAAACGTTTACACTGAAGCCTTGGCTACTCAAAACACTGACCATACAAATTACTTAGGGACAGAGCACTGACCAATTAGGCATTATCGCTCGACTCCATAGAATGTTACTTCACCATGTGGAAGATGAGGCGGCGGCGTCATGACAGTTCGGCCAAACAGAAATCCAGAGCTATGGAAAACTGATACCAGATTTCCTGATATCTGGAGATCATCAGTTGCACATTCTGTAACGAGATCTCTCAGGATAATAACCATCATAATAACCATCACAATAGAAGAGTATCTGGTACCAGTATCGGTTTGCTTGAGAGCAAATCATCGACACTCCAACGTATGGCGCCCAAAGAAGAAGCACCCTTACTGCCATGGAGCGTGACGATGGTGGGAAGGACGCGACGACGGTGTTGTCCCCTCAGTCGTTGTGCTCTGTGTTGCCTATGACGTAGCATCGGCCGGTCGTGTGGAAAAGATCGCCGCTGGATAGCAGCATCCTTCCTCCAGCGGCGCCGCACGAGGGGTGCAACCAAGGGCAGCGATGCCCACTGGGGTAGCATTGGTGGCACCGTTGAGGAATGTGATGTAGCATCGCCATAGCAATGGCACGCGACGCCTCCTCCTGCTCCTTGAACTTGACCATCAATGCCCATGTTTCTTGGAGGATGGCCATCATGTTGTCAATTGAGGCTATTATCTTTTCGTCGCCAGCTTTCAACATGACGAAGGGAGATAGTTTGGCACCGAAAGCCATGGTGGGTGGCTCTGATACCAAATGTTGTGGTCGTTGGTTGGGTACGAGTCCGAAGACTGAGGGTGTGACACTCGCCCTTATCTAACTGCCGAAAGGGTTCTTCCCTGTCGAGGTAGCGATGATCTGAGGCTTAGTTGAACTCTTGATTTCTCATTGCTTAGATTGATAATGGATACATGTTATCCCTTTTATAGGGACAACCCGACTTGACGCCTAAGAAATAATCTATAATGAAACCTATCAATTCAATCTAATCTTTCCAATTATTAAAAATAACATTTTTAATAGATAAGATCATATCCCTAATAATAATTTGATAGATAAGAAATACCAAAATAACCTACCTAACCAACTATTCATGCGGTACGTATCAGCTCTATTCCCTCAAGGTGCCAGCTGAACCAGAAGAGTAGAAGCTGACACGGCCAGCCACGGGCCAGTGCACCACGGGCACCAACTCAAGAGAATGAATGCTTTTCTCGCAAAGAACTAGACCAATTGGAAGAGGAACCGCAAGAAATACCGGCCGATCGAAAAGGAATGGTGGGATTAAAACTTCCACTACGGTATTAATGTTATAGATATTTTTCTTGTGACTCTTACGTTAACTCATGGGTATTTGATAACGGATCGGTTGCTCATATTTGCAATTCGATGCACGAGTCTAACAAGAAGTAGGATGATTGCAAGGGCGAGATGGATCTTCGCGTCGGAAATAAAGCAAAGGTTCTTTGCATTAGCCGTCGGGACTATACCACTACTTTTGCCTTGAGATTTATTATGGAATTGAATAATTGTTATTACGTTCCGACCATTAGTAGAAACATTATCTCGCCTCATGTTTGATGGCAGAGGGTTATAAATTCATTATAGAGAACAATGGTTGTTCTATATTTTTGAATGAAGTGTTTTATGGCTATGCACTGCTTTTGAATGGGTTGTTTATTTTAAATCTTGATGATGCATCGGTCTATAATATTAATGCTAAAAGGCTTCGCCTAATGAAATAAATTCCACTTTTATTTGGCATTGTCGTTTGGGTCACATAAGTGAAACGCATGAAAAAGCTCCATAATGATGGAACTCTAAACTCATTTGATTTGGAATCATTTGAAACATGCGAGTCTTGCACAGTCGGAAAGATGACCAAGACACCTTTCACCGGGTCGTAGTGAAAGGGCGACGACCGATTGGAACTCTCACATCCGATGTATGTGGACCAATAAGCACGATACCAGAGGTGGTTTCAGACTTCATTACTTTCACCGATGACTATAGTAGATATGGTTATATCTACTTAATGAGGCACAAGTCGGAATCCTTTGAAAAGTTCAAGGAGTTCCGAATGAAATCTGAATCAACTTGGCAAGACAATCAAATCTTTGCGATCCGATCGTGGAGGTGAGTTTTAAGCCATGAGTTTGGTAATCATTTGAAACAATGTGGAATTGTTCCACAACTTACACCACCCGCACTCCACAATGGAATGGGGTGTCCGAGCGCGAACAGACCTTGTTAGACATGGTTCGATCAATGATGAGCCAATCGGATCTCGCCATTGTATTTTGGGGTTATGCTCTAGAACCGCCGCTTTCATTTTAAATAAGGTACCATCTAAATCAAGAGATAAGACACCACATGAGATGTGGATCGAAAGGTCCTAGTTTGTCTTTTCTAAAGATTTGGGGATGTGATGTCTATGTTAAACGTTTGACGCCCCGATAAGCTCACACCCAAATCGGATAAATGCTTCTTTATAGGATATCCTAGGGAAACCAAAGGATATTATTTCTACAACCGAAGAAGACAAAGTTTTTGTTGCGAAATGGTGTCTTTTGGAGAAAGAGTTTCTTTCAAAAGGAGTCGATGGGAGAAAGGTGCAACTCGAAGAAATTAGGAAACATCCGAAAGTGTTTCAACTCCTCTTGAACCTCTCTATGGATGAACAAATTGTTGTTGAACTCAGTAGATAAGGCACCAATTTCACGAGATCTAAAAGGCCGCGTCAATTGCCTACAAGATATGGGCATGACGATTATTATTGAATAATGGTGAGCCTAAGACTTATGAGGAAGCGATGATGGACCCAGACTCTGAGAAATGGCTTGGAGCCATGAAATACGAAATAGATTCCATGAGAGAAAATTAGGTTTGGAACCTGGTCGATCCACTCGATGGTGTCAAAACCATTGAGTGCAAATGGATCTATAAGAAAAAGATTGATATGGATGGAAATGTTCACATTCATAAGGCTCGACTAGTCGCAAAGGTTTTCGACAAGTTCAAGGAGTTGACTACGATGAGACTTTCTCACCGAAGAGCGATGCTTAAATCTGTTCGGATCATTCTAGCTATTGTCGCATATTTCGACTATGAGATATGGTAAATGGATGTCAAAACAACTTTCCTTAATGGAAACCTAGATGAGGATGTGTACATGACACAGCCTGAAGGTTTTGTCGATCCAAAGAATGCTAGTAAGATATGCAAACTTCAAAAGTCCATTTATGGATTGAAGCAAGCATCTCGGAGTTGGAATATACGTTTTGATGAGGAGATCAAAAGGTTTGGTTTCGTCAAGAACAAAGAAGAACCTTGTGTTTACATGAAGGTTAGTGGGAGCGCACTTGTTATTCTGATCTTGTATGTAGATGACATACTACTGGTCGGAAATGACATTCCGATGCTAGAATCTGTTAAATCTTCATTAAGAAAAAGTTTCTCAATGAAAGATTTAGGAGATGCAGCATATATCTTGGGAATAAGAATCTATAGAGATAGATCTAAGAGGCTAATTGGATTAAGCCAGGAAATGTACATAGACAAAGTGTTGAATCGGTTCAACATGCAAAATTCCAAGATAGGATTCTTGCCCATGGCACATGGCATTAATCTTATAAGAATCGTGTCCTACGACCAGCGATGAGCGAGACAAAATGAGTGATATTCCATATGCTTGGCCATTGGATCTATCATGTACGCCATGATATGTACACGCATCAGATGTATCATATGCTCTAAGTGTTACTGAGCAGATACCAAGTCGATCCCGTGAATGTCAATGGACGTAGTGAAAAACATTCTTAAGTACTTAAGAAGGACTAAGGATGTGTTCCTAGTTTATGGCGGTGATGAAGAGCTCGTTGTAAATGGTTACACCGATGCAAGCTTTCAAACCGACAAAGATGATTATCGTTCGCAATCTGGTTTTGTATTCATTTTGAATGGAGGAGCAGTGAGCTGGAAAAGTTCCAAGCAAGAGACGGTTGCTGATTCCACGACAGAGGTCGAGTACATTGCGCTTCAAGTCGCAAAAGAAGGTGTTTGGATAAGAAATTTCATTGTGAATTGGGAATGGTTCCGAGTGCCTCGAGCCCAATGGATCTCTATTGTGACAACAATGGAGCCATTGCTCAAGCTAAGGAGCCTAGATCCCATCAGAAGTCCAAACACATACTCAGGCGTTATCATCTTATCCGCGAATTGGTGGATAGAGGAGATGTTAAGATATGCAAAGTTCATACGGATTTAAATGTTGTCGATCCGCTGACAAAGCCTCTCACATGACCAAAGCATGAGGCACACACAAGAGCTATCAGATTAGATACCTAAAATGATTGACTCTAGTGCAAGTGGGAGATGTTGGAAATATGCCCTAGAGGCAATCATAGAGATGATTATATTTCATTATGTTCATGACATTGGATAATGTGTTATCTTGTTCCTAGAATAATATTGTTAATATTGATTATCAAGTATGTGACTTGGTTGTGAAACTCTATATTTCTGCGATAATTATTCTTACATGATCCTCGGTCAGTAAACATATGAGGACACATATGAATAGACTAGCATATGTATTGGTTGATGACTATGTTTCACGAGTCATAGATATGGAGATATCAAACCAATAATATGGACACATGTTAGAGAACATGATTGTAACGAACGCTTTGGGGAAGACTTACCTCCGGCCCCCCTACCTTTCTCCCTCCTTCTTCCGTCAGCGCGCTACCAAGTCGCTTCACAATGGTCGCCGCCATGGAGACTCGCACACGCCGCAGCAGCAGCAGCAGCATGCAGCCCACTGCCTCCGCGTGCTCGCTTTGTCACATCGCCAAGACCAACCAGTCTTGTCGCCGCTCTCAGCCGCGCGCTGCTGCTCCCGCAGACGCACGCCTCACAAGACGCCGCCAGCAAGGCCCGGACCAGGCCCCCTCCTCCTCCGCCGCCGCCTCCCTATAAAACTCCTCTCCCTTGCTTGAGCCCCCACGCCGAAGCTCCGTGAAGATCCAGAAACGGCGCCGCCTCCTCATCATCTGTCGCCTCGGTGAGATGCCACCCTCGAGCCGCTCCGCCACCACCCGGCCTCGCCGGCGGGCTGCCGCCGCCACGGCTGCTTCACCCGCCGTGCCGTCCATGCCATGCCGCCATCCACGCCGCTTCACCGCCGCCCGCCCGAGCGCCGCCGCCCCTTGTGTGCCGCTGGCCGCTGCTGGCCAAGGCCACCTGCCGGCCGCCCACTTGCCTGCCCGCCACGTCGCCTCCCGTCGCCCTCTGCTCTCCGCTTCTCTCCTGTGAAGCTTTGTGAAGCAAAGAAGAGAACAGGGCTAGTAGAGATGGGGATTTGGGGCTGATTTGGGAATTTAATTGGAGATTGTGGGCCCCACCTGTCATTTGCTAGACCTCCTCATTTGGCTGCCTTGTGGGCCCCACCCTCCACTCATTTCTTCTTTTTCTTCGGGTTTTCTTTTGGGGTTTAACTCAAAAGAGAACTTCTAAAATTCATATCTTCTCCATTCTAACTCCAAAAATTATGAAATAAATTTCTAAAAATTTGTTAAATCAAGATCTTGCTAATGGCATAGGACTTGATTAATTTGGAGTTTATTTATTGTCCCTTATTTATTTATTTGCTCTCTTTGCCGTTGTGTCTTTTTTTAGGTATTCTCGCTGATTAGGATTTGAAGACGCCGGCGACCGCATAGTCGATAAAGATCAAGATCCCCTAGCCTTTAACCAAGGCGAGTCAATACTTTGACCATTTTGCCCCTACATTTTATGCAAATTATGTTCTTTTAAATTAGCAAAAATGCATGCTTTAATTCTTAATCAAATGTATGTTAAAACTTAAGGTAGTTAAATGCCCACTTGATGTTTAAATAATTATTATGCCATCCTTGATAACTTGAACTCATTAATCCTTGTCACCCTAGTAACTATACGGTAATACTAGTTATAGATTGTACTTAAGCGACATGCTAGTCTTGCTTAAGTACCGGGATATTAAAATATCCCAATCATCATTTCCTTAAACATAAAATGGTTTGGGTAGTCATTGGTGGTCCATTGACTAAAGGATTGTGAAAATAAATTGGTTTCCCTCCTCAAAACACTAATGCTAGCTTTGTGCAGGCGGATGGTGAGGTGGTGGGTGCTCGGGGAGCACATGGTTGGTTGGTTTATGGAATGAACCGCCTGAGATAACCCTAAGGACTTAATCTTGTCGCGACCTCCGTGTTAAACAAAGTACAACCACAAGTCCGCAAAGTGCAACTTGGCTTAGTAAAGTTATTAAACCTTGGAAGTCATCTCTTTGGAGGAACGAAGAACGCACAAGTCGGAGACACTCCGGCTTGGAAGGACACCAAAAGGTGAAGTTACCAGCTGCGCTAGACGTTGTGGCCGGGGCCAGCTGCGCTAGTCGTTGTGGTGAACATCCCGCACAACATATGGGCGTAACCCCGTATGGGTGGATTGACGGAAAGGGCGAGATAGCTAGAACGGTTATCTTGTGGCCGCCCAACTACATGACTACGGAATCATGTGGGGTAACGGTAGACTATCTCTTGTGGGTAAAGTGTGCAACCTCTGCAGAGTCTAAAATCTGTTTAAAGCAGTAGTGCCTACGGTCAAAGGCGGACATGGGAATCATAACTTGAGTTAGTTCTATTTCAAAACAACTTTGTGGGTGGTATGGAAAATGGTGGAAGGGCTCACCTAGCCCTGCTTTTGATTTTTGCCGAGTCGTCGAGCTCTGGTTGTGGATATTGGAGGCCGCCCAATTAAAGGATGCATTGGTAGAGTTTCACGGATGGAATCTCTACTAAATAATTATTGCACATGCTCTCCTTATAAAAATGCAATTTGTTAAAAATGCTAAGTGATAGGACTTGTAATTATGATATTTGAAAAGTTGCTTTGCAAATAAAAGAACCCGAGCCATCCTTGTTAAGCCTTGCATGTATACAATTGCATTGTGTGTTGGCTCATGAAAGCACGGTAGTAGTGCTCATTCTCGCTTCTCCCCCAACCCTTCAGAAAATGAAGACGATGGAGACTACGCCTTCTACGACGGCCCCGAAGATGACGGACAAGGCTATGACGAGGAGTAGTATAGTCTGTAGTTAGGTCTCGCCCAGTCTAAGTAGACTCATTGGTACACGCGTACAACTGATATTATCCAACTCTTGGTTAATATCCGTCGTACACGGGTTACCCCAGTCGCTTGCCTGTGTGAGATGAGCCCTACCTCGCCTTTTGCTTCCGCTATAGTTCACGTTGCTCTCGTGTGATGTAACCAATTTGGCCTGTTCGGCCCCTTTTGTAAAACTCGACCCGACGTGGTCTATGTCACTCAGTTGGTTGTAATATTTTATATTTCATTTCACGCTTGTATGAATGATTCAGCAATGTGTACTGTGAAGTGCTAGCTACATGTATACAATTGCATTGTGTGTTGGCTCGCGAGCACGGTAGTAGTGCTCATTCTCGCTTCTCCCCCAACCCTTCAGAAAATGAAGACGATGGAGACTACGCCTTCTACGACGGCCCCGAAGATGACGGACAAGGCTATGACGAGGAGTAGTATAGTCTGTAGTTAGGTCTCGCCCAGTCTAAGTAGACTCATTGGTACACGCGCACAACCGATATTATCCAACTCTTGGTTAATATCCGTCAGACCTGAGTTACCCGATCGCTTACTGTGTGAGATGAGCCCTACCTCGCCTTTTGCTTCCGCTATAGTTCACGTTGCTCTCGTGTGATGTAACCAATTTGGCCTGTTCGCCCTTTTGTAAACTTCGACCGACGTGGTCTATGTCACTCATTGGTTGTAATATTTTATATTTCATTTCACGCTTGTATGAATGATTCAACAATGTGTCTTGTGAAGTGCTAGCTCTCGATCCAGTGGAATAGCATGTGATTTCACAGAGGATTTGGATTTTTAAATCCCGGTCCGACAGCCAAGCTGTATCGAGCATACGATTATAGGACCCTAGTTAGATTGGTCGATTGCCTTAAGGACTTGGATCTTATTTTAAAACCTAAGAAACATTTTATCAAAATATAGAGTATTTATTGCTTCTACTCATCATTCCTAGTTCCTTACTCATCTCTATTCTCATTAAGTGTTACTAACCCCTTCTCTTGTTTCAAAATTTGTAGATGGCTTCTTCTCCATTTGCCGGCCGTGGGACCATAGCTCACATGGGGAGCATGTGGCGGATTCGCCGAGCTCCTTCGGTGATGGTGGAACTTGGTTTCATCCACCCTCCAATCTCAGAGGCCGGATGGCGAGAGTCATGGCTCACGAGTCTGGGCGATGGAGGTCTTCCTCTATCCTAGGGTGGCGAGTTCGTAGCTCACACCTTCCGGCCGAAGCCCTCGTCGCAAAGATCATCCGACGCCATCCAGATGCAGCCGTGTAGCCATCACCCGCCTATGTTGGATACACGAGGACCTCTCTTGCGGATCACCGTTCTCCTTCTTTCCGTACCTCCCCGACGGACAGCGCTTCCCGGAGTCCTTCGTCGCCATCGACGACGAGCCCCGCCTGACTCACCAAGTGCAGCTGACCCAGGCGATGGTTTACACCATCCACTCCTTCACCGATGAGGTCCGCCAGCTCCGGACGCTTCTCGCCGTGGCGAAAGCCCACTCCGACACCCTCGCGCCTAACCGGACCGGGGAGTGATGAAGCCTCTTTTCGCCAGATGGGAGAGAGACACCGTCACTGCGGAGAGAGACGCCGCACTTGCAGAGGTGGCACGCCTCACCGCCGCCCTTGCGAGCGCCACTCCGGCTCGGCTCGGCCCGACTCGGCTCAACTCCGGCCCGACTCGGCTCGGTTCCTCCCGGCCTTCCTTCCAGCGGGGACGCGCAACCAACCTCTTCGCCTCATGAGCTTCGCTTCCGATGATCATGCAAGCAAGAGCGTGCGACGCCCCAGTCCGCCGCCCTTCGACGACCTTCTAGTGTTCAGGCGTGGACGTAGCCCCAGCCGTTCACCGCACATCAGCCCGCGTCATTCTGGCTCGTCGAGCTTCAGCCAGAGCCGCTCCCGCTCCGAGTCCCCGATGGAGTAGATAGGATGGTCTAGGTTAGCCGGTAGTGCTTGCTAGGCAGTATTTTGGGTTGCAAGCACTTTTGCTTTTTCTTTTGTAGACGAGATGCATGTATCCTGTGTCATGACTTAGCTTAGCATATAAGCTTTGTATAAAAGTTGTGTAACACCTAACCCCCATAATATAATGCAGCCATTCTAGGCTTTGTATTGTACTTATTTGATCTTCTCGCTTGGTTTTTGTTCTTCTGTGTGTGCCTTAGAGGGCTAGTGAACCCTCATATACCCCTCCCTGGTTCTCTCTAGTTCTAAACCTCAGTTTTTCCTCAGGATGCCGCCAAGAAGAGCCGCAGCCCCAGCCCGTGGAGCCTTTGCAACTGGTCGAGGCCGTGGTCGTGGCCGTGGCCGTGGTCGTGGACAAGGACAAGAGCTACCTCCCCCACCACCAGCTCACCCGACCATGGTGCAAGTAATGCTGCAACAGACTCAGATTCTCCAGGCTTTGCTCAACAATCAGCATTCAGGACCTGCTGGCCGCCACTCCAAACTCGCTGATTTCCTAAGAACAAGACCTCTCACATTTGAAGCAGCTAATGAACCTCTTGAAGCCGAAGATTGGCTCAGGGACACTGAAAAGAAGCTTCGACTTGCCCGTTGCTCCGATGCGGATAAGGTGGACTTTGCTACCCACCAGCTGAAAGGTGCCGCCGCTGCATGGTGGGAGAATTACCTTGCTGCTAGAAGTGATGAAGGACCAGAAGATGAAGAAGGAGATGCAGCAACAGAACCAGAAGTAGTGGGATCCACAAATGGAGAACCAGCAGCCCCCGCCGTGGAAGAAGAAGTTGTTGAAACACCTCCTGTTGAGAATGAACCAGCTTGGCAGCCAATTCCTTGGACGGAATTCAAAATCGCCTTCAGAACCAATTTTGTGCTCGCCGATTACCATGAGATCAAGAAGAACGAGTTGAGAACTCTTAAACAAGGACATATGACGGCCAACGAGTATGTCACTAAGTTTACCAGTTTTGCCCGCTCGCCCCCAATGACGAGCCGATGAGGAAGAAAAGATAGACCGCTTTGTGGAAGGTATGCGTAGTGACATGCGTGGAAAGCTTATCCTCCATGACTATGCAAACTTCCATCGGTTGATCAACAAGGCCCTCTTTCTTTGGAAAATGAGAATAAGTTAGCGTAAACTAGCAAGAGGAAGATGCCTTCCGAAATCACAAGGCAACTTTTCCGTAAGTCAACCTTCAGGCGTTCTTCCTTTAGATCTTCCGCCGCCACACCTCGTAAAAGTTCATCTCCAAGGCCCCAAGGAAGTGGTTTCAGACTCTCCGCCCTCCATGGACACCTCGCCATGATCAACCCCGCACTAATCTCCTTTGTTTAAGCTGCGGAGAAAAAGGACACTTTGCCAATCGGTGCCCTCATCGCGACAACCCCGCCCCAAAGAACAACCCCGAGCGCTGCAATTCAGGGCGAACCTCGGCTCCCAAGAAGAGCCACCAGACTTCTCAAGCTTCAAGGTCTACCCCGTCGCAGAGCCGTGGCCGTGTGAATCATGTCATCACGAGGAGGCACAAGATGCCGCAGAGTGCTAATGGATGCGTTCTCTGTTAATTCAAGACCCACAAGTTTTGTTTGATTCTCGGAGCTTCGCACTCTTTTGTTTCAAGAAAGTTTGTTGAAAGGCTTAGGTTGCCGACCTATAAGTTAAAGAAACCCGTGGTACTTAGTTCACCCGGGGGACCCCTATATGCTACCTCAGTTAGTCCCAGAGTAGAGATTGCTTTGGAAGACTCTGGATTCCTAGCCTCCCTTCTTGTGCTAGAATCTCAAACGTTGGATATCATCTTAGGGATGGATTGGTTGGCCGCGTATCATGGACTAATAGATTGCGCCAACAGGAAAGTGGTACTTGCTAAAGATCCTGAAACCACCATAAGGATTAGTGTGGATCGTTCCTCTCCGTTGGTTCGAACAATCCACCATCTTGGAGAGATGTCCCTAGAGACAACGCCTGTAGTCCAAGCTTACCCCAAGTCTTCCCGGAAGAATTGCTGCATGCCCCGATGAGATATCGAGTTTGTGATCAACTTGAAGCTAGGGACAGCCCCAATTGCCAAGAGACCGTACAAAATGGCCGCTGACGAACTTGAAGAGTTGAAGACACAACTTGAAAACTTGCAAGAAAAAGGATTCATTAGACCTAGTTCTTCTCCACGGGTTCGCCATTCTCTTTGTGAAGAATAAAGATGGTTCCGCCAGATTGTGTGTGGATTACAGAGCCCTCAACGAAGTGACCATCAAGAACAAGTATCCCTTGCCCCGCATTGATGACCTGTTCGATCAGTTGACAGGAGCTTCAGTTTTCTCCAAGATAGACCTACGGTCGAGGATACCACTACTCAAGATCAGGAATGAGGACATTCCCAAGACAGCCTTTACCACCCGGTATGGCTTGTTTGAGTTCACAGTCATGTCATTTGGCTTGACCAATGCCCCTGACCTATTTCATGAATCGATGAACAAGGTATTTATGGAATATCTCGACAAGTTTGTAGTCGTGTTCATAGACGACATTTTGATATATTCCAAGACCAAGAAAGAGCATCTTTGAACACCTACAATTGGTCTCGAAAAGCTTAAAGAGCATGAGCTCTATGCCAAGTACAATAAATGTGAGTTTTGGCTTCAGAAATCATTTTCTCGGACATATTGTATCCGCAGGAGGAATAGCGATTGATCCGCCAAGGTAGAAGCCGTGATGGATTGGAAACAACCCACATCAAGAATGAAGTTCGTAGTTTTCTCGGTTTAGCGGATACTCTGACGCTTCATAGAAGGATTCTCAAAGCTCTCCAAACCAATGACCCACACGCTAAAAAGGAAAAGAAGTATGAATGGACCGAGGCTTGTGAGAAAAGTTTCGAGAATTGAAGAAGAAATTAACTGCACGGTTTGACCCTGCAGACATTCATCAAGACTTTGAAGTCTATTGCGATGCATCACGCCAAGGTTTAGGATGTGTGCTTATGCAAGGAGGAAAAGTTGTAGCTTATGCATCCGCATAACTTCGCCTCATGAAGACAACTATCCAACTCATGACTTGGAATTAGCGGCGATAGAGTGCACGCCCTCAAGATTTGGCGGCATGATTTGATTGGAAATCATTGTAATATCTACACGGACCACAAGAGTCTCAAATACATCTTTACCCAATCTGATCTCAACCTTCGCAAAGAAGATGGTTAGAGTTAATAAAGGATTACCATTTGGATGTCCATTATCATCCGGAAAGGCTAATGTAAATCGCCGATGCATTAAGCCGCAAGTCATACCGCAATAATGTTATGATTCAAGAACACCAACCTCGAGCTCTATAAAGAATTCAAGCCCTCAACCTTTGTTTGATAGAGCAAGGTAACCCGGATGCCATGGAAGCCCATCCAACTTTAGAAGAGCAAATCAAGGCAGCTCAAAAGAACACCACAGAGTCCAAAGATTCAAGCGCCTCATGGCTAAAGGAAAGCCCCCAAGATGATCGAAGACCAACAAGGAATTCTATGGTATGGGACACGTCTCTTTGTTCCTCACCGAAGGAACTCAAGGATTTAATTGGAAGGAAGCCCACATTTCAAAGATATACCCTACATCCAGCAAGACAAAGATGTATCAAGACATGAAGATTTTGTCTTGGTGGCCACGCATGAAAAGAGATATCGCCGAGTATGTAGCCTGTTGTGATGTATGTCAACGAATCAAGGCGAACATCGAAGCGCCAGGATTGCTTCAACCCCTACAAATTCCCGAAAGGAAATGGGAAGAAATTGAATGGATTTTATTACGGTCTACCCAACCAAGTCCGGATGTGACTCAAGATGGGTTATAGTTGATAGACTCGACCAAAGTAGCCCATTTCATCCCAAAGAAGACAACCTACAAGGGAGACAAGTTAGCCGAGCTATACATGGCTCAGATTGTGTGTTTACATGGAGTACCCAAGAGGATAGTCTCGATTGAGGATCTCAGTTCACCTCGCATTTTGGGCTAGTTTGCATGATGCCCTTGGGACCCACCTTGATTTCAAAGACAAGATACCATCCAGAAACCGATGGTCGAGATGTAAAGGACAAACCAGATTTTGGAAGACATGCTTCGAGCGTGTGCTTTGGAATTTACCAGACTGGGAGAAGTGTCTACCGTATGCCGAGTTTGCATACAATAACAGTTATCAGTCAAGTCTAAAAATGTCCCCATTTGAAGCACTTTATGGTAGAAAATGCGTAACCCTCTCGCATTGGTCGAATCAGTGAAGGATATATATTTGGACCGGATACCTCAAGCAAGTCAAGAGAAAGTTCGACTAATCGAGATCGCCTTCAAGCCGCTACCAAGACAAAAGAGTTATGCCAACAACCGTCGAAGGAAATTGACTTTTGAAGTTGGAGACGCCAGATACATCAAGGTATCCCCACTTCGTGGAACCCAAGATTCAAAGTAAAGGGCAAGCTCGCCCAAGATATATAGGACCGCTTCCGATTACGCTAAGCGTGGGGAGGTAGCCTATCACCTAGAGCTACCAGAACATCCGCCGAGGTTCACAATGTGTTTCACGCCTCCCACTCAAGAAGTGTCTCGAGTACCAAGAGCGACGCTGTTGAAGCCATCGCCTTCAAAGAAGATCGACTTATCCGAGCATCCGATCAAGATCCTCGACGCCATCGAGAAGCTTAACAAGACGCCAAGTCTTCCGCCTTTGCAAGGTCCAAAGGAGTCACCACTACCAAGGAAGCCACACAGAACGCGAAGATCAATCAAACAAGACTACCGTTCTCGTTTTCGGAGCGGTCCCAATCTCGGGTCGAGATTCCGTTTAAGGTGGTAGGATTTGTAACGAACGCTTTGGGGAAGACTTACCAGGCCCCGCCTTTCTCCCTCCTTCCGTCAGACGCGCCAAGACGTCGCCATCTGATGGTCGCCGCCATGGAGACTCGCGCCACACGCCGAAGAAGCAGAAGACTCAGACCATCTGCTTCCGCGTGCTCGCTTTGTCACATCGCCGCACCAACCAGTCTTGTCGCCGCTCTCAGCGCCAGGCCCTGCTCCCAGACGCACGCTCACAAGACGCCGCCAGGCCAGCGCTCCGGACCGGCCCCCTCCTCCTCCTCCCGGCCGGGCCTCCTATAAACTCCTCCTCCCTTGCTTGAGCCCCCACGTTGCCCGAGCTCCGTAGCGATCGTAACCGGCCGCGCCACCTCGCCTCGTTGCCGCGGTGAGATGCCACCTCCCCGAGCCGCTCCGCCACCACCCGGCCTCGCCGGCAGGCTTGCGCCGCCACGCCGGCTGCTTCCACGCTGCCGTCCATGCCGCTGCCGCCATCCACGCCGCCCCATCCCTTGCCCCTTCGCCCGAGCCGCCTGCCTTGTGTGGCCTGGCCTGGCCTGCCACGCCCTTGCCCTTGGCCCATTGCCGCCTGCTGTCGCCGCCTCCGTCGCCTCTGCTCTCCCCTGCTCTCTCCTCAGTGAAGCTTTGTGAAGCAAAGAAGAGAACGAGGGCTAGTAGAGATGGGGATTTGAAATTTGATTTGGGAATTTAATTGGAGATTGTGGGCCCCACCTGTCATTTGCTAGACTCCTCCTCATTTGGCTGCCTTGTGGCCCCCACCGCCAGCTCATTTCTTTTTTTTCTTTTCGGTTTTCTTTTTGGGTTTAACTCAAAAGAGAACTTCTAAAATTCATATCTTCTCCATTCTAACTCCAAAAATTATGAAATAAATTTCTAAAATTTGTTAAATCAAGATCTTGCTAATGGCATAGGACTTGATTAATTTGGAGTTTATTTATTGTCCCTTATTTATTTATTTGTTCTCTTTGCCGTTGTGTCTTTTCCCAGTATTCTCGCGATTAGGATTTGAAGGCATGACCCATAAGTCGATCAAGATCAAGATCCCCTAGCCTTTAACCAAGGCGAGTCAATACTTTGACCATTTTGCCCCTACATTTTATGCAAATTATGTTCTTTTAAATTAGCAAAAATGCATGCTTTAATTCTTAATCAAATGTATGTTAAAACTTAAGGTAGTTAAATGCCCACTTGATGTTTAAATAATTATTATGCCATCCTTGATAACTTGAACTCATTAATCCTTGTCACCCTAGTAACTATACGGTAATACTAGTTATAGATTGTACTTAGCTTACATGCTAGTCTTGCTTAAATACCGGATATTAAAATATCCCAATCATCATTTCCTTAAACATAAAATGGTTTGGGTAGTCATTGGTGGTCCATTGACTAAAGGATTGTGAAAATAAATTGGTTTCCCTCCTCAAAACACTAATGCTAGCTTTGTCTAGGCGGATGGTGAGGTGGTGGGTGCTCAGGAGCACATGGTTGGTTGGTTTATGGAATGAACCGCCAGATAACCCTAAGGACTTAATCTTGTCGCGACCTCCGTGTTAAACAAAGTACAACCACAAGTCTGCAAAGTGCAACTTGGCTTAGTAAAGTTATTAAACCTTGGAAGTCATCTCACTGGAGGGGAACGAAGAACGTACAAGTGCGGAGACACTCCGGCTTGGAAGGGACACCAAAAAGGTGAAGTTACCAGCTGCGCTAGACGTTAGGCGGGGCAGTGCGCTAGTCGTTGTGGTGAACATCCCGCACAACATATGGGCGAACCCGTATGGGTGGATTGATTAAAGGGCGAGATAGCTAGAACGGGCATCGTGATTGGCCGTCCAACCACATGACTACGGAATCATGTGGGTAACGGTAGACTATCTCTTGTGGGTAAAGTGTGCAACCTCTGCAGAGTCTAAAATCTGTTTAAACAAATTGCGTGCCTACGGTCAAAGGCGGACATGGGAATCATAACTTGAGTTAGTTCTATTTCAAAACAACTTTGTGGGTGGTATGGAAAATGGTGGAAGGGCTCACCTAGCCCTGTTTTGGATTTTTGCCTGAATCGTCGAGCTCAGTGGTTGTGGATATTGGAGGCCGCTCCAATTAAAAGGATGCATTGGTAGAGTTTCCGCCGGATGGAATCTCTACTAAATAATTATTGCACATGCTCTCCTTATAAAAATGCAATTTGTTAAAAATGCTAAGTGATAGGACTTGTAATTATGATATTTGAAAAGTTGCTTTCGCAAATAAAAGAACCTGAGCCATCCTTGTTAAGCCTTGCATGTATACAATTGCATTGTGTGTTGGCTCGCGAGCACGGTAGTAGTGCTCATTCTCGCTTCTCCCCCAACCCTTCAGAAAATGAAGACGATGGAGACTACGCCTTCTACGACGGCCCCGAAGATGACGGACAAGGCTATGACGAGGAGTAGTATAGTCTGTAGTTAGGTCTCGCCCAGTCTAAGTAGACTCATTGGTACACGCGTACAACTGATATTATCCAACTCTTGGTTAATATCCGTCAGACACTGGTTATCCCGACCGCTGTTCGTGTGAGATGAGCCCTACCTCGCCTTTTGCTTCCGCTATAGTTCACGTTGCTCTCGTGTGATGTAACCAATTTGGCCTGTTCAGCCCCTTTTGTAAAACTCGACCCGACGTGGTCTATGTCACTCAGTTGGTTGTAATATTTTATATTTCATTTCACGCTTGTATGAATGATTCAGCAATGTGTACTGTGAAGTGCTAGCTACTGATCCAGGGAATAGCACAGTGATTTCACAGAGGATTTGGATTTTCAAACGGGTCCGATAATGATGTTGGATAAGACCCACATTGAGACACTATTGAGATTGTTATGAATCTATGTGTCGTTAGTTGGTCTCAAGCAATGATGATGTATAATCCTTAGACCTAAGATCAGCATGGTTTTCTACATGTGTAAGAGCACTCTTAGGGGTTGCCAAACGCTACACCGTGAATCGGGTAGTTATAAAGGTAGTTTTGGGTATGCTCAAACATGAAGAGGAATGTGATTGGTCGGATATGGATTTGCCCTCCTAACATAACAGAGAGATGTCTCGGCCCTCGTTGCAGATCGGATAAAGAAAGTGCATGGCTATGCCACTAGTAGTCAAGTGTTCGACCACGAAAGTTATCTCGACACTCGATCGAGAAAGTATTGAATAGTCCATGGATGACACAACATCTCACCGGAGTTCAACCAGATATCGTGAGGCAAAGGAGAATACATGAGTAAATATTAGGATTCGACCACCTACCGATCGGTCGTATGGAGATACAAGCAAGTCGAGATCGGTCGAACGTAATCACAGAGTGGTCGAAACCAAGTCGTAAGGAGTTACGAGTTGGTCGTGATCAAATACGAACTGGTCGTATAGAGATAAGACCTGGTCGTAAGTGATGAGGATCTGGTCGTATATCATATTGCATTAAGGTTCGTCCGATATAATTTGTGTGTATTCGGAAACCGATATGTTCTGCTAGGAGCCGCTACGACTCGTGATCGGAAACGGTTTCCGAGTCACAACCGAACTACACATGAACTTACAAGGTCACACACTTAACGCGTTGGAACAAACCAGTACGAATACGATTCGTAAACGTGTTCGGATAAGATCCGTCACGAGCACTATATAAGGAGGTGCATGAGGCTGTTGGGAGGCGCGTGAAACACCACCGAAACCCTAGCCGCCATCTTCTTAAGAGTTCCACCGTGCGACTTGGTGCCGCACACCGGCGTTCGTTGTTCCTTCCTCGACGTGTGGATACCATAGAGGCGCTACTACGATTGTTGCGCTTGAGGACGATCCGCGATCTTCACAAGGAACCGCAGACGTTGCTGGAGGAGACGATCGACTACGACCACTACATCGACGCGCTCTTCGTTGGACCAGGCTGTTCCAACCCTTCTTCCATTGCTCATGCAAGGCTCGGTGGTAACGTTCTATGATCATCTACTTGCATGGCTTCCTGGTTTGAGTGGTAGAAATTTTTGTTTGTAGCTATCGTAGCCTACCCGTGACCCAACAAAGAGATCAATGTTTTCAATGCCAGAGATTTCCAAAAAAAAAACCTGGTGTAGTATAGTCGAAAAACAGATACCCAGCTGGGGGACTTGGGGCAGTTTGATTTGTGCTAGAATCAGAAATTAGAAAAATTAAGACACAACAATTATGGCTGGTCAAATGTTTTACCTCTCTTTTGTGAAAGCTGCGGCAAAATTTTCGTTGATGCTCTTCGGGATCAACTCTCAAAACAAAAGTAGGACAGGTTAGCAAAGTTGTTTATCCTTGGTGGACACCGATATGATATAAAATGCACAGTATAAAGCGAGGCAGGCAACCTATATATATATATATGTATGTACATTGATTTGGCATCCAGTATAGGATTTGCATGAGCTCTTAAATGTACCCACTATAAAGGCCTAATTAAATCCATTAAAAACTTTCTGGATTTGGAGGAAGCTAGTGACCAGCTACAAGAGGTAGTATTAAGCATATGGTAAGGTTATCTTAATTGAATCAGCGGTTAACATCTAAATATCCCGCTTACCTCTAAGCAGGATATATATAGTGGTGTACTATTAAACAACTCCCAAACCATTCGATCAGCAATGAGTGCGCACCATATTCATCTGGTTTATATTATTGGACACTTATTAAGTCTAGGGTGGAACAAGATTATAGCTATGTAAATTGCAGTGATTAAGTCTAGGATATTTCTTTTTTTAGGACTAATGTAGGAAGTTCTAGTCCTCAAAATGAATGTGTTTAATCCCATCAGTTGTTTATATTTATACATATAGATAGATTCCACACAACTCAAGCACTCTAAGAGCGGTGATACAAGAAACAACATATTGCAGATATTATTTCACCTAACCACAAAAAGTTGGAATATATGTCTCCCTTATATATAATCGTGTGGAGCATGCACGCAGTGTATAAGTGCTACTATACCTTGCGATTGTCAAAGGCAGCTATGACCCTTTCGAGTTGGACGTCCAGCTTCTGAGGACCAGGGGAACCACAACTGATAACGGGGAGAAAAAACGGAATGGCATCTGCGTCGATGGGAGAAAAACAGCCGGCCCCGGCGATGCGCAGGCCCTTACCGTCGCGCGTGTGGTAAACGGCGGCCGAGCTGCCTCCCGGCGCGCGCGTGAATTCGTCATGCCGCGCTGCTTTTTCTGACACAACATAACTGATCTTGATGATTTTGAGAATCCCTTCCTTTTGCTTCTTATGTCTATCAAAGCAAGTTGTTGATTTACTAGAAATCGACGCAAACAAAACAACCCGAGGTCTAGGGTGTTGTACAAATTGGGGAAATTAAGGAATGAGTAGGGCGTCGCATGTTACCTGTTGTCGTTGAATGGAAAGGAACCAGCCGTGGATCCGTCGCGTCCCGGCGGTGCTGCAGCAAGTAGCGTGACGAAGGGCACGAACGGTGAGAAAGATGAAGGAGTCGACAGCGACCCCATGGCGCAGGGACGGAGTAACGCTTAGCAGCACAGTGCTCGGGAACAATCTCGCACAGATGTGTTTTCGCGATCAGGAAGAAGACAGGAAGTGTTTTCCCCTTTTAAAGACCGCAGAAGGAAACGTGCTTAGATTAGGAAAACGCAATCAGATTCTTCAGAGAAACGCAATCAGATTCTTCAGAGACGGAAGGCTCATTAATCGCAATTGATTCGTAGTTAAAGCCACATAATCAGAGTATTTCTTTCCATCCTGACATAATTGCATAACAAAACAATCTTACAAAAAAAAGCTGTATCTGAACCCACAGCCGAATCCGGAACGACCGCACCATTCACACGTATATCGTGCGGCCACGAAGCCTGGCCTGGTAAACGTTACCACTGAAGCCTTGGCTACTCAAAACACTGACCATACAGATTACTTAGGGACAGAGCACTGACCAATTAGGCATTATCCCTCGACTCCATAGGATGTTACTTCACCCAAGCAAGGAGCCAAGGACTGCACCATATGGAAGATGAGGCGGCGGCGTCATGACAGTTCGGCCAAACAGCAATCCAGAGCTACGGAAAACTGATACCAGATTTCCTAATATCTGGAGATCATCAGTTGCACATTCTGTAACGAGATCTCTCAGGATAATAACCATCATAAGTCTCAGCGAAGGAGCGCCGCTCAACTCCAGTGGTTACGGTGATTCGAAGATGTAAGCACTAGTCATGCCACGATCACTGAGGGCTGGTAACCTTGTACAGGATACACCAACAACGAACAAAATATAAGGCTTGCCATCAAGTTATATATATGTACGGCCCTTACTGATAAGATTGAAAAAAGAGAACGGAAAATAGATACTCTTCGGCACGAAGTTGAGACTAGAGGCGCGACTGCAAATAGTTTGAATCCATGAACTATATATAGCATGGCGAATAATTCGACACCTACAGTCACGAGTCCTTGAAACTAATTAGCACAGGATCCAGCGAAACTGCCTGGTTAGTGATTATATATAGCCGTATTATAGGTCACCATGACAGAAGTCACAAACAGACTAAAAAATCGCTAGTTCAGAATCGACAATACGATCCAAAGTCCCTATGTTACTGCTGAAACTTGATATCGCCAAGGCTTTTGACTCCATTGCTTGGCCTTATATTTTAGACATGCTACATCACAGGGGGTTTGGAGACCGATGGAGAGCCTGGATTGCTATGCTGCTTAGTACGTCAACTTCTCGGATTATACTGAATGGTGTGCAGGGACCACACATAAGACATCAGTGTGGGGTTCGGCAGGGGGACTGCCTCTCACCCTTCCTCTTCATCCTGGCAATTGATGCCTTACATTGTATCCTGGACCTAGCAGATCAACACGGGTGGCTCACGCCTCTAGGCGGAAGATTCATGAAGGCAAGATTGTCTGTCTATGCTGATGATGCAATGATTTTCTTATCGCCAAATAAGGAGGATGTTGATAATCTCAAGGAGATCCTTCGGGTCTTCGGAGAGGTAACAGGACTGGTCATAAACATTTCAAAAAGTGCTGTCATACCTATCCAATGTCAATCACTGCATTTGGATGAGATTCTGGAAAATTTCCCGGCGACTCGTCTGCAGCTGCCTTGTACCTATCTTGGGCTGCCGCTCACCCACCGCAAGGCTGGGAAGGTGTTGTTTCAGCCGCTGCTCGACAAAATTCACGCTTAGGTCGAAGGGTACAAGAGAAACATGGTATCCCGGCAGAAGGTTAGTGGTGCTAAATGCGTTATCACAGCTTTACCAACATACCACCTAATCGCTACCGAGATGCCCGTCTCGGATAATAAAACAAATAGACAAAAGGCGCCGAGCTTGGTTCTGGACCGGTGACGACATCTGCTCCGGTGGAAAGTGTTGGGTGAGCTGGCGCACAGTGTGTCGCCCAAAAAAGTTTGGCGGTCTAGGGTCTCTGTGCTCGAGCGGTTCGGGCGTGCTCTTTCCGCTGATGGCTCTGGCACCAATGGAAAACGCCAGAAAAACAATGGAATGGAATGCCGCTCCCGACAACTGAGAAAGACCACCATTTCTCCGTGCATCCACTTCGATAAGTATTGGAGAGGGCGACAAGGCAAACTTCTGGAAGGATAGGTGGCTTGGGCCGAGGTCTTTGCAAGAGTTGGCGCTGGAGCTTTTTCAGATTGCAGCACGTAAAAATCG
This sequence comes from Phyllostachys edulis, assembly GCA_036346405.1. Taxonomy (NCBI): domain Eukaryota; kingdom Viridiplantae; phylum Streptophyta; class Magnoliopsida; order Poales; family Poaceae; genus Phyllostachys; species Phyllostachys edulis. Next base: position 56,635,695 of record CM070566.1, read on the forward strand.
CACGGTGCAGGACGCAACCCACGAAGAAAAATGGATAATGGATCTGTGTAAAAAAATCAACATAGACCTCATTCATGACTTTGTAAAGATCTATACCATGGTTAATCAAGCCCCACTAACCCATGGCATACCAGATGATATAGTTTGGAGATGGACAGCGTCAGGAAACTTTTCAACCAAATCAGCATATGAAATACAATTCTTTGGAGCAACGGAGCCCCCTTTTCCAAAACTTTTCTGGCGCATTTGGGCACCGCAAAAGTGTAAAATCTTTGCATGGATTCTCGCTCAGCATCGTCTACCGACAGCCGATGTCCTAAAAGCTCGTCATATGCAAAATGACCATTGGTGTCCTCTATGCACAAATAACATTGAGATGACTATGCACCTTTTTGTAGATCGTCTCAGATACTAGACAAGTTTGGACGCTTAGTGGCTACTTGGATCGGTGGCAAAATCTTTTACCATCACAATGGACAACGCGTGCGGATAGTGGATTGGTGGATTGACATCTTTCACTCAGGCGAGGTAATGGCAGAAAGGCCAAGCCTCCTCATTCTTCTCACTGTTGTGGCATATATGGAAGGAAAGAAATAGACGATTTTTCAAAGATCTCGCATAAAGATCCAATCGGTTTATCGCCATTATTAGGAGGAAGCCGGGCATGGGCGGTTAGTGGGGCGACCAAGCTTCAAGCTTTGCTTTTGGGAGGGATATGATCCAAATTTATACATGAGGTTCAATCCTGATGGTTACCGGTGTAGGGGCTTTTTGTCTTGCTAGTCTTGGTTTCTTTTTGTTCTTTTTGTCCTTTTGTTTTTTGTAATCCTTTTTGTTACACTTTCCTCCCTTTAATGCAATAGCGGCACTCTTGTCGTTTCCTCGAAAAAAAAAGAATCGACAATATGCAGAATTGCAAAGTATGTTAGATGATAACAGGAACCACCTGAAGTGGCTTCAGCATTTTTTTTCTTTTTGAAATGCCAACACAAAGCTGAAATTATATTAGTAGGACAGAGTATTTACAGGTGCAAGGGAAAATGAAACGATCCCATTTCTAGGACCGTCAAACTTTTCACAACCGCTCAAGATGCGAAGTAAGAAATAGCATCACAAGTAAACTTTCGATTATAATAAAAACTAAACTTTTATTACACAAGGTTAAGGCTTAATAGCAGGTTTTAACACTGACACGGACATCCAAATCCAAAGTTAATATATTACAAAACAAAAGAATTTACAAACCATAGGCACGCTTAAGCACGGTCGAGACCTAATATCAGTAATCATTGCCATCCGGAGGTCAACTAAAATCTTCTTCAACAAGATCCTCAAAGTTCTCCCAGTTTTCTTCTGTAGTTGATTTAGCAAGTATGAGTACATAACCGTACTCAGCAAGGCACACGAAAAAACTAATTAACTGCATGCTAGGAGTTCAATGGATTGTTTAGAGTTTACTATATCAGGTATATGTGGATGCATCATTTGAGTTAAACACAGTTTATCTTTAAAACAGTAAAATCATACTAATATAACCTCAGGGGTTTACTCAACAATTGCAATTACCATCTTAACATCTAAAAAATCTCTACTTATGCCTCCTATATTGGAATCACTTACAAACACAGTTTCATTAACTGGAAGCACGGAATATCCGAATACCATTGATTATACTCTGTGGAGTTGCAAGTTTTATTCATCCCTTTGAGTAGGATTTTGTGGATTGTAACATCCCAATTTTCTGAGCTTTAAAAATCCTTTGCATAGTTGGTAGAGAGAAAATTCACCATTTGGATTTATTTGAATTAATTCAAAAGCTTAATATTGAACTTTGAGTAACAAAACAATTTAATATGGCTAAAGTCAACATGAACAATAGTCAAAACTATTTTATTTGGATTCTATGTGCTTGGATATATTTTCTAGATTTTTCTAGAATTTTTCATGTTCATTTGCTATTTTCTATTGCCATTTGGAATTTCGCTATTTTCTAAAATGGAAAAGGTATTTTAATTCTCAAAACAGTCCTTGGGCCTAAACCCATTCCTTCTCCCGTCCGGCCCAAAGATGCAGCCAGAGCCAGCGGCGCCGCTCACCGACAGTACCCCCACCGATCCTCTCTCTCTCTCTCCACGCTCTCGCTTCATCCTCCACCGCTCGATCAAGTTTGACGGTCCAATGGCGTAGTCTTTGTTCGTCGGTCCGAACGTCACCTTGTTTTTGAGCCGTCCGATCAGGGTTGGATGGCCAGATCTTCGCCCCCGCGCGCGCGCCTCACCCGCACCCCGCACACGCACGGGCCCACCCGTCAGCCTCACCCGCGCCTTTTTCCACTCGCGCTCGCCCGAGCCTCAGCCGCTGTCAAGTGGGCCCTACCCCCATTCTGTTCTTCGTCTCCGAAAACGTCGGGGAGTTCGTTGCGCCGCCGAGGGGCCGTTCGTGGGCGTCCGTGCCCACAACGCTCCCGAGCCGTCGCCTATATAAAGGGAGGAAGCCCTCGCCCTCCGCTTCCTTTTCCGCCGCCTCCACAAGACCTACCCTAGCCGCCGCAGAGCCGAGATCCAATCTCCGCCGCTTACTCCAACGAAAGCAATTATGTCGAGCCCGGCCGTCGAGCCTCAACGCCTACACCATCGACATCGCATGAAGCGAGAGGAACCTCGAGTCACCTTCGTTTCATCGGAGGAGCCCTCTAACGCTGCCGCTGCCGAGCCCAAGCCCCGCCGCCGCTTCTACCGCCGCCGCGGCCTCGATCGTCCCTGAGCACCCATGAGCACCTCGTTTGATCCCGCATCCTCCTCTACCTCCCGAAACCACCCGCCGTTCGCCGAACTATTGGTTCCGTGGCGTCGCCGCCCGCCGCCGCCCACGTCACCTCTACCTCAACGCCCCGCCTCGCGTGGCGCGTGCGTGTCACCACGAGGTGCTGCTCGCCATGCCACGCGGTGCACCACGCCACTCGATCAGACCGGATCCCAAGACGGTGGACTTGGTCCACCGTGAGCCAGGTTTTTCTTTTTTATTTATCTTTTCCAGAAATTCCTTCGCTGACGCCAGCATTGCGCAATAATCCGGGTTTTCTTTTAAAGAATAATTCGGGATATTCCAAAAATAGGTTTTTTCTTTAGATTCAAACTTCCAAACCCCATAACTTTTGCATCCTAACTCCAAATCAGTTCATTAAAATTTCTAAATTCCTATAAATTCAAGGTCTATTTAATGGAATTTTTATTTATTTTTTTTGGAGTTGTTTTGCCTCTGTTATTTATTTATTTTGTTTGTTTGCTTCGTTTGCGAGTAGATTTCGACACTTCGGGAAGATTTGAAGAAGAAGGAACACATCAAGACCAAGATCAATTCCTAGACCTGTTCCAAGGCAAGTCATGCTTTGACCATGATTGAATCCCAGTCTTCTAAATGTTATTTTAATTCAAGTATTGCATTTTATTTCAAGTAATTATTTAAATGCTCTTGGGATTAGCTATTAAATCCAATCTGTTATGCCTTCTTTGTATAATTGTTATGTCTTGATCCTTTGTCACCCTAGTTGATAATTAGTTGGTAATATTATAGCACCAACGTGGGTTGGTTAGTGCGATTAGATTGCTTAGCCATGCCACGAATCACCTATTCATGTAAGTGCAATTATTAACTTGACTAAGTGACTATGTAACTTTGTAATAATCTGTGTGTACTATGTGTCTTTGTGGCATGTGTTGCACTTAGATCAACCGGGTGGGAAAAAGGTTTAGACCGAGGCAAGTGGAGGAACTGTGACATGGTGGCTATGTGATATGGGCTTGTGAATCTGTGTGTCATATTTATCTGTGTGCCTTAGTTAGAACAATGGAAGTCTTGCCTCGGTCACTTAAGGATGAACTTTGTGCGCCATTGAATCGAGCCTCTGTGACGACCACATGCTGTTATGGGACGGGCCTAGCATAGTAAGATACTGAATTCTTGGCATTGGTTGCTCAAAGCAGTAGGTAGGCTATGTGAATAGGGTGGAGGTGTGTGCTACCATAGTCGCATCATGGACGGTTCGCCGCTTCCCACGTCTAACGGTGTGTGTTGTACCATACACTGTGTATGGTTTGGTATGACGTAAGCACATCGGGAGCATCTATGTTAAGATGAAGTTTCAAATGCTTTGTTATGATTAGTGCTTGCAACACCGGTTGTATCTTGTGGGTAAAGTATACAAATTTCGCAGAGTGTAAACAATCTATTGAATAGCGCGCTCATGTCATGGACAATGCTCGGGATTTCACACGAGGGTAGATCTTTAAAAAAGCGTGTGGGAAGGAGCTGTGTGATCTAAATCATATGGCTGTGTGAATAATCTGCTTAGGTGTGTGTGTCTTTTTTAAATCAAATTGTTAAATTATTATTGTCTATTTGTTTTACTCACTTTCAATCTATTATTTGAATTCAACTGCAAATGTTGCATTTCTGCAAAAGAACCACAAAATGCCATTCCCTTGTAATAAGCCTACATGTATAACTGTATTTCTGTGGTGTGACTTGCAAGTACGATGTGTACTCACGCTTGCTTTAAAATAAATCAAGCAGAAGAGGAGGAGTCTTCACCAGCATTTGAGGAGGAGTTTATCGAAGGTGCCTGATCGTGAGGTCTTGATCCCAGTCGGTTGCTTGTGGTGAATCGATGGGATGCTGCTGCCATTTCTGTTTCCGCTGCTTTATTTCTCTGTTAGCCCTGCGTGGCTTAATGATTGTAAATTCGACCATAAGGTCAAACCATTATTTGTAAATCAAACTATTCGTTTATGTTACTATTCGCTTGTGTGGATCGATATTCATCTTTGTTGACACTGTGTGCACTAGCATGATCCTGGGCTAGTGCATTAAACACAGAGGGTCCAGAATTGTAATTTCGGGTCCTGACATGGATCAAGAGGCACAGTAAAATCGGCATCAACAATTCTCCCTATATGAGGAGTCACGGCCTTAAGTTATACAGACATTCTAACACTACAGTGTCCAGTCTCCAAACCTCTAGGGTGCGTTTGGTTGGCAGAATCCTCCGAGGATTACCAGGAATCCTCTAGTAATCCTATGAGATTACTTTGTTTGGTAAAACATTCAGGAATCTGAACCAGGAATCTAATATTACTTTGGGAAACAGATTACCATCAATTCCAAGAATCTCTTTCCCGTAGAAAAGGGTGTCTATCTTAGATTACCAAGGGAAAGTAACCTTTGTTATTGCGTTTTTTTTATCATGTGCTTTTGATTCATCACAGTCAAATTTTGAACTTTCAGAATTCAAAATCCAAATTATGATTTATTTTAAAATTCGAATATCTGAATTATGGAATTTAAAATTCATTTTTTAAAAATATGAATTTCGAAACCAAAATATCAAAAAATTGAATCTTAAATTTAGACAATTTAAATTTGAAAATTCAAAATTTCAAGGTTGGGTTTCGAAAATCTTTTTCTTTCTTTCAAATTTTGAATTCTAGATTTCAAATATTCAAATTTCGAGAATGAAATTTTATAAATCCGAATTTTGAAAGTTTCAATTTTGAGTTTCGGAATTTCAAATACTGAGAATTTAAACACCAAAACTCAAATTTTAAAATTTGAACTTTTGAATAATAAAAAATGAAATTCTAAATGTTGGAATTTTAAATTGTAAAATTCAAAATTTATAGATGCTAACCTCCGTGGTTTGAAATTATGATAAAGACTAATATGTAGTTTCCTTCAAATCAACCAAACGTTGGAATCTTAGATTACTGGTAATGTGTTTACCAGTAACCAGATTGAGGGGAATATTAGATTACAGGAGAATATGATATTACACGTACCAAACGCACCCAACAGACTGCTAAAGCTCTACAAATCGCGGAATGCCCCAATTGTTCAATTCCTGTGAAGATCTTATCTAAATGTGATGAGGGTATTGAAATGGTGTTCTACAAATTCCCAAACAATAAAAGTGTAGGTTCTAGGTTCTCTCTCTCTCTCTCTCTATCTCTCTGCATTAGGAAATGGATTTTCTAATCAGGTTCTGGTAATTACGGTTTTAGAAGTTGCAACATCTACTAATAATCTGGCTTCCAATTTTGCAGAATTTTTCTCACTGCAAGTTATGCAAGGGAGAGGCTGATTATGAGCCATTCCTTCATGATTTGGGAAAATTAAGGTGGAGAGTGATATAGCAGTTATGGATACTAAAGTTTTGACTACCATGGTTAACTTGAAGAAAGGTATGGTTGACATGGCAGATGGCATTGGCAAAGTAAAGACGGTGGAAAAGAAATTAATTATTCTTAGTGGCATCAGTGCATTGTGATAATTGTTGTGCTGGTTGCCATGGTGGTAAAATACCACTCTTAATTTTCTTTCGGAGTCATGTAATGCAGCAATACTGTACCATGCTCTGTTGTCGCTTTTATGTATGCAAATTTATGTTACAGTTGTTTAATTCGGAAATTAACTATATTCATCGGATATTTATGTGTTCATCAGATATTTAGCTTAGTCATCTTACCAATTCAGTCTAATCAAGCTTAGGATTATTACAAGTTGATTTCAGCAATTAAAACACTGCTCAAACTCTAGTCTAAGGTATTAGTGTTCAACAACACATATTAGATTTGAGGGATGATGAAGGTTTGTCGCGTTCTTCAGGACGATGGTGGAGGAGCTTCATTCCATCCACCCCATGAGCAGAGCACACAACCGATTCAGTTCAAAAGCGGCGATAAACATAGCAAAGTATTCCATATAGTGAAAAACAAGTGATCTCCTAAAATACTATGTGTGGTCAAAAGATTTCAATTTTAACCAACAGCATCTCTGTAAATGATATTATAATTTTTTTATTAGATTTTATGACCGATAAAAAAAAAGCTCCAGCGTTAGTCTTCGGCCCAAAACAGTGACGTCTATATACCCGGTGGCCGAAGCCTTTACCACCATTCGGCCCATGATGTGGAGGCTGACAAACAGCTGGACCCGCCGATGTCTCCGTTCTCCAATGGCGGTCGGCGGAGCAGGAAGAACCGAAGAACCCTCGGGTCACCGGCGATTTCGCACCGTCAGAAGTCCCACCGTCTCCGATGGCATCCGCGTGGATTACGGCAGGTTAGCGCATCCGTTTTCGTTGCGCAAGAAAGAAAGTATGCTACTACACCCCAAATCAAGAATGCATCGACTGTTGTGCTAACCCACAGAATTGGCTCCAGGCGGAGGCCGGGCAATGCTTGGGAGGCGGGTGCTGAAGGATGGAATCGCCAGCTTTCACCGGGAGCGCTGCCGCTGTGCAATCTGTGAGTAATATTCTGCATATTTTCTATATTTTCTAGTTTCTATGTTTTTTTCCTTTTTTGAAAAAAAATCCTCTTGGAGGATACTAAGCAAGTCTATTGTTTTGTTGGGGACCTTCTTAGAGTATATGAGAAAAATGTAAGTGCTTTCACGAGAGATGACCATGTCAATTGGTTGGTAGTCTGGGCAATGTGTGGAGCCCTCCTCTTAATGCTACTAGTAATTTGTTGATGTGATGAAGAGAATTCAATGTATGGTCGTTTATGACATAGCTGCCGTTCTCTCCTCTCCTCCCAATGCAACCATGCTTGGAGACCTCACCATCTCCGCTCTGCCTCATCAATTTGCAGTCGTTTACATGGTCACCACTCATCAATCATCAGTCATCGTTAGTATATATTGCCATCTATGTTCTAATTTTGTAGATATGTCTACACTTTTCGAGGAAGATATAAATTTTCTTTGTAAATATATTTGATTAAGAACAACTTTCTGCACGAATGAGAAGGTGTCTTGCATATATTTCTGCAAGTGTTTTTCTAGACTCAAAAGGAGGAGCTTAGACTTTATTCATCGTAATTAAGGAGGATTCCAATCGCAACGATGTAACATTGATATCGAAAGTCCGGTGTTCTTGACATCTTGAGTCTTCTCGACGTGGTGTGTGAATCTTGAAAGGAGGAGCTTTGACTACATGGACATTACCTAATTTCAACCCTGTTCTCGACTCTTGGCCTCGAGAAGTAGTCTTACATGAGGAGATAGAGATGCAGAGAGACATGATATGGACGCATAGGATAATCAATCTGCTGCAAACATCAAGATCTTTTGACCCTGGGTTTGAAAGTTGACAAGGACTGCAGCATTTATGCTGCTTGTGCTTGAATGAGGATAAGGATAAATATACTGCGTCTTAATTTCCACACTGTTTCTAAATAGAATTCACTAGTGTGAATCTTGAAGCAGTTAATCTGGTGCTCGTTTGGCTTTCCTTTGGCATAAAAACGTGACTTGTCATCTAAACTCGCGTTGAATATTTCGCCCGGATAAATCGGGTACACATGCATGTGCGCCAGTGGAAAGTGTGTGCTCACACTTCGGGAGGCCTCGGTGTCTCAAGAAAACTCTCAGCGTGTGTTGTACTTTAAAAAGGTAACACAAGTAGTTGATAAAGCTTAATTACCACTATACGATATGGACAATGCTATGCCCCATGCGCCGGACGCATTACTCATGTCGGACGCCCCTCTTATCTCCACTCGCCACCCAAAGAGTCCAAGACCCAACTCTACCAAATAAACTCGGCCCCACCTCGAGCCTTCTTCCCTAAATCACAAGAAATCAACAATACCCCAAGTTACAAGACGAAATCCCTAATCCACTACTCAATCCATCTCTAATCTTCCCAAATGAAGAGAGCTCCATTGGCATCCATGGAATGCGAGCCCAAGGATCTGCAATTTTCGGATGCCTCCTTCCCTCCCCATGCATCGCTTCAATCTACTTTGTTCTCCCCATTCAAGGCCTTGGGGAGGTCGCCGTCGTTCGTGCTCGCGCAAGGCTGCCGGCAGCGGCATCTGCAAGTGGCACCCAAGCTCCGTCGCCACCGGCCATGGCCCCCGCGAGCTCTAGCAGCATCTTGACCTCCATCAGGGTGCTTTCCCCGCAAGCCTTGCCCGAGCTCCGCCACCACCAGGGCGCGGCCTCCGAGAGCGCCAACCGAGCTCCACCGTTGAGGGCTCCTCGTCGGTGTCACCGCGACCTCTCTGTGCCATGGTACTAACTGCGCCCCCTCCAGATAGGTGTGTTGCGGGTGTTCCCTCGAAATGTTGCGGCTTTTTTTCTCGGTTGTTGCAAGAGGTGTTTTCATAGAGTGTTTTTTTATTGTTGTGATGTTGTTGCATCAAATATTACGGCAAGATGTATTTTGTCGTGGCCCATTTTCTCCATTGTTGCATGATCCACTCTGGTTTATTGCAGCCCTTTTAAAAATGTTGTAACAATTATTTTCAGATGTTGTCACTATTATTTTCAAATGTTGCAATGTTGTGACATAAAAATTTGTTTGGTCACGATATTTGAACTAGTTTTAAAACGCAACTAGATTCTATACTGATGGTTTCATGCATTTTTTTGGTGAGAATATGACTTTTTTCCAATCTTTTTTCTTCGCATTGTACTGTTATTTGTGCAGTTTGTTACACACATTATATACAAATGTTGTGCCGGAATATACAATGAAAAACCTTCAATCGTACGTCTAACGGTCTGAGCGCTAGTTGCTCCCTAGAAGTATATAAACGCATGTGGACGGACGGGCAGCACGCTGAGCGCAATGCCTGCGAGCTCGATGACACACAAACACACGAGAAGCTAGGTGCGCAAACAAAAAAAAAATCCAAGGGCTGGGAACACCAGTGGTATGGGATCGGACGCGTACGAAGAAACAAGGCGACGTGTCTCATCTCTTTGCGCTGTCTTTTTCCCTTTGTTTATACCAGAGGATTGACCTGCATACGCAGAAGTGTCCAGAAATGTTGGAACGGCTTCAGTTTTTCGGCCGAAACCGCTTCGGCTTTTCAGATAAAAAAAACCGGAAGCCGTGCAAAGGGCGTTTTCTCGCCGGTTTTTCCGATAGCCGAAGCCGTGAAAAAGCCGGAAGTCCACCCCCCACCCGCCCCCCACCCCCCCACGCACGCACAGGCCCCTCCATCTTCCTCCGGAGCGCGCCTGCTGCCCGCCTCCCTCCTTCCACGCGCGGGCGCCGCGCGCTCCTTCCCCCTCCTCCCCTTCCGGCGCCGGCCCACCCGCGCCTCCGCCCTCCTCCTCCCTCCCCGGCCACCCCGCGCCGCCGCCTCCCTCCTCCGACAGGCCCGTAGTCTATGGTTTCAATAACAGAAGCCGGGTCTTTCACCCCTCTGACGAATACTAACAGAAGCCCTCCTCTTAGGTCTTGCACGGCGTTGAGTTCTCAAAAGACAGCAAGGCTATAGGTCCTTCTTCCTCTGCTCTGTCCCTGCTCTCCTTTTCAAAAGCATTCCATGGCGAGTGCTTGGCGTATTGCAGGGATGGGCTGGGGTGTGACCGTATTCGGTTGGTTTCTCTCGCCCATCATCGGCTTGCTCCTGAACAAAATCTTTTCCTACCTCGGCTTTGACGCATCGCAGAAGCTCCGAGATCTGGAGATTCACACTATCCCAGAACTGAAGCGGACGCTGAGGGAAGTAGAGGAACAGAGGATGCTGAGAGCAGCAAGAAAGGAGATTTCTAATGTGGACATACTCGATAAACTGGCGACCATGCTAAGGTCTGTTTTGTACGAAGCGGAAGACATTCTGGATCTTATCGATTACCACCAAATCGAGAAGAAGGTCATAGGTGACGGTGAGTCCCATGACAGGCGATGCGTGCGTGCCGCCCTGGACAGATCAGCTGCGCGACTACCCATTTCTTGTCCACCCTCGGTTTCACTTTCCTCGGTGCAGAGGATCCGTTGCTGGTCCGGGTCCTTCGACTTCAACAACTGCTGCAGATCCATATTCGTCTGGCTCCGTTCTCGCCGGGACTGGTCCTATCACGAGGTTGGCATCACAAGTTACCAGCTCCCAGTTTATGAATATCAAGGAAAACAGAACTGTGGATTTTGTGAATACGCCTTCGCTGTCAATCCACAGACTGTTTTGAGGTGCGCATGTATCGATATCTACTTACAGACCAATCATATAGTGCAGTGTGTCCTTGTTTTACCGATTTCCCCCTTTTCGTTTTTTTGTGTGGATGATGCAGTCCAGTTCTGGAAGGGCAGCTCGAATTTACTGCAAGTACCAAGCATGGCAAATAGATGACTCGTGTTCAGGATAATCAGGATTTTCTCCTATTTTTTCTCTCTAGATCTACCTGAAAGCCTATAATTATGTTAGTTATTTGCACTGACTACATTAGTGCACTGTTTGGTCTTCAAATCTTTATAGCTGACGTGTTCGTTGCGCATAGATTTCCAAGGGATAGCTGCTACAATATCTGTTGTGTGGTTACGTGTATAATGAGCTGTTTTCATCATGTGTTCCTGGATGTTCTTCGATCGGTGTTTGCATGTGTGACTTGGTGTTTACATGTTCTTGTGACTTCAAATAACTATTTACTAATTATTACATCACATGTTTCAATATCTTACATAAAGAAGTATTCTGTAATTTTGTGGTCAGTTTAACCATTCACATTGTTGGTGTATTTGCTTCGCACAATCAGTATTCCATTGTTCGTTGGAACGGTAGTTCAAAATTGTGATGTTTTCGAATGAATAGTTCCAACTTTCGTTGGTCTAACATTAGCATGAGCTCATCGTTTATGTACCAGGCCGTTTGCTATGTTTCATGCGCTATACCGGGTGCTTATTTTGATAGGCGTTATTTCCATGTTGTAAAAACGTGTGATCATAGCCTCTTTTTGTTAGGCTTTTATGTGTATCATGTAGGAGCACATAATTTTAGTGTATGCCTTTTTAGTTTATGTAATATTGCCTGATGGAAGATACATAGTTTATGTGGCTACGGCTGTTTTGGTGTATGTAAGGTTGCCTAATGGACTGCACATTTATTCATTCTTCCAGATATCTGCTGCACCATACAAAAACCTTGACATGTTGTTCACACAGGTAAAATACTTTAGCTGGTAATTGTGAACATCTGTTCCTCGTGATCCAAAGGACACCCTCATATCATATTCCTTGTTCCACACTGGCCTACACGGGCGCAGCGTAGTGCGCCTCATGTGCCTAGTTGCGTTGAAGCTTCCTGCTTAGGTCTTGCACGGCGTTGGGTTCTTCCTCCTGAGCGCACAGCACCCCACCCCCCAATTCTTCCTCCTGAGCGCGCCGCCTGCCCACCTCCCTCCTTCCACGCGTTGAGTTATCAAAAAGACTAAGGCTATAGGTCCTTCTCAAAAAGCATTCCATGGCGAGTGCTTGGCATATTGCAGAGATGGGCTGGGGTGTGACCGTATTAGGTTGGTTGCTCTCGCCCATCATCGGCTTGCTCCTGAACAAAATCCTTTCCTACCTCGGCTTTGACGCATCGCAGAAGCTCCGAGATCTGGAGATTCACACTATCCCAGTGCTGAAGCGGACGCTGAGGGAAGTAGAGGAACAGAGGATGCTGAGAGAAGCAAGAGAGGAGAGTTCTAATGTGGACATACTCAATAAACTGGCGACCATGCTAAGGTCTGCTTTGTACGAAGCGGAAGACATTCTGGATCTCATCGATTACCACCAAATCGAGAAGAAGGTCATAGGTGATGGGTGGGTGCAGCGCCTCTACGACGCTGTCGGCACTGGCTTTGCTCGTTGCAACAGGAGCTGGATGGGGCGATGCAGATCAGCTGCGCTACTGCGGTGGGCGCGGCAGAGCTTGTGCTGGTTGGGGCGATGCCGATGCATGCGTGCCGCCCTGCACAGATCAGCTGCGCTACTACCCATCTCTTGTCCACCCTCGGTTTCACTTTCCTCGGTGCAGAGGATCCGTTACTGGTCCGGGTCCTTCGACTTCAACAACTGCTGCAGATCCATATTCGTCTGGTCAGCCAATGCGATTGAGGTTGCCCGTTCTTCCCGAAACTGGTCCTATCACGAGGTTGGCATCACAAGTTACCAGGTACTCTATATCTGACCCTCCTCTTGAATTCCAGCTACTAGCACTCGCAGCAATGTATGTGCTGCGATCTTGGTGGAAGTGCCAGCACGACGTTGGATCTGATCTAATTTGCTTTGCTTTGTGAGATATGGCACCAACACTCGTAATAGAAATAAGGATCTATCTATCCTACATTCGAAAGTTTTTTTTGCCTGAAATTAGTCAGTTTTTAGCACCATTGGATCTCAATCCAACAGGCCATCCACCTCCCCCCACCTCTGTTAGCAAAGAGCCGGCTGCTAACCCACACGAACACCTGGACTCATAGAGAGCTCAGGGCAACACACGAGAGAGACAAAGATTTGTGCAGCTCAACTCTCCACTGCTTTTCAGATTTTTCTTCTCCTTTTATTCTAACCAAAAGACCTACTGATGAGACACTAACTAAGCCGTTTACATGCAGCCACTAACACACAAGCCGTTACAATGCAGTATGACCCACTAAGGTGGTCCCAATGGGTGATTTCTTCTACTACTTTCTTATTGCATGAAAAGATTTAGATACCACCTTCCCAATGCATGGTATCCTAGAGTGTGGTATCCTAGGTCTTTGATATAGAGTATTTACTAGTATTTCTACCTAGGATATCAGGTATGAGTGGTATCTAAATAAGATACCACCGCTCTCTCTCTTCCTTAATTACAAGTGCCACATCGATTTTTTGCCTATGTGGCGACCTTTAAAAACTTGCCAAGGTGGAGCATTGGGACCAGCCTAAACTATGCTGTTTTCATGCGCCATAACCAGCTTTATAACTAGCATTCAATGCACACTAATGCGTATGACTACTTCAGCTGTCAAAACAAAGAAACCGAAAGCAAAGAAAGTTACAAGACTTAAAACACTAAACGCTCACGGGGTTATTCAACAAACACCTCTAATCCTTAACGCGCCTTCTTGATCTCGACGATGCCGATCCTTGTCTTGCACTCGTCGCGCCCAAGGCGTGCACGCCTTGCTGGCTGTCTGTCGCTGCCATGTCACGGCAGCACCGTCTGTGCAATGCCGAGAGTGAGCACATAGATTTGGTTCAGTACGATCGATTACAGGTGCAAGTATGCGATTGCGGTCATGGATTGTGAGCACGCTGCAATCTGACGAGCGCCTTTGTAGCCGTTTCGCATTTGTCTCGAGGCTCACTATGTTGCTACGCAAGGAGGCCGTGTGCCATGGGAGTACAACAGAGTGAGGTCGACTAGGAGCTATGTACAAATGCAAGGAGGCCGATGCAGACGCGGTCAAATTGGCCTTGTTTGGTGCGGCGCACATTCGAGTCGCTCAAGTTGACCCCAAGATTCTACGACGTGAAGTGCGGCATAGAGAGATGCCCTTGGCGAGTGACGATTTGACCAAAGTGGGACACCTACTAGAAGTGCTCTATAGTGGTCCTCACACATGCGTCGCTTCGAAGTCGATCTGATCCACCGAACTCGTCATCGAGCTTCATCGCCAACCTTATGTATAGTGAGATCGTGGATAATCTAGATTTTGAGCCACGATGCATCATTCGGGCGATTGAGGCAAGGTTCCAATACACAATCAACTATGCGAAAGCTTGGAGGGCAAAACAGAAGGCATTGGAATTAAGGTGGGGCACGTTCGAGGATTCCTACCACAACCTCCCTGCGCAACTTCGAGTCATACAAGATAGAAATCCTGGCACCCATATCGATATTGAAGACGCCACGCACCCGAAGTGGACCAATAAGAGGGTATTGCAGCGAGTATTCTTCGCGTTTGGTCCATGTATCAACGCATTCAAGATCGCTGCCGTCAATCTTGTGCGTAGATGGCACATTTTTGATTGGGAGGTACAAGGGCGGATACTAAGCGCAATAGCGACGGATGGGAACAATCAAGTTCTTCGTGGCATTCGCTCGTTGAAAGCGAGAACACGGATAATGGTTGTGGTTCCTGAAGAACGTGAGGATTTCTGTTGTGCAAGACCGTCCCAACGTGTGCCTCATACATGATTGGCATGCAGGCCCGCTGCATGCAATAACCCAGCTGCAACAAGGAGAGAACGTACCACTTCCATGGCCGGATCTGCAGAGCAGGTGGTGCATGAGGCACTTGGGTGCAAACTTCTATAAGCGGTTCATAACAAAGACTTGATGAACATGTTCAGCGGTCAGGCAAACGCGAACCAAAGAGTGGAAGTTCAAACACTCGGAAGATTCTAGATGAGCGGACCAAGACACACGAAGGGAGGCGGAGAAGGGTCGCCTAAGCGCCGACCAGCCCCAAGCATTGCCGAGATACCCACAGATGCTCCGGATTGACGAGGAGGACGGGCGCAGTGAGACGCTTCTCGGGTGGATTGAGCACGAGCCTAAGGAGAAGTGGTGCATTGCTCCATGACAAAGGTGGCGCTCGATATGGTGTCATGACAACTAATCTAGCCGAGGTGTACAACTGGGTCATACGCGGTGCAAGGTGCCTCCCTTTGGTGGGTATTGTGGAGGCAATACTCATGATGCTGACGAAGTACTTTGTTGATGAAGCAACAATGCACCTTCGCCATGGCAAATGATGAGACATCAGACTCGCCATGATCACCAAGTACATGGAGGAGAAGAGCAAGAAGGGTGAGACGCACGGGCATTCAAGATGGGCACAAGGAGCTTCGCCGAGGTGATGTGCGAGGATAAAGGACGCCGCAGGATTTAACTGTGAGAGGTTACCCATGAGTGCACGTTACGCCGCTAGTTGCACATGCACTTGCAACAAGCCCCTACTACGCATAGGCCCGCTCTCATGTCATAGCCGCATGTTCGACGGTGGCTAAACATTCGGTCGATGCCTCTCTGTCTATTTCACTAAGGAGGCGGTGATGCAAACTCGACCGCGGAGATATATGGTTCTGTTGTGGTTGGCCATTTCATCGCCATCCGACCTGGGAGCAACTAATCTGGGCTGCGGACATTGATAGGCTCAAGGGAAAAGTTGGACGGCGACAGGTACGGCGCATCAGGAACGACATGGACGAAACAGAAACCGGACGTCGTACGAAGAAGTGCTCTATTTGCAGGGAGTCTAGGCACACCTTCAAGAAATGTCCACGAGAAATCCTCAAGACGAAGGAGACATCGCCACTCCGAACGTCGCAATGGGACCTCATCCGTCACCCAACTCGAGACGATCCACAGAGGGGACGTTGAGGTCATGCGACCAATGTTATTACCAATGTTCTGAATTATGTTATTGCACAGACAGTAGTAACATGTTATTACCAATGTTCTGAATTATCATTTTAATTAAGTGTTATCATTTTTTGCTGAATGTTATGTAATATCAGTGCTATTAAGTGTTATGATGTTTTGCTATGAATGATGTTTTCTTTGAATGTTATGTAATTATCGTAGTTTTCATAGTAATGGCAAGTTCACATTTGTTTCCTTACATAATATGCGGTTCATGTACATGAGCAAGCGTATTAATTCATGGCGCATCGCAATATCACTTACCTTTCTACTTACGAATCGTTCATATCTCAATCTTTCTCGTAAAATTCTTGAAATTCATCGTACTAGAACAACATACAACAATAAAAAATGTTATTGCGAGTCTAATGATTTTGCACCGTTAAAAACGTATAAAAATCAAAAGGCGGCAAACCTAGCTAGAAAGGGCAAATTTGGCTTGCTTCACCGCCGCCATTGAAATGGCGACAGAACCTATCGCCATTTGAAATAGCGACAGGGATCTATCACCATTTCAACTGGCGATAGGTGACTGGACCGGCGACAGGAGAGAGAGAGAGGGTCCCTGTCGCCAGTTGAAATGGCGATAGGTCCCTGTCGCCATTTCAACTGGCGACAGGAACACATTTCTGTAATTTTTTTGAGAGACGATATATTTTTGTAATTATGTTTTAAAATAATATTATTTTAAAAAAAATTCCCATATTCATGCTGACTGCTGATTAAATCTAGTTCTGCTCATGTTCAGTGTCAGCGAAGGAGCGCCGCTCAACTCCAGTGGTTACGGTGATTCGAAGATGTATGCACTAGTCATGCCACAATCACTGAGGGCTGGTAACCTTGTCCAGGATAAACCTCAATCCATCTCAAGCATCTACATACACCAACAACGAACAAAATATAAGGCTTGCCAAGTGATATATATGTACGGCCCTTACTGATAAGAATTGAAAAAAGAGAACGGAAAATAGATACTCTTCGGCACGAAGTTGAGACTAGAGACGCGACTGCAAATAGTTTGAATCCATGAACTATATATAGCATGGCGAATAATTCGACACCTACAGTCACTAGTTCAGAGATAAATCGAAATATAGCGTGGCGAATGATCCAAATCTGCGAGGCAGGGTATAACGCAATCATCATTGAAACTAATTAGCACAGGATCCAGCGAAACTGCCTGGTTAGTGGTTATATATAGCCGTATTATAGGTCACCATGACAGAAGTCACAAACAGACTCAAAAACCGCGAGTTCAGAATCGACAATATGCAGAATTGCAGAGTATGTTAGGTGATAACAGGAACCACCTGAAATGCCTTCAGTTTTTTTTTTTTTACTTATTTTTGGAAACTTCAGCACAAAGCTGAAATTATATTAGTAGGACAGAGTATTTACAAGTGCAAGGGAAAACAAAAACAAAAGCAAAAGCAAAAGCAAAACAGGTAGCAGCCTCCTACTCAAGAGAAGACTACTGACGGCAGCATTTTTTTTACTGAAGATGGTGTGACAAAGCATATCTTCCAAGGTAACAAATCAAAACGGAAAAGGCAGCGGTAATTCATCTTGCAAGGGGCACACGCAGACGAAACTTTCAACAGCTGCGCAAGGCTAAATTGGATTAGTAATAATAAGGGCAAAGGTAAACGTTTACACTGAAGCCTTGGCTACTCAAACACTGACCGTACAGATTACTTAGGGACAGAGCACTGACGAATTAGGCATTATCCCTCGACTCCATACAATGTTACTTCACCCAAGCAAGGACTGCACCATATGGAGGATGAGGCGGCGGCGTCATGACAGTTCGGCCAAACAGAAATCCAGAGCTATGGAAAACTGATACCGGATTTCCTGATATCTGGAGATCATCAGTTGCACATTCTGTAACGAGAATCTCTCAGGATAATAACCATCATAATAGCAGAATTGAATTTCATTACAAGTGGCACCATCAAGTAAGGGTATAAAGGAAAAAGATCCAACCAGGCCATTACCAAACTACTATCAAGCATAACTCAATATAGATGATATTTAAGTTCATTACAACACTGGTGCACGGAAATATTTTTGAGAATACCCTTCAATTCGCTCCGTCGACCAGGACGAGAGGGATCCTGAGGTACTCGAGATGGTAGAGGCCGTCTTCGTCGTGCATACGGCCCCTCCCGACGAGGCTGCCATTGTTCCGGTTCTTGACGTAGCACCAGCCACCACAGAACATGACGAGGTAACCGCACCCCGCCAGCAGCTGCACCGAGGCCAAGGTGAATCTAGATCCGAGCTCAGGGACATAATGGACATGGGGAACATGGAACTTGTCGCAGGCTATCATGCCGACCCCGGCGATGCGCAGGTCCTTACCGTCGCGCGTGTGGTAAACGGCGGCCGAGCTGCCTCCCGGCGCGCGCGTGAATTCAGAGAGCAAACGCAAGTTGCCCGTCGCGTGCATGCTGGCTCCCGAATCCAGGATAACTAGCAGGGTGACCCGCGCATTTGCGCGGCTAGATTTGTCTTAAAGTTTGTAGTGACAAATGATACAACTTAGATACTTGAATATATTTGTTGTCCTTAATTTCAATTATTTTTTGTTGGAATCCGTAAACTAATCCAACTGTTGATTTTTTATCTTTGAATTACGGTTATTTATAGATTTTACTTCGGAATTCGTGTCGAACTCAAAATGCTGGATTTATTTTATTTTTATTCCAAAATCAATTTTTTTTGTTGAAATTTGTATACTAATTCAATTGCTATTTTTGGTTTAATTTTTATTCGGGTTATATTTATTTAGGATTTTACTTAGGAATTGTATGAAAATCAAATTGCAATTTTTATCTCGATTTTTAATTATTTTTTGTTGGAATTAGTATACTAATCCAATTACTATTTTTAAATATATATATATATATATATTAAGAATTACAATTATTGGTGATTTTACTTTGGAATTAAATATAATCAATTTGCTAATTTTATTTTTTATTCGAATTTATTTTTATTCCAAATTTATGTTATTTTTTGTTGGAAATTGTATACTAATCCAATTACTATTTTTAAAAAAAAATTCCGAATTATGTTTATCTAGTGATTTTACTTAGGAATTCATGTCAAAATGAATTTGCTAATTTTATTTTATTTTTATTCCGAATTTTAGTTTTTTTGCATTTAGGAATTCATGTCAAAATGAATTTGCTAATTTTATTTTATTTTTATTCCGACTTTCAGTTATTTTTGCATTGTACTAGACATAGACTTATATTTCTATATTGTACTTGACATGAACCCTTTAGTTTAATTTAGATCGTTATAATCAACCCACCATAATTAATGGTGTAGATGTTTCTCTTTTTCACCGATTAACGTAGGAATTTCTAGCACTTGAGTTAATTTTTATCTTGATTTTTAATTATTTTTTGTTGAAATTTGTATACTAATCCAATTACTATTTTAAAATATATATATATATATATATATATATATATATATTAAGAATTACAATTATTGGTGATTTTACTTTCAATTAGTATAGGAATCAATTTGCTAATTTTATTTTTTATTCCAATTTTATGTTATTTTTTATTGAAATTTGTATACTAATCCAATTACTATTTATTTAAAAATATATTCGAATTATGTTTATCTAGTGATTTTACTTAAGAATTCATGTCAAAATGAATTTGCTAATTTTATTTTATTTTTATTCCGAATTTCAGTTATTTTTGTATTGTACTTGACATGGACTCTTATTTCTATATTGTACTTGACATAGACTCTTTCATTTAATCTAGATCGTTATAATCTGGACCCACTATAATCAACGCTGTAGATGTTTCTCTTTTTCACCGATTAACGTGGGAATTTATGTTATTTTTATTGGAATTTGTATACTAATCCAATTACTATTTTTTAAAAATATATTCGAATTATGTTTATCTAGTGATTTTACTCAGAATTCATGTCAAAATGAATTTGCTAATTTTATTTTATTTTTTATTCCGAATTTCAGTTATTTTTGTATTGTACTTGACATGGACTTTTATTTCTATATTGTACTTGACATGGACTCTTTCGTTTAATCTAGATCGTTATAATCTGGACCCACTATAATCAACGGTGTAGATGTTTCTATTTTTTCACCGATTAACGTGAGAATTTCTAGCCCTTGAGAGCGAACGTGGTAGCTTCTTTTGACTCTGTTTTAATAAGATAATAGATAGATAGAAGATATCAAGATGGTTGTGCTCGGAGCGCCCTTCCTTTAATACAGCCCACTTGTCAATAGAGAAAAGCTCAAGGCCCGTCATGAGCCAACCAACCGCGTGAATGGTGGCACCAGAGTCCAGCAGAAGACTAGTTTCCGACTCTGCAACACCGCCAGGGTTCGTTGACGAAGAAGCAAAAGGAGCTAGCCAACGAGTCGGGCATATTTCCACCCTGCGGAATGATTAATTGATTTATCTTTAGAAGAAAAGTAATTGATTTATCCAAACCAAAGTGAGAAGAAAAAAAAAGGTCCAAACATATTCACAATATTTGTACCAACTAATCTATGCGCATAGAACAACAAGAAATGCCAGAGACCCATGTAGGAATGCACTTCAGTACAGAGAGATCAACGTTTTTTTAGTGTAGTGTAGTCGAAAAACAGATACCCAGCTGGCGGACTTGGGGCAGACTAATTTGTGCTAGAATCAGAAATTAGAAAAATTAAGACACAACAGCCATGGCTGGTCAAATGCTTTACCTCTCTTTTGTGAAAGCAGCGGCAAAATTTTCCATGATGCTCTTCGGGATCAACTGTCAAAACAAAAGTAGAACAGGTTAGCAAAGTTGTTTATCCTTGATGGACACCGATACCATATAAAATGCACGGTATAAAGCGAGGCAGGCAACCTCTTTCTCTCTCTCTCTATATATATATGTGTGTACATTGATTTGGCATCCAGTATAGGATTTGCATGAGCTCTTAATGTACCCACTATAAAGGCCTAATTAAATCCATTAAAAACTTTCTGGAATTGGAGGAAGCTAGTGACCAGCCACAAGAGGTAGTATTAAGCATATGGTAAGGTTATCTTAATTGAATCAGCGGTTGACATCTAAATATCCCTCTTACCTCTAAGCAGGATATATATAGTGGTGTACTATAAAACAACTCCCAAACCATTCGATCAGCAATGAGTGCGCACCATATTCGTCTGGTTCATATTATTGGACACTTATTAAGTCTAGGGTGGAACAAGATTATAGCTATGTAAATTGCAGTGATTAAGTCTAGGATATTTCTTTTTTTAGGACTAATGTAGGAAGTTCTAGTCCTCAAAATGAATGTGTTTAATCCCATCAGTTGTTTATATTTATACATATAGATAGATTCCACACAACTCAAGCACTCTAAGAGCGGTGATACAAGAAACAACATATTGCAGATATTATTTCACCTAACCACAAAAAGTTGGAATATATGTCTCCTTACATATAATCGTGTGGAGCATGCACGCAGTGTATAAGTGCTACTATACCTTGCGATTGTCAAAGGCAGCTATGACCCTTTCGAGTTGGACGTCCAGCTTCTGAGGACCAGGGAACCACAACTGATAACGGGAGAAAAACGGAATGGCATCTGCGTCGATGGGAGAAAAACAGCCGGCCCCGGCGATGCGCAGGCCCTTACCGTCGCGCGTGTGGTAAACGGCGGCCGAGCTGCCTCCCGGCGCGCGCGTGAATTCGTCATGCCGCGCTGCTTTTTCTGACACAACATAACTGATCTTGATGATTTTGAGAATCCCTTCCTTTTGCTTCTTATGTCTATCAAAGCAAGTTGTTGATTTACTAGAAATCGACGCAAACAAAACAACCCGAGGTCTAGGGTGTTGTACAAATTGGGGAAATTAAGGAATGAGTAGGGCGTCGCATGTTACCTGTTGTCGTTGAATGGAAAGGAACCAGCCGTGGATCCGTCGCGTCCCGGCGGTGCTGCAGCAAGTAGCGTGACGAAGGGCACGAACGGTGAGAAAGATGAAGGAGTCGACAGCGACCCCATGGCGCAGGGACGGAGTAACGCTTAGCAGCACAGTGCTCGGGAACAATCTCGCACAGATGTGTTTTCGCGATCAGGAAGAAGACAGGAAGTGTTTTCCCCTTTTAAAGACCGCAGAAGGAAACGTGCTTAGATTAGGAAAACGCAATCAGATTCTTCAGAGAAACGCAATCAGATTCTTCAGAGACGGAAGGCTCATTAATCGCAATTGATTCGTAGTTAAAGCCACATAATCAGAGTATTTCTTTCCATCCTGACATAATTGCATAACAAAACAATCTTACAAAAAAAAGCTGTATCTGAACCCACAGCCGAACCCGGAACGACCGCACCATTCACACGTATATCGTGCGGCCACGAAGCCTGGCCTGGTAAACGTTACCACTGAAGCCTTGGCTACTCAAAACACTGACCATACAGATTACTTAGGGACAGAGCACTGACCAATTAGGCATTATCCCTCGACTCCATAGGATGTTACTTCACCCAAGCAAGGAGCCAAGGACTGCACCATATGGAAGATGAGGCGGCGGCGTCATGACAGTTCGGCCAAACAGCAATCCAGAGCTACGGAAAACTGATACCAGATTTCCTAATATCTGGAGATCATCAGTTGCACATTCTGTAACGAGATCTCTCAGGATAATAACCATCATAAGTCTCAGCGAAGGAGCGCCGCTCAACTCCAGTGGTTACGGTGATTCGAAGATGTAAGCACTAGTCATGCCACGATCACTGAGGGCTGGTAACCTTGTACAGGATACACCAACAACGAACAAAATATAAGGCTTGCCATCAAGTTATATATATGTACGGCCCTTACTGATAAGATTGAAAAAAGAGAACGGAAAATAGATACTCTTCGGCACGAAGTTGAGACTAGAGGCGCGACTGCAAATAGTTTGAATCCATGAACTATATATAGCATGGCGAATAATTCGACACCTACAGTCACGAGTCCTTGAAACTAATTAGCACAGGATCCAGCGAAACTGCCTGGTTAGTGATTATATATAGCCGTATTATAGGTCACCATGACAGAAGTCACAAACAGACTAAAAAATCGCTAGTTCAGAATCGACAATACGATCCAAAGTCCCTATGTTACTGCTGAAACTTGATATCGCCAAGGCTTTTGACTCCATTGCTTGGCCTTATATTTTAGACATGCTACATCACAGGGGTTTGGAGACCGATGGAGAGCCCGGATTGCTATCTTTGCTTAGTACGTCAACTTCTCGGATTATCTTGAATGGTGTGCAGGGACCACACATAAGACATCGGTGTGGGGTTGGCAGGGGACCGCCTCTCACCCTTCCTCTTCATCCGGCAATTGATGCCTTACATTGTATCCTGGACCTAGCAGATCAACACGGGTGGCTCACGCCTCTAGGCGGAAGATTCATGAAGGCAAGATTGTGCGTCTATCTTGATGATGCAATGATTTTCTTATCGCCAAATAAGGAGGATGTTGATAATCTCAAGGAGATCCTTGGTCTTGGAGAGGTAACAGATCGGTCATAAACATTTCAAAAGTCTTTGTCATACCTATCCAATGTCAATCAACGCATTTGGATGAGATTCGAAAATTTCGGCGACTCGTCTGCAATGCCTTGTACCTATCTTGGTCGCGCTCACCCACCGCAAGGTGGAAGGTGTTGTTTCACCATTGCTCGACAAAATTCACGCTAAGGGCGGGTACAAGAGAAACATGGTATCCGGGCAGAAGGTTAGTGGTGCTAAATGCGGTTATCACGGCTTTACCAACATACCACCTAATCGCTACCGAGATGCCGTGCGGATAATAAAACAAATAGACAAAAGGCGCCGAGCTTGGTTCGGACCGGTGGCGACATCTGCCCGGTGGAAAGTGTTGGGTGGTGGCGCATAGTGTGTCCCCAAAAAGTTTGGCGGTCTAGGGTCTCGTGCTCGAGCGGTTCGGATCGTGCTCTCCGCTTGATGGCTCGCACCAATGGAAAACGCCGAAAAAACAATGGAATGGAATGCCGCTCCCGACAACCGAGAAAGACCACCATTTCTCCGTGCATCCACTTCGATAAGTATTGGAGAGGCGACAAGGCAAACTTCGGAAGGATAGGTGGCTTGGGCGAGGTCTTTGCAAGAGTTGGCGCTGGAGCTTTTTCAGACAAAAGACGTAAAAATCGCACGGCAGGGGCGCAACCCACGAAGAAAAATGGATAATGGATCGTGTAAAAAATCAACATAGACCTCATTCATGACTTTGTAAAGATCTATACCATGGTTAATCAAGCCCCACTAACCCATGGCATACCAGATGATATAGTCTGGAGATGGACAGCGTCAGAAACTTTTCAACCAAATCGAGATATGAAATACAATTCTTTGAGCAACGGGCCCCTTTTCCAAAACTTTTCTGGCGCATTTGGGCACCGCAAAAGTGTAAAATCTTTGCATGGATTCTCGCTCAGCATCGTCTACCGACAGCCGATGTCCTAAAAGCTCGTCATATGCAAAATGACCATTGGTGTCCTCTATGCACAAATAACATTGAGACAGCTATGCACCTTTTTGTAGACTGTTTGTATACTAGACAAGTTTGGACGCTAGTGGCTACTTGGATCAGGTGGCAAAATCTTTTACCATCACAATGGACAACGCGAGTGCGGATAGTGGATTGGTGGATTGACATCTTTCACTCGGGCGTAGGTAATGGCAGGAAAGGCCAAGCCTCCCTCATTCTTCTCACGCTGTGGCATATATGGAAGGAAAGAAATAGACGTATTTTTCAGCATCTCAGACAGTATCCAATCGGTTTACTGGCCATTATTAAGGAGGAAGCCCGGGCATGGGCGGTTAGTGGGGCGACCAAGCTTCAAGCCTGTTTGCCGGAGGGGGATATGATCCAACCTATACATGAGGTTCAATCCTGATGGTTACCGGTGTAGGGGCTTTTTGTCTTGCTAGTCTTGGTTTCTTTTTGTTCTTTTTGTCCTTTTGTTTTTTGTAATCCTTTTTGTTACACTTTCCTCCCTTTAATGCAATAGCGGCACTCTTGTCGTTTCCTCGAAAAAAAAAGAATCGACAATATGCAGAATTGCAAAGTATGTTAGATGATAACAGGAACCACCTGAAGTGGCTTCAGCATTTTTTTTCTTTTTGAAATGCCAACACAAAGCTGAAATTATATTAGTAGGATGAGTATTTACAGTGCAAGGAAAATGAAACGATCCCATTTCTAGGACCGTCAAACTTTTCACAACCGCTCAAGATCTAAGTAAGAAATAGCATCACAAGTAAACTTTCGATTATAATAAAACTAAACTTTTATTACACAAGGTTAAGGCTTAATAGCGTGTTTTAACAACGACACGGACATCCAAATCCAAAGTTAATATATTACAAAACAAAAGAATTTACAAACCATAGGCACGCTTAAGCACCTGCCGAGACCTAATATCGATAATCATTGCCATCAGGAGGTCAACTAAAATCTTCTTCAACAAGATCCTCAAAGTTCTCCCGCTTTTCTTCAGAGTTGATTTAGCAAGTATGAGTACATAACCGTATTTCAAAGAAGGCACACGAAAAAACTAATTAACGCATGCTAGGAGTTCAATGGATTGTTTAGAGTTTACTATATCGTATATGTGGATGCATCATTTGAGTTAAACACAGTTTATCTTTAAAACAGTAAAATCATACTAATATAACCTCAGGGGTTTACTCAACAATTGCAATTACCATCTTAACATCTCAAAAATCTCTACTTATGCCTCCTATATTGGAATCACTTACAAACACAGTTTCATTAACTGGAAGCACGGAATATCCGAATACCATTGATTATACTCTGTGGAGTTGCAAGTTTTATTCATCCCTTTGAGTAGGATTTTGTGGATTGTAACATCCCAATTTTCTGAGCTTTAAAAATCCTTTGCATAGTTGGTAGAGAGAAAATTCACCATTTGGATTTATTTGAATTAATTCAAAAGCTTAATATTGAACTTTGAGTAACAAAACAATTTAATATGGCTAAAGTCAACATGAACAATAGTCAAAACTATTTTATTTGGATTCTATGTGCTTGGATATATTTTCTAGATTTTTCTAGAATTTTTTCATGTTCATTTGCTATTTTCTATTGCCATTTGGAATTTCTGCTATTTTCTAAAATGGAAAAGGTATTTTAATTCTCAAAACAGTCCTTGGGCCTAAACCCATTCCTTCTCCCCCGGCCCGCCCAAAGATCAGCAGCCCAGGCAGCACAGGCGCCAGCTCACTCGACAGTGCCCCAGCGATCGATCCCTCTCTCCTCTCTCCACGCGCTCTGCTCATCCTCCACCGTTCGATCAAGTTTGGACGGTCCAATGGCGTTGTGCTGTTCGGTCGGTCCGAACGTCACCTTGTTTTTGAACCGTCCGATCAGGGTTGGACGGCCAGATCTTCGCCCCCGCGCGCGCGCCTTGCCCGCACCCCACACACGCTCGAACCCACCCGTCAGCCTCACCCGCGCCTTTTTCCACTCGTGCTCGCTCGAGCCTTAGCCGCTGCCAAGTGGGCCCCACCCCCGTTCTGTTCTTCGTCTCCGAAAACGTCGAGGAGTTCGTTGCGCCACCGCGGGGCCATTCGTGGGCGTCCGTGCCCTAGACGCTCCCGAGCCACCGCCTATATAAAGGGAGGAAGCCCTCGCCCTCCGCTTCCTTTCCGCCGCCGCCTCCTCGTCAGCACCTACCCTAGCCGCCGCAGGAGCCGTAGATCCAATCTCCGCCGCCGCCTACTCCAACGAGCAATTATGTCGAGCCCGAAGCCGTCGGAGCCTCAACGCCTACACCATCGACATCGCGCGAGCGAGAGGAACCTCGGAGTCACCTTCGTTTCATCGGAGGAGCCCTCTAACGCCGTCGCCGTCGAGCCCGAAGCCCCGCCGCCGCTTCTACCTCGCCGCCGGCCGCCTCGATCGTCCTTGAGCACCCATGAGCACCTCGTTGTGATCCCCGCATCCTCCTCTACCTCCCGAAACCACCCGCCGCCGTTCGCCAGAACCATTGGTTCCCGTGCGTCGCCGCCCTCGCCGCCGTCCACGTCACCCTCTACCTCAACGCTCCGCCTCACGTGGCGTGGCGTGTCGCCCACGAGGTGCTGCGTCGGCGGCACGCTGGTGCACCACGCCACCGACCAGATCTAGCAAGACGGTGGACTTGGTCCACCGTGAGCCAGTTTTTTTTTTTATTTATCTTTTCCAGAAATTCTTCACGACGCCAAAGATTAAGCAATAATCCGGGTTTTCTTTTAAAGAATAATTCAGGATATTCCAAAATAGGTTTTTCTTTAGATTCAAACTTCCAAACCCCATAACTTTTGCATCCTAACTCCAAATCAGTTCATTAAAATTTCTAAATTCCTATAAATTCAAGGTCTATTTAATGGAATTTTTATTTATTTTTTGGAGTTGTTTTGCCTCTGTTATTTATTTATTTTGTTTGTTTGCTTCGTTTGCAGTAGATTTCGACACTTGGGAAGATTTGAAGAAGAAGGAACACATCAAGACCAAGATCAATTCCTAGACCTGTTCCAAGGCAAGTCATGCTTTGACCATGATTGAATCCCATCTTCTAAATGTTATTTTAATTCAAGTATTGCATTTTATTTCAAGTAATTATTTAAATGCTCTTGGGATTAGCTATTAAATCCAATCTGTTATGCCTTCTTTGTATAATTGTTATGTCTTGATCCTTTGTCACCCTAGTTGATAATTAGTTGGTAATATTATAGCACCAACGTGGGTTGGTTAGTGCGATTAGATTGCTTAGCCATGCCACGAATCACCTATTCATGTAAGTGCAATTATTAACTTGACTAAGTGACTATGTAACTTTGTAATAATCTGTGTGTACTATGTGTCTTTGTGGCATGTGTTGCACTTAGATCAACTGGGTGGGAAAAAGGTTTAGACTGAGGCAAGTGGAGGGAACTGTGTGACATGGTGGCTATGTGATATGGGCTTGTGAATCTGTGTGTCATATTTATCTGTGTGCCTTAGTTAGAACAATGGAAGTCTTGCCTCGGTCACTTAAGGACTGAACTTTGTGCGCCATTGAATGAGCCTCTGTCACGACCACATGCTGTTATGGGGACGGGCCTAGCATAGTAAGATACTGAATTCTTGGCATTGGTTGCTCAAAGTAGAGGTAGGCTATGTGAATAGGGTGGAGGTGTGTGCTACCATAGTCGCATCGCGGGACGGTTCGCCGCTTCCCTGTCCAACGGTGTGTGTTGTACCATACACTGTGTATGGTTTGGTATGACGTAAGCACATCGGGAGCATCTATGTTAAGATGAAGTTTCAAATGCTTTGTTATGATTAGTGCTTGCAACACCGGTTGTATCTTGTGGGTAAAGTATACAAATTCTGCAGTGTAAACAATCTATTGAATAGCGCGTCATGTCATGGACAATGCTCGGGGATTTCACACGAGGGGTAGATCTTTAAAAAACTGTGTGGGAAGGGAGCTGTGTGATCTAAATCATATGGCTGTGTGAATAATCTGTTTAGGCTGTGTGTGTCTTTTTTAAATCAAATTGTTAAATTATTATTGTCTATTTGTTTTACTCACTTTCAATCTATTATTTGAATTCAACTGCAAATGTTGCATTTCTGCAAAAGAACCACAAAATGCCATTCCCTTGTAATAAGCCTGCATGTATAACTGTATTTCTGTGGTGTGACTTGCAAGTACGATGTGTACTCACGCTTGCTTTAAAATAAATCAAGCAGAAGAGGAGGAGTCTTCACCAGCATTTGAGGAGGAGTTTATCGAAGGTGCCTGATCGTGAGGTCTTGATCCCAGTCGGTTGCTTGTGGTGAATCGATGGGATGCTGCTGCCATTTCTGTTTCCGCTGCTTTATTTCTCTGTTAGCCCTGCGTGGCTTAATGATTGTAAATTCGACCATAAGGTCAAACCATTATTTGTAAATCAAACTATTCGTTTATGTTACTATTCGCTGTGTGGATCGATATTCATCTTTGTTGACACTGTGTGCACTAGCATGATCTGGGCTAGTGCATTAAACCTGAGGGTCGAGAATTGTAATTTCGGGTCCTGACATGGATCAAGAGGCACAGTAAAATCGGCATCAACAATTCTCCCTATATGAGGAGTCACGGCCTTAAGTTATACAGACATTCTAACACTACAGTGTCCAGTCTCCAAACCTCTAGGGTGCGTTTGGTTGGCAGAATCCTCCGAGGATTACCAGGAATCCTCTAGTAATCCTATGAGATTACTTTGTTTGGTAAAACATTCAGGAATCTGAACCAGGAATCTAATATTACTTTGGGAAACAGATTACCATCAATTCCAAGAATCTCTTTCCCGTAGAAAAGGGTGTCTATCTTAGATTACCAAGGGAAAGTAACCTTTGTTATTGCGTTTTTTTTATCATGTGCTTTTGATTCATCACGGTCAAATTTTGAACTTTCGTAATTCAAAATCCAAATTATGATTTATTTTAAAATTGAATATCTCGAATTATGGAATTTAAAATTCATTTTTAAAATATGAATTTCAAACCAAAATATCAAAAATTGAATCTTAAATTTAGACAATTTAAATTTGAAAATTCAAAATTTCAAGGTTGGGTTTGAAAATCTTTTTCTTTCTTTCAAATTTTGAATTCTAGATTTCAAATATTCAAATTTCGAGAATGAAATTTTATAAATCCGAATTTTGAAAGTTTCAATTTTGAGTTTGAATTTCAAATATCGAGAATTTAAACACCAAAACTCAAATTTTAAAATTTGAACTTTTGAATAATAAAAAATGAAATTCTAAATGTTGGAATTTTAAATTGTAAAATTCAAAATTTATAGATGCTAACCTCCGTGGTTTGAAATTATGATAAAGACTAATATGTAGTTTCCTTCAAATCAACCAAACGTTGGAATCTTAGATTATCGGTAATGTGTTTACCAAGAACTTGATTGAGGGAATATTAGATTACAGGAGAATATGATATTACACGCACCAAACGCACTCCAACAGATCGCTAAAGCTCTACAAATCGCGGAATGCCCCAATTGTTCAATTCCTGTGAAGATCTTATCTAAATGTGATGAGGGTATTGAAATGGTGTTCTACAAATTCCCAAACAATAAAAGTGTAGGTTCTAGGTTCTCTCTCTCTCTCTCTCTATCTCTCTGCATTAGGAAATGGATTTTCTAATCAGGTTCTGGTAATTACGGTTTTAGAAGTTGCAACATCTACTAATAATCTGGCTTCCAATTTTGCAGAATTTTTCTCACTGCAAGTTATGCAAGGGAGAGGCTGATTATGAGCCATTCCTTCATGATTTGGGAAAATTAAGGTGGAGAGTGATATAGCAGTTATGGATACTAAAGTTTTGACTACCATGGTTAACTTGAAGAAAGGTATGGTTGACATGGCAGATGGCATTGGCAAAGTAAAGACGGTGGAAAAGAAATTAATTATTCTTAGTGGCATCAGTGCATTGTGATAATTGTTGTGTTGGTTGCCATGGTGGTAAAATACCACTCTTAATTTTCTTTCGAGTCATGTAATGCAGCAATACTGTACCATGCTCTGTTGTCGCTTTTATGTATGCAAATTTATGTTACAGTTGTTTAATTCGGAAATTAACTATATTCATCGGATATTTATGTGTTCATCAGATATTTAGCTTAGTCATCTTACCAATTCAGTCTAATCAAGCTTAGGATTATTACAAGTTGATTTCAGCAATTAAAACACTGCTCAAACTCTAGTCTAAGGTATTAGTGTTCAACAACACATCTTAGATTTGAGGGATGATGAAGGTTTGTCGCGTTCTTCAGGACGATGGTGGAGGAGCTTCATTCCATCCACCCCATGAGCAGAGCACACAACCGATTCAGTTCAAAAGCGGCGATAAACATAGCAAAGTATTCCATATAGTGAAAAACAAGTGATCTCCTAAAATACTATGTGTGGTCAAAAGATTTCAATTTTAACCAACAGCATCTCTGTAAATGATATTATAATTTTTTTATTAGATTTTATGACCGATAAAAAAAAAGCTCCAGCGTTAGTCTTCGGCCCAAAACAGTGACGTCTATATACCCGGTGGCCGAAGCCTTTTACCACCATTCGGCCCATGATGTGGAGGCTGACAAACAGCTGGACCCGCCGATGTCTCCGTTCTCCAATGGCGGTCGGCGGAGCAGGAAGAACCGAAGAACCCTCGGGTCACCGGCGATTTCGCACCGTCAGAAGTCCCACCGTCTCCGATGGCATCCGCGTGGATTACGGCAGGTTAGCGCATCCGTTTTCGTTGCGCAAGAAAGAAAGTATGCTACTACACCCCAAATCAAGAATGCATCGACTGTTGTGCTAACCCACAGAATTGGCTCCAGGCGGAGGCCGGGCAATGCTTGGGAGGCGGGTGCTGAAGGATGGAATCGCCAGCTTTCACCGGGAGCGCTGCCGCTGTGCAATCTGTGAGTAATATTCTGCATATTTTCTATATTTTCTAGTTTCTATGTTTTTTTCCTTTTTTGAAAAAAAATCCTCTTGGAGGATACTAAGCAAGTCTATTGTTTTGTTGGGGACCTTCTTAGAGTATATGAGAAAAATGTAAGTGCTTTCACGAGAGATGACCATGTCAATTGGTTGGTAGTCTGGGCAATGTGTGGAGCCCTCCTCTTAATGCTACTAGTAATTTGTTGATGTGATGAAGAGAATTCAATGTATGGTCGTTTATGACATAGCTGCCGTTCTCTCCTCTCCTCCCAATGCAACCATGCTTGGAGACCTCACCATCTCCGCTCTGCCTCATCAATTTGCAGTCGTTTACATGGTCACCACTCATCAATCATCAGTCATCGTTAGTATATATTGCCATCTATGTTCTAATTTTGTAGATATGTCTACACTTTTCGAGGAAGATATAAATTTTCTTTGTAAATATATTTGATTAAGAACAACTTTCTGCACGAATGAGAAGGTGTCTTGCATATATTTCTGCAAGTGTTTTTCTAGACTCAAAAGGAGGAGCTTAGACTTTATTCATCGTAATTAAGGAGGATTCCAATCGCAACGATGTAACATTGATATCGAAAGTCCGGTGTTCTTGACATCTTGAGTCTTCTCGACGTGGTGTGTGAATCTTGAAAGGAGGAGCTTTGACTACATGGACATTACCTAATTTCAACCCTGTTCTCGACTCTTGGCCTCGAGAAGTAGTCTTACATGAGGAGATAGAGATGCAGAGAGACATGATATGGACGCATAGGATAATCAATCTGCTGCAAACATCAAGATCTTTTGACCCTGGGTTTGAAAGTTGACAAGGACTGCAGCATTTATGCTGCTTGTGCTTGAATGAGGATAAGGATAAATATACTGCGTCTTAATTTCCACACTGTTTCTAAATAGAATTCACTAGTGTGAATCTTGAAGCAGTTAATCTGGTGCTCGTTTGGCTTTCCTTTGGCATAAAAAACGTGACTTGTCATCTAAACTCGCGTTGAATATTTCGCCCGGATAAATCGGGTACACATGCATGTGCGCCAGTGGGAAAGTGTGTGCTCACACTTCGGGAGGCCTCGGTGTCTCCGCAAAAACTCTCAGCGTGTGTTGTACTTTAAAAAAGGTAACACAAGTAGTTGATAAAGCTTAATTACCACTATACAGAAGTATGGACAATGCTATGCCCCATGCGCCCGGACGCATTACTCATGTCGGACGCCTCCCTCTTATCTCCACTCGCTCACCCAGTAGTCCAGTACCCAACTCTACCAAATAAACTCAGCTCCCACCTCGAGCCTTCTTCCCTAAATCACAAGAAATCAACAATACCCCAAGTTACAAGACAGAAATCCCCTAATCCACTACTCAATCCATCTCTAATCTTCCCAGTGAAGAGAGCTCCATTGGCATCCATGGAATGCGAGCCCAAGGATCTGCAATTTTCTGGATGCCTCCTTCCCTCCCCATGCATCGCTTCAATCTACTTTGTTCTCCCCATTCAAGGCCTTGGGGAGGTCGCCGTCGTTCGTGCTCAAGCAAAGTCAAGCAATGACATCTGCAAGTGGCACCCAAGCTCGTCGCCACGGCCATGGCCCCATGAGCTCTAGCAAGATCTTGACCTCCATCGAGGTGCTTTCCCATAAGCCTTGCCCGAGCTCGCCACCACGGTAGCGCTGCCTTCGAGAGCGCCAACCGAGCTCACCGTTGAGGGCTCCTCGTCGGTGTCACGCGACCTCTCGTGCCATGGTACTAACTGCGCCCCCTCCAGATAGGTGTGTTGCGGGTGTTCCCTCGAAATGTTGCGGCTTTTTTTCTCGGTTGTTGCAAGAGGTGTTTTCATAGAGTGTTTTTTTATTGTTGTGATGTTGTTGCATCAAATATTACGGCAAGATGTATTTTGTCGTGGCCCATTTTCTCCATTGTTGCATGATCCACTGGTTTATTGCGGCCCTTTTAAAAATGTTGTAACAATTATTTTCGGATGTTGTCACTATTATTTTCAAATGTTGCAATGTTGTGACATAAAAATTTGTTTGGTCACGATATTTGAACTAGTTTTAAAACGCAACTAGATTCTATCTTGATGGTTTCATGCATTTTTTGGTGAGAATATGACTTTTTCCAATCTTTTTCTTCGCATTGTACTGTTATTTGTGCAGTTTGTTACACACATTATATACAAATGTTGTGCCGGAATATACAATGAAAAACCTTCAATCGTACGTCTAACGGTCTGAGCGCTAGTTGCTCCCTAGAAGTATATAAACGCATGTGGACGGACGGGCAGCACGCTGAGCGCAATGCCTGCGAGCTCGATGACACACAAACACACGAGAAGCTAGGTGCGCAAACAAAAAAAAAATCCAAGGGCTGGGAACACCAGTGGTATGGGATCGGACGCGTACGAAGAAACAAGGCGACGTGTCTCATCTCTTTGCGCTGTCTTTTTCCTTTGTTTATACCAGAGGATTGACCTGCATACGCAGAAGTGTCCAGAAATGTTGGAACGGCTTCAGTTTTTCGGCCGAAACCGCTTCGGCTTTTCAGATAAAAAAAACCGGAAGCCGTGCAAAGGGCGTTTTCTCGCCGGTTTTTCCGATAGCCGAAGCCGTGAAAAGCCGGAAGTCCACCCCACCCCCCCCCCACGCACGCACAGGCCCCTCCATCTTCCTCCGGGCGCGCCTGCTGCCCGCCTCCCTCCTTCCACGCGCGGGCGCCGCGCGCTCCTTCCCCTCCTCCCCTTCCGGCGCCGGCCCACCCGCGCCTCCGCCCTCCTCCTCCCTCCCCGGCCACCCCGCGCCGCCGCCTCCCTCCTCCGACAGGCCCGTAGTCTATGGTTTCAATAACAGAAGCCGGGTCTTTCACCCCTCTGACGAATACTAACAGAAGCCCTCCTCTTAGGTCTTGCACGGCGTTGAGTTCTCAAAAGACAGCAAGGCTATAGGTCCTTCTTCCCTCTGCTCTGTCCCTGCTCTCCTTTTCAAAAGCATTCCATGGCGAGTGCTTGGCGTATTGCAGGGATGGGCTGGGGTGTGACCGTATTCGGTTGGTTTCTCTCGCCCATCATCGGCTTGCTCCTGAACAAAATCTTTTCCTACCTCGGCTTTGACGCATCGCAGAAGCTCCGAGATCTGGAGATTCACACTATCCCAGAACTGAAGCGGACGCTGAGGGAAGTAGAGGAACAGAGGATGCTGAGAGCAGCAAGAAAGGAGATTTCTAATGTGGACATACTCGATAAACTGGCGACCATGCTAAGGTCTGTTTTGTACGAAGCGGAAGACATTCTGGATCTTATCGATTACCACCAAATCGAGAAGAAGGTCATAGGTGACGGTGAGTCCCATGACAGGCGATGCGTGCGTGCCGCCCTGGACAGATCAGCTGCGCGACTACCCATTTCTTGTCCACCCTCGGTTTCACTTTCCTCGGTGCAGAGGATCCGTTGCTGGTCCGGGTCCTTCGACTTCAACAACTGCTGCAGATCCATATTCGTCTGGCTCCGTTCACGAGGTTGGCATCACAAGTTACCAGCTCCCAGTTTATGAATATCAAGGAAAACAGAACTGTGGATTTTGTGAATACGCCTTCGCTGTCAATCCACGGACTGTTTTGAGATGCGCATGTATGATATCTACTTACAGACCAATCATATAGTGCAGTGTGTCCTTGTTTTACCGATTTCCCCCTTTTCTTTTTTTTTTTGATGATGCAGTCCAGTTCTGCAAGGGCAGCTCGAATTTACTGCAAGTACCAAGCATGGCAAATGGATGACTCGTGTTCAGGATAATCAGGATTTTCTCCTATTTTCTCTCTCTAGATCTACCTGAAGCCTATAATTCTGTTAGTTATTTGCGCTGACTACATTAGTGCACTGTTTGGTCTTCAAATCTTTATAGCTGACGTGTTCGTTGCGCATAGATTTCCAAGGGATAGCTGCTACAATATCTGTTGTGTGGTTACGTGTATAATGAGCTGTTTTCATCATGTGTTCCTGGATGTTCTTCGATCGGTGTTTGCATGTGTGACTTGGTGTTTACATGTTCTTGTGACTTCAAATAACTATTTACTAATTATTACATCACATGTTTCAATATCTTACATAAAGAAGTATTCTGTAATTTTGTGGTCAGTTTAACCATTCACATTGTTGGTGTATTTGCTTCGCACAATCAGTATTCCATTGTTCGTTGGAGCGGTAGTTCAAAATTGTGATGTTTTGAATGAATAGTTCCAACTTTCGTTGGTCTAACATTAGCATGAGCTCATCGTTTATGTACCAGGCCGTTTGCTATGTTTCATCGCTATACCGGGTGCTTATTTTGATAGGCGTTATTTCCATGTTGTAAAGCGTGTGATCATAGCCTCTTTTGTTAGGCTTTTATGTGTATCATGTAGGAGCACATAATTTTAGTGCATGCCTTTTTAGTTTATGTAATATTGCCTGATGGAAGATACATAGTTTATGTGGCTACGGCTGTTTTGGTGTATGTAAGGTTGCCTAATGGACTGCACATTTATTCATTCTTCCAGATATCTGCTGCACCATACAAAAACCTTGACATGTTGTTCACACAGGTAAAATACTTTAGCTGGTAATTGTGAACATCTGTTCCTCGTGATCCAAAGGACACCCTCATATCATATTCCTTGTTCCACACTGGCCTACACGGGCGCAGCGTAGTGCGCCTCATGTGCCTAGTTGCGTTGAAGCTTCCTGCTTAGGTCTTGCACGGCGTTGGGTTCTTCCTCCTGAGCCCCCCCCCCCCCCCTCCCTCATTCTTCCTCCTGAGCGCGCCGCCTGCCCACCTCCCTCCTTCCACGCGTTGAGTTATCAAAAAGACTAAGGCTATAGGTCCTTCTCAAAAAGCATTCCATGGCGAGTGCTTGGCATATTGCAGAGATGGGCTGGGGTGTGACCGTATTAGGTTGGTTGCTCTCGCCCATCATCGGCTTGCTCCTGAACAAAATCCTTTCCTACCTCGGCTTTGACGCATCGCAGAAGCTCCGAGATCTGGAGATTCACACTATCCCAGTGCTGAAGCGGACGCTGAGGAAGTAGAGGAACAGAGGATGCTGAGAGAAGCAAGAGAGGAGAGTTCTAATGTGGACATACTCAATAAACTGGCGACCATGCTAAGGTCTGCTTTGTACGAAGCGGAAGACATTCTGGATCTCATCGATTACCACCAAATCGAGAAGAAGGTCATAGGTGATGGGTGGGTGCAGCGCCTCTACGACGCTGTCGGCACTGGCTTTGCTCGTTGCAACAGGAGCTGGATGGGGCGATGCAGATCAGCTGCGCTACTGCGGTGGGCGCGGCAGAGCTTGTGCTGGTTGGGGCGATGCCGATGCATGCGTGCCGCCCTGCACAGATCAGCTGCGCTACTACCCATCTCTTGTCCACCCTCGGTTTCACTTTCCTCGGTGCAGAGGATCCGTTACTGGTCCGGGTCCTTCGACTTCAACAACTGCTGCAGATCCATATTCGTCTGGTCAGCCAATGCGATTGAGGTTGCCCGTTCTTCCCGAAACTGGTCCTATCACGAGGTTGGCATCACAAGTTACCAGGTACTCTATATCTGACCCTCCTCTTGAATTCCAGCTACTAGCACTCGCAGCAATGTATGTGCTGCGATCTTGGTGGAAGTGCCAGCACGACGTTGGATCTGATCTAATTTGCTTTGCTTTGTGAGATATGGCACCAACACTCGTAATAGAAATAAGGATCTATCTATCCTACATTCGAAAGTTTTTTTTTGCCTGAAATTAGTCAGTTTTTAGCACCATTGGATCTCAATCCAACAGGCCATCCACCTCCCCCCACCTCTGTTAGCAAAGAGCCGGCTGCTAACCCACACGAACACCTGGACTCATAGAGAGCTCAGGGCAACACACGAGAGAGACAAAGATTTGTGCAGCTCAACTCTCCACTGCTTTTCAGATTTTTCTTCTCCTTTTATTCTAACCAAAAGACCTACTGATGAGACACTAACTAAGCCGTTTACATGCAGCCACTAACACACAAGCCGTTACAATGCAGTATGACCCACTAAGGCTGGTCCCAATGGGTGATTTCTTACTACAGTTTCTTATTGCATGAAAAGCATTTAGATATCACCTTCCCAATGCATGGTATCCTAGAGTGTGGTATCCTAGGTCTTTGATATAGAGTATTTACTAGTATTTCTACCTAGGATACTGTGTATGAGTGGTATCTAAATAAGATACCAGTCTGCTCTCTCTCTTCCTTAATTACAGTGCCACATCAGATTTTTGCCTATGTGGCAGCCTTAAGAAACTTGCCAAGGTGGAGCATTGGGACCAGCCTAAACTATGCTGTTTTCATGCGCCATAACCAGCTTTATAACTAGCATTCAATGCACACTAATGCGTATGACTACTTAATTTGTCAAAACAAAAGCGAAAGCAAAGAAAGTTACAAGACTTAAAACACTAAGCGCTCACGGGGTTATTCAACAAACACCCTCTAATCATACTTAACGCCTTCTTGATCTCGGCGATGCCGATCCTTGTCTTGTGACTTCGTCGCGCCCTCGTTCTGCCTTGCGTCTGTCGTCGCGCATTGGCATTGGCCAGCCGGCAGACAAATCGTGCAATCTTTGAGAGTGAGCACATAGAGCCGATTCTAGTCTGATTACCGTGCAAGTATCACGCAGCTGCCGGTCGCGGATTGTGAAACCTCGCAAATCTGACGGCGTCTTGTAGCCGTTCTCGTCGGTGTCGAGGCTCGCTATGTTTTCTCTACATGATCGTGGGATGTAATACACCCCCGTCAGCGCAAGGTGCTCCCCGTTCTGGCAAGTGGACAAGACGGTGCCATGCCCGCGTATATCCACCATCGAGCCATCGCCGAACTTGACAGTGCCAGTGACGTCCTCGTCCATCTCCGCGAAGCTTGCTTGGCACCCGGACATATGATTACTGGCGCCGGTGTCCAAGTACCAACCGTCGTCGTGGGCGTCCTTCTCGCGCCCTAGATGCACTTGCGCGTGCACCTCGTTTACCACGTCAGTACCCCCGCCCACGAATGCCTCGGTGAGCACGCACACCTACGCCATGAGAAGCGTAGGCTTGTCGTTGTCGGCTTGCGACAAGTGGGTCTGCTTAATGCGGCGGCTTGCGGCGGTTGTCACCGCCGCCGCTACTACCTGTCATCGCCGCCGGAGGAATCATTGCCTTGCTCCCCTCTTCTTGGCGGCGTCTGCGAGCCACTCCTCCTCTTCCTCCTTGACGCCAGCGGCGTCGCGGCATGCTCACATGCTACTGCCATTAGGAGAGTCGGCTCGTCGTCCTTTTGGGCGTTGGTGAGATACGCCCGTTCTTTCTTCGGTTCATCACACTCGAACGCGAAATGGCCGAACTCTTGACAATTGAAGCACTGGATCTTCGACTTGTCAAATTTTCCGCGGTGCTTCTTCTTTTCGCCGTCTTGGCCACAACCATGGCCACCGTTGCGCCCACCATTCTTCTCTTCGGTGGCTTTGGCCTCCCACTCAGCACGCGTGAGCAGCAGGTGCTCTTCTTCTTCCTTGTCATTGCCGCGCCCTTCCAGATCTCCTCGTCGCGCCAAGCGTCCAATGGCCTCCATCAGCGACGACATCGCCGATACATCGCCCCATTGCTCAATGGTGCCGGCAATCGATGAGTGGGCTCGCTTCGGCTTCGGCTCGTTTTGGGAATTTGTCGGATGGATGGCGTATGAGCTTCTCGGCAAGACGACTCTCTCCCGCCTTGGTGATGATCTTCGTTGACCATGGTGATGAGCTTCGAACTCACTCAATGATTTTCTCCGAGTCTTCCATGTAGATACGCTCAAACTCCCTCTTGAGAGTTTGAACGCGTGCCTTCTTAACACGTTCTTCGCCGACGTGCATCTCCTTGAGCGCGTCCCAAGCCCCCTTTGCCGTCTCCTTCTCAGATATGGCCATTACAACGGCCTCCAGCACGGCTTGAACTATGGCGGCGAGAGCTATATGGTCTTTCTTCTTATCGACCAATTCTTCGCCCTCTACTGCCGCCAACACTCCTTGCGTACGCATGGTGATCTTCATCTTCACCGCCCATACCTCATAATTGCTCTCCGTGAGCATGGGGTATTGGAGGGTCACAACTCCCTTCCTCATGGCGGTACCACGGTGTCGCTGCGGCGCCTCTGCCTCTGCTTTCTGGCGAGTCCTCGACGCGAGTCCTGGTACGTGAAGGAGACTCCGAGCGTGACATCTTCACAGGCAGGAGAGCACGAAGCTCTGATACCAATTGTTGGCAAAGTGCCGGCTGCTGACCCACATGAACACCTGGACTCACAGAGAGCAACTCACGAGAGAGACAAAGATTTGTGCAGCTCAACTCTCCACTGCTTTTTAGATTTTTCTTCACCTTTTATTCTAACCAAAAGACCTACTGATGAGACACTAAC
This sequence comes from Phyllostachys edulis, assembly GCA_036346405.1. Classification (NCBI taxonomy): domain Eukaryota; kingdom Viridiplantae; phylum Streptophyta; class Magnoliopsida; order Poales; family Poaceae; genus Phyllostachys; species Phyllostachys edulis. Next base: position 56,675,875 of record CM070566.1, read on the forward strand.
TAAGCCATTTACATGTAGCCACTAATACATGAGCCGTTACAATGCAGTGATGACCCACTAAACTATGCTGTTTTCATGCGCCATAACCAGCTTCATAACTAGCATTCAATACACACTAATGCGTATGACTGCTTCAGCTGTGCAAAACAAAGAAACCGAAAGCAAAGAAAGTTACGAGACTTAAAACACTAAATGCGCACAGGATTATTCAACAACCTCCTATTAAAACAACCAACCAAACTTCTTCCCCGTGCTCCACCGCCGCCACCTTCTTCCTTTCCGGATCTGCCATCGCCACCCCGTCTCCTAATTTCTAGTCGATTCCCATGCTCCCCCGCCGACCTCAACCACCCACCGCCTCCTCCAGGCCATGGTGGTGTCTTGCCACCACCGCCTCGCCGCCCCGCCACTGTGCCAGTGCCTCCACCGCCTCACTCCTCTATAGCCGGGCCTCGATGAACCCAAAACCTAATCCGGCGAAGCGCCCCGCCCTAACTCGCCACCACCGCCGCCGCTGCCGGAGAAGACAACCATGCCGCCGGCCAGAGCACGAATCATGGCACGGATCTAAAGGTAAGAAATTTGATTGATTTCCTAAAAAATTTCAGTCGACTGATGTATAGCAGATTTGTAGAAATAATGTGCATGACATGCACGAAAATGTGAGCAAAGGTTGTGGGCATGATTGATAGGTGGATGTGGCTGGAGGGGTTGTAGGATCAAGAATAACCAACTAGAGATGGTTAAATAGGAGGTTTTTAAATTCTTTTGGGTTAAAATCGGTTTTTGAGCAAAGTGTAGAATAAATACGTTTTTCACAATTCAAGGTCTAAATAATCTAAGGCTCACTAAGTGCACCAACAAGCTAAGTCTAAACTAGTTTTGCAATTCTAGAGTGACAAGTAAGCAATTCAAGTTCTACGAATGTAAATGCACAAAGTAAAAAGCTACAAGAGATGACAAATGATGTTTTCCCGTGGTTTTGGTGTTGGACCGAAAAGGCGACTACATGGGGGGTTTTGAATAGGAGTACCTACTCTTTTTCAACCCCGACAGTATTCGACTTTTTCTTCACTCCAGTAGCTATGCAAGCTATGAAGATCAGAAACACAAGCAGAACGGAAGTCTTACGTTGAACCCGACGAACCCCGATGTCAAAGACCTAAGGCTGGTCTGACTGCCGTTGGTCGGCCGGTCTAGCCGCTTGGGAGAGCGATCTGACCTCGGGCTACAGAGCAGCAGCCCCAGATGATCACAAAACGACCAAACTTTTGATTATGTGAACCAAATCCCCTGAGATTTCAACCATAGCTCATCGAGAAGGTCAGGAACTTGTTCTAATCGATGATCGGGACAATCGAAACCAAGGTTCGACGAATTTCTTGGATGAGGTCAAGAAGGCACAAAACCCGGGGAAATTCAAACTTTGATTCAAAAGCTTGCTCGTGGGTGGATGATGGTCAAGATGACCTTAGATTAGATCCCACATGTCTTAGCAAGCAAGATCACAGTAAGAACCCAAACAAAAAAAAAACCAAAGAAACACAAAAATCCCATAGGCATTAAAAAGAGCAAGAATAAGAGAGAACTCATCTTGGGGGCAAATCTTGTTTGGATTGATTCAAGAGATTGTTGGTTTATAGCCACTCCACTATGAAGGACAAAAGCTCAACACCTGAGCACTTAATCAATCCATCTCTCGCAAACCCTAACCTCCTCTATTTTCCTCTCCTAACCCTAAATCACAAATTAGGGTTTCCTAGGCTCAAAAGCATGAAGGTGCAAATCCTGCACTTCTCCCTTTTATAGTGGAGGCTAGGTTTGGAGAGAAAACCTTATCGAGCACCCGTTAAGCCCACATACAAACGGATTTACACTCATGCACGCTTCTCAAAGCAAATGACGAATCGGGTCTCCCGAATCCGTCTCTTCATGAACTCCGTCTTCTCTTGACCTAAACTACCGCTCCTTGCGCCGCAGTTTCTCCAAAGATCACCAACCCGATATTTTGGTGAAGATACCAAAGTACCCCTTCTCGATCCTTCTCCAAAAGCCGAGTCCAATCATCGTGAAGCAATCCCATACTTCATCACGTGTAGGTTCATCAATGACTCTCTTCATGTCGGTAAGTCTCCTATTCGGCTCCCACCAAAACCACCATGACACTTGCACCGACCCCTAAGCCACTTGATGTAACCTGTCGCACCGAACTCCTTATTCGGTCGTTCTTGTCCATCTCGCGCCATGCTTGAGTCCAACCACTTCACCCGGTATCTTCGATCGTTCTGAACCTCAGCTCTCCTAGCATAGTCCCAACCATCCTCACCATTGACCGTCGTTGACTCCAAGCCACCTGCACAACAATAGACCAAGAAATCGATCACGGGCACAAGTTCCACGCAACTTAACCCAAGTTATCCAAAACATGTATCATGCAACACCTATGCACTGAAACTCATGACTTTGGCCGAATCCGCGCACTTCACCGCCTTCCTGGCGCATGAAGCAACTCACCGCCGGTCGGATCGCCGCCTCGGCGGTCGACCACCGGCCACCGATCGATCACGCTTAGCTAACCGATCGGTGCCCGCGGTCGACCGCCAACCAACGGCCGATCAGACCGCTTGAGACTTAGGAAATTTTCCCACTGTCTCAAACTGCACTCTCTCTGGAAATTTCAAACTCTATCTAGTTTATCCTCAAAATTCCATTTTCAATGAGACCAAGTTCAAACACATCCTCAAACCTTTCTTCACATGTGATTTTTGGCCGATTCCAAAAATACACAATCTCACTTTTCGGCCGGTCAGACCGTCGGCCACCTGGCCAGTCCAACCGCCCACAGGGACGGATAGACCTCCTCTTCTTGACAGTCAGCAGTAACTTCCCGAAAACGAGGGTTTCTCCAAACGCCTCGATACTATTGCCAATTGTTCAACACACTAAGATTAGGATCATATACCCATGATCTCCACACTTGGAGACTTGCCATTCTCCCCTAATCCACGTTGAGGAAGTGCAAACGAATTAGACCAACTCCATACGAGCACACCCCTCAATCAACTAGTGGTAGCTCTTCTCCTCCCCGGATAGGTGAGCTCCAACCTTCACAAAGCCACCGGGCCTTCTCACAAGCTCCTTGGGAAGATCACCAGTTCCCACTACTCCAAGCCATCTAGGAAGCGGCAACCTCCAAGAGTAACAAGTCAATGACGCTTGCTTGAAGATGCCCAAGTGTCACAAAGCTCAAACAATGGATGCAAGCACTTGAATGCTCTCAACTACCTCACGAAGATGATCAAAATGCTCAAGAGATGGAGACAAGGCAACGACTCAAGTGCATTTAATGGGGTTCCAAGAGCTTCCCCTTGCTGCAGGAGAGGGGGTATTTATAACCCCATCAACCAAACTAGCCATTAGGCTCGAAATGGGTTGAACTCAGAGTGCCCAGTCAGATCGGGCTTATATGGCCGGTCAGACTGGCCCTTGATTCCAACGTCTATTTACTTTGCATTAAATGCACAGTAACTAGCCATTACAGCCAAGGCCCGATCAGACTGTCCACATACGTGTGGTTAGGCCGACATTTGATCTAAAGGAGATTGGATTTGCAATGCTTTTGGAAAAGTTTGATTGCCAATCAAAGTGTGGTCAGACTGGCACCACGATCAGACCGGCAAATACACAGTGGTCAAACCGGCATATGATCTCAGGAAGGTTGGGTTTGCGGTGCTTCTTGAAAAGTTTGATTACCAATCAAAGTGCGGTCAGACTGACAGTGTGGTCAGATTGGTAAATGCATGGTGGTCGGACCGGGCAAAGAAATCAGCTAGAAGACACCCAAAACATTGGTTCTGGAAAATCTTGACCGTCAACCAAAGTGTGATCAGACAGGATAGGCCAGCCAGACCGATGTTTTCATGGCGATTAGACCGCGCTACAGGAAGCTCAAAGACACCCAAAGCATGCCATCTAGAATGATTGTTCGGCTACTGCACTGTGGTTAGACCGCAATATCTTATTAGACCGCACCTCGATAACAGCCAGGGCAAGGAAAATAGGCATTCTGGAAAAATCTGACTGGCTCCAAAGCCTCAGTTAGGACAAGACAGGCGGTCGGATCGCTTAAACCAAAAGAATGCACAAGGGATTTTATGCAATTCAATGAGCTAGCATTCGACAAAGTTTGAGCAATATGGCTCAATGATGCTATCAAATTACTAGCCAAAAGACTCCTCTTAGTAGTATGACAACCTATACTAACAATCCGGTCTTAATCACCAAACTCCGAGACCGGTAGAAACTATGAAAAGGGTCCTTAGCCCTCTTTTTACTTTTTCCTTGAGCTAGATACATTTGTTGTTCATTCTTTAAGTGCTTTACATGCTCCTTTTCAATTCCAGAACTAAACCTTTTCATTAACTCAATGGACATGCTAATCCCTTAATCATGGTTGTCATTAATTAGTAAAACACAAATTTAGGGACCTAGATGCTTCAGGGGTTCCGGCACGATGGCGCCATGGTGAAGGCCAACAGTAGCGGCACTGGTAGCGGGGTGAGAGACAAAGAAAATGAGAAGGCTAGAAAAAGTTTATCTCTTGCTTTTAGGAATAAAATATAAAATACCAATTTTATCACTGCTAATAAAACAACATCAAACAAAGGAAATTTATCTCATACTCTCTCTGTTTCTCAATATAAGCCCATTCTCTTCGGAAGCATGTCTTTTCTTTTCCTACAATGTAAGTGTTAGAGATATATTAGAGATAGGAATATCTTTGTATTCCTTATCTGTCTTTTGTATTGCCTTATCTGTATATGGCATGCACCCTATATATATTGCCCATTGGGCATCTGAATACATACACACAATATTCATAACAAGGTATCAGAGCAAAGGTTAGGGTTAGGACCAAGCCACGGCGTCGGGCATAGCTTCGCCTCAGCGCCTCGCAGTGCCCTTGACCTCCGTGCGCCTCCTCCCTGCCCGGATCTGCCGCTACAGCCTCCTCCGAGTGGCCCACTTATTGCCGAAGCGTGCGTGGAAGCGTGCGTGGGCGCGGAGGATGGTGTTGTCCTCCTCGGGCGTGAAGGGTCTCCGCAGTCGCCTCGTCCAAATGGTGACGACGGATTTGATCTACCGTCAGCATGCTCGGAGATGGCGGATCCACGACGGTGCTTGGGGACGACTGCCTTCCCCTCCGTCTCAGGCACCGACCCCAACAGAGGATGAGGACGACGCCATGGGCGACCGCCCTAGTAGAGGGACTGCCGCCGCGCGCTTCCTGCGACGCGGCTCGCGCCTCCTCCACGCTTGACTTCGACCTCGAAGGATCCGGCACCTGGGCCTCCTCTGCTGCCGACTGCTTCTAGGGTCGCGCTTTCCTAGCGCGCATGCGCTGTCGGCTTCGCGCTTTCACCCACGCCGACGTCCTCTGCTAGGTGCCGCCTCCCTCCTTTGCCGCGCGGATGCATCTTTGGCTTGGTGCTTGGTGTTGGTGGAGAGAAGGCGTGTTGATGCTTGTCGATGGTCTTCTTTGTGTCTTGTGGCGTGATGGAGAGTTGGTGGTATTGAAGCAAGGCTACAATGCTTGGGCAGCCAATGAGCATGGAGTGAGTTCAATGGCAGCTTTTTACGGCATCATTTATTGGGCTGCCGATGGTGCTGTTGATTGTGATGCTACAAGTTTTATTGGCTCACAGATGTTTTCCGGTTGGGGTCTTTGGTACTGGCTTTTGCTTGGTAGAATAATCGGAAGGCTCTGGAGAATGGAGATGGTTGGCTGTGCTAGCTCCCAATTGGTGGTTCAGCTGCCTGCATGCTGTTTGCTGCCGACTACTAGCTATTCTTGTTGTGCTACTATTTTTGCTGCTACAGCTAGCTATGTTTTGTGTCGTTTTTTTTCCGCTGCGTCCATCTAAGTCTATAAAACTCTATCCTTAGAGTTCGTCTATGCCATGCGAGTCCACAAATTTATTGTCAGTCATAGAAGCATAGGAATTTCTTTGCATGGTAGCAGCCGCTGCTCTTTTCTTCGAGCCGCTGCAGATCCGCCGTCTCAAGCTTTTAAGGTCGCCGCGCTTGCTGTGCACTGCGTCTTTGTTGTACTTCTTGTGCATTGCGCCGTGCTTCTTCCGCATTGCGCCTCCATTGCGCTTCTATGCATTGCGTCGCGCTTCTTTTGCATTGTGCATCTGTTGCGCTTCTTGTGCACTGCGCCACCACCGTCTTGGGCTACGATCTGCGCCGCTATGCTTTTGTCTATTCCTATCCGGCTTGATTTGACAGATTTCTCTATTTGTCGGTTTCATCATCTTCTTCGTCATATTGCCGCGGTCGACTTTGCTCTCGCACCTTGTGTTTTACGGGCTATCACATGACCCCGGATCGGAGATCTTTTATCGACATATTTTCCAAGAGCTGCATGCTACGACGACATTATCAAGACTCGGACTTTGGATTTTTCATATTTTAGTGTCGATATTATCAAGACTCGGACTTTGGATTTTTCATATTTTAGTGTCAACCCATTCCAAATGTAATACTATTGCATACACCTTGCATTTGAGGGGGATGTTAGAGATATATTAGAGATAGGAATATCTTTGTATTCCTTATCTGTCTTTTGTATTGCCTTATCTGTATATGGCATGCCCCTATATATATTGCCCATTGGACCTCTGAATACATACACACAATATTCATAACAAGTCTAAATGTTTAGTAGTTGTTGGAATATTTCCACTCTCTACCCTTGCTTTAATACTGTAGAAGAGGTTGAGTGGTTTGGAACATTGTCTTGTTGACCGGTGTTAATCGAGTACAGCTTTTCTTTCATTCTTTTAAAATAACAATGGGCATATTTTTACCGGCAAGGGTAGTTACTTCCGTAGAGGGGACATATTAGTTATATTCCAGATGCAATCTCTGCATGTTTAAATGAACCCAATAGACAGGTTAAGTATAGGGATCTGCCATGCTAAATAGAACTTTAAGGACATAATTGATCAGAAAACTGGATAAGCTTTAGTTTCTTTGGGGCAATTTGCTACCTCTGTTTCCAAAAAGTAGATGTCGTTTTGGACGTTGGTAATTTGATATAGTCCCTGATACACACCTTTGGCCATTAGGCTTTATAGTAACATGTTCATATAAAATATAAAAATCATAATATGTCGGTAGTACTTTTGCTTAACATCGAAAAGAAGTGAAGTTAGAAATATAAAATTCCAAAGGAGTCCGTCTGCTATATAACATCACAATCACTATTTATTATGGAAAACAACATTGCTATGGAATATTCCGTTAGAAATTTTCTAAAATGACACATATGCCCCTGCCCATCTTCCTGTCAAACTCTAAACGGTGCTAGTAGCAGTCACTGCTGTCCATGTAGCCGCCATTGCCATTAACACCGTCTTCTTCCTCTCTTTCGGCCCAGCATCTTCGGTGACCTCAGAAACACTCGAGGGGATAAAGGTCATTTTGCCTATGTCAATGGTGTTTTCATAATTAACAATGATTGTGATGTCATTTAATAGCTGATGTGCTTTGCGATATTAGTTCTTCAATTTTCACTTTTGTGATCTTCTGAGCTAATTTCCCCCTTTTCATTTAACTAATCTAAATACCTTTTGTGTAGATTAGTGGCCAATGTTTGAAAAGTTTGATTGCACACATTAGTACTCAATAGAGAATACTAGTGGAATGTGTAGCTTGCATAATAATTTGAGCATTTGCTTCTCGCAGGAGGATGGCATTCCAGTAGATTCTTTCCTGCCTACTATTGCTAGATGGAATTTGAAGAAAAGAATAGAGAAGCTAGAAAATACTGTCACTGGAGTGCAGAAATCTCATCTGTTGAACCAGGAAAGAAGCAGTGCACTGAACGATAGTGCCAACATGAACAGGAGAAGCATTAGATCAAGTGCTTCACGGAAAGTATTCGGTCGAGAAGAGGAGCGTAAAATGATAACAAAAATGCTTCGTGAGGCACCAAGCTCCAGTAGCAGTAAATGCTATTCTGAAATTGGCATATATGGCATTGCTGGGTCCGGGAAGACTACCCTGGCAGAATATGTTTGTGACTATGAAAAGGAGGCTAAAGATAAATATTTCTGGCCTATCATGTGCATTTATGTGTCCGAGACTTTCAGAGTGGAAGATATATTTCATGATATGTTGGAGGAGATCACGAAGGACCGGGAAGAGGACCGGGAGGAGATCACGAAGGACCGGCACTCCAATATTACAGATCGTAAAGTCCTAAAAGCGAGGTTGCAGGAAGAATTGATAGGCAAACGTTTCTTGTTGGTACTGGATGATCTCTGTGACGTCAAGGATAGACAGGAACTGGAGGAGCTACTTTCTCCACTCAATGTTGGAGAGAGTGGAAGCAAAATCCTGGTAACGTCCCGAAGAAAAGATGCACCTCTAGTTGCTCAGAGACCTATTGCAATATCTGATTTGAGTGAGGAGCAATACTTGTCGATGTTCATGCATTATGCACTTGACGATACAAGTGTTGATGATCGAGAGTATATACAAATTGGGAGCGAGATTGCGAAAAACCTCCACAAATCACCTATTGCAGCAGTAACAGTGGCAGGACAGCTTTGGAGAAACCCAGATCTCGGTTTCTGGGAAACAGTTGCCAACCTTGACCTGTTGAATCAGACCATGGGAGCTCTGTGGTGGAGCTATCAGCAACTTGATGTGGATGTCAGGCGATGCTTTGAATACTGTAGTATTTTCCCCAAAAGATACGTGTTGGAACGAGATAAGCTAGTTCACATGTGGATAGCACAAGGGTTTGTGAAGGCCACCAAAGCAAGCGAGGATATAGAAGATGTTGGCAAGTCCTACGTTCGTCAATTGCAGTCATGCTCATTTCTTCAACTAAAGAGAAAGACCAGTTCCGGAGAGTACTTCACAGTTCACGATCTGTTGCACGACTTAGCAGAGAGGGTTGCTGGAAGCGACTGTTTTAAAATTGAGAGGGGTATTGTGGGACAAATTTCTCACGATGTTCGCCATCTTTATATTAAGTCCTACGGTAAAACAGTACTCCCAGAGCAGATTTTTGAGTTAAAAAACCTGCGCACTCTAATCCTGCGTTGTTCTGTCAAGAGGATGAGTAAAGAAGTTTTAGAGCGCGTGTTCATGAGCCTAGAGAAGCTGCGGGTGGTGCACTTGGAACTACGAAGGTTGAAAACTGTCACGAAAATAAGGAAAACAATCCCAGGATGTATTGGTCAACTAAAACATCTGCGTTATCTTGGTATTTTTGCACGCATTCCCATCGACGTGACTTTGCCAGCCGAATTTACCAAGCTTTACCATCTGCAGGTGTTCTCTGTCCCACCTGGCACTCATTTGCATTTTCCCTCCAAGGAAAAAATGACCAACCTTATCAATTTGCGGTATATGCACACGGGGTATGGCGTGAACTTTCCTGATGTAGGGAGGCTGACGTCACTCCGAAATTTGTATCGCTTTCATGTGAGGAATAAGAGGGGATACGAGATACAACAGCTGGAGCACCTAAATAAACTTCGTGGCAAACTGTATATCGATGGTCTTGAAAATGTGAAAAGCAAGGAGGAAGCTCTTCAAGCCAAGTTAGCTGGCAAGAAACACCTAACAGAGCTGACGCTGCGATGGGGCATACCGTGGTACCTAACAGAGCTGACGGAATGGAGGACTTGTCATCAGCGTTGCTCTCCAGAACTTCAAGCGGAGGTACTTGAGGGTCTCCATCCACCGTCCCAGATTACATCACTTTACATCTGGGACTACGGTGGTCTGAGGTACCCAAGTTGGTTGTCGGGAGATCGGGTCAATGATCCAGCCTTGCAAAATCTTATGTTCTGGCGTTGCAATGGATCAGATGTCCCCCCCAGGATTGGCGGGTTTTTCGTTCGTTTGTGTACACTTACAATTTTTTTCTGCAGTTGGAACTCTTTGCCTGCGAACATGGACCGCCTAACATCGTTGGAGGAATTGAACATCCAAAAGTGCCCGAATATCCAGTCACTGCCGAAACTCCCCCAATCCCTCAAGAAATTTATACTTCGTTATAGCAACCGCTCTCTCACCGAGAGCTGTCAGATGATTGGACATCCAAATTGGGAAAAGATTAGGCATATTGATGAGAAAATGATCGATTACATGTAAGTTTGCTAATTTATTTTCTTTCTCTTCCGTTTGTATTAGTAGTTGAGTACGTGTAATACACAATGCGCAAAGAAAATGAACAGCATTTCTATTCACGCCGTTTGTTAAATAAATATTAGTGCAATTTATGTTCCTTCAATTAAGTGCACTCGTGCAGCAACAGCACCCACCATTCTTCTCCATATATGCAAGACGCAAGCGTATTTCCATAGGGTATTTTTTGGTCCTATAACTATTTGTGAAAGAAGTCCGAAAAGAAGCGAGAGCCTTTTGTGCAGCATACTCTGATAGTTTGAATTTAAAGTTTTCTATCGATAATTCATTTTGTAATTAATGAGGGGGACTAGCTCTGTGTATATATCCAGCGTGGTAAGTTGCACACTTGCACTCAGATTTTGTGCAAAAGGTGATAATGTGATCCCAATTAACACTATGCATCCATAGTCTGTACATTGATAAAAGTCGTGCTATATCTCGAATATCAGTAAGATTTTGGTTGGTTTCTTGGTTATTTGTGAGTGAAATGAGCAATGCTGAATTGCCATGAACCGTGTTTTTTTTTCTTCTCCCTGTGAATTGAACAGCGGCAACGTTACATTGACATGGGATCTACACATGTTTTTTTGTTAAGATATGCTGTAGTAGATATAATCGGTAGAATTGCTGTTGGAGATATCTTTAAAGCTATCTGTAATTCAGTTTAAAGTCTGTGCTATCTCCTCTGTTCAGGACCGATGTCTAAAGGATATCTGAACCTGTAACCCGTTGTCATATGGGACTGTAGCTTGTCCGGCAATCTACCGACAGTATATAAATACAATTCCTGATGACCAATTGGTCATTGCGGCAAATATATTTTCATGGTATTAGAGCTAGCAAAGACAATGTCGATATCATCTATTGCCTCGTCTACCATCTCCTCTTCCTCCACATCCATGGTAGGCCTTGCCACATCTTTCCAGATCAACCATGTCATCAACATCAAGTTCGACAAGGATAATTACTTGCTGTGGAAAGCATAGTTTCTCCCGTATCTGAGGAGTTCTCAGCTCATTGGATACGTAGATGGATCTCTTCAGTGCCTGGCAAGGATGATCACGACGACGACAAATTCAGGAGCCAGCCAAACTTTGAATCTAGCATTTCTGGCCTGGTACAACCAAGATAAGATGGTGCTCAGCAGGATATTTTCCTCGCTGACAGAAGAGATGTTGTCTCATGTCATGAACATGATGACGACACATGAAGCATGGACAACACTAGAGCATATGTTCATGTCCGGATTGCAAGCACGCATAGTTCAGATACGTATGCAGCTTGTGAATCTCAAGAAAAAATATCTCTCCGCAATAGATTACTTTCGTCAGATGAAAAACCTAGCAGATACTCTATCTGCCATTGGTATGCCGCTTCGCCAAGACGAGGTTGTTTCTTATATCCTTGCAGGACTTGGATCAGACTATGATGCTTTTGTCACGTCCATCACGACTAGATCGGATGGACTAACTCTTGACGATGTTTATGCTTATATGTTGAGCTATGAGTTCCGAATGGAGCAAAACAATGCTGAATTGCAGACTGGTGGTTCAGGTTCCTTAGCCAACTTCACAGGGCTAATTAAGGCAACCGAGGCAGCTTCAACAACAACCAAAATCAAAACCAAGGTGGGAGAGGACGTGGACGTGGTCGTGGCAACCAGAATTAGGGAAGCAATAGCAACTCCGGTCAGGGAGGCCGTGGCCTGCGACCAATCTGTCAAGCCTGCGGGAAAGCTGGACATATAGTAATCAAGTTTGATCATTCATATAGAGGGGCACTCGACCCAAATGGCAGCAATGACGACTTCTTACCAGGTTGATCCGAACTGGTACACAGACACTGGAGCAATAGATCACATCACAAGTGATCTAGACCGACTCACGATGCATGAAAAGTGCCATGGTGCTGATCAAGTGCAAGTCGGCAATGTAACATGTTTATCTCTAATGTTGGTCGTTGTTCTATTAATACTACTGCTAAATATCGTGTCCTTAGGAATGTTCTGCATGTTCCTAAAATCTCTAAAAATCTCATATCTGTTCACAAACTTACTCTTGACAATGATGTTTTCATCGAATTCCATCCCAACTACTTTGTTGTCAAGGATCAGGTGTCGAAGAGAAAAAATTCTCAACGGCAGATGTGAGTCCGGACTCTACCCTATCAAGTCATCCACAATAAAGTCATCCAAGATCACCATGCTCAGTCAGAAAGCAAACAAGGAGCAATGGCACGCTCGTCCTGTTCATCATTTGTCTCAAGTAGTTCAATCTATTTTGCATTTGAATACATTGCCGCGTCTTAGCTCCACACATATATCTGTGTGTAATGCATGTCAGCGTGCAAAGAGTCATCAACTACCCTATTTGATGCAGACAGATTATCTTTAACTAATGTTTCTGTTATTTCAGATTTAATAGTTGATAAAAACAGTGAGCATGATATACATATTAGCAAGGTTGCTGCCGAGAAGGAGGAAAGAAAAGAGGCTTATGTCCATGCGGTTGCTAATGGGGTTGAAACCCTAACCGTGAATAGAGCGCATAGGAATGCGGCACATGGGCTGGTGCATGCAAATGCTGCGGTGCAAAACAAAGCAAGAATCCGAATCAAAAGGAAGTCCTTCTCCGACACGTTTCCAAGAGATAAAACAAAATCACCTCAGATTAAAAGGCAAGGAATTAGGGATAATATGTTCAGATTGGAATCAGTACATGGGAACCCTTCTCTACGTGAGTTCCTTTCCTTGTGTGCCTTAGGTTGTGGGCCACCTACCATTGAAAAGAAGACAACACATTAGAAGATATGAGCCTAGAATACATATTGGTTCGTTTTGAATTCCAATATCCAAATATAGTTCTTGTTAGGCTGTCCAAAAATTGCATGTAATTTCCTATTTTGCAAAGAGTCCGAATAGGATACTTGATTGATTGAGTTGGTTTTAGATACTATTCATGCGTACTGTTCACGTGGTAGATTCCGAAATTAGGAGAGTTTGAGTTATGTGTGTTTAGGAGGTTGAGTTGGTTTCAGATACTATTTGCGTGTACTGTTCATGCGTGGTAGATTCCGAAAATAAGAGAGTTTGAGTTATGTGTGTGTAGGAGGTTAAGTTGGTTTTGGACACTATTCACATGGTATTGTTCATCCGAAAGTAATTGTGCTTGCGTGGGAGGCTATTTAAGCCCCATGGCCTCACCATGTAAAAGTACACAAGTTGTGATTTAGATAATGAAATGTAGAAAAGCTATTTTGGCGCATATCGTGTGTTCTTGAGATGAGTTGAGAGAGATTGAGAGAAAAGGATTGAGCGAGAGAGATCAAGAGTTCAGGTACTGTTCATGCATGGACACTGTTCACCGAGGCTACTACAATACTTGCAATTCAATCTATTAGATTGATTTATAAGTGTGTCGATTTTCTTGCAATTCAATTCAACCGAATTAATTTGTGAGTTTGTTATTCCAGCGCGAAAGTCAGGCAACAAACGGATTAAATCTCATCTGGACGTTTGATCCACATCACTATTCCTTGTCAGTTCATACATCTATATCTCCTCTAGAACTTTTGTTTTCTGATGTATGGGGTCTTGCACCTCAATCTGTAGGAGGATACAAGTACTATGTGAGTTTTATCGATGATTTTAGCAAATTCACATAGATTTATTTACTTCGTGCCAAATCTGATGTTGAGAATGTGTTTTTACAGTTTCAAAACCATGTAGAACGAATTCTTGACAAGAAAATTAAATGTGTTCAATCAGATTGGGGCAGGGAGTATCAGAGACTTCATCATAGATTCTTTCAAAATATTGGCATTGATCATAGAGTTTCATGTCCCTACACACATCAACAAAATGGATCATCTGAAAGAAAGCATCGACACATTGTTGAGACTAGCCTTGCACTTCTTGCGCAATCCTCCAGGCCTATAAAATTTTGGGATGAAGCTTTTTCTAATTGCTACATACCTTATAAATCGGCTACCTACTCGTGTTATTGTCAATTCGAGTCCTCTTGAGTGTTTGTTCGGTGCAAAACCCAACTATTCTATGCTAAAAATCTTTGGGTGTGTTAGTTGGCCTCATCTTCAACCATATAACGGTCGCAAGCTTTCCTTTAGATCGAAGGAATGTGTGTTCCTAGAGTATAATTCCCACCATAAAGGATATAAGTGTTTGGATATTTCTTCTGGTCATGTTTACATATCTAGAGATGTGATTTTCGATGAGGGAGTTTATCCTTTCTCTCGAAATCTTGAGAATCCTACACTGGCCAAAACAGTGCATCCTCCATACACATATCTTCCCATGACACCTCATTCGGCACCAATTCTTCCTGTGTCATCTTCCCAAAGCAGTAGTATTTCCAGTTCAACTAATCAACTGTCACAAGATAGGAACTGAGCCTAGCTCAGTTGGTGGGAAGGTGTGGGTGTACACCCCCCACCACCCAGGTTCTAGTCCTCTTCTAGATGAATTTAGGTATCTATTTGGCTATGTGCATCCTTAGTTGGTGCAGAGGCCAGGAGTTGTTAAAAAAAATTGTCACAAGATGTGCATCCTGCTCTTTCTTTTGATTCTGCCTCAGCAGGTGATGAATGTTAGAGATATATGTCTAAGTGTGTTATTCCCCATTGTTATGAGGGGTTATGTGCATATTCACCACTTGTATTTTGTGTATATATACTGGCTCATTGGCCTCATATTGAATACAAGCACTATTCATAACATAGTATCAGAGCCAAACTAGGGTTAGGGTTTCTCACGTGTCTCACGTGACAGGCGCCGGCCTCCTCAGCCGCCGGTTGCCGCTCGCCGCCCCGTTGCCTCTGCTCCTGTGCTTCGTCTTCGTGGTCGCCTCGTCGGCCTCTCCGCCCGATCCGCCTACTCGGTCGCTCTTCGACGGATCCGGCCGCCGCTCCATCGTCGGTCGCCCGCGTGTTCTTTGGATCATCGCGCGCCATCACGACCGTCGGATCCACCGCGCCGCGTTACGCCGCGCTGTCGCAAAACGCTTCGAGGCCGCCGAGACGCGCGCACGCGTTACCCTACGCGTCGCCGAGTCGCTTCAGCCGCCGCCATCGCTGAGTGCCTCCGCCGCCGCCGACGGCGCGCGCGCGTTCCCCGCGTCGCCCGGCCGCCGGTCACCACCGCCGTGCTCGAGCTCTTCACGCCCGCCGCCGAAGCCGAAGCCGCGGCGAGACTCGGGAACCCTAGTTCCCCTTTCGGTCTCAGCCGGAACTGTTTTGCTTCGTGAGCGAGCGGTTTTCATTTAAGTCACCAGCGGAAAACGTCGATCTAACGCGCGCCATCGGCGCCGCTGTTGAACTCCGTTGCCTTAATCGCCTTGTCATCGGCGCCGCCTACCAAATCTTATTTCTCTCCTCATTGCCGGTGATCTTGATGGTGTTAATTACACCGACTTCGTGTCTCACATGCGCATCCACATGCGTGGTCTTCGTCTCTGGGGCGTGCTCTCTGGCGATGTCGTCTGCCCGCCTTGCCCTACTCCTCTGACGGAGCCTCGCTGTCGCCTTGCCCCGACGGTAAACAAAAATTTCTTCTTTGAGGCCGTTCGCCTTGCTGATGATGAGGCTACCTTTGTCTACCAAGAGGCTCTGGATTCCTACAAGGATCGACTGACCGCCTACACTCAGTGATACGACAGCGGCGCTCATTGCTGCTTGTCTTCATCGCCGATATCGACCTCGATTTTCTTCTGAGGTTGTGGGACTCTCTTCGGCTTTCCAGATGTGGACTCACCTTCGTCAGCGTTACGAGCCCTCTGGTGATGCTCTGTACCTGTCCGTGGTCCATTAGGAGCACCCTCTTCAGTAGGGTGATGCTACTATTGACGCTTTTTACGCTCAGAGCTCTACTGTCTGGCGTCAGCTGGACTCTCTCCGCACTACTAGCCGCTCGTTCTGTCCGTGTTGCTCGGCCGTGCGTCTTGACACAGGTTTGGCTGGTCTCGAGTTCCTTACTCGCCTTCATCCCGAGTTCGGCAGAGGCGTGCCCGGCTCCTTGCACGCCACCCTCGTGTCACTCTCTGGAGGCTCTTCTTGAGATCGACGGAGGAGACTACTTTGAGTGGTCTTGATGCGATGCCACTCCCCTCTGTGCTTTCGCCGCTCGTTCTGCTACTCGCCTTCTCCGGGGTGCCACGGTGGTGGTGGCGCCCTCCATCCGAGGTGGCCGTCCTCACTTTGCTCCTATCTGCGACAAGGTCGGCCACATTGAGTCGAGTGCTATAAGAAGCGGCATCTTTCACGGCGTTCTTCTCATCGCTCGGTGCTTCTACATCGGCGTCTGCATCGACTCCTTAGGTAGTTTCTCTCCTTGGCGAGAGATAGCAGACTTCGATGCTCGCTGCCGCTTGAGTTCTTCCTCGATGAGTTACGCAAGTTACGCTCTCGACTCTTCTGCACCGAGAAACCACCCTCTACACAGTCAGGTACCTCCCCATGGATTCTTGATTCTGGAGCATCTTTTCACATGACTTGATGTTTCCACTCTGTCCTTCATTACACCTCTTGATTCTCCTGTTAGTGTTCTTCTGCCGATGGTACCTCTCTTTACATGCGTGGTCGAGGACCTCTTAGCAACTCATCCTTTCATGTTCCTTCTGTTGCTCATGTTCCTCGCCTTACCATGCAGCTTCTTTCTGCTGGGCAGATTACCGATCTTGGTTGTCGGGTCATTCTCGACTCTGACTCTTGTTGTGTTCAGGACCGCCACACGGGAGCTCTGGTTGGTTCTGGCCCTCGGCGCCTTGACTCACAGCGTCTCTGGGAGCTTGACTGGCTTCACCTTCCTTCCGCTGCCACCGTCGCTGCCAGTCTCTCCGCTTCTGCCACTCCGTCTACCGGCTCTTTCCAGCAGTGGCATCACCGTCTTGGCCATCTGTGTGGATCTCGTCTGTCGTCTTTAGTTCGTCGTGGTCTTCTAGGGTCTGTCTCAGGAGATGTGTCTTTAGATTGTCGAGGTGTAAGTTAGGCAAGCGACTTGACTTCCTTATCCTCATAGTGAGTCAGTATCTCAGCGTCCATTTGATCTTGTTCATTCAGATGTTTGGGGTCCGGCTCCCTTCGTTTCGAAAGGGGGTCATCGATATTATATCATATTTATAGATGATTTCTCTCGCCACACTTGGATATATTTCATGTCTTTTCGTAGTGAGGTCTTGTCTATCTATAAACAATTTGCCACTATGGTTCGCACATAGTTCTCCACTCCTATTCGTGTCTTTCGTGCTGACTCTGCTGGCGAGTACCTCTCTCATTACTGCGGCTTCCTTTGGCGAAAGGTGGCACTCTCGCTTCGATTCTCTTGTCACGGTGCTCATGCTCGAGAATGGTGTTCTTTGGCGCAAGCATCGTCACCTCCTTGAGTCTCGCTTTCGTGCGATGATTCTTGCCTCTATTCCACCTCACTTTTGGGCGAAATTTGTTTCCCTTGCCACCTATCTCGTCAACATCGGCCTTCTTACGCTCTTCAAGGCGCAATCCCTTTTGAGCGTCTCTGTGGTCTCCTTCGACTACTCGCCCTTAAATGCGTTTGGCTCGTTTGCTCGTTCTCCTCACCCTCGAGAACGCACCAAACCGACTACTCGATCTGTTGAGTGTGTTTTTACGGGATCTGATGCGAGCACAAGGGCTATCGGTCTTTGGGATCTGTTGATCGGCGGATGTGGATTTCTCGGGATGTGACTTTCGGCGAGTCTCGTCCATTCTATCCACGTCCTGTCTCTCCTTCGGCTTCCTCTGTGGAGTCTCTGTCTTTTTTTACCTTTCCAGATACACCTATATCTGTCTTGCCCTCGTCCACCCGTCCCACTGAGTCTCCACATATTCCTCCTGTGGCCTCTCCGCCGTTATGCGCCGCTTGCCGTCTCCTGCGGCTCCTCAGGCTCCCCCCACTATACTCGTCTACACTCGTCGACCTCGTATTGAGGATCTTCCAGATGAGCCATCTTCTTCGATGTTCCATCTTCTTCGATGCTCCATCTTCCTGATGGGTCATCTTCTCCTCGCTTCGCTCTCGCGATCGCCCGATCGATTCGGCCCCCGCCTGCTTTTGCCTTTCTTTGGCGCAACTACTTGTGAGCTCTGTCTCCTCTGGGATCTTTGTTACTCACCCCGAGTGGCGGCATGCCATGGCCGAGGAGATTCTTGCCCTCGGCGTCTTGGTACTTGGGATCTTATTCCTTTTCCATCTCACTCTCGTCCTATCACGTGCAAGTGGGTCTATAAGATTAAGACTCGCTCGATGGCTCTCTTGGCGCTATAAGGTGCGTCTTGTTGCTCGTGGCTTCCAGCGGGAGCATGGTCGTGACTCTGACGAGACTTTTGCTCTGTGGCCCACATGACCCTTGTCGCACTCTTCTTTCGGTGGCGCACATTCGCCTTTGGTTTGTTCTCGACTTGATGTCAAGAATGTCTTTCTTAATGGCGAGTTGCGTGAGGAGGTCTACATGCATCCGCCACGGGTATTCATTCTCGAGGGCATGGTGCATGCGCCTTGCCGCTCTCTCTATGGCCTTAAGCAAGCCCCCGTGCTTGGTTTGGCGCTTCTCCTTTGTGGTCACTTCTGCTGGCTTTTGAAGTGATCATGATCCTGCGCTCTTTGTCCACACTTCGTCTCGTGGTCGGACTCTTCTTCTTACGTATGTTGATGATATAATCATTACGGAGATGATTACGAGTACATTGCCTTTGTCAAGGCTCGTCTTAGTGAGCAATTCCTTATATCGATCTTGGTCCTCTTCGTTACTTCCTTGGGATTGAGGTTACTTCCACTCGGATGGTTTCTTTATGTCCCAAGAGAAGTATATTCAGATCTTCTTGATCGCGCCTCTCTCCCGATCGGCGTCTTGTTGAGACTCCCATGGAGCTCAATGTTCACCTCAAACCCTCGATGGCGAGCCTCTTTACGATCCGACTCGCTCTCGTCATCTTGTTGGGAGTCTTGTCTACCTTCTTTGTTACTCGTCCGGATATCACTTATCCAGTTCACATTACGAGTCGATTCGTTTACTGCTCCCTCGGGTCCACTCGGTCACCTTCTTGAGTTCTGCGATACCTTCGTGGGACTATTTCTCGCCGTCTCTTCTTTCCACGCTCCGGCAAATTCTGACTTGAGCTTATTCGGATGCTACTTGGGCGGCGATCCCTCGATCGCGGTCTATCTCTGCTTCTTGTGTTTTTCTTGGTGGTTCTCTCATTGCACGGAAGACAAAAAGCAGACTGCGATGTCACGTTAGTCACGCTCGAGTGCAGAGTCGAGCGAGCTATGGCTCTCTTGATGGCAGAGATTACTTAGCTACGGTGGTTACTTGAGGATTTTGGTGTTTACGTCACTACAGAGACTCCTCTCTTGTCGACGATCTGAGTGCTATCATTATTGCCCGTGATCCTGTGAAGCATGAGCTTACCAAGCATATTGGTGTTGACACTTCCTTCATGAGGTCTTGTGTGCATGATCAAGTGATTGCTCTTCAGTATGTGCCTTCCGAGCTTCAAATAGCGGATTTCTTCACGAAGGCCCAGACTCGAGCACAGCATGGCTTCTACCTCTCCAAACTCAATGTTGTTGATCCACCATGAGTTTGAGGGGGGGGGGTGTTAGAGACATATGTCTAAGTGTGTTATTCCCCATTGTTATGAGGGGTTATATGCATATTCACCACCTGTATTTTGTGTATATATACTAGCCCATTGACCTCATATTGAATACAAGCACTATTCATAACAGTGAACATATTTCACTGGAATCTTCAGCTTCTCCAGTTGTTTCTCAGTTGCATCGATATGGTACTCGTCTACAGCATGGCACTCGATGTCCAAAGAGGCGCACGAATGGAACAGTGGCATATAATATTGTGTCTGTTGGAGCAGTCTCTGCCGCAGTTGAGCCCTCGTCATATCTTGATGCTTTGCAAGAGCCTCAATGGAAGGATGCTATGTGCACTGAGTTCACTGCATTACAAAAGAATCGTACATGGCACTTGGTCGCTCCTCGAGCTGGCTTAAATATCATTGACTGTAAATGGGTATTTAAGCTAAAAAGGAAAGTTGACGGGTCTGTGGATCAACACAAAGTTAGATTGGTTGCAAAGGGGTTTAAGCAGCGTTATGGCATAGATTATGAAGATACGTTTAGTCCGATGGTCAAACCTGTCACTATACAAGTATTGTTGTCCTTAGCAGTATCCCAAGGCTGGAAATTACGACAAATCGATATATAAAATGATTTTCTCCATGGCATTCTTCACGAGGAGGTATATATGAAACAACCACCAGGATATGAAGATGCCAAGTATCCAACCTATCTATGCAAGCTTGACAAGGCGCTTTATGGACTGAAACAGGCACCACGAGCATGGTTCTCCGGATCGAGTGAAAATTTGCAAGCACCGGGTTTTATTCCCTCCAAGGCTGATGTATCTCTCTTCATTTTTCATTGTATGTTGATGACATAATTATCATCGGCTCGTCGGTTCATGCCACACATATGCTTCTTCAGCAACTTCAGGATGACTTTGTTGTTAACCTTAGTTATTTCCTTGGCATTGAAGTTACTCGGGTCAATGATAATGTTGTCTTATCACAATGCAAGTATATTCATGATCTGTTGCAGAGGACCAACATGGTCAAAGCCAAACCAGTAGCTACTCCTATGGAAAAGACAAGGAAGTTGTCTCTGTCTGATGGAAATTCTCTCTCAGATATTGATACAACAAAATATAGAAGTGTTGTCGGTGCTTACAATACTTAATTTTGACAAGACTGGATATTGCATACAGTGTCAACAAGGTTTGTCAGTTTCTTAAAGCTCCAACCGAAGCTCGTTGGACTGCTGTCAAGCGGATCTTGTGCTATCTTAAGGATACAAGTCATATTGGATTGGTCCTTCGTCGCTCAACATCCTCACTGGTCAGTGCTTTCTGTGGTGGTGACTGGGCTGCCCGGATGATAGATGAAGCACCCGGGGATATGCAGTATTTTTGGGTTCCAATCTTGTATCTTGGAGCTCCAGAAAACAGCCCACAATTAATTGGCGATACGTGAGCAACCTGTGCTGCCTACCCGCACGACCGCATACGACAGAGACGCCCGTACAGCGTACGTATTATGCAATACGCTTTCCCACAATGAAAGCACTGACCTCTATTGCAAGAGAGGATGTAAAGGTTACTAGGAGATGGACCTACCCATACCCCACGGGGCGATGGACCAGTGGGGTATGGGTCGTCGTCTCTGGGCCTTGTTGAACACAAGCAAGTCGCTGGCCAGAGAGCCTGCCGGACGTGAAGGATGTATGGGCCTAAATGTACAAGAAATCCCGGGAGTTGTCCACAAATTGCTTCATTCATGCACAATGGGCATGATAAGAAAGGTGAAGATTGTGATATGGTGCAAATTATAACTGAAAATTGTTTGTTAGGCTGGCATGCAGTGGATGATGGTGAACACTTTTGTGTGACGCCCCTGATAAGCCTGCACATACAACTGGAGTTTATGCAAAACTTACAAAACTCCTTGTTGTGTGTATATAGGCAGGCGTTGCTAGCTTATAGAGAAGTTCTATCTGAATAAAAGTGGTGCGGCGAGAGAGACAGATGGTCTAGCTGATGATCAAACAACTACAATTTATATGCATATATTCAATTTTGAGAGATTGGAGTGAAACAAAATATAAGTTCGATTTTCTGCAACATGTGACGGGTGATTCGCCTCGCATTTGGAGCCAAACCTGCTGCATTCTAAGTGAGGATGGATGCTCCTGCCGCAGGTTGCACGATGGTGTATGCATTGTAGGTGACCAACTTTGTTGGTCAATAATGACCCTCAAATCTAGTAGCCTTCAAATCATCCTCAACTGATGTAGTTTCTCAAACTGTTCATAGTTATTTTTAATCCTATTCTCGTTCATAAAAGTAAGTATAATGTTCTGTTGAAAACATATTGTCGTCAGAAATATGAAAAATGTGAACATGTGTGATGTTATGGATATCACGATGAGTGCATATATATAACTTTTTTTAGTTTGTTTGGTACTATTCTTTTATGTATGTAATCTAATGATATATACGGTTAAGCAACCCATTTCGTTTTTCTGAAGGAATAAGCAAGGAGAGCTGCTTGAGAAGCAACTCCATTTCGTTTCCTTTCAGCTTTACAACATCAAACAGCTTCAGATTACTGCAGCTAGCTCTGAATAACAAAATTCTCCAACTTCTCCGCGCCCGCGACGCAAGGGCAATAACAGTTACTTTCACAAGTCTCAATTCTTCAAACGAAGAAACTGTGACAGCCCTCTTTCATCAGAAACTCCGAGACAAGGACTGCAGATTCAGCTCATTTTTCACGCACTAAACATGATTTTCCTGGCAATTTCAACCTATGGCAAGTGCCGCACATCTTCCTTTCAGTTCAGTTCTTCAGATATTTCAACTGAATGCTGATAAGTAGTAGTATTTGTCACCGAGAATCAAGGACCGCACGTTTTCTGCAGTGATCCACAGCTATCCTCCTGCAGCCATTGCAGACTCTTGCTGTAGTAACCAGCAACCCAGTTCTTGACTAACTCGACAAACAGGGTATGAACTGCAAGAACTGAATTTTATGCATCATTTTCTGTACTACTTCTAAAAATCTTGGCATTTCTACCTTGTCTTCCTCACCTTATACGCATCATTCGTCCAGTGAGTGATGCATCATGCGTCACAAACACTTTTAGTGCGTAGCTTGCAGATTACCCTGGCTGGTTGTGAATTTGAGCGATAGCTAGCTAGAAAAATCCTGATGAAATTCTATTGCACTAGGCATTACTGTCCAATGAATCACGCAAAAATCTTTCTTTCCACCGGTAAGAAAAAGTGATCATCATCGATCACACAGCTTATCGTGCAGCGACCGAGGCGTCGCTTCAGAGGAAAACTGCGAGCTCGTGCCATGACAACACATATGAACAAGGATCTTAGAGTAGTACTCCCTCCGTATTTATAAGCTTGACATCCGGAGCAAAGAATCTGAGTGTTCCAGCGTCAAGTATTTATAAACGGAGGTAGTAGTAGACTGGTAGTAACAAACAGTGGCGGAACCAGAAATTTTGAAGACCTGAGGTGAGGGCTAACATACTATGCTGGCTCGGTGGCTCACCGTGCTGCGCCGAGTCTCAACCCATGCACGCGCTTCGCCTTAGCCTCCGCCTGCACCGTGCCTCAACACTCTCCCGCATCGTAGTCCCTACGTCGAGCCTCAGTAGTCGACTAGTCGGCAGGGTTCTCAATTTCATCGAAATTTCGCCAAAATTGACGAAATTTCGTCCGTTTCGCCGCTCCCCGAAATAACTGGCTTTCGTCCAAAACATTTCGCTTCGTTCGAATTTGCCCCGCAGGCCGAACAAACGTTACAAACCCCGTCCCCGGCCGGCCCACCAAGCCCACTCGGGCACTCCCCGTGACTCACTAACCCTAAACCCTCGTGACTCCCGAGTCCCTCCCGTCCCAGTCTGTGTCGCCGCCGACGCCCACTCACCCCGAATCCTCATTCCTCTATTCCTCCCCGATCCACTACGCGACGCCTCCGGCTCCGGCATCCCAGCGCTTATCCATTTGCCGCCGTCCGCCGCCGAGGAGAACGGCGACCGCCAGTCGAACCCGCCGTCGCCCGTCGCGGTGCGCCTCTACCTCCGTGAGGTCCACCGTCCAAGAGCACCGAGCCAAGCCGCTCGGCGCCCGGCTACGATAAGAAGAAGCGCAAGAAAGCGCAGCTCGTCGACACCGATGGCAGCGGCGTCGGCCAACCGCACCAAAAGCCGCCGCTGTGCCGTCGGCGCGACGACTGCTGAGGAGGTTCCTCCTGGAGAACTTTCTTGCTTTGTTGATACCGCCATTCACCATCTAGCACATAACCAGTGGCGGAGCCATGATTTTGACGATGGGGGTGCGAACTTAAGACACATCTGTTCCAACACAAGTTTAAATGACATACTACATAAGTTCAAATGTGTCAAATTACATGTTTGCATTATGACCAACATCACAAAATATTTTAGAAAATTACAACTTGATACGGCGTTCATTCATGCTTTGAAAGCGATTGATGACAACATCATCACTAACTTGTAGAAAAAAATTCATGCTCAATGTACGTAACTAAGCAATCATTCAAGTACTGTTCACCCATGCTATTTCTTAGCTTGTTCTTCACATGATTCATTGCCGAAAATACTCTCTCTACACTTGCAATAGCTACAGGAAGGATCAATACCAATTTGAGCTGCTCCATAAAGATGCTAGATCTTTATTCTTTTTCATATTTTAGTTCTCTACAAACCTACATTTACAACAGAACAACATTTGACCATAAGTCCATAACTATGAACTAAGCTCTAAATTTTAAGAATTAGCCCTTGGTATTGGTAACGATACAAGTAAATCAACTAATCAAGAGCCATTTTAACCCACAAACTAGACAATAAGCAAATCATAGAAAGTTCCAAACATATGGAACCAAATCACTAAATAGTAAGCACTAAGCAACCACACTACATAATCCAGAATCAAGAACTAGAAGGGTTGCCGGCTGCCAGGAAGGGGAGGTCTGACCATACATCAATCAACTCAGTGAGCCAAACAATAACATCAGTACATCACCCATTCACGAGCACTACCAAAGCAAAGGGAGGAGGCGGGATGGAGGCGGAGAGGGGTAGGATAGTAGCATCACCCCGAGCAGCGAGCCCAGTCAGCGGTGTGGCGACGGACGGCGATGAGCACACGTCTGTGACGACGACATCGGAGGCCGAGCCGGCCATAAGCTAAGAGCTGGGCCTTGTGAGGAGGCCAGCAATGGCGCGGCCGTGTGACGTGATGGCGAGGGCTGGGCGGCGCAACCGCATGACCCAAATGAAGATAGAGCCGAGCCGCAGCAGTTGACGTGACGAGAGAGGGGCTAAGGGAGGGGCGTGCACCGCCGGTCCGCAGCACCGGCACACTAGGCCGAGCCACCGAGGTAGGCGCCGCCGCCCGGGCCACTGGTAGGCCATGGTGTGGGGGAAGCGCCCGGGGCGTCGGCGAGAGGCGCACAGGTAGGGAGGCCGGAGGTGACGCCGGCGGAGGCAGAGGACAAGCAGCCGATGCCCGGTGGTGGCGCCAAAAGCTCAGTGGCGGTCGGCGGCCAAGATCTGGAGACCACCACAAAGAGAGAAATGGAGAGAGATAAGAGGAGAAAGGCAAAGCAAAAGCCAAAAGAAACGCCTGGGTGGGGAGCTCCAACCAAAAAGGACTAGCGACTTGCGGAAGCAGGCTTGGGCTTGATCTTCATCAGTTGGCCGGTTGGGCCGAATAACAAATGGGCTGCTAGGAGTGGAGAGTGTATATGTTAGCATGTGTAGTGTACACTTTAGTATTAAGGAGGGTATATATTATATTTTTGTGCAAAATTTTTGGGGGTGCGACTGTACCCCCATGCACCTACTGTAGCTCCACCCCTGCACATAACCAGCTCATTGAGCTATTAGCAGTGTTCAGATCATATCTGTTGAGAAACTGAGGACCAATTTTTGTTGAGAAACTTGAAGATAAATTTGTTTTATGTTGAATGTGCACCGATGTTTGATGTTTGATCAGATGTGTCGGTGTTTTAGAACCGAACTTACATAAAGATTGTTTGATTCGGTAGTTCCTCTAGGCTCAAAATCACATAGAGATAAAGACATGGGGATTTTTATACAGGTTCGGGCCTTCTCCTGAGAGAATAACAACCCTACTCCTGTGTGTATGTATTGAGTGTGCTGAATTACAAGATGGAGCCAAAAAACTAGAGTATTGTGCTTCTAATTGGATTCCGTCCCCCACTGTCCTGATGATCATTGCCTTTTATACCATCCTCGAAGTGTGTAGTTATGTCTCCAGTATAAAGGTCATCTTGACGTCCCAGATCGTGGAGCCGTTACTGGAGGTAATTGCGGGAGTTATAGCGTTCCCACATCGCAAGGCAATTATCACCATAACAAGGAGTTAAATCGTGCCGTTATTCCAGATAATAACAGCATAATTGATTGCTCATATCCTTGGATATGGTACAGAAGATTCCCTGACCGATTAGACCCACATATTTGTGAGCCTTATCGACTAGGGACTGGTCGTAGAAAAACATACGACCAGGTGGTGGTCGTAGAAGAGCTTACGACCACAGACTGATCGTAGTAGAGCTTACGATCATGGGATAGTCGTAGAAGTACTTACGACTATAGGGTAGTCATAGGAAGACCCACGACTACAGGGTGGTCGTAGGAGAACTTACGACCTCCAGCTTCTCCCTTATGAATATTAAGGGGTATACTCAAGAGTTATATGATGTCATTATTATCCATAATATGAATTATAGATAAATGATTAAATAAGGATTATTATATCCTCGTCATCTAGCCCTCTAGCTTCAAGTGAAAATAACTTACTTGAAAAAGGAGCAGTAGATGGTCTTACGACCAGTAATTGGTCGTAGGGAAATGGTCGAAGGAAGAACTCTTCGACTGGTGTTTCATTTGACTAGAAATTTACTTGGTCAAGAAAGTTGTGGAATAATCTTGCGACTTATGAAGTGGTCGTAGGAGATCTTACGATCATCGAGTGGTCACAGTACTGTGGTTGGAAGTAGAATCTTTCCAATTGCTGTTGCGTTTGACCAGAAAAAGACTTGGTCAAGAAGATAATTTTGCTTGAGGTGTAAAAAAAGACCTGACTTCCTCGAGCAGACAAATTTTAGAATCCCAATCGACTCCCTCATATCTGTCTGTTGGAGCAGTTCCCGAAGCGTTGGCAACCGTTGGGTAGCCACGTCTTTTTAACTTCAGGCGTGCGGTTATTTATATTCACTGTGGGTGAGAGTAGGGTCTTTTACCTACCCCCAAATCACTCTCGCTGTTCAAGCTTTCGAGTTCTCCGCCGCTGACCAAATTGAGCCTTCTTCCCCAATCTTTCCAAATCCAAACCTTCAGCTTTTGGGAGAAATGGCCGGAGCCGCTTCCCAGTGGGTCGAATCGGAGATGGATGCGGCCAAAATCAAGGCTTTGGTCGACTCCGAGAAGATCCCGAAGGAGGAATTCATGAAGTGGATCGAGGCTTCCGGGTAGCATTGGCCGTCGGGGGAGATTGGGCAAATCCCTGTCTTCCAGGCATTCTGTGAGTGTGGTCTTCAATTGCCCGCTCATCCTTTTCTCACATTGGTACTCG
The DNA here is from genome assembly GCA_036346405.1 of Phyllostachys edulis. NCBI lineage: Eukaryota > Viridiplantae > Streptophyta > Magnoliopsida > Poales > Poaceae > Phyllostachys > Phyllostachys edulis. The sequence continues at coordinate 56,703,336 of CM070566.1, forward strand.
AATACTTCCAGGTGGAGTTGGTGAACCTCGTTCCCAACTCTATCACAATGTTGGGGGTGTTAGTGTACCTGTGTGAGGCCTACCTGGGGATTCCGGCTGACATAGAGTTGGTCCGGTATTTCTACGGAATGACCCGGCTAGGCGAAATCGCCGGTAGCTGCAGTCTGAAGCTCCATGACGGTAAGACGAAGGAGTATATTCAGATGTTTACCCGGTCGTCGTGGCCGGGGTGGAAGAAGAGGTGGTTCTATTGGGAGATAACCAATGAGGACAGCCTCTCCTTCGTTGGAAAGCCGGCCGAGAAGATCTCTTCCTGGGATGCGACTCCTAATGATCTCGATCGGATCACCCCCTTCATTCAAGTCATTGCAGAGTTGAAGGAAGAGGGGCTTACCGGATGGCACGTGGTGAAGGATTTCATCACGCGCCGCATCAGCCCTCTAAAGAAGAGGGCATATCCAATGTAGAGGTACTCTAGGCCGAAAGACCCGACCAGGGATTACGAGGAGGGTAGGTAAACTTCAAGCTTAGCCTTCTTTTTGTTGATCTCGAATTTGGCTTATTGAAAGTTTTCTTATCCCTGTAGACCTCTCACCAGAGGAGATGGACGCTTGGATCAAGCTTATCTATGAGAAGCCTCAGCCATCGAACGTGGAGCCTCCTCGAATCCTGGCAGTCCTGTCTCTAGAGGACAAGGTGGAGCGCTTAAAGGTAATCAAGAACTAATTTCATCATTAGTACTTTGTAGTCGTAGGAGATCTTACGACTGGGTACTGGTCGTAGAAAGGCTTACAATCAGGTTCTGGTCATAGAAGAACTTACGACCAGGGTGTTGTCGTAGAAAAGCTTACGACATGGTAATAGTCGTAGAAGGACTTACGACTACTTTATAATATCTCTCTTTCTCATATTTGCAGAAAGTAGGCATAGAGAACCGTCGGGACGACGAAGAAGTCGAACTGATGGTTGTCGGTGCGGTTGTAGAGCAGCTTGTTTCTCCTCCTGCCAAGAGGCGTCGGCTCGCTCAAGTCACCGAAAAGGGAGGCTCAAGCTCGAGTTCCTTTGATCTGGTTAAACCTTTCGCGAAATTTGCTGCGAATATGGCTGCAATGGAGATTGCAGTGGCCGAAACGCTCGAACCTCTCAAGCGCAAAGTCTGCAAGACTAAGGTACCCTTCTATTACGACAATAAGACTTTCAGAATTTCTGCCTCTTGTGGCTTTGTCAAGCGACTAGAAAAGGAGAACTGGATGAGTTTTATGTATTTTGTGAAGGATACTGCTGCACCAGCAGTGCCCGTGGTTGAGGGTAGTTAATGGGGACGTTGGCCCGATCTTTCGATGAGGATGATACACTTGATTTGGTGGAAGCTAACTCTCACGATCTAGGCTACAACCGTGCGACGACCGTTGCACCCGCAATCGCTGAACCAACTTCACGTTCGTTATCGACCTGGCTGGTAGCGTGATCGGCCTAACCATGAAGGTCTTTTCCTGCATGCAATCAGGAATCAAGTAAGAAAAATAGATGAAGCAACGAACTTACTGAATAGGAATTGAGATTGTATTGAAAAGTGGGGTTCCGAAGACAAAGTCTGGTTGTAATAGCCGTACAAGCAAACGATGTATAAAGTAGCAAAGCTAAACTTTAATCTAACAAACCCCCCGAACTAGATGGCGATGCCTGGCCTTATATTGGCACCTAAGGGTGCGGCCAACTCACACACGACCTAATGTCGATTCTATCTCTAACTCCCGTATCACACAAGGATTCTTTCCTAAAACAGTTATGGAAATATTACAACCGACTCCATCTAAAAGATAGGTGCTACAACTAAGGGTGGTCTTTGCAAAAAGGCCAAGAGGGTTGTCTTTGCAAAGACCACCTCCTTGCTACAGTACCCACGATGAACAGTATCGGAAGACCACCTTGCTACAGTACCTCAGAAGACCACCTTGCTACATTACTCGATGAACAGTACTCGGAGGTACAGTACTCGAAAGATCTCCATGGGGAGGTCTTGGGTGGTTGAGATTGATCCACGATGGTGCTCATGGGGAGGTCCTAAGTGGTCAAGATTGATCCACGTTGGTGCTCATGGGGAGGTCCTGAGTGGTCGAGATTGATCCACATTGATGCTCCAGGGAGAGGTCCTGGATGGACCAGATTGATCCTGGGGAGGTCCTGGATGGTTCAGAATGATGAGCGTTGGTTCTCCTAAGAAGGCCCTGGACGGTCGAGATTGATGCGCATTGGTTCTCCTAGGGAAGCCTTGGATGGACGCGATTGATGCACGTTGGTGCTCCTGGGGAGGTCGTGGAGGAGGTCCTAGAGGGAGGTCCTGGAGCGCCACGTGTCCTGGAGGAGGTCCTGGAGGGAGGTCCTGACGAGGAGAGTGGTCCTGGCGAGGAGGTCCTGGACCCGTTAGCTTGCCTCCCGATCCTTGATTCCTAAGTACAAAAAGATCACTGGCTTTAGGCAGCATCACAGAGTTCATCGAATATGGATGCACTTCAAGAAACAAAGTTACCTGATAATTTAGTTGGCGAGCACGTGCTCTAGTAATTGGTCCTTGCACGTTAGAAACAGTATGGATGGTTGTATCGGTGGAAGGGATGTCCTCATCAGTAGTGCTGCCCTTGAGGTGGTCGATACTGGTCTCAACCATTCGGAGAGCCAAGAGGTTTAAGGAACGATGGTGCTCGATCAAGACCCACGACCAGACATGGTCGTGACCGTTCCTCAGCTTGAATCTCGACCAGACGTGGTTGAGAAAAAGTCGAAGAAACCTTCCTTAGGGAGGGTTTTTTCCAAACTTAAGATCAAGTCCGACACTTGGAGGTACGTAAAAGCGACAAAAGTGTAAGAACATCATTTACCTTTTGCTTTTTACCACCTAATTGTGTTTTCCTTTTTATGATCTTAGCTCGGCTCCTCTCATCATCAAGGACGTTCTCGTCAAGGAACCCACTGCTGTTTCTCCTGCAGACTTGGAAATGACAGTGGCGGTGGTCGTAGGGTCATCCACCGTCTGAGTGGCAGAAGGTGCCATTAGTGCTGAAACGACTACGACCACCGGTGTGGTCGTAGAGCCAGGGGCGAAGATGGTAGCGGCAGAGACGTCTGGCCATGGGGGTGAAATATCCCGTCACCGCGCTGGGACGGAAGTCGCTGCAGATGATCCTTCCAGCCTCCAAGGTCAAGCTACTGATGTCGCTACCTCCGAAGGAGAAGAATAGTTTGAGTTCTTCGACCATTCCTTCGGGTACTTTGCTCCTGCCACAGTCGTGGGCTCTTGCGCGTTTAGATCTCGTGATCACGTTCCGCACCCCAAGGACATTCCCAACCAAGGGGATGTTTTCAACGACGAGCGTCTCGAAAGGGTATGGTGGAATCGAGTTGATGAGATTGACAAGCTGAAGAACCCCACGAGGGTGGTATCTTCGTTTGCTCGGACAACCATAAATGTAAGTACTTGAAGTTTGGTATTTACATACATGCCTTTTCTTACTTCTTACTGTTATGCAGACAACGTTGGACCAAATTGTCACCGTTGCTGAATACAACAGGCAACTTGTCCAACTACGACAGGAAAAAGCTATGCTCTGCGAGCAGGCAGAGAGGTGGTAAGTAACAGCTTTTCATAGTCTTTTGTGTTTCGGCTACTTACACAGTACTTACGAGGGTTGTCGTAGAAGATCTTATGACTAGGTACTGGTCGTAGAAGTACTTATGGCCAGGGTATTGTCGTAGAAAGACTTACGACTAGATCTTGGTCATAGAAGAACTTATGACCGCTTGTTTTATGCCGACGTCTACTCTTTCCCTTTGTAGGTTCAAGAGCGACGAGAAGACCTTAGCTGATTCTCTCGACTATGAGAAAGCCGAGATGAAAAAGCTAAGTGAGAAGGTTGAAGACCTCCAGAAGAAGTTTCAGGAGGCAAACTCTGCAAACCAAAGGTTGCAGGGACGATTCAACGGTAAGTGCTGAACTTAAGACCGTTTACGACCTTCTTTTCTTTTTCTGACTTTCATTCCTTTCCAGAAAAAGACCAAGAGGTCTAGACATGGGAGCAGTGCTACCTCAAAGAGACTGTCTCTCACACTGAAGAAGTCAAGAAGTTAGACTCTCGACTAGTTGGTAAGCAAATCTTTACCTGTGATTGATTGTGTTTTCCTCTCGATGTCATTTTATCTGACTGGTCTTATTCTTTTCAGAATAAGCAACACAAATAAAACGACTCTGCGAGGCTTCAACTCGCAATCAGGATGAAATAAAGTCTTTGAAGGGAAACCTCCAAGACAACATTACACTTCTGAACAATGTACTTGGTGGGCTTCATGCTGAGGGGATAACTCCTCGTGAAGACACGATATCTGCTCACTCGAGTGCCATTGGCGAACAGGTCAGAACTTTGCAGGAATTGGTGACTACTTTGAAGGCTAACCAATTCGACTCGATAAAGGATGCAATCCAAGAGGGAATAAGATTTGTCTTGGCAAAACTTAAAGCTCAAGATCCCAGCCATAATCTGCAGCCTGTCATAGACAACTTCGCCTACCCTGAAGCAGAAGCGGAGCAGTTAATAGCGACAATGCAGCCGATCGTCGAGTTAGTCACGGAGGATATGCAGATAATATCTCTTTCGCCAGGGCAGTCTGTACCAGAGTCTTAAGTCCTGTAAAAACAATTTTTTTGTTGATGTTGATATATAATCCTCCTTCTTCCTGAAAATTATCTTGTCGAGTAGTTAGTAACTCATAAGATAATGAATGGAAAAAAAGAGCAAGACTAAGAATTGAAGTCAAGTTAATAACTTTATCCTAGCCCCGACTATTTGCTTGGTTTATTTAGATAAACCGAGTAAATAGTGCGAAATGGGTTTTCTTAAAAAAGAGAGGTTTAGCTAACTTATAGTTTTTCGATCTCGATTATAATGCACTGGTCGAAAGAGTAGGAACGAGTCGACACTAGAAAGTTCCTTCTAGTGGGTAGGACCACGTGTAGAGAGGAAAGGCTTCGACTAGGTGATGTTACTATCTCTGACCAGATTAATCAAATCAAGAACGGCCAAGTTGAGTTAGATAAACGTCTAGAGTTCTTTAAAAAGTCGTTCAACTTATTTTAGTACACTCAGTAGGTTCGCTCTAGTAGCAAGAGTTAGAAACATGACGACGCTAGGAAGTTCCTTCTAGTGGGCAAGACCACGTGCAGAGAGGAAAGTCTTTGACTAGGTGTTGCAACTTCCTCCGACCAGTTAAAATAAAGTGAGTTTACCAAAAGTAGTTGAGCAAATTTGAAAAGTGTACTCGGCTTAATTTATTTTTCAAAAATGAATGAAGAAATAAACGAAGGTACTAAGAGTCAGCTTAACATTATTTCAACCATGTTTTAAACCCAAGCTCTTTGTGTTGGCAGCAAAAAGGGATGAATGAGTCGACACTAGGAAGTTCCTTCTAGTGGGCGGGACCACGTGCAGAGAGGAAAGACTTCGACTAGGTGATGTCACCATCCTTTCGACCAGTGTAAAGATGAAGTGGGTACAGGTCGTAGAATGTCTGATGACCAGTGTATTGTCATGGAAAAGCTCATGACTAGGAACTGGTCGGAGACGGACCTTCGACCAGGGTATGGTTGAAAGAATTGTCAAAGCACTACTTAAAGTAAGACAATAAAGATAGAAAGAACCTGATGCTTTATTGAATGGTTGGTCATTTACACATAGAATTTGCGTAACTGGTCGATATTCCAAGAATTAGAGAGAATCCGGCCGTCTTCCATTGCCAATCATACCGAACTTGGACGCATGACTTCGACCACTGTGTAAGGACCTTCCCACTTGGGGGAAAGTTTGTTCCGATTAGACTGGGATTGAATTTTCCTCAATACAAAGTCACCTACAGCAAGGTTGCGAGGTTGGCGACCTTACGATTGTAGTACTTGCGCAGGGCTTGCTGGTAGACTGTTCAACGGATTAAGGCTTGATTTGTCCTTTCTTCGAGCAGGTTAATGTCATCCGCTCGAAGTTGTTCATGGGCTGAGTCATTGAAACTCTTGACCCTTGTAGACCTGATCTTTAGTTCTGGTGGAAGCATGGCTTTAGCATCGAAAACTAGGAAAAAAGTTGTTTCGCCTGTTGCCCGACTAGCGGTCGTGCGAACTGCCCATAATACGGAGGGTAATTCTTGTACCCAAACCCCCGAGCGCTTAACAAGCTGGTTGAAGACTCGAGTTTTAATTCCCTGTATTATTTGGCCATTCGCTCGTTTGACTGCCCCATTGCTTTGGGGATGGGCGACAGAAGCGTAACAGAGCTTGGTACCCAACTCGTCGCAAAATTCTTGAAATTTTGCGCTCGAAAATTGTTTACCATTATCTGTGATTATTCGACTTAGGACTCCAAACCCAGTAATCACGCTTCTCATCATGAACTGTTTTGTGGCTTTCGTTGTTATCCCAGTCACAGGTTCGGCTTCAATCCATTTTGTGAACGTATCACTAGCCACAAAAAGAAACTCGAAACCTCCTGGAGCCTTTAGGAACGGTCCTTGGATATCGAGACCCCAGGTCGTAAAAGGCCAAGATAGAGGAATGGTTTGCAATGCCTGAGTCAGTTGGTGTATTTGCTTGCTATGAAACTGGCATTGTACACATTTCTTAACTAACTCTTTGGTATCGTAGGGAGCTGTTGGCCAGTAAAATCCTTGTCGAAAGGCTTTTTCGACCAACATTCTGTAGGAAGCATGAGTTCCACAGATGCCACCGTGTATGTCGTGAAGGAGGTTTAGTCCTTCTCTCTGCGGTATGCATCGCATGAGTACCTCTTGAGTGTCTCGTTTATAGAGGACTCCTTCGATCAAAGTATACATTTTGGCCTTTCGGGATAAACGATCTGCCTCGAGATAGTCATCGGGTACGGAACCCGCCTGAAGATACTCATAGATGGGATTCATCCAAGTATTCTCGTATTCCAGAGAGGCTGTTTCAATAGGAGATGTCTCTGGTGTATCCACCAAAGACGGCTTCTGGAGTTGCTCCAAGAAGACTCCTTTTGGTACTTGTGATCGGGAAGAAGCTATTCAAACAAGCTGGTCTACGAGGAAATTATCCTTTCAAGGGATGAATTCTACCTCGAAACCGAAAAAATGCTTTTCAAGCTTTCGAACCTCCGATAAGTACCGAGACATGGTCGGATTAGAGCACTGGTACTCTTTTCCGACCTGATTCACGACTAGTTGAGAGTCTCCTCTCATGAGTAGTCGTAGAATCGCTAGCACTTTCGCTGCTCGTATGCCGGCTAGTAAACCTTCGTATTTTGCCACGTTGTTTGTGGCTTGAAAGTTTAACTGTATAGCATACTTTAAGTTCTCTCCATTAGGAGATTCTAGGACCACCCCAGCCCCTGAGCCACTTAAAGTAAGTGACCCATCAAAGTACATCGTCTACTGGTCATGGGTATCGACGTATCGTACTGGGGATCTTGAATAGGTTCAGGATTTGTCCATTCGGCGACAAAGTCTGCCAAGATCTAGGATTTAATGGTCATTCGGGACACGAAATGGAGGTCGAACTCCCCAAGTTCTACTGACCATTTAGACATGCGTCCCGCTACTTCCCTATTCTGGAGGATCACTTCCAAGAGAAACTCAGACGGCACAATTATCTTGTGCGCTTGAAAATAATGCCATAGTTTCCTCGAAGATATGAGGTGGGAATAAAGAAGTTTTTGAACCTGAGGATAACGCTCCTTAGGCCTGTGCAAAACTTCACTTACGTAGTACACTAGTCGTTGGACGTTTTCACGTTCTACGACTAATCTTTTCTCCTTGCTGCGGGCGTGGCGACTAGATAAATTAAGAGTGTCGCTTCTGGTTTCGGAGAAACCAAAACAGGAGCATTGGTAAGATATCTCTTGACATCCTCAAAGGTAGCGTTTGCCTCTTCCAACCACTCGAAACCCTCGTGCTTCCTTAGAAGTTTGAAGAAAGGTAGTCATTTTTCTCTCAGTCATGCTATGAAACGACTTAAAGCCGCCATGCACCCTGTGAGTTTCTGGACTTCTCAAAATATACCAAATGGAGTAATAAACGCGGTCTTTTTTTTTCATCTTCTAGACACATATTAATCTGATGGTAGCCAGAATATGTGATGAGGACATCCCAACCTATGACCACACTGAAGATGATCATCTCCGTGACCAAGATATTCTCAAGGACCAACAATATCAAGGACCAATCACGAGAAGACGTGCTAAACAAATACTTGATCGGTGAACGCTAACTTAGAACTTATTCGGATCTCAATAACTTAGTAGTGCTTCCAATGTCCTCTTCTTTGATTGAACTCAGGTGCATTGGAGAGGAACAAGGAGGTCCAGAAAACCAACGAGATTTGCAATCATTATCTGCATGAATTATAATGTTTCCAGCCAGCATACACCATACTATTGGATAGCTTGTCAAGTCTATTTTCCTACGCTTCAAACCGTGCATTATTTGGAGTTGTGTAATGAAAGTTATGGTCATTTTAGTAACAGCTGCACATGCTGATAAATGCTGCGCGAAAACTGAAGACTCTTTGAATGCTTGTGCGCCAACTTGGCACGTTTCACTGTGCATATCCTATATGGATGGAAAGATAATCAAGTCTATTTTCACCTCCAACAAACGGTTCGTCATTTGGACTTCCGAGGAGAGAGTTATTGCTATTTTACTAAAGACTGCGCAGAAGTTGAGCAAACGCGCGAGAATTCGAGAAGACTCCTTGAATGCTTCAACCAGTTGGCCTTCCACCTTCCAACGTGGTGAATTATGTTCATACCCAGCTAGGAGGGTTGTTCCTAGTATATATACCCCTTTACTCCCATCTATGGAGGTACCTTTGATATTTCAACAAACCAATATATGAAATTGCAGCAAGACTGCTGAGTGCCTTGCTCCTTTTGTTCTTGTGAGTTCTCTTGGATTCGCAAGGAGATTCCTCTGGGATCCCCTAATTCGTGCTCTCCGCTTCCGGGCGTTTTGTGTGGATTAGTTCCGGATTGTGGTTCTGTGATTGTTCGGATAGCGGGTCGGAGTCCAAAAGGCTTCGGATCGTCTCTCCCCAACACTTGGTCGCATCCAACCTTTGCAGGTTAAAGCTAGTTACCCTTTTCCGCTGCTCACAACTAGTTATCCCCGCTGTCCACAGTAAGATTCGCTTGTTCTTCAACCTACGCCGTGAAGATCGGGCCACCCCTAGCGAGTACGCATCAATATGCATCAAGAAAACTTAATGTTTCACAACCAGCAGTAGAGTCAACTAACTGATCGCTACGAGGTAGAGGAAAATCATCTTTTGGATAAGCTTTATTAAGATCAGTGAAGTCTACGCATATTCGCCACTTGCCGTTAGACTTCCTAACCATTACAGGGTTGGCCAACCACTCTGGGTGGTCGACTTCTCTTATAAAGCCTGCTTTAAGTAGTTTGTCCAATTATGACCTTATAGCATCTCGTCGATCAGGGGCAAATCTCTGTAATTTTTGTTTTACGGGTACTTTGTCAGGCCGTAGAGCTAGCCTATGCTCTATCAGTTCCCTAGAGACTCCGGGCATATCAGATGCTTGCCACGCGAAGACCTCTGCGTTTGCCCGAAGGAAAGTGATGAGGGCGTCTTCCTACTTGCGGTCGGAAGTATCCCTGATGCGAACAGTCTTTAAGGGTTCCTTCAGATCTAGGGGAACCTCTTTGACTTGGTTGTTCGGCTTGGGTATAGCTTTAGACTTCGAGTGCTTGGTCGAAGGCTGCCCTTTTTCTTCCCGAGCTGGTATCTGACCCACCATCTCGAGGGATCGACGGTCACACGTATGCGCCATCTTTTTATCACAATGAATTGTTATTACTCCTTTGGGACCTGACATCTTAAGACATTGATACCCATAATGAGTTGCCATTAAGAATTTTGCCAAAGCTGGTCGTCCAAGTATGGCGTTATGCCATATCGAAATTGACCACATCAAAGGTGATCTTCTCTATCCTGAAATTACTTGGTGAACCAAATGTTAAAGGAAGAGAAACTTGACCAATGGGTTTGGCCGAAGACCCTGGTACAATACCATGAAAAGAGTATCTTACCGGTCTTACTTTGGTCCTGGGAACTTGCATCTCTTCAAGGGTATTCGTAAACAGAATGTTTAGCGAGCTACCACCATCAATCAACACTCGATTTACTCGACAGTTGTTGATGGTGGGTTCGACCACTATCGGAAAGCAACCTGGTCGGGTCGAAGGGACCGGGCAGTCACCCTTCTCGAAAGAGATGGTGACTTCCGACCACTTCGGTACTTTATTGACAAGAGGAGAGTCAATGGAGTTTACCTCGCGTTCGACTGCCTTAAGCTGTCGTCTTGACTTGTATGCCGATGATCCTCCAAAGATGTGCTCGATGGTGTGCTCAAGATCTTGAAACGGCATGTCCTCGTTGTCGTCCGACTGTGTACGACCACTAGTTTGCCCTACCTCTTCGATGGTAGGAAGTGGCCCTTTGCTGTTGTAGTAGTCCTCGAGTTTCCGTTGGAAAACTCGATAGTTGCGAAGATCATGTCCTTCCTTTTTATGGAAAGGACACCACCTAGGGTTATCATTCTTTCGTTCGGGGTGTCTACCTTTGCCTCGATCGGGGTATTGCTTGGCACTTCGCGGCTCTTTATCGCTTACGGCCAGGACCTCCTTAGAACTGTTGGCTTGAGGCTTTTGGCCCTTTGCCTTGTTCTTGGATTTCTTGGCCTTTTTATCCTTCTTCTTACCACCTATGCCAGCCTCTTGAGGGTGCTGATCATCTCGATCGATGATTTTGGTCCACTCGACTACTTCATCAGCAGTTGCGTACCGATCAGCCATCTCGAAGAGTTCAGCGACAGTAGCCGGAGGGTTCAAGGCGATGTCCTCTGTGATCCTTCTGTTGCGGACTCTCTGCTTGAAGGCTATGATAACAGATGAGTCAGAAACCTCAGGAATTGAATTGCAAACCTGACTGAAACGCCTGATGAATTGGCATAGTGTTTCGTGGTCGTTTTGTCGCATCCTGTGTAGGTCGTCCTCCTTCCTGGGGCGATGGTAAGTGCCTTGAAAATTGGCCAGCAGTCAGTCACAGAGGTGTTGCCACGAGTAGATTGACTTGAGTGGTTGGTTCAATAACCACGATCGAGCAGACCCTTCGAGTATAGTCGGAAGGTAATTCGCCATGACACGCTCTCCTCCTCCTGCTGCTCAGACAGTGGTTGTGTAGATCTGAAGGAATTCGATGGGATTTTGAGACCCATCAAATTTCTCCATGTTCCCTGGTCGAAACCGTGGCGGCCAGTGAACTGCTCGGAGGTCAGGTGAGAATGCCCAACATCCAGTAATTATGTCGTAATGCCTCCTTTGCAGAAAAGAGGGGTTGAGGTCGCCAGGTGATCGTACTCGACGATACCCGACAATTGATGAATCTGACTTATGATAAGTCTCGATCCTACAAGGGTAATACTCCTCGTATTTTATTTGCTGTTGCAGACCTCTGGGTCAGAGTGGTGAATGATCACCTCTCCTAGGAGCTTTATGATCATCAGGCGTTCAAGGAACCTTTTTTCGGTTTGGAGAACCATGCGACTTGTGTCGATCTCCACGCGGTGAATTATTCGAACGACTGGAAGCTGATGTAGTCGTTCTGCTATGACTTCCTGAATGATGTAGGCGGGGACATTCGAGCTTGCTCATCATGCTCTGCAGCCTTCGTGCAATGTCTTCGGCGAAGAGGTCGTAGCCAGGTGCTCGGGCAAGTTCTCGAGATGGGTTCTCGAGTAGATCGTTGATATGCTGAAGTTTTTGAGCTTCTTCCGACTGTTATTGAGTGCGCCCAGGCAATTTTCTCTGGACCGTGACTCGTTTCTGTCGGATTGTGTCAGAATCATCCATACCTGATCCTTAAGGTTGCCTTAGTGAAGTGCGATGATCTCGAGAATTTCCCACACGCTCATTAGAGTATTGACTCTGTTCATCGCCGGAGGTGTCGTTGTCATTGCCACGAGTGGTCGTAGGGTGTGATCTTCGGGGAGCATCCTCAGCCCTGTCTCTAGGAGAGTTATTGCTACCTGAGGGCAGGACGAAGACCTTCCGTTGATAATCTCCACTTGCGCTAGAGGCCTCCTCGCTTGAGGAGTCATCAAATGACACCATCTGGCGACTTGGAGAAAACCCCTCCAAGAAGGGGAATTCTGGGTTATAGCTGTCTCCGTCCGCAAGTGAGCCCTGCGTTAGGATGGTCGAACTCGCAGGAAGAGCATGTTCGATCGCATCCTTGGTTGGGCTAACCGGAGAGAGAGAACCACCAAGTGCTGATGAAGATCCAGAATTACGACTTCCAAGAGTTGTCACGTCAGGTCAGACTGCCTTAGGTGGACTTGGACATTTGGAGAGAGAACCCTCGCCATGTCCCGAGTCTGCCTTGGGACAGCCCTCATTGTGGTCGGATTGACCCTTGCCATCTGAGGAAGCTGGTTCCCCATCTAGACGTATCATTGTGGGGGATAAGGATCCCTCCTCAACTCCATCGGTGGTAAGGTCTCTTGGAGAAAGATCTCCGGAGGCGACATCACCATCGGATGAAGCATCACTCGGCTCATAGTCAAAACCGACATCCATGTCAATATCTGCGTAATCGGCCTCTCCTCGTTCCACTCCCCTGCCATGAGAGCATGAGAGTTTGGAAAAGACGAAGGAAAACTGATGAATCGAAGATCCTCATGGTCGGCGCCAACTATTAGTGTTTTAGAACCGAACTTATGTAAAGATTGTTTGATTCGGGGGTTCTTCTAGGCTCAATTTCACACAGAGATGGAGACACGGAGATTTTTATATAGGTTCGGGCCTTCTCCTGGGAGAATAACAACCCTACTCCTGTGTGTATGTATTGAGTGTGCTGAATTACAAGATGAAGCCAAAAAACTAGAGTATTGTGCTTCTAATTGGATTCCGTCCCCCACTGTCCTGATGATCATTGCTTTTTATACCATCCTCGAAGTGCGTAGTTATGTCTCCAGTATAAAGGTCATCTTGACGTCCCAGATCGTGGAGCCGTCACTGGAGGTAATTGCGGGAGTTATAGCGTTCCCATATCGCAAGGCAATTATCACCATAACAAGGAGTTAAATCGTGTCGTTATTCCAGAGAATAACAGCGTAATTGATTACTCATATCCTTGGATATGGTACAGAAGATCCCCTGACCGACTAGACCCACATGTCTGTGAGCCTTATCGACTAGGGACTGGTCGTAGAAAAACATACGACCAGGTGGTGGTCGTAGAAGAGCTTACGACCATAGACTGATCGTAGTAGAGCTTACGATCATGAGATAGTCGTAGAAGTACTTACGACTATGGGGTAGTTGTAGGAAGACCCACGATGATAGGGTGGTCGTAGGAGAACTTACGACCTCCAGCTTCTCCCTTATGAATATTAAGGGGTATACTCAAGAGTTATATGACGTCATTATTATCCATAATATGAATTATAGATAAATGATTAAATGAGGATTATTATATCCTCGTCGAGATGATATGGAGATGATCTGGACACTAGAGCTGATGTTTGATGTTGAAGATTTACCTTTAGAGTCTTTGTTTGATCACTTTGATGCTAGCTTTCAGAGTCATTGCTTGATGTTAGCTTATTTTGGGTATCGTGCTTGATGTTAGCAATTGAAAATAACTTTTTGAACGAAATTTCGGCCGAATTTGGTCACATTTCGCCAGATTTTGGTCAAATTTTGACCAGAATCGGTCGATTTCGGCTAGGTTTCAAGTGCCGATTCGACTACTTCCTCGAATTTGGACCGAAATTCGAAATTTCGGTGATTTGGTTGTTTGGACCGATGATTTTTTTGAAACGAAAAAGTTTTCCTGCTAGTCGGTGCCTCACCGCCCACATGCAGCCTCGCACCGCTCCTCGGTGTTCGCCCAAATACCACAAGCTTACCCTTGACCAGTGGCGTCAGAACACTCCGCCTCACCGTGCTGCAAAGACTCACCCTCTCCCGTGCCATAGACCTCGCGCATGACCCATTCTTTGGAACTAGAGCTCGATGAATGAGGAATGGTTAGGGAATTAGAGATTTAGGGTTACTAGTGCATCTGTATTTCATTGGGGATTTGACTTGGGCTACAACTGGGCCGGCTGCAGCTTGCATTCAGTGTGTCTCAGCCCACGACCACGGCCAATGCCCAACGCGGCGCGGCAGCACGGGGACTACAACGCAGCGGCTATGTGCATGTGCCCTCATTTGGTAGTCACACCAACCTTGCAGTTTCTAAGTGCCCAGACAGGGAATCCGCTAGACACAAGCAGCCTCTCTCCAACTTTGGTCATCAGATTATCCTTGGACACATACATCACCAGTATTGCTTGCGAGAGGAACTTTTTTTGTGTTCTGACAAGGAAAAAGCCTTCTTAATTATCTCCCACATGCAGCATGTTGACTAGTGTGTTATATATGGCAAGTCAGTTACTGTGAGCAGCAGATAATATGAAGCGAAATTAATGGGTATAATGGGTCATGACTCACTCATGAGGGCAACTGTGAACTTGGATAGACATTCTTGCTTGGACGTTTAAGATTGGGTTGGGGGGGGGGGGGTCCGCCGGTTCGGGAGACCCGGGGCAACCGCCCTGGCTTGCCCTAGGGTAAGTCCGCTGGTGGTAACAAACTGTGCAACACACGACACCATGCCTTCTTTTTCTCTCTGTGTGTCGGTGAACGTGAAAGCTAGGCGACAAAAACCTAACAGTGACGTCGTGTAAGAGCCACAAGTGGGAAGAAAGTCTCTCCTCAAAAGTAGTACCATTAGGAGCTTGTTGTCATCTAGGGGTAGCTGGGATCCGATTCTCCGCCGCACCGTAGAGAATAGTGTGTGAACAGTGTTTTGAGTCTGCGTGGACAACACTCTACAAGAGTAGCATGAGCGAAGTATCGCAGAATCAATGCGTATCTACTGCACTCAAAAAGCACTTGACGCTTCGCCTCAAGGCCACTCCTCCTAGTTGCCGTCGCGTCGTAGCGTCGTGTCCACCAACAGTCACTCACCTTCGTAACTCGCGCTTCCGCTCGTTCGCCACTTGGGGGGGGGGGGCCAGCGCCCCCCACCCCCACCCATCCACACACAAAGACAGGATGAGAGAGAGAATAGAGGTTAGGGTTTGGTGGACTGAAGAGTATGAAGGAAAATTGACCTAATGTGTTACATGGGCCACGCACGAGGTGCGAGGAGTGTGAACTGAATTCATTTGTGGACACAAATATATAAATTTAGCCTAACTAATAACATATACATCTAATATATCTATTATATACTAGATATTTTTTTAAAAAAAAGGTGTTCAGCTGAACATTCTTGATCCATGGAGGATCTGTCCCTGTTACGTATGTGTCTGATTTGACCAAACTTGGTGAGACAGCTACACCAACTCCAGGGGTACACACACGTACAACCAACATGCTTGACAAGAACAGCAGTACAAATTTGCCATACTTCTCAGATCAACGTAAGCACAGTGTACACGTAAAATTATCTCGCAACCAACTCCTACCACTAGCAATAGCAGTGATATATTACTGACACATTAAACTTGCAGCTTTTGAGATGTGCTAGCACTTCGACATCTGTATCTTTCGATTTGTTGCGACGCTGTACTTCAACCGAATTCCCGAACCGTTTTAATCATCCTGTTCCGAGTGTTAGTACAAGAGAATTGTTCGTTTTTTCTCATCAGTTCAAGTTGTTGGATGAATTAATTGGTACATGTAACTCAATATGATATTAAAATCAAGAAATCTTAAGTTCAAAACCTGTTTGACGAAATTAAAAAAAAAATTGAAATCCACTTCTATTTCTTCCCACCTGTGTAAGAACCACAGGTGGGAAGAAAGTCTCTCCTCAAAAGTAGTACCATTAGGAGCTTGTTGTCATCTAGGAGTAGCTGGGATCTGGTTCTCCGCCGCACCGTAGAGAATGGGGGCCAGAGCCCCTCCCCCCCACCCCCACACACACAAAGACAGGATAAGAGAGAGAATAGATGTTAGGGTTTAGTGGACTGAAGAGTAGGAAGAAAAATGGACCTAATGTGTTATATGGACCACGCACGAGGTACGGGGAGTGTGAACTGAATTCATTTGCGGACACAAATATATAATTTTAACCTAACTAATAACATATGCATCTAATATACCTATTATATATTAGATATTTTATAACAAAAAAAAGTGTTCAGCTGAATACTCTTGATCCATGAAGGGTCCGTTCCTGTTACGTACGTGTCCGATTTGACCAAACTTGGCGAGACAGCTACACCAACTCCCGGGCTACACACACGTACAACCAACACGCTTGACAAGAACAGCAGGACAAATTTGCCATACTTCTTAGATCAACGTAAGCACAGTGTACACGTAAAATTATCTCGCAACCAACAACACCTACCACCAGCAATAGCAGTGATATATTACTGACACATTAAACTTGCAGCTTTTGAGATGTGCTAGCACTTCGACATCTGTATCTTCCGATTTGTTGCGACGCTCTACTTCAACTGAATTCCCAAACAGTTTTAATCATCCTGTTCCGAGTGTTAGTACAAGAGAATTGTTCATTTTTTTCTCATCAGCTTAAGTTATTAGATAAATTAATTGGTACATGCAACTTAATATGGCATTAAAGTCAAACGATCTTAAGTTCAAAACCTGTGTGACGCAATTAAAAAATAATAATTAAAGTCTATTTCTATTTTAGGTCTTAGGTCTAATGGAGTCTTTTAGATTAATTGATAGGTGTATGATTACAATTAGGTGTTAGCTAGCGTGGCATTGAAATGCAGGGAATGTACGGAGCACTCCTATGCATACGAAAAGAAACACGCAGTCATCTCTGAACGTGTCATTTCATGAAGTAATTTAAAGGAATCAAAGTTCGCACTACAACAGAGCAAATCCAACGATTGGCATGACGGATTCCATTGATACATGGATGGAGTAGAATTAGGACATTTGTAACTAGCAAGCAAGTAGTAGAATTTTTTAATCTAACCTGACAAACTCGTGTATACTCAAGCAAAGGAACTTACTCTGTTTCTCCTCTTCTCCCCTGCTTTTCAAGGAGAATTCTATCTTCAATTCGTCCAACCTGTCGGGATGGGCCATTCACATCGATGGTGCGTGCAGTCTCTTTCTTGTGGTACTCCAGCATTTCCATTCTCCAAACTAACCCCCTTGGCCGCATGTGTAACAGTTACGATTTTCGGGACCGTTAAATATTTCATAACCGTCTAAGATGTGCAGTTATGAAGTAAGTAGCATTTCAAACAAGCTTCTGATTACAACAAAAATAAGACTTTTATTACATAAGATTAAAGCTTAACAGCCAGTTTTAACCTGACACGGTCATCCAGGCCCAAAGTTAATATATTACATAACAAAAGAATTTCAAATCACATGCACGCTTGAGCGCGGTCGAGACCTAATAACAGTAATCACTATCGTCCGGGGGTCCACCAAAATCTTGCTCACAAGGATCCTCTGTATTTTCCTAGGTTCCTTCTGTAGATGATATTGCAAGATTGAGTACACAACCGTACTCAACAAGCCATATGGAAAAAGCTAGATAATTACATGCAAGGAGTTCAATGGATTAGTTAGAGTTTACCATATCAGGTGTATGTGGATGCAATTTGAGGTTAAAGCAGTTTATCTTTAAAACAGTAAAACAATAATAAATATAACAACGGGGGATTTCTCAACAACTGTAATTACCAACTTAACATCTCAAAATCTCTACTTATGCCTTATGTACTGGAATTACCCATGAACACAACTTCATTAACCGGAAGCACGACATATTCAAATACCTTTAATTATACACTCTGCAGAGTTGCTCAGCTTTACCCACAAGATACCTTATACTCATACTGTCATGCAATATACACGCAACACAAGACTGTTTCCACTGCTCAACCTTTCTAGCTTCTACCCGGTAAGTCCATACCGTTGTGTAGACCAGCGAGTGTCCCTTCAGGCCCACCCCTGTTCCGCACTGCCCTATCACACCAGAGCACATGCCTTTCCTGTAGATATTCAATCGGGAGAGCAGTGTACTAAGTCAAGGAGGAATGACCATACCTGTGGTTGAGCGGATTCTGTGTTTGATACTTGGCACAAGATTCTTGTCCTTACTTGTCTCTAGGGAGGAAATGGACCAACATCAACTCGTGGTTATCCACCTGATTGATCTCACCTTTGACTCACTTTTATCCAGTCTATTGGGTTGTCCAACTTCCTGGTCTCAACCCTCAACTCTCCACCAAAATCATTGGCAAACTGCTAATACTGCTTTTCATGATTTATAAACACATGTGAAAAAGCTACTTATAGATATCATTTTATGTAAACTTGTCAAGGTGAATATGGTCTACAAGAGCTGGGTAGGTTTGTATGTGGGGTAACAGGATTTATCTATTTATCATGGCATTCAAAAGTATTATTTCACTATTTAAAGTAATTGGCACAAATATGATAATGAAAGTAATAATATAAATACATGGAATATTGGCTCAAAATGATCAAAAGAATGCGACTTGCCTCCTTGCACAAAGTCTCATATGGTCTTGTCCGGCGTCTTTTGAAGTCTGGTCGTCAAGGGGTGGGAAGGTGAGGTGGTGCTTACCGCGGGATCAATTTGGTGGTTGGACGGACAGAGGTGGTGAATTGGCGTTTGGCTTACCGTGGAAGAAGAATAGTGGTGGCGGGATTCTTTGAAATTGGCCGGCTCCGGTAGGGTAGGGAGCAAAGGGGAGGTGTTGGAGGGAGAGATGATGAGGGAGAGGCACTCCAGGGGCCTTTTATAGCCCGGGGAAGGCGGTGGAGCTAGTAAGGTGGTGCGTTAGTGAGGCGGCGACGCGGACGGGTGGACGTGGAAGGTGCTGGGGAAGGGCAAGGTGGCGGTGGGAGTGCGAGCGGCTTTGATGGCGAGGCCAGGTGGCTAGGCAAGGTGGCGTGGTGTGCTGGCGGCTGACAAGAGTGAAGGAGGAGGCGGTGGTGTAGGGGCGGTGACGTGCGAGGAAGAAGGGGGAAAGAAGGCGCCTGGGGAGGAAGGCGCTTTCGGATGATGAAAACGGGGAGGCCCGAAAAGGAAAGAGGCAAAGAGAGGAATTTCCAAATTGGGAAGGTTTTCGAATTCAAACCAAAAAGCTTAT
This sequence comes from Phyllostachys edulis, assembly GCA_036346405.1. NCBI lineage: Eukaryota > Viridiplantae > Streptophyta > Magnoliopsida > Poales > Poaceae > Phyllostachys > Phyllostachys edulis. The sequence continues at coordinate 56,722,595 of CM070566.1, forward strand.
AAAAGTTTGAAAACTCAAATTTTTGGGGTTGTTTCAGCATGCATCCTACGTCGATCTCCATCCCAAATGCCATTTCAGCACGCAAATCACGGAGAAATTATCGGCCATGCCGCCAGCAAGTGTAGGGCTTACGTGCAGTGCAAAAATGCCTGCATATTTTTAGAACTCATATCTGTATGTCATGGAATTGTTCAATCTTGATGCTTCAGATTCACCGGCTGGTCATGTGAAGCTGCTCTGTTTCTTCACATTTACCAAACAGAGGCCAAAAGCATTGCACGATTTGCCTAAATTGGCAGCTTGTTGTTTATTGATGGTACGATCTTGTTATTTGACAAACTGCGTGCCGACCTATTTAGTATCCATCGTTGTAGAAGAAAAGGTTATGGTTAAGACTAGAAGCAGTAGGAGAAGAGTTGAGTACGTGTTTCATGTCTTCTACCACCTTCATTTACAACTTCATTATACATAAATTATAGTAATTTATTTATGTAATTTTTGTTCTTGGTCACTGTAATTATTATTGAAAGTCTTAATAATTCATATTTCCATTATGTGATTCAAAATCTAACATATACTTTGAGATATTGAGAAAAGGGATTGTCTATTCGTATGGTGACTGAATTTTTTTAAAGCAAAAGCCACATTTTTTATTCATTGGATCAACATCCAAACATATAGCATATCATTCTCTGCACTAATCCAACGGCCACAACTATTGACTTAAACTTAAGAAAATTTCAGTTGGCTTAGAAATAACAAATCCGTTGAGAAAAAACAAAGACAAAAAATAAAATTCTATACCGACAAAATAGGCAAAAGTGGTGAACCCGTTATGTTCCAAAAAAATCATAATAAATTCAGACGTAATTCATCATATGAGAAGAAGTGCAAATCTCGAAGCATATTGGACGTATGAAAATTCGACTATTTTAACAAAAGAAAACAGTCGAATGTTATTTAGTAAATCTCTTAAATAATATCTATCGTTGTAGAAGAAAAGGTTATGGTTCAGACTAGAAGTAGTAGTACTTGACAAGTGTAGAGTACGTGTTTCATGTCTTCTACCACCTTCCTTGCACACAGTGGCGTAGCTAGGATTTGTAGCTATGGTGGTCCATTGTCTAATTTTTTTTTTGACCGCTATAAATATAACATGTCCATACACAAGTATATAAATTACAAAACACAATTAAGAAAAAAAATAACGCATACGAGTTCATAAAATAGATGAGTATAACTTTCTTAACATAGAATTAAAAATTTAAAATATTACGTACCCATAATAGTTGAAGAACAATATGTCACTACTTCTTCTTCTTCTTCTTGTCGTCGGCTGCGCCTTCTAATAGCCATGAAAGTGTTGATGATTTCTTCTTCACTCGGTTGTAAGAAGATATCCCGCTCAATAAAAGTCAATAGACAATCATCCGAAGGCTATCACCCATCTTATTTCTCAACTTATTCTTGATAAAGGTCATTGCGAGAAAATATTCTTTCAACACTTGCGGTAGCCACCCAGAGAAGCAATACTGAACTTGATAAGTAAATAGACCCAATGATAAACTTTGTCCCTCTTTGTTTCAACAAGTTTTCTTGAGAGGTCAACAAGATTGTTTAGGCCTTTGAACAATTCATCATTTCTCATGTCATCAATAAAGGTTTCAAGTTGCAAATCAAGTCTTAGCAAATCGAGCTTGAAAAATCATTAGGGTAAAATTCAGCAAGTCTATGTACCTTGTTTGCATCAAAAGAAGCAAAGGAATCTTTGGATTCAAAGCGACCATACAAGTAAGTAACTCCATATTTACCTCATCAAACCGATTATCAAGCTCTTGACTAATTTTATCAATGACTCCAATATATACTTCTCTTCAAGTGATCATCATTTGTTTGGTCCTGAGCAAAACGTCTTTGATCTTCCATATGGCACATAATTATGTTCCATTTCAGAACTTGAATGCCATATTTGTTGCAAAATATTGTAACCCTTTGAAGAAATGAAACCCACCCTTCAGACCTCATTTGTTGAATTTTACTCTTTGCCAACCGGACAAGTGACATTGCATTAAGAATATCTTGGTCTTTTCTTTGCAAACACTCGAGACAATTCATTTGTGTGTCCAAGAATGTCAAGCATCAAATGAGCATTGAAAATGAAATCAAATGACTCAAGCACTCCAACCATAGTATGTATTTTTGGCCACCACCCTTGTCAAGTATCTCGTCCAAGAGCTATGAGTACATCACTAATTGTGGGATACATAGCAATCAAGTTGACCACAGCTTTATAATGAGAGCCCCACCGGTGTCACCAGTCTAGGCAGCCCCATCTCTTGATTTAACCCACTTCAGATTCTAGTATACCGCACTCAAGTGCTTTCATGACATTGTCATATTGGTGATGTCGAAGCATGCCATGACGCTTACAAGAACTACCAACAATATTTAACAAGAGGGATACTCGATCAAAAACCATACACAATCATCATTGTCTTTAGCAACAAAGAACAAGAACCAATTGGAGTTGATGTGCAAAACAAAGGAACATAATAAGCAGATGGTGATTCTTTCATGATCAAGGTTTTCAACCCTTTAATCTCTCCTTTCATGTTACTAGCCCCATCATAGCCTTGCCCACGGATTTGAGTTATAGTCAAACCATTACTAACTAGTGAAGATTGAATTGCTTCCTTAAGTGATGAAGAAGTAGTATCATCTACATGAACAATTCCAAGAAACCGCTCACATGGCCTTCCCGATTTATCAACATAACGCAAGCAAAGGGCAAGTTGTTCTTTATGAGAGACATCACTAGACTCATCACTAAAATTGTATAGTGATCATCACCAATTTCATTAATGATTTGATCTCTAGTCTCCATTGCACAACATTGAATAATTTCTTTTTGTATGTCCGGCTAGTCAATGTGCAATTACCGGAGCATTCTTCAAAACAAACTTGTCCACCTCTTCATTATTTGTCGCAAGCCACTTCAAAAGCTCAATGAAGTTCCCTCTGTTGCTAGACTCTTCACTTTCATCATGCCCACGGAATGCTAATCCTTGTTGCAAAAGAAACCTCAAACATCTAAGTGAATAAGTCAACTTTGATCTTGTAGAGACGACGCTCCTCATTATCCACCTTCACAATTTTATCATCAATTGCTCCATGGGGAGTCATAAATAAATTATATCTTTCTTGAGCTGCGTTGTAGACCACTCGCTACACCACCCACATGTAAATCAAGTGCATCATTTCTATTCCAATTTTTCCACCACCTTCAACAAATGCAGATGTCTTACTTCTCCCTTTCCAAACAAGTAGCACACAAAACAAAATGTTGCTTCCTTCTTGACATCAGATTCTATCCAAGGATATTTATAAAACCATATAGGATTGAACTGCCTGTCCCTATTTCCAATTTTCCTACTTTCAAATTCATGTGCATAAGGTTGGTATGGGCCTTTAATAATATATGATCGCCGAACTGCATCTTGATCATTGACGGGATAATTTGCAATGGGTTTGTCTTTCTCCGGATCAAGTGGAAGCCATCGATATCATAAATTGGTTCCTTTTCGTGAACCGGAGGTGGTGGACTTGGAGGCATTGGAGTTGAAATTACATTCTCTTCGATTACTCTTTCTTGATCAAGTCCACCTTCTTGTTCTTCAGTTTGCTCTTCTGGAACAGCTGCAGCCACACCTTCTTGTTCTTCAATTTGGTCTTGGAGCAATTGCGAGTACGTATGAGATGGAGAAGATGCCTTCTTATTTGCTTCATATTTCAAAAAGAGAGGCAATATCACCACTCCTCTTCATGTTTCAACAATTCGCAAGAGAATTATATAATGAATCAGTATATCAAACCAATAATCCAATACTGCAAAGATCATATATTGAAATAAAAAATTCAGAGTTGCACTTGCACAATCTGTCCCTCTCAGGTCTTGAAAATTCGGATAGGCCTAAGAAAATAATTTCCGATCATGTGTCAATCTTCCGAGTCTTGACTAAATCATAAAGGAACAGGATCATGCAAAAAAAGAGAATTCGAGCAACCGGATTGTCTCCATGCCCAAAATCTCCATGCGAAGCAACTAGACCGACCGACCAATCCACCGTAACAAGCGTAAATCGAAGCAAACGAATCGCTCAAACGTAGCTATATTAACAAAAACAATGAGCTGCAGTTAGTCACTACCCTACTAAATCAAAGCAAAGAAGGTTAAGAATACTAACGCGACGAACAGGGAAATCGCCGCTGATCTTGACGGCCGCAAAGCTCATTGGGCCGCATCTGTGAAGCTCGAACGTTATGGGCAATGGGGCCAGTGACGGCTCAGATTCAGACGCAGGCGGACGGCTCATATTCGTACGGGCCTTGGTTGGGCCGAGCGCAGGGTGGTCCGCGGCCCACAGGGACCACCCTGTAGCTCCGCCACTGCTTGCACATGCCTGCCCGCCCAACCACGGCATCCGTCGCTTTCTTCCATGAATCTGGCCACATATACTAGCTTGGACCCGTTTCCATTTTGAGACATGACAGCCAATGTAGGCAGGCAGTCATGCATAACCCAAATGTACTCAACCTTAACCTGGCCTAGCTAGCTAAGTGTTGATGCATGCATCAAGGTTCCAAAAATAGGTAATAGCTACTCGACAAGTCACCCCACCTAGTACTGATTATATGACATAGTTGCCCTGATTATTCGATATAACCGACTAACAGGTAGGGCATACGTTACTTGTATACGGTCTAGTAGACCTGTTTTTAGAACGCTGGCATGCATGCATATTCAGGCATTAGGCAGGAGCTGCTAGCTAGCTGTTGTCCTATAGAAGAGACCATCCACACAAACCAACCTCTCCCCAATTCAATATCCACCGCCACCACCACAACACTAAACACTTGAGCCACCAGCAAAACACCATGGCCAAGAGAAAGCTGTCGCACAAGTTGTTCTCTACCTTGGCCTCCCTCCCCTTGCATGGCAGGAATCTCATCTATAGATCACCTAGCACCGCGTCATCATTGCGGCTACACAGGCCGTCCTCTCCTCCCATCACGGACCACTTGTTATACCTAGTTATTAGATGAACTAAAGTATGAGACCTTTGGTTTGAAGTTGTCATCGAGGAGAATGTTGCCGGATTTGACATCACCATGAAGAATCTTTTGACTACCATGAGCCGGCCGTAGGTAGGGGGCACTAGCCCCCTCCTCCCCCTCCCCCCATCCGGCTTTGTTGTTTCTACATGCCCTAGCCCAAAATTTTGGCCTCGCGGGCTCTTAATTTCACTAGCTTAAGTTGCTCCACCACCTGTGCCATAGTTGGTCAATCATCAACATCTCTTCTTTGAGACACTGGACCGCGATTTCGCTAAACCTGTCGAGACACTCTATGTAGTGAGGCTGAGCGGTAGACAAGATCTCTTCGTCATACATCTCCCTTCTTGTACCCTCGTCCTTGTAGGACTTAAAAAAGTTCATCAAAATGCTATTGCTCACATCGTACTTGAGCTTATTCTAGGCTATGAGCTTCAAGAGCACAACTCCAAAGCTGCAGACATCGCTTTTCTCCATTAAATCACCTATCTTAATGTATGGTCGGTCTATGTAATTCATATCCCCCATCACGAACCACTTCTTATACCTAGTTATTAACTCGTTATTAGATGAACCAAAGTCTGAGACCTTTGGTTTGAAGTTGTCATCGAGTAGAATGTTGCCGGATTTGACATCACAACGAAGAATATTTTGACTACCATGAGCGGGTTGTAGGTAGGGGGCCCTAGCCCACCCTTTCCTGGCTTAAGTTTCTCTACGTGCCCTAGCCCAAAATTTCGGCCTCACGGGCTATTAATTTCACTAGATTAACTTGCTTCACCAGATGTACCATACGTGGTCTATCATCAACATCTTCTTTGAGACACTGGATCGTGATTTCGTTAAACCTGTTGAGGCACTTCATGTACTGAGGCTAAGCGGGAGACAAGATCTCTTCATCATACATCTCCCCTCTTGTACCCTCGTCCTTGTAAAACATAAAAAAGTTCATCGAAAGACTGTTGCTCCCATCGTACTTGGGCTTCTTCTAGGTTATGAGCTCCAAGAGCATAACTCCAGAGCTGTAGACATTGCTTTTCTCCATTAAATCACCTGTCTTAATGTATGGCTTGTGTATGTAATTCATATCCCCCATCACGGACCACTTGTTATACCAAGTTATTAACTCGTGCTTAGATGAACCAAAGTCTGAGACCTTTGGTTTGAAGTTGTAATCGAGGAGAATGTTGCTAGACTTGATATCACCGTGAGGAATCTTTTGACTACCATGAGCCAGTCGTAGGTAGGGGGCACTAGCCCCCCCCCCCGCGTCTGGCTTAAGTTGCTCTACGTGCCCTAGCCTAAACTTTTGACCTCGCGGGCTCTTAATTTCACAAGCTTAAGTTGCTCCAGCACCTGTGCCATAGTTGGTCTATCATCAACATCTTCTTTGAGGCACAAGACAGCGATTTCGCTAAACCTGTCGAGGCACTCCATGTAGAGAGGCAGAGTGGGAGACAAGATCTCTTTGTCATACATCTCCCTTCTTGTACGCTCGTCCTTTTCAGACTTAAAAAAGTTCATCAAAAGGCGATTGCACCCATCGTACTTGGACTTCTTTAGGGTTATGAGCTCCAAGAGCACAACTCCAAAGCTATAAACATCACTTTACTCCATTAAATCACCTGTCTTAGTGTATGGCGGGTCTACGTAATTCATATCCCCCATCACGGACCACTTGTTATACCTAGTAATTAACTCACGCTTAGATGAACCAAAGACTGCGTCCTTTGGTTTGAAGTTGTCATCGAGGAGAATGTTACCAGATTTGACATTCCCATGAAGAATTTTTGACTACCATGAGCCGGCCATAGGTAGGGGGCACTAGCCCCCCTCCCCCCATCCGGCTTAAGTTGCTCTACGTGCCCTAGCCCGAAATTTTGGCCTCGCGGGCTCTTAATTTCACTAGCTTAAGTTGCTCCACCACCTGTGCCATAGTTTGTCTATCATCAACATCTTCTTTGAGACACTGGACCGCGATTTCGCTAAACCTGTCGAGACACTCCATCTAGTGAGGTTGAGCGGTAGACAAGATCTCTTCGTCATACATCTCCCTTCTTGTACCCTCGTCCTTGTAGGACTTAAAAAAGTTCATCAAAGTGCTATTGCTCCCATCGTACTTGGGCTTATTCTAGGTTATGAGCTCCAAGAGCACAACTCCAAAGCTGTAGACATCGCTTTTCTTCGTTAAATCACCTGTCTTAATGTATGGTCAGTCTATGTAATTCATACCCCCATCACAAACCACTTGTTATACCTAGTTATTAACTCGTTATTAAATGAACCAAAGTTTGAGACCCTTGGTTTGAAGTTGTCATCGAGGAGAATGTTGCCGGATTTGACATCACAATGAAGAATCTTTTGACTACCATGAGTGGTTCGTAGGTAGGCGGCCCTAGCCCACCCTTTCCTGGCTTAAGTTTCTCTACATGCCCTAGCCGAAAATTTTGGCCTCGCTGGCTATTAATTTCACTAGCTTAACTTGCTTCACCACATGTACCAAAGTTGGTCCATCACCAACATCTTCTTTGAGACATTGGATCGTGATTTCGCTAAACCTGTCGAGACATTTCATGTAGTTAGGCTGAGCGGGAGACAAGATCCCTTTATCATACATCTCCCCTTTTGGCCTCGCGGGCTCTTAATTTCACATGCTTAAGTTGCTCCAGCACCTGTGCCATAGTTGGTCTATCATCAACATCTTCTTTGAGACACTAGACCATGATTTCACTAAACCTGTCGAGGCACTCCATGTAGTGAGGCAGAGTGGGAGACAAGATCTCTTCGTCATACATCTCCCTTCTTGTAAGCTCGTCCTTCTAAGACTTAAAAAAGTTCATCGAAAGGCGACTGCGCCCATCGTACTTGGACTTCTTCAGGGTTATGAGCTCCAAGAGAACAACTCCAAAGTTGTAGACATCACTTTTCTCCGTTAAATCACCTGTCTTAGTGTATGGCGGGTCTACGTAATTCATATCCCCCATCACGGACCACTTGTTATACCTAGTAATTAACTCGTGCTTAGATGAACCAAAGTCTGAGACCTTTGGTTTGAAGTTGTCATCGAGGAGAATGTTACCGGATTTGACATCACCATGAAGAATCTTTTGACTACCATGAGCCGGCCGTAGGTAGGGGGCACTAGCCCCCCTCCCCCCACCCGGCTTAAGTTGCTCTACGTGCCCTCGCCTAAAATTTTTGTCCTTGCGGTCTCTTAATTTCACTAGCTTAAGTTGCGCCACCACCTGTGCCATAGTTGGTCTATCATCAACATCTTCTTTGAGACACTGTACCGCGATTTTGCTAAACCTGTTGAGGCACTTCATGTAGTGAGGTTGAGCGGTAGACAAGATGTCTTCATCATACATCTCCCCTCTTGTACCCTCGTCCATATAGGACTTAAAAAAGTTCATCGAAAGACTATTGCTCCCATCATACTTGGGCTTCTTCTAGGTTATGAGCTCCAAGAGCACAACTCCAGAGTTGTAGACATCGCTTTTCTCCATTAAATCACCTGTCTTAATGTATGGTGGGTCTATGTAATTCATATCCCCCATCACGGACCACTTGTTATACCTAGTTATTAACTCGTGCTTAGATGAACCAAAGTCTGAGACCTTTGGTTTGAAGTTGTCATCGAGGAGAATGTTGCTGGATTTGACATCACCATGAAGAATCTTTTGACTACCATGAGCTGGCCGTAGGTAGGGGGAACTAGCCCCCCCTCTTCCGACTTAAGTTGCACTACATGCCCTAGCCCAAAATTTCGGCCTCGCCGCCTCTTGATTTCACTAGCTTAAGTTGCTTTACCACCTGTGCCATAGTTGGTCTATCATCAACATCTTCTTTGATACACTGGACCGCGATTTCGCTAAACCGATCGTGTCACTCCATGTAGTGAGGTCGAGCGGGAGACAAGATCTCTTCGTCGTACATCTCCCTTCTTGTACGCTCGTCCTTGTAAGACTTAACAAACTTCATCGAAAGGCTATTGCTCCCATCATACTTAGGATTCTTCTGGGTTATGAGCTCCAAGAACACAACTCCAAAGCTGTAGACATCGCTTTTCACCGTTAAATCACCTGTCTTAATGTATGGCGGGTCTATGTAATTCATATCCTCCATCACGGACCACTTGTTATACCTAGTAAATAACTCGTACTTAAATGAACCAAAGTCTAAGACCTTTGGTTTGAAGTTGTCATTGAGGAGAATGTTGCCGGATTTAACATCACCATGAAGAATCTTTTCACTGCCATGAGCCGGTCGTAGGTAGGGGGCACTAGCCCCCCTCCCCACGTCCGACTTAAGTTTCTCTACGCGCCCTAGCCCAAAATTTTGGCCTTGCGGGCTCTTAATTTCACTAGCTTAAGTTGCTCCACCACTTGTGCCATAGTTGGTCTGTCATCAACATCTTCTTTGAGACACTGGACCGCGATTTCGCTAAACTTGGCGAGGCACTCCATGTAGTGAGGCTGAGCAGGAGAAAAGATCTCTTCGTCATACATCTCTCTTCTTGTACCCTCGTCCTTGTAAGACTTACAAAAGTTTATCGAAAGTCTATTGCTCCCATCGTACTTGGGCTTCTTCTAGGTTATGAGCTCCAAGAGCACAACTCCAAAGCTGTAGACATCACTTTTCTCCGTTAAATCACCTTTCAGCACTCGTTTTCACCGTTTGTTCGCCATCCAGTTTGAATTTTCTTTCATTCCAGAATGTGTAATCAACCATAGGCAGTTACTCAGGTCCAACTGTCCAGCAATTGATTGGTTTGGCTCAAAATTCAATTTTTTGCAATAAAAAAACTATCACAGACGTTTTTTTACTAAAAAATTGTCTGTGATACTATATTGTCACAGACGATTCTGAACAAGAACCGTCTATGATAATTGATTATCACGGATGATTTCGTGGTATAAACCATCTGTGAGAGCCAACTATCACAGACGGTTCGTATAAATAACCATCTTTGAAAGCCAACTATCACAGACGGTTCGTATAAATATCCATCTGTGATAGCCAACTATCACAGATGGTTATTGTTAAGAACCGTTTGTGTTGTGACTTATCATAGACATTTATTTATATGAACCGTCTGTATTGTGACTTATCACAGACGGCTCAAAAACCGTCTGTGATAATCATCTGTTATCACAGACACATAAATTTGGACGGTTCAGAAACCGTCTATGATGACGGTTTAGAACTGTCTGTGATGACCCTTTGTGTAGTAGTAGTCAGATAGCATCGAAGTTAACCTCAATTGTAGGGAGAGGATGTAAAGGTCTACTAGGAGATGGACCTGCAGATACCCCACGGGGCGATGACCAGTGGGATATGGCTTGTCGTCTCTGGGCGTTGTTGGACACAAGCAAGTCGCTGGCCAGAGAGCCTACCGGACGTGAAGGATGTATGTGCCTAAATGTACAAGAAATCCCGGGAGTTGTCCACAAATTGCTTCATTCATTCACAATGGACATGATAAGAAAGGTGAAGATTGTGATGGTCCAATTTATAACTGAAAATTGTTTGTTAGGCTTGCAGTCGATGACGGAGAACACTTTTGTGTGACACCCCTGATAAGCCTGCACGTACAACTGGAGTTTACGCAAAAACTTACAAAACTCCTTGTTGTGTATATATAGGCAGGCGTTGCTGGCTTATAGAGAAGTTCTATATGAATAAAAGTGGTGCGGTGTCGGGACCCAAAAATACAATTCTGGACCCTCTGTGTATACTGCACTAGTCTAGGATCACGCTAGTGCATATAGTGGCAACATCGATGAAATATCATTTCTATATACAAAGATGACTAACAAATAGCTTACAATTAATGCCTCAGAAGACGAATAGCTCAATTAAGCTGCAGCGGAATGAAACAGAATAACTTTAGTGAAACCCATCCATATGCCCACAGGCAATCGGCTGGGGTAGCTTGACCTAGTTCTCCATGATCCTTGAAATGGACCTTGTTGACCGATGATTCCTCCACTTCTGTTGATTGATTATAGCAAGCATGAGTACACAACTGTACTTGCAAGTCATACCACAGAATGCAATTTATAGATGATGGCTTATTCCAAAGGAATGGCTTCTGTGGTTCTTTTGCAGAAATACAACATTTGCAATTGAATATGAATAATAGATCGAAAGCATAATTCAAAACAAATAGACATTATTAATTTATCAGTTGTTTTCACAAAGACACATAGCCTAATCAATTTCTTTCACACAACCAAATGACATAAATCACACAGCTGTCCCTTCCCAATTGTTTTATGAAAATCTACCCCACGTGTGAAAACCCTGGGCATGTCCATGACCACGGACGTGGCTATTCGAATAGTTTTACACTCTGCAGAGGTTGTACACTTTACCCACAAGATGCAATCAACTAGATCAGAGCTGATCACAACAAAAGCTTTCAGAAACTTCATCTCAAATATTGACACTCCTAGTGTGCTTTACCGTCATACCAACCCAAACACAGTGCTTTGGCATAACACACACCGTTGGACAGAGAAGCGGCGAACCGTTCCGCGATGCGACTACCAGGTAGTACACACCTCCACCCTTTCACATAACCTAACCTACTACCTGAGTAATCAATGTCAAGAATGCATAACTTACTAAGTTAGGCCTGTCCCATACCAGACATGTGGTCATACAGTAAGGCTCAGTTCAATGGCGCACAAAGTTCTTAATTGACCAAAGCAAGACTTCCAAATTCTAACTATGCCACACAGACTATCATTCCCATTCACATAGCCACACCAGTTCACACAGTATCCACCACTTGCCTCGGTCTAAATCCTTTCCCACGCTGTTGATTTAGTGCAACACATGCCACCGACGAGTAATGACACAGTGCACACAGTTTTATCACAAAGTTCTATAATCACTTAGTCAGATTCATATGTGCAACTCACATGAAATGATGACTCGTGGCATGACTAAGCAATTTGGTGCTACGATATTACCAACTAAATAATGAACCAATCTAGGGTGACAAAAGATTATGACATATCAATAGATAAGGTGGATATAACAATTAGGATTAATAACTACACCCAAAAGCATTTAAATAAAATACTTAAAGTAGAATGCAGTAATTTGAATCAAAGTAGCTTTTGAAAACTGGGTTCAATATGATCAAAGGTATAACTTGTCTTGATATAGCAATGATGATCTTATTTATCTTTGATCTTCTACTTCCTTGATCTTCAGCTCCTTCGGATCATTCCGGGACTTCAACGTCTAACGAGAAAGAAAGCGCAAAACAAACAAAATTTAAAAAGACAAATCAAATAAACTCCAAATTAAAATTAAATGGTATTGGAAGGTAGATAATGAATTTAGAAACTTGAATGGGTTCAATCGGAGTTTGGACGGAGGAGAACGGACTCTCGGAAGTTTGGAATTCACATGAAAGGATGAAAAAGGAAAAGGGAGAGAGAAGTTGACAATTGGGGTCTATGGAATATTCTCAAAATATTCTACTCCAAAAATATTAGAAAATGGCTAAGTGTATGACATGTGGGACCGACTGGTATTTATGAATATCTAGAATTAAAAATAATTCCAGAAATAAGGTAGAGAGAGCAACATGTGGGACCAATAAGATAAAAAGATTTTTCAAGAATTAAATTAATTCCCAAAAATAGGATTAGGGGTTGACATGTGGGCCACTGGTCTATGGACCAGGTCCACAGAGAGATGCTAGTCCACGGTGGACCAAGCTCATGGACAGGGTTTGACCAAAGGTTTGACTGACATGCGGGACCCGCATGTAAGAGAGAAATAATTAGGGTTTTTAATTAGGTGGATGACATGTAAGGTCTACATGTAAGTGTAAAAGAGAAAGAATATGTGGCTGTGATTAGTGGAATGACAAATGGGGCCTTTCACCAGTGGGAGAAAGGAGGACAAAGAAAAACCAGATAACCCTACGTTGAAGTTATGGCTATGTTGGTCCAGAGAAGATAACAGAGGACAAAAGAACGTGTTAAACAACAGAATCGTGGAAGAAATCAAGAGAGCAGCGTGCGCCTGGTGGCATAGGAGTGGAAAAGACAGAGCTGGGATTGATACATTGACCCTTGGGGCCCACATGTAAGAGAGTCAACCAAAGAAGAACAGAGAACGCACACATAGAACGAACAGCAATAGAGAGCAGTTCGGGTGTTCATGGTGCATGGCACTGACGGCGAACGGAGGCGAGGTAGTGGCGGCGAATTGGCAAAATGGAATGGAAACGATGAGGCAGACATGATGATGCAGTCAAAACAGCGAGAAACGGCACCATGCGATAGCAGCGAGGCGAAGAACGACAGTGGTGGCAGCCTCAGGGGCGCGTACTACTTCGGGTGATGCTCTACGAAAAATAAGGTGAGCACGGCATAAAACACGGCGACGCGAACCCAATTTTTGTGGAGTTGAAGGCAGGGGATCAACAGTTGCGGAGTAATTGGCCGGAGAAGGGATTTGTACAAGAGGCGAGGGAACGCTCGATTCTCGGCGCACGGTGGATGAAAAATGAATCTAAAAGAGGGGAAAAATAGGTATCGACGAGGGGCACGAAATAATGCGATCGGATTTTGAAAAAACTCATTGAGGAGGCGTGGCACTCGACGTACGCGTTTCAGTGTCATGGCTTGACATGGCCGACGGTGGTCTACGGGCGAAGGGGAAGGAAGCGTGACATAGAACGCAACGACGCGAACCCAACGCCACAGACGGTTCGGCCGAGGGACGTTGGATGAAGGCGCAACTCATCGTAGATGTAACAACCCAAAATTTCAATTTCAGAGAAAATTTAAAACTATTTATTTTTGTGGAAATTCTGAAATTTTTAAAACTTTTTCTTAATTAGTTAAGGCTAAAATAAATTTAACTACAAAATCTATTATCAAGTTTAAGTTGGAAATAATTTTATTAAGTATAAAATGTCTCTAATAATTTATGAGAATTTTTCTAGAATTTTTGGAATTATTTTGCTATATTCTAAAGTGAAATAAATTAAACTGAATATTTAAAATAGAAAATGAAAAGAAAATCGGAAAACAACAATTGGGCGAAACTTGGCTCGCCCATTTACTCACACACATCTGCTACGCCCAAGCCGCCCACACAAAGACCGCCTCTCATCCCGCCTACCCTTTCTCTGAACCGTCCGATGTGCATCGGACGGCTACAGAACGGCCACGCCGCACACACTCTCTAGCCACCCGATGCAAATCCAACGCTCCGCCCGTTTTCTTCTCCCCGTCTCCTTCTACCTCCAGCCCGCGCGCACCGCCGCCATTGCCGCCCTTCGTGAAGCTCTTAAACGCGGCCATTTATGCCTCCTTACTTCACGCGATCGTGCGCATTCAAATTCACGTATCTCTCCGCTTCCATTCCGCCCGTTTTCCCTCTCTTTAACCCTCTTTATTCTCCACTTCGCCGCCGCCATTGAAGCCGCACACGATCTCCGTCTCATCGCTTTGCCTGCCCCTATAAAGGAGCCTCGGGGCGCCTCCATTTCCACAACACATCGCCACCACTCACATCTTCCTCCTCCTCTGTGAAGCCCCAATTTTAGAGTTCTTCGCGCGGGAAGAATTGGTTTCTTCTTCAATTCCGCCCGCCGATGGCGCCCGACCTCGTGAGTCGTCTCACGACATCGCCACAGCCGCGACACTCGTGCGTGCATCCGTTTTTGGAAACCCTCTGAACCTCTACCTCACCGTCGGCCCAGCGCCGCCGCCGCTCAACCTCGTCGCCGATCGTCTTTCGCCGCGTTTTCATGCAACTCCGGTGAGCATCGTGACCAAGCATCTTCCGCTCTCTCTGTTGCAATCATTCACTCGTTTCACGAGGCTCGTAGCTCGTGAGGTCCTCACCGGAGAGTCACCGGCGCTCGGCCTCGTGGCTCGACCACCTCGAGGCAGTGGCGCCACCTCAAAGATAAGCTCCGACGCGTCGTGCACTGCGTGGCGGCCACGCCACACGCACACCACCACACCTTCTGCCAGGGGTCCATGGACATGTTCCATGTGAGCCGAGCCTATGTCACTGGGCCCCTTTGTCGGAAAATTAATTCAAATTCATTTAAATTCGGAAAATCATCGCTGACGTCATCATGCGCAATATTTAGAATTCTCTTTAGAAAAATAATTCAGAAATTGTTTAAATAATGATTTAGTTTAAAATTTGTAAAATTCATAACTTTTGCATTATAACTCCAAATTAGATGATTCAAGTTGCTAAAATTTTAGAAAATTATTGTCTAACTAAATAAAATATAATAATTCAATTTAGAGTTCATTTTAGTTCTGTTTTAGAATTTAGAATTCTTTTAAATATCAAATTTAGGTTAAAATTTATAAAATTCATAATAATTGAATCCTAACTCCAAATTTAGTGAAACAAATTTCTAAAATTTTATAATTTGATTATCTAGCTCAATAAAATAAAATTATTATATTTAGACTTGGTTTATTTTGTATTTCTGAGTTTTATTTGAATTTTATTTGATTTGCCTTATTTTCACGTTTAGACTTTGACGATTAGGGAATTAGATACTTCTCAAGACTTAGATTTTCAGATCGCAACGAAGGCAAGTTATACTTTGACCATTTTGCCCTATTATTTTAAAGTTAATTAAATTCAGTTTTTAAATTATTAAATGCATGCATAATTTTATTCAAGTATTTCAAATTCTGTTTAAATAATTAGTTATTCCTATTATCCTTGTATGCCAAATTTTGGATGTTGCCATGTCATTCCTTTGTCACTTTAGATAAATTATTATGTTTAATAATCAAATGCTTCATAAATACTTAGACCATGATTTATGTTTTTGGGAGAATTTTAGCCAACTCAATAAAATTTCTTTGAAAATTAAAACTATGGTATTGTTTTACCATAGAGAATTTGTAAAGATGGTTTTATAGAAATAAAATAAAAGGGTTTGGACTTGGGCGAAAAGGATGAATGGTGGGTGCGAGTTTATGCGGGCTTAGTCTGGTTAAGATTAAGACCTGTGGTTTAAATTGAATAGCGCCCAAGTCAATTGAGGACCGGTCTTTGGCGCATTTTGTTATGCCTTATCGTACAACCACATGTCTGTATGGGCGGGACACAGCTTAATAATTTGTAATACCTCTTAGTTATTTGTGCTATGTTGTATGTATGGGTGTCGGGCAGACAGTTTTCCCATCTGGCGCAAGAGGGGTTTTTTGAGGACAGTCGGTCAATGGAAGCGAAACCTTAGCGGGCACAAGTACTTTGAGGTAGAACATTGTAACGACCTTGTGATGTTTGCTCACACACGCCTTAGGAAGCGTGGATTGGCCGACACAAAGAGTATAATATCTCGTGTGGGTAAAGTTGTACAAACTCTGCAGAGTAGAAACTATTGAATAGCGCGTCCACGGTCATGGACATGCTAGCAAAGCCACTCGAGTTAGATTTGTTTTTGGTTTTAAAATGATTTCAACAGATAATTTCGGATGGATAGTCTGTGGGAAAATTAGGCGGGTAGCCATTGTGATTGGAGGATATCCATCATCTTTTATGGAGGTTATCCACAATAAACTATTGTTATTTAAAATGGTGATTTAGATTATTGTATGAAATGGCTTTGAAATCTAATATGATTATTTAAATTAAAAGCCGCCGCTTACATAAAATAACCTTGCCGGTATCCTTTGTCTACCTTATGCATGCATATCAATTCCATATTGGTGTAACTTGCGAGCACGGTAGTAGTGCTCACTCTTGTGAATAATCTTTATTCAGAGAAGATATCTACCAGGCGGTGAGGATCTTGGCGCCTAGGTTGCGCCCCAGCGATTACTGTGGCGAATCGTTGGGTCTACTACTATTATTTCGCTTCATTGTGTTTTACTTTATTTGGCCTCGGGCCCTTTGTAATAAACTCTGAATAAATATTAATAAAATCGTGATATGTTTTGATTATCACTTTTGTTTGTTGTGTACATTAGCTATCTGGACTAATGTATGAACACAGAGAATTCGGGATCCTTCGCTCCCGGGTTCGACAAAAGTGGTATCAGAGCCATGTCGACTGTAGGTCGTGGCCTTAGAATTTTCTTAAGGATTTATTTTTCAAAAACTAAACATATTTTGAGTCTATTCAAGAGTCTTCTCAACACTTCTTTTTAAAATGGTTATCAACTCATCTTATTCTCTAAATTGTAGATGGCTGAACAACCAACCCGGATTTCCCATGGAATTTTCGCCGGACACTGGACTGCACTCCTATGGAAGATGATGCAACACTTAGGTTACAACCAGAGGCCGACTTATCAAGGGTACTTGTATAAAGTGGGGAATCAAGAGCGTTGGAGACTTGAAGTAATCCTCTACGCCAACCTTCAACCAAACACAAACCACCACATCTTGACGCCCGGTGAGGCGTGATAATTTGTTGATGGACTTGAGGATGCACCAGAGAGGCAACACGTCGCCTCGCCATATTTACAACAATTATTTTGAGGACTCGAAGTTTCACTACCACCCCATGCACATTCCGGCTAAATTTGGATAGCACCTTTCGATCCGCTGAGTATGAGGACTCTCCTGAGCTTACTCACCAAGTGGACCTGTCTAAGGCAATGGATTATGCCTACGGGAACACTCTGGATGAACTGCGTAATACTCGTAATGACCGCTAGATGCGAAGAAATTTGAAAGCAAAGCGGAAGAAGAGTGGCTATATACAAAGGCAGGAGAGGGTAGTACTTGCAGCAGATTATACCCTCTTACACCTTAGTCAGATCTCATATGATCGTTAGATGCGAATTATGAGCTATCAATGTCTCTTGTGATAGCCATAATCAAACAATAAAATAAAAAATAAAAAGACTATTTTTGGCAAAATTTGGTTCTTTTGTCTTGTGCTTGTTAGTTCTTGGGCTGTTAAAAATATTATTCCCTTAGAACTTTATTTCTATACTCTATTCTGAGTCTTTAGAAGATTCCACAGATGGTTACCACACGCACCGGCAGTGGTAGCGCTCAAGGCCAAGGAAATCCAAACGCAGATTACCAGGAAAACCCTGTCCAGCAACCACCTCCTCCACCAGCAGAAGGGCCTGATTGGCGCCAGATGATGGCCAATCAGACACATCTGATAGACCTGTTAGCTCAGTCCATTAACATCAACCAAGCAGCACCAGCTCAAGCACCACCACCACCTCCACCTGCACAAAGATTGACCATGGCAGAATTTATGCGTATGCGCCCACCGACCTTCTCCAGCAGCACAGAGCCAATGGATGCCGATGACTGGATCCGTGCTATCGGGAAGAAGCTGGATATCACTCAGTGTACTGATCGTGAGAGAGTCCTGTTTGCCTCTCATCACTCACGGTCCCGAGATCGTAATGGTGGGATAACTATAACATCTCCCATGCCGATGCGCAGACTATCTCTTGGGAGGAGTTTGTGCGGGCTTTCCGCCATGCACATATTCATGAGGATAATGACCCTAAAGAAGAAAGAGTTCCACGCGCTCAAACAAGGCAACCGCACAGTGGGGGAATACCTGCACAAATTCAACCAGCTTGCTCGCTATGCCCCAGCAGATGTGGCTAGTGATGAAGAAAGGCAGGAAAGGTTCATGGATGGTTTAAACGATGAGATCTCAGTCCAGCTGGTCTCCAATGACTACACCGACTTCCAAAGAAGTTAGTGAATAAAGCTTTTCGCCAGAGGCCAAACATCTGCAGATGGAGAACTGCATAGCGGAGGATGGCGCTCGAAGTACAATCTTTGGAGGACAACCCAAGCCTCGCGTTACTGGCCTCGGCCACCACGGCGTGGAGGATTTGATCTTCCACACTCGAGCTCCGGCACCAACACGGCGCCCCAATACTACAAAGCTTCGTAGCAACTCAAGCGGAGGTCGGTCTCGGCAGAAGAATCCGATTTCATCGGCAGTTGGGTGACTTGTTTCCCTTTAGCAACGAGACGGGCATTATGCTAACCGATGCCCTAAGAAGCGCAAGGTGCACCACCGCTAGGCGGCACCAGAGTTCCGACCATGGCGGCAATCAAAACGGCGATCCGGTATCTGAAGGGCGTGTGAACCACGTTATCGCAGAGGAAGCTCAAGCAAAGACCGGATGTCGTCCCTGGTGCGTTTCCAATGAATTGAAGACCAAAGCATTAGTTCTATTTGATTCCGGAGCATCGCACTCTTTTGTTTCCAATAAATTTGTGGGAAAACATGGGTTACCTATCTCTCCTTTAGATAATCCTATGATAATTCACTCCCCGGGCTCAGAAATGAGAACCAGTTATCTTTGCCCAAACCTTACCCTTGAAATATCCGGAGTAACCTTCCTAGCAGATTTGATAGTTTTGCATTCTCAAGGTTTGGATGTAATCCTTGGAATGAACTGGCTAGCCAAGAATCAAGGACAAATAAATTGTGCCAATAGGTCTATTGCTCTTACCAATGAGCAAGGAATCTCAGTTGAATTCAAGCCCAAGACTAGTACCGGAGGAAGATCAGTTCTAACCAAACTTGAAAGAGTTAAAGCTTGAAGATATACCCGATGGTACAAGAATTTCCGGATGTTTTTCCCGATGAACTACGGCATGCCACCCGACAGGACGTAGTATTTATAATTGACTTAGTCGAGGACGCCCTAATCTCAAAGCGACCCTCTGAGAATCTTGGCCAATGAGTTGGCGAAATGAAAAAGCAGATAATGGAACTAAAAGCAGAAAGGTTATATCGGCCAAGCTCATCACCTTGGGGAGCGCCGGTATTATTTGTCAAGAAGAAAGACAATAGTATGAGAATGTGTGTGGATTACGATCACTTAATGAAGTGACGATCAAGAATAAGTACCGCTACCTAGGATCGATGATCTGTTTGATCAATTAAAGGGAGCAAGTGTATTTTGAAGATTGACTTGAGATCCGCTATCACCAATCGAAGATCGAGACGAAGATATCCCAAGACTGCATTCACAACCAGATATGGGTGTATGAATTCACGATGATGTCGTTCGGTTTGACAAACGCCTCGCCTTACTTCATGAATATGATGAACAAAGTGTTCATGGAATTCTTGGATAAGTTTGTGGTTGTGTTCATCGATGATATTCTCATTTATTCAAAGAATGAAGATGAACACGAGGATCATCTCGAGAATAATTTTGGGAAAACTTCAGAGAGAATCGACTTTATGCCAAATTTAGCAAGTGCGAATTTTGGCTAAGTCAAGTGGCATTCCTTGGACATATTGTGTCGGCAGGAGGAGTCATGATAGATCCGACCAAAGTTGAAGCCGTAATGGGTTGGAAACAACCCAAGTCATCCTGAGGTGAGAAGTTTCCTTGGATTAGCGGGTATTACGCAGATTTATTGAAGGGTTCTCCAAGATAGCGAGACCCATGACTCAACTTCGAAAAAGGAGAAAAAGTTTGAATGGACAGAGGCACTGTGAAAAGAGTTTCCAAGAACTCGAAGAAGAGATTAGTGTCGCACGGTGTTAGTCTTGCTGATATTCATAAGGACTTTGAAATCTTCGTGATGCATCCGTCAAGGACTTGGATGTGTACTTATGCAAGAAGGCAAAGTAGTGGCTTATGCATCTCGTCGATTAAGACCACACGAAGGAAATTATCCGACTCATGATCTTGAGTTAGCGACAATTGTGCATGCTCACGAAAATCTAGCGGCATTATCTCATTGGTAACATTGTGAGATTTTCACGGATCATAAGAGTCTGAAATACATTTTACTCGGTCGTAACTCAACCTCGGACAACGAAGATGGCTAGAGCTAATAAAAGATTACGACCTTGGAATTCATTATCATCGGGTAAAGCAAATGTAGTTGCAGATGCCCCGAGTAGAAAGGCGATTGCAATACCATCTGGTTCAAAAGAATCGGCGTAATTATATGAAGAATGAAGCATCTAAATCGGAGATTGTTAAACAAGGATGTATCAATGCTTTGGAAGTTCAACCCACTCTTCAGAGTCAGATTAGAGAAAAACAGTTAGAAGACGAAGACATCAAAGAAATCAAAAAGAATATGAGAAGAGGCAAAGCCCCAGGATTCTCTGAAGATGAGCAAGGAACAGTGTGGTTTGGAAATCGCATCTGTGTGCCTAATCAGCAGGAATTAAAACAGTCAATTCTGAAAGAAGCACATGAATCACCCTACTCCATTCATCCCGGAAGTACCAAAATGTACCAGGATCTGAAGGAGAAGTATTGGTGGGTCAGCATGAAGCGAGAAATCGCTGAATTTGTTGCCCGTTGTGATGTATGTCAACGAGTTAAGGCAGAACATCAAAGACCCGCTGGTTTGTTACAACCATTACCAATTCCTGAATGGAAGTGGGAAGAAATTGGTATGGATTTCATTACCGGACTTCCTAGGACCCAAACAGGATGTGATTCCATTTGGGTGATAATTGACCGATTGACCAAAGTGGCCCATTTCATTCCAGTCAAGACCACTTATCAGAGTAGCAAACTAGCCGAATTATATGTGGCCAAGATTGTTTGTTTACATGGTGTACCTAAGAAGATTGTCTCCGATAGAGGTTCTCAGTTCACTTCCCGATTTTGGAAGAGTCTTCACGAAGCTTTAGGAACCAGACTCAACTTCAGTACAGCGTATCACCCACAGACGGATGGTCAGACAGAACGCGTCAACCAAGTTCTTGAAGATATGCTTGAGCACATGCCTTAGACTATGGAAAAAGTTGGGACAAAAATCGCCCTATGCACGAGTTCTCGTACAACAATAGCTATCAAGCTAGTCTGAGATGTCTCCATTTGAAGCTTTATATGGCGAAAATGCGAACTCCGCTCCTTTGGGATGAAGTAGGAGAGCACCAATTCTTGGACGGAATTGATCAAAGACGCTGAAAGCAAGGTTAAAGCAATAAGAGAACGTCTGAAAGTAGCTCAAACCCGATGTAAAAGTTATCTTGACAATCGAAGAAGAGAATTGACATTTGAAATAGGAGATTTTGTTTATCTCGAGTTACTCCACTCGGGGAGTAAGAAGGTTTCGAACTAAAGGAAAACTCGCACCAGATTTGTGGGTCCTTACAAAATTTTGGCAAAGAGAGGTGAAGTCGCTTATCGGTTGAACCGCCAACCTCCTTGTCTGCGATACAACGTCTTTCATGTGTCACAACTAAAGAAGTGCCTTCGAGTGCGGAGGATCGACTCTTTTAGAGAGTATCGATCTACAAGAAGACCTCACTTATGTAGAACAACCAATCAAGATTCTAGGCGTCGCAGAGCGTGTTACGGAGTAAGATCATCCGATCATATAAAGTTGATGGAGCCACCACCCGAAAGTGAAGCCACCGGGAGCGAGAGGAAGATCTTAAAGCGAGTATCCCCATCTTCTTGTTGGCCAAATCAATCTCTGGTCGAGATTCCTTTAAGGGAAGGTTTGTAACAGCCCAAAATTTCAATTTCAGAGAAAATTTAAAACTATTTATTTTTGTGGAAATTCAGAAATTTTTAAAACTTTTCTTAATTAGTTAAGGCTAAAATAAATTTAACTACAAAATCTATTATCAAGTTTAAGTTGGAAATAATTTTATTAAGTATAAAATGTCTCTAATAATTTATGAGAATTTTTCTAGAATTTTTGGAATTATTTTGCTATATTCTAAAGCTGAAATAAATTAAACTGAATATTTAAAATAGAAAATGAAAAGAAAATCGGAAAACAGCAATTGGGCCGAAACTTGGCTCGGCCCATTTACTCCTACGCATCTGCTACCCAAGCCAGCCCACACAAAGACCGCCTCTCATCCCGCCTACCCTTTCTCTGAACCGTCCGATGTGCATCGGACGGCCACATAACGGCCACGCCGCACACACTCTCTAGCCACCCGATGCAAATCCAACGCTCGCTTGCTTTTCTTCTCCCCGTCTCCTTCTACCTCCGGCCACAGCACCGCCGCCATTGCCGCCCTTCGTGAAGCTCTTAAACGCGGCCATTTATGCCTCCTTACTTCACGCGATCGTGCGCATTCAAATTCACGTATCTCTCCGCTTCCATTCCGCCCGTTTTCCCTCTCTTTAACCCTCTTTATTCTCCACTTCGCTCGCCGCCGCCATTGAAGCCGCACACGATCTCCGTCTCATCGCCTGCCCCGGCCCCTATAAAAGGGAGCCTCGGGAGCGCCTCCATTTCCACAACACATCGCCACCACTCACATCTTCCCTCCTCCTCTGTGAAGCCCCAATTTTAGAGTTCTTCGCCGGCGGGAAGAATTGGTTTCTTCTTCAATTCCGGCCTCGCTTGATGGCGCCCGGCCTCGTTGAGTCGTCTCGACATAAATCCACAGCCGCGACACTCGTGCGTGCATCCGTTTTGCCGGAAACCCTCGGGAGCCTCTACCTCACCGTCAGCCCCGCGCCGCCGCCGCTCAACCTCGTCGCCGATCGTCTTTCCGCCGCGTTTTCATGCAACTCCGGTGAGCATCGTGACCAGCATCTTCCGCTCTCTCTGTTGCAATCATTCACTCGTTTCGCGAGGCTCGTAGCTCGTGAGGTCCTCACGGAGAGTCACGGCGCTCGGGCCTCGTGGCTCGACCACCTCGGAGCCAGTGGCGCCACCTCGGATAAGCTCCGGCGTGGTCACTGCGTGGCGGCCACGTCACACGCACACCACCACACCTTCGGGCTAGGGGGTCCATGGACATGTTCCATGTGAGCCGAGCCTATGTCACCTGGGCCCCATCTGTCAGAAAATTAATTCAAATTCATTTAAATTCCGGAAAATCATCGCTGGCGTCATCATGCAATATTTAGAATTCTCTTTAGAAAAATAATTCAGAAATTGTTTAAATAATGATTTAGTTTAAAATTTGTAAAATTCATAACTTTTGCATTATAACTCCAAATTAGATGATTCAAGTTGCTAAAATTTTAGAAAATTATTGTCTAACTAAATAAAATATAATAATTCAATTTAGAGTTCATTTTAGTTCTGTTTTAGAATTTAGAATTCTTTTAAATATCAAATTTAGGTTAAAATTTATAAAATTCATAATAATTGAATCCTAACTCCAAATTTAGTGAAACAAATTTCTAAAATTTTATAATTTGATTATCTAGCTCAATAAAATAAAATTATTATATTTAGACTTGGTTTATTTTGTATTTCTGAGTTTTATTTGAATTTTATTTGATTTGCCTTATTTTCACGTTTAGACTTTGGCGATTAGGAATTAGATACTTCTCAAGACTTAGATTTTCCAGACTGCAACGAAGGCAAGTTATACTTTGACCATTTGCCCTATTATTTTAAAGTTAATTAAATTCAGTTTTAAATTATTAAATGCATGCATAATTTTATTCAAGTATTTCAAATTCTGTTTAAATAATTAGTTATTCCTATTATCCTTGTATGCCAAATTTTGGATGTTGCCATGTCATTCCTTTGTCACTTTAGATAAATTATTATGTTTAATAATCAAATGCTTCATAAATACTTAGACCATGATTTATGTTTTTGGGAGAATTTTAGCCAACTCAATAAAATTTCTTTGAAAATTAAAACTATGGTATTGTTTTACCATAGAGAATTTGTAAAGATGGTTTTATAGAAATAAAATCAAAAGGGTTTGGACTTGGGCGAAAAGGATGAATGGTGGGTGCGAGTTTATGCAGGCTTAGTCTGGTTAAGATTAAGACCGTGGTTTAAATTGAATACGCCCAAGTCAATTGAGGACCGGTCTTTGGCGCATTTTGTTATGCCTTATCGTACAACCACATGTCTGTATGGGCGGGACAGCTTAATAATTTGTAATACCTCTTAGTTATTTGTGCTATGTTGTATGTATGGGTGTCGGGTGACAGTTTTCCCATCTGGCGCAAGAGGGGTTTTCGGAGGACAGTCGGTCAATGGAAGCGAAACCTTAGCGGGCACAAGTACTTTGAGGTAGAACATTATATGACCTTGTGATGTTTGCTCTGTCACACGCCTTAGGAAGCGTGGATTGGCCGACACAAAGAGTATAATATCTCGTGTGGGTAAAGTTGTACAAACTCTGCGAGTAGAAACTATTGAATAGCGCGCCCACGGTCATGGACATGCTAGCAAAGCCACTCGAGTTAGATTTGTTTTTGGTTTTAAAATGATTTCAACAGATAATTTCGGGATGGATAGTCTGTGGGAAAATTAGGCGGGTAGCCATTGTGATTGGAGGATATCCATCATCTTTTATGGAGGTTATCCACAATAAACTATTGTTATTTAAAATGGTGATTTAGATTATTGTATGAAATGGCTTTGAAATCTAATATGATTATTTAAATTAAAAGCCGCCGCTTTACATAAAATAACCTTGCCAAGTATCCTTTGTCTACCTTATGCATGCATATCAATTCCATATTGGGTGTAACTTGCGAGCACGGTAGTAGTGCTCACTCTTCTTTGAATAATCTTTATTAGAGAAGATATCTACCGGGGCGGTGAGGATCTTGGCGCCTAAGCTGCGCCCGCAGCGATTACTGTGGCGAATCGTTGGGTCTACTACTATTATTTCGCTTCATTGTGTTTTACTTTATTTGGCCTCGGGCCCTTTGTAATAAACTCTGAATAAATATTAATAAAATCGTGATATGTTTTGATTATCACTTTTGTTTGTTGTGTACATTAGCTATCTGGACTAATGTATGAACACGAGAATTCGGGATCCTTCGCTCCGGGTTCGACAAAAGTGGTATCGAGCCATATCATTGTGAGGTCGTGGCCTTAGAATTTTCTTAAGGATTTATTTTTCAAAAACTAAACATATTTTGAGTCTATTCAAGAGTCTTCTCAACACTTCTTTTTAAAATGGTTATCAACTCATCTTATTCTCTAAATTGTAGATGGTGAACAACCAACCCGGATTTCCCATGGAATTTTAGCGGACCTTCGGATGCACTCCTATGGAAGATGATGCAACACTTAGGTTACAACCAGAGACCAACTTATCAAGGGTACTTGTATAAAGTGGGGAATCAAGAGCGTTGGAGACTTGAAGTAATCCTCTCGCCAACCTTCAACCAAACACAAACCACCACATCTTGGCCCAAATGAGGCGTGATAATTTGTTGATGGACTTGAGGATGCACCAGAGAGGCAACACGTCGCCTCGCCATATTTACAACAATTATTTTGAGGACTCAGGGTTTCACTACCACCCATGCACATTCAGGCTAAATTTGGATAGCACCTTTAGATCTGCTGAGTATGAGGACTCTCTGAGCTTACTCACCAAGTGGACTGTCTAAGGCAATGGATTATGCCTCTGGGAACACTCTGGATGAAGCTGCGTAATACTCGAACGACCGCTAGATGCGAAGAAAGGTTGAAAGCGGCGGAAGAAGAGTGGCTATATATACAAGGCGGAGAGGGTAGTACTTGCGAGCAGATTATACCCTCTTACACCTTAGTCAGTATCTCATATGATCGTTAGATCACGAATTATGAGCTATCAATGTCTCTTGTGATAGCCATAATCAAACAATAAAATAAAAAATAAAAAGACTATTTTTGGCAAAATTTGGTTCTTTTGTCTTGTGCTTGTTAGTTCTTGGGCTGTTAAAAATATTATTCCTTAGAACTTTATTTCTATACTCTATTACGAGTCTTTAGAAGATTCCACAGATGGTTACCACACGCTTGGCGTGATGGTAGCGCTCAAGGCCAAGGAAATCAAACGCAGATTACGGAAAACCACGTCCGGCAACCACCTCCTCCACGGTGAAGGGCACGATTGGCGCGGATGATGTGTCAATCGACACATCGATAGACACTGTTAGCTCGATCCATTAACATCAACCAAGCAAACACCGGCTCAAGCACCACCACCACCTCCACCGCACAAAGATTGACCATGGCGAGAATTTATGCGTATCGCCCACCGACCTTCTCCGGCTGACCAGAGCCAATGGATGCCGATGGATGGATCCGTGCTATCGGGAAGAAGCTGGATATCACTCGATGTCTTGATCGTGAGAGAGTCTGTTTGCCTCTCATCGACTCACGGTCCCGCATCGAGAATGGTGGGATAACTATAACATCTCCCATGCCGATCGCAGACTATCTCTTGGGAGGAGTTTGTGCGGGCTTTCCGCCATGCACATATTCCTGAGGATAATGACCCTAAAGAAGAAAGAGTTCCACAGCGCTCAAACAAGGCAACCGCGACGGTGGGGAATACTGCACAAATTCAACGGCTTGCTCGCTATGCCCCAGCAGATGTGGCTAGTGATGAAGAAAGGCGAGAAAGGTTCATGGATGGTTTAAGCGATGAGATCTCGACCGGTGGTCTCCAATGACTACACCTGACTTCCAGCGGTTAGTGAATAAAGCTTTTCGCCAGAGGCCAAACATCTGCAGATGGAGAACTGCAAGCGGAGGATGGCGCTCGAAGTACAATCTTTGGAGGACAACCCAAGCCTCGCGTTACGGCCTCGGCCACCACGGCGTGGAGGATTTGATCTTCCACACTCGAGCTCCGGCACCAACACGGCGCCCCAATACTACAAAGCTTCGTAGCAACTCAAGCGGAGGTCGGTCTCGCAGAAGAATCCGATTTCATCGGCGGTTGGGTGACTTGTTTCCTTTACTGCGAGGCGGGCATTATGCTAACCGATGCCCTAAGAAGCGCAAGGTGCACCACCGCTAGGCCGGCACCAGAGTTCCGACCATCGGCGGCAATCAAAACCGGCGATCCGATATCTGAAGGGCGTGTGAACCACGTTACGCAGAGGAAGCTCAAGCAAAGACCGGATGTAGTCCTGGTATGCGTTTCCAATCAATTGATAAAGCATTAGTTCTATTTGATTAGAACATCGCACTCTTTTGTTTCCAATAAATTTGTGGGAAAACATGGGTTACCTATCTCTCCTTTAGATAATCCTATGATAATTCACTCCCGGGCTCGAAATGAGAACCAGTTATCTTTGCCCAAACCTTACCCTTGAAATATCAGGAGTAACCTTCCTAGCAGATTTGATAGTTTTGCATTCTCAAGGTTTGGATGTAATCCTTGGAATGGATTGGCTAGCCAAGAATCAAGGACAAATAAATTGTGCCAATAGGTCTATTGCTCTTACCAATGAGCAAGGAATCTCGGTTAATTCAAGCCCAAGACTAGTAACGGAGGAAGATCGGTTCTAACCGGCTTGAAAGAGTTAAAGCTTGAAGATATACCGATGGTACAAGAATTTCGGATGTTTTCACGATGAACTACGGCATGCCACCCGAGCGAGGACGTAGTATTTATAATTGACTTAGTCGAGGACCGCCCTAATCTCAAAGCGACCCTCTGAGAATGCCGGCCAATGAGTTGGCGAAATGAAGAAAGCAGATAATGGAACTAAAAGCAGAAAGGTTATATACGCCAAGCTCATCACCTTGGGGAGCGCCGGTATTATTTGTCAAGAAGAAAGACAATAGTATGAGAATGTGTGTGGATTACAGATCACTTAATGAAGTGACGATCAAGAATAAGTACCCGCTACCTAGGATCGATGATCTGTTTGATCAATTAAAGGGAGCAAGTGTATTTTGAAGATTGACTTGAGATCCGCTATCACCAATCGAAGATCGAGACGTAAGATATCCAAGACCGCATTCACAACCGGATATGGATGTATGAATTCACAGTGATGTCGTTCGGTTTGACAAACGCCCCTGCTTACTTCATGAATATGATGAACAAAGTGTTCATGGAATTCTTGGATAAGTTTGTGGTTGTGTTCATCGATGATATTCTCATTTATTCAAAGAATGAAGATGAACACGAGGATCATCTCAGAATAATTTTGGGAAAACTTCAGAGAGAATCGACTTTATGCCAAATTTAGCAAGTGCGAATTTTGGCTAAGTCAAGTGGCATTCCTTGGACATATTGTGTCACAGGAGGAGTCATGATAGATCGACCAAAGTTGAAGCCGTAATGGGTTGGAAACAACCCAAGTCATCCAGAGGTGAGAAGTTTCCTTGGATTAGCGGGGTATTACCGCAGATTTATTGAAGGGTTCTCCAAGATAGCGAGACCCATGACTCAACTTCTGAAAAAGGAGAAAAAGTTTGAATGGACAAAGGCCTGTGAAAAGAGTTTCCAAGAACTGAAGAAGAGATTAGTGTTCTGCGCACGGTGTTAATCTTGCTGATATTCATAAGGACTTTGAAATCTTCTGTGATGCATCCCGTCAAGGACTTGGATGTGTACTTATGCAAGAAGGCAAAGTAGTGGCTTATGCATCTCGTCAGTTAAGACCACACGAAGGAAATTATCCGACGCATGATCTTGAGTTAGCAGCAATTGTGCATGCTCAAAATCTAGCGGCATTATCTCATTGGTAACATTTGTGAGATTTTCACGGATCATAAAGTCTGAAATACATTTTTACTCAGTCAGAACTCAACCTCAGACAACGAAGATGGCTAGAGCTAATAAAAGATTACGACCTTGGAATTCATTATCATCCGGGTAAAGCAAATGTAGTTGCAGATGCCCTGAGTAGAAAGGCGTATTGCAATACCATCTGGTTCAAAAGAATCGGCGTAATTATATGAAGAATGAAGCATCTAAATCTGGAGATTGTTAAACAAGGATGTATCAATGCTTTGGAAGTTCAACCCACTCTTGAGAATCAGATTAGAGAAAAGCAGGTTAGAAGGCGAAGACATCAAAGAAATCAAAAGAATATGAGAAGAGGCAAAGCCCGAGATTCTCGAAGATGAGCAAGGAGCAGTGTGGTTGGAAATCGCATCGTGTGCCTAATCGGCAGGAATTAAAGCAGTCAATTCTGAAAGAAGCACATGAATCACCCTACTCCATTCATCCGGAAGTACCAAAATGTACCGGGATCTGAAGGAGAAGTATTGGTGGGTCGATGAAGCGAGAAATCGCTGAATTTGTTGCCGTTGTGATGTATGTCAGCGAGTTAAGGCAGAACATCAAAGACCCATTGGTTTGTTACAACCATTACCAATTCTGAATGGAAGTGGGAAGAAATTGGTATGGATTTCATTATCGGACTTCCTAGGACCCAAACAGGATGTGATTCCATTTGGGTGATAATTGACCGATTGACCAAAGTGGCCCATTTCATTCGATCAAGACCACTTATCGAGTAGCAAACTAGCGAATTATATGTGGCCAAGATTGTTTGTTTACATGGTGTACCTAAGAAGATTGTCTCCGATAGAGGTTCTCGGTTCACTTCCGATTTTGGAAGAGTCTTCACGAAGCTTTAGGAACCAGACTCAACTTCAAGATCTGAGTATCACCCTGAGACGGATGGTCGAGACGAGCGCGTCAACCAAGTTCTTGAAGATATGCTTGAGCACATGCCTTAGACTATGGAAAAAGTTGGGACAAAAATCGCCCTATGCGAGTTCTCGTACAACAATAGCTATCAAGCTAGTCTCTGAGATGTCTCCATTTGAAGCTTTATATGGCGTAAAATGCGAACTCCGCTCCTTTGGGATGAAGTAGGAGAGCACCAATTCTTGGACGGAATTGATCAAAGACGGCTGAAAGCAAGGTTAAAGCAATAAGAGAACGTCGAAAGTAGCTCAAACCCGATGTAAAAGTTATGCCGACAATCGAAGAAGAGAATTGACATTTGAAATAGGAGATTTTGTTTATCTCGAGTTACTCCACTCGGGGAGTAAGAAGGTTTCGAACCAAAGGAAAACTCGCTTTTGATTTGTGGGTCCTTACAAAATTTTGGCAAAGAGAGGTGAAGTCGCTTATCGGTTGAACCGCCAACCTCCTTGTCTGCGATACACAACGTCTTTCATGTGTCACAACTAAAGAAGTGCCTTGAGTGCGGAGGATCGAGACTCTTTTAGAGAGTATCGATCTACAAGAAGACCTCACTTATGTAGAACAACCAATCAAGATTCTAGGCGTCGCAGAGCGTGTTACTGAGGAGTAAGATCATCCGATCATATAAAGTTCGATGGAGCCACCACCGAAAGTGAAGCCACCGGGAGCGAGAGGAAGATCTTAAGGCGAGTATCCCCATCTTCTTCTTGGCCAAATCAATCTCGGGTCGAGATTCCTTTAAGGGAAGGTTTGTAACAGCCCAAAATTTCAATTTCAGAGAAAATTTAAAACTATTTATTTTTGTGGAAATTCAAATTTTTAAAACTTTTCTTAATTAGTTAAGGCTAAAATAAATTTAACTACAAAATCTATTATCAAGTTTAAGTTGGAAATAATTTTATTAAGTATAAAATGTCTCTAATAATTTATGAGAATTTTTCTAGAATTTTTGGAATTATTTTGCTATATTCTAAAGCTGAAATAAATTAAACTGAATATTTAAAATAGAAAATGAAAAGAAAATCGGAAAACAGCAATTGGGCCGAAACTTGGCTCGGCCCATTTACTCACACGCATACGCGCGGCCCAAGCCGGCCCACACAGCACCGGCCTCTCATCCCGCCTACCCTTTCTCTGAACCGTCCGATGTGCATCGGACGGCCACAGAACGGCCACGCCGCACACACTCTCTAGCCACCCGATGCAAATCCAACGCTCCGCCCGTTTTCTTCTCCCCGTCTCCTTCTACCTCCAGCCCGCGCGCACCGCCGCCATTGCCGCCCTTCGTGAAGCTCTTAAACGCGGCCATTTATGCCTCCTTACTTCACGCGATCGTGCGCATTCAAATTCACGTATCTCTCCGCTTCCATTCCGCCCGTTTTCCCTCTCTTTAACCCTCTTTATTCTCCACTTCGCTCGCCGCCGCCATTGAAGCCGCACACGATCTCCGTCTCATCGCCTGCCCCGGCCCCTATAAAGGGAGCCTCGGGAGCGCCTCCATTTCCACAACACATCGCCACCACTCACATCTTCCCTCCTCCTCTGTGAAGCCCCAATTTTAGAGTTCTTCGCCGGCGGGAAGAATTGGTTTCTTCTTCAATTCCGGCCTCGCCAGTGACGCTCCGGCCTCGTTGAGTACGTCTCACGACAAATCACGACTTCGCGACACTCGTGCGTGCATCCGTTTCTTGGAAACCCTCAGGAGCCTCTACCTCACCGTCAGCCCCGCGCCGCCGCCGCTCAACCTCGTCGCCGATCGTCTTTCCGCCGCGTTTTCATGCAACTCCGGTGAGCATCGTGACCAGCATCTTCCGCTCTCTCTGTTGCAATCATTCACTCGTTTCGCCGAGGCTCGTAGCTCCGGCGAGGTCCTCACCGGAGAGTCACCGCGCTCGGGCCTACGTGGCCTGACCACCTCGGAGCCAGCTGGCGCCACCTCAGCATAAGCTCCGACGTGGCACACTGCGTGTCTGCCACGTCACACGCACACCACCACACCTTCGGGCTAGGGGGTCCATGGACATGTTCCATGTGAGCCGAGCCTATGTCACCTGGGCCCCACCTGTCAGAAAATTAATTCAAATTCATTTAAATTCCGGAAAATCATCGCTGACGTCATCATGCGCAATATTTAGAATTCTCTTTAGAAAAATAATTCAGGAAATTGTTTAAATAATGATTTAGTTTAAAATTTGTAAAATTCATAACTTTTGCATTATAACTCCAAATTAGATGATTCAAGTTGCTAAAATTTTAGAAAATTATTGTCTAACTAAATAAAATATAATAATTCAATTTAGAGTTCATTTTAGTTCTGTTTTAGAATTTAGAATTCTTTTAAATATCAAATTTAGGTTAAAATTTATAAAATTCATAATAATTGAATCCTAACTCCAAATTTAGTGAAACAAATTTCTAAAATTTTATAATTTGATTATCTAGCTCAATAAAATAAAATTATTATATTTAGACTTGGTTTATTTTGTATTTCTGAGTTTTATTTGAATTTTATTTGATTTGCCTTATTTTCACGTTTAGACTTTGACGATCCTGGGAATTAGATACTTCTCAAGACTTAGATTTTCGGATCGCAACGAAGGCAAGTTATACTTTGACCATTTTGCCCTATTATTTTAAAGTTAATTAAATTCAGTTTTTAAATTATTAAATGCATGCATAATTTTATTCAAGTATTTCAAATTCTGTTTAAATAATTAGTTATTCCTATTATCCTTGTATGCCAAATTTTGGATGTTGCCATGTCATTCCTTTGTCACTTTAGATAAATTATTATGTTTAATAATCAAATGCTTATAAATACTTAGACCATGATTTATGTTTTTGGGAGAATTTTAGCCAACTCAATAAAATTTCTTTGAAAATTAAAACTATGGTATTGTTTTACCATAGAGAATTTGTAAAGATGGTTTTATAGAAATAAAATAAAAAGGGTTTGGACTTGGGCGAAAAGGATGAATGGTGGGTGCGAGTTTATGCAGGCTTAGTCTCGTTAAGATTAAGACCGTGGTTTAAATTGAATAGCCCCAAGTCAATTGAGGACCGGTCTTTGGCGCATTTTGTTATGCCTTATCGTACAACCACATGTCTGTATGGGCAGGACACGCTTAATAATTTGTAATACCTCTTAGTTATTTGTGCTATGTTGTATGTATGGGTGTCGGGCAGACAGTTTTCCCATCTGGCGCAAGAGGGGTTTTGGAGGACAGTCGGTCAATGGAAGCGAAACCTTAGCGGGCACAAGTACTTTGAGGTAGAACATTATAACGACCTTGTGATGTTTGCTCTGTCACACGCCTTAGGAAGCGTGGATTGGCCGACACAAAGAGTATAATATCTCGTGTGGGTAAAGTTGTACAAACTCTGCGAGTAGAAACTATTGAATAGCGCGTCCACGGTCATGGACATGCTAGCAAAGCCACTCGAGTTAGATTTGTTTTTGGTTTTAAAATGATTTCAACAGATAATTTCGGGATGGATAGTCACGTGGGAAAATTAGGCGGGTAGCCATTGTGATTGGAGGATATCCATCATCTTTTATGGAGGTTATCCACAATAAACTATTGTTATTTAAAATGGTGATTTAGATTATTGTATGAAATGGCTTTGAAATCTAATATGATTATTTAAATTAAAAGCCGCTTACATAAAATAACCTTGCCGGTATCCTTTGTCTACCTTATGCATGCATATCAATTCCATATTGGTGTAACTTGCGAGCACGGTAGTAGTGCTCACTCTTCTTTGAATAATCTTTATTCAGAGAAGATATCTACCGGGGCGGTGAGGATCTTGGCGCCTAGGCTGCGCCCAGACGATTACTGTGGCGAATCGTTGGGTCTACTACTATTATTTCGCTTCATTGTGTTTTACTTTATTTGGCCTCGGGCCCTTTGTAATAAACTCGAATAAATATTAATAAAATCGTGATATGTTTTGATTATCACTTTTGTTTTTGTGTACATTAGCTATCCTGGACTAATGTATGAACACAGAGAATTCGGGATCCTTCGCTCCCGGGTTCGACAGTAGAAGACCTTTGGTTGGAACTCGGTATTTTGGCGATGGCGACGAAAATAGATCGATTTGGAGGAAACCAAATCAGGGGATTGGAAGAGGAGATCAAGACGGACGTTTGGGCGCGATCGATTTGCTTTTATATGCACCGTAGGGGAAGATAGGAAATTTGGAAATATTTGACCGTGGTGCGCGTACAGGAACAGAACTCCTCTGGTCGGTTTGGAAGGCATGATGAACAGTGACCGTGAGGTACTGTAGCATGTGGCAGGAGAGAGAAAGGAAAGGATTTTCGGAATTAAAGAAAATCCCGAAAATGAAGGAGACCAAATAAATAGGAAACAAATCTAGAAAAATCTGAAGAAATACCGAAAAATTCCTTGGAACACAAGGAAGCCAAATAACATAGGTTTTTTTTATTTAATTGATGTTTAGATTAGTCAAATTAAATATTTTTAATTTAGGAAATTCCTAATTAAGCTTTATTAATTCAAATAAAATTGGTGAAATTTTCTAGGGACCTAAACTACTCAAAAGATTTTTAAAAAACCAAATTTTGAGACATTACAAACCTCCCCCTTAAAGGAATCTCGACCCCGAGATTCAGGCTGCTATAGAAAAGGTTAGGGAACTTAGCCTCCGGGTTCACTTCTTGCTTTCAAACTTCTTTGACTCTGACGGAATTGCTCTTTTGAACGCCCACGGAACAAACGACTTGCTTCTTGCTGAACTTCTTGCTTCAACGAAAACTTGACAAACTGGCTCTTAGCAGGAAAGGCATTTTGAAACTCGATTGCTTCTGACAGGGCTACTTGGCTATTAACTCAGGTTGACAACTAACTCTTCTTCTAAGCTTCGGAATCTAAATAGATTGACACATCTCTGTCACCTGTGTCGTACAATCCTTAACTCAGATCTTCAACAGGTATTTTGAAGATAGACATGACTACGAGGGTGATAATCTGCATAATCCTTGTAGCTTTTCTGCTTGAACTAAGCTACTTACAATCCCTTTAGGATTAAAGACTCTTGGTCTTCTGCTTCATGATTAATGCAAAAATCCACATACTTTGTGATCTGATCTGCCCTTAGCTGAGCAATGACTTACGATCAACCACTGCGAATTTCAAATGGTGACAACTGTGAACTAGCTGGCAACCGGTGTTGTAGGGGAACTCTGCACACAACACTTACTTGCTCGACCTGGTACCATAAGTTAAGGCACAACGTTTTTTTAGTCTGTCTATCAGTTCGGGGTGATACACAGTACTGAACTAAAACGAGCATCCAAGGCTTCATACACACTCTAGCACTAACACGAGGTAAACTGGGATCCTCGGTCTAACGCTAACTTCTCTGACATACCAGCCACATGGTAACACTTTCTATGACCATTCGCTTTACTTTGGATCATCACAATTCAACTTCGAGATCTTTGTACACATTGGTACTTTCAGAGAAAAACTTGCACACAGATGTTGGTTCGAGCCTCAACTACTTGAATTTCTTCTGATCAGATACATGAATATGCTCATTGATTCGTGGATCATTCTGTTCGCCTTTGGTGGATTTTCAAGCTTTACCTTGCTTTAAGGGAAACTGAATTCCTTGACAATACTGTCTGGTCAAGCCTGATTTTCCAGCATTGGTTTGAACTCTGGGGTTCAACAGATATCCTTCTGCACTGACTCAAGACTCACTTCTGGATTTCACTAGTAACTTTAGATGACTCCTCATTGATCAACAAGTTCTTGCGGTAGCTCTTCTGATTCAAAGCATCTGCCACAATACTGGTCTGTCCTGAGAGAATGGATTTCAACTTCATGGTCCTCAATCCAATAACCATCTTTGTTTCTTCACGACAGCAAACTTTGAATTACCACTAGGATAATTCACTGCTTGAAACTTTAGTTGTTAGGAAGTGCACGCGAAACTTCTTAACACACTGATTCTTGGATGTTTTGTGATCCAGGTTCTTCCTAGTATCTGGCAGTACGAATACTGGAGTAGTGATTGATCTCTTCTGAAATTATCACTGACTCAGTTCACTTCTCGCGATCTAGGCGAACTTGTTCTTTTACAACGATGAGGGTCTTGGCTATCTTGAAACGACTATCTCACTGATCTTCAACTGACACTGTCTTGTTCACAGATGATTCTGGGGAAAACTAAAATTGTTACTCAACACGCTGACTCTGAGGTCCTGAAGATTCGCTCTTGGATAGACTGAAATTCTCGCCTGTCATTGTGCTACCATTTTACTTTATCAACTCGCGTTGGTGCTTGCCAAACTGACAAACTTGATTTGACATTGCCTTTATCTTAGAAAATCCTTTGATCTGCTCTAATATTTCTGCAAACTTATTTGACCACTTTTGTCATATATCATCTCTGACATAATTTTTCTGAAATTGGTTGGTCTTGTGTAGCATGTCAAAGACAAACTGGACTTCTGATATGGTTGCATGCTGTATAGATCACTTGCAATGATAATTGCATACTCTCTTACTGATATGAGCATTATCCCATGGTTACAGTCTTCAACCATTTACCATTGTCTCACAGCCATGTAGAGGCTAAGTTGGAATTCAACATCACATTCCATATTTACGGCTCTACAACCTTCAATCAACATGACTCAATGCTTGATTACTTGTCTTGCATTAATGGCATATGCTTAGAGATGTATCCAATGATTTAATATTCAACAATCGTTTCTATTCATAATTTGCATACAAAGATGTCTACTTTTCTGCTCTGAAACAAAGGAAATGTTACAACGATTCTCTGACTTTATTGCTACTAACAAAGGCACGACACCACATGACTTGGTATCGCCAATCTAGGCTTTCTTGGTAACCTCACCGCACAACTGTCTCTTCTTTGACTGCTTCACTGGACACACGGGTCCTGCTGCGTTACCACCTACTCTGGGAGTTACGATCTTGACTAACATGACTTCTAGCATTCTTGTATCTGGAGTGAGTGATTGGTTCTTCTGAGGACACTGGCGGCTGTAGTGACCTTTTCCACGATAGTTGTAGCATAAGCGTGTCAGATCTTGCGACTTTTCTGACGAGGCTATGGCAGAACGACTATCCTTCTTGAAGGTTGAAGCTTGATGCTTTGCAGGGCATCTCTTGGTATAGTGGCCTTTCTTACCACACTCGAAAAACACTCCTGATGATACTTGCTTGCTTCTCTTTTGAGGTGGGTTGCCAAGGTTAACATTCTACTTTTGTGATTTTTTATCTAACAAATCATGTACTGACAACGGTTTGCCTTCTTTTGCTAATGCTTTGACAGTGGTTCAAAAATTTTCTCGATGACATTGTATTGCAGATGTCAACACTGAATACATGGGGCACTGACTCGGACAATGATCATCGCCTTCACATAAGAAACATGTGATCTTGCTCATTGGATATTCTCAAATAGAATGGTTTCCTTCGCAACTGGAATAATTGATATTGTGCTCATTGGCACAATGGCCTATTTTTCTACAACGGGTACATGCACAATCTTCTGAATTATCTGGTTGGAAGCACTTTAAATGACAGCGACTAGATTTGGTGTAGGATATCGAAACAACAGTTTTGTCTTGATCACTCTTGCTTGATGTCACATGCTGTTGATGAAAAGCAGCGGTGAACTCTGACCAAGTGATGGTTGACTTGTCCTGATGGGTGGCACGAAAGTTTTCCCACCAATCTAATGCAACTCCTTCCAATTGGTGAGTGACATAGAGAACTTTATCATTATCGTTGCATTGCGCAACAGTTAGCTTCTCTTCTATGGTGCGAATCCAGGATTCTGCATCCTTGAGTTTGGCTGATCCTTTAAAAATAGGCGGCTTGGTCATCATGAATTTCACAAACTTGAACTGAGGGCGTGTCGTTGGGATGGAAACGAGTTGTGCATCCCTGCAAACATAATTACTATCTGACAGTTGAATCGTCGCTTGCATGAGCTAATTCTGGGTGGCAGGAAGCTGATTCAGGCTCTAATGTGTCACTACTAGCACTGGAGATAGTAGCTGGTTATCGTCTGCACTGGTACTGACACTGTTGACGGTAATACGGCATGCTTGATTATTCTGATTCATCAAATTGACTAAAGTAGCGGTGGTTTGATTCTACTGTGTCATCATCTTGTTCATATTCTGCAACATCGTGTTCATGAATTGAATCTGAGCTACCAAGAATTGTCTCATGATTGGATCTGCTACTCCTGGTGCTAACAATTGTTCACTGGGATTGACGGGATCTGAGCTGGCACAGACTGTCTCAAGATTACTAACAAGGTTGGTTTCACTGGGGTTATCTATCTGCTGGTTGACCAAGGCCAATAGATGAGAGGGAAAAGCACAAGGTAAAAGAAGACAATCTACTAAGGGGAGCAGGTTTAACCCAAAGAACACCAAAGAAAACACAAATAGCTGAAAGGCTATTAAGAAGCACAAAACTCACAGACAAACTACACACAGAAGAAGGAAAACGAAATTCTAATCGTCTAGTCGATTAAGCTCTAACTTAACTGGGTGACTTGGATCAACACACAAGAGGAGCCTACGCTAATTTATCCTATATGGCTGGTCTAAAGACAACTCGAACTAGTTACGGTCTTCATCAAACATTGATTGCTTGCGATCATTGCAAGCGAATCTTGGAAAAAGATAGGGGCGACGTACCACTTCTTCTTTGTCTTCAATTTTTGCGATGGACTTGTCTTGAACACTTGGGGAGATGTTGATACGTTGTTGGTGGTCACACGGTCTTCAAACAGTTGTTAAAAACAGCTCTTCGGCAACCACCAAGACATTTGGTATAGTTAACGACAACTATAGGAGTTATGAGAAGAGATAGTCCAATTTAATACTCAAAATGGTGAGCAAGAATATAGATGAGAAAGAAATAGAATGGAAGAGTATAGAAGCTAGACAAGATGAGAATAGCACATCATTGAGGTTTTCCATTTGTAAAATACTTTTTTG
This sequence comes from Phyllostachys edulis, assembly GCA_036346405.1. NCBI lineage: Eukaryota > Viridiplantae > Streptophyta > Magnoliopsida > Poales > Poaceae > Phyllostachys > Phyllostachys edulis. The sequence continues at coordinate 56,762,083 of CM070566.1, forward strand.
AAGTTTTCCTTAACAACGGCCATTCTAACTAAGGTCGCGATCTATAGTCGATATGGCTCTAATACCACCTCTGTCGGGACCCAAAAATACAATTCTGGACCCTCTGTATATACTGCACTAGTTCAGGATCATGCTAGTTGTAACGACCCAACCCTAGGGCACCCGAGAGGTCCTCTAAACCTTCTGGAAAGTCCATCAGGACCTCACAGGAGGTCCCAAAAAGGACCTCTCGGACAGTCCACCAAGACCTCCCAAGAGGTCTAGCAGGACCTCCTGGAAGTCTAGGAGAACGTAACCCGAGAGGGTCTTGGAGCTAGGGATCACCCGAAGATCTACCACGGCCAGGTCAAGGAAAAACGGGGAGGTCTGAGGGCACCCCAGGACCACCCGCGACTCTCCAGAGGAGATCGTGAAGGTCTGAGACCACTCCAGAGCCTCACGCGTTCGTTCCATGGAGTGGACATGGAGGTCTGGGTTTGCTCCAAGGTTCCCTGTGAAACCCGAGCTAGTCCCAAGGATCATGGCTAGCTCTTCACAGCAAAAATACAACAGTGGTGACATCCAGAACGCATATTTATTATAGCAAAATATCAACAGAGTTGTTTACAAGGTGACCTTGGGCCAAGCATATATACATAAGAGCAAAAGGACAAAAGGTCCATCAGCACGCCACAGGCAACTGACTGGAAGGCACAACCTATTCGCTTTGGTCTTCCTCACTGCCAAGGTCCTCTCTTGGCAAAAATTGTAATGAGCAAGAGTGAGCACAACAACCGTGCTCGCAAGTTACACCCGTGGATTAGCAAAATGGCATGCATATATGGATAATCAAAGGATGGCATAATATGGTTAATTTGCACAAAGCCAAGTTTCTTTCAAATACAAATACTAAGTTCCAAAGCAGGTATTCAATAGATAAAATTCATTCTCTAAACTTGATTTTCAGTTGGATAACATTCATCAACAAGTTGGTGAAGGATACCCTCCTGACACAAGACTCCCTGCCCATACCCATGGGATAGAAAATCCCAAAACAGATTTGAAAATATTTCTGGAAACCCAAAACCAACATCTAACTCTGAGTAGCCTTTGCCAGCACGTCCATGACCGCGGACACGGCTATTCGAATAGATTTAACTCTGCAGAGGTTGTGCACTTTATCCACACGACATGAGTACTCTAGTTTGTCCGGCATTCGTCAATGCCACCTCTCACTACCCAAGGTAAGAGGTCTAGAGTTCATGATAAGGTCTTTACAATGCATTGTTCCACCACAGCCTTTCCTGGCTAAGGTTTCACCTTCCTATGGATCGCAATCCGTGAAAGCCCCTCTTGCACCGATGGGAGCGAGAGGTTATAATAGACCATTGGCCATATAAGACCTCCCACACCTCCAATGGAGCAGCTTATGGTAGAACTTTGCAAATTACTCAGCCAGGTCCCACGCCCCATTCTGGAGACATGTGGTTGCACGATTGTGGCATAGCCCATTATAGGCATGGCATTGGTCGCTCAAAGACCGGTCCTCAAATGACTAGGGCGACTTTCACAAACCCCTGGACCTCCACCTTACCCAAGATAGAGTCCGTGCACAAACATTGCACCAGCCAAGCAAACCAATTCGCCCTAGTCAAAAATCCATTTTCATTTTCTTTGCTTCCCCAGCAATACTTTCATATTCCCATGACAACCCAATGTCATGGTCAAAATATTTTAAACAATAGTTGGTCATATTGGTAAAGATTTCCCCAAATCAATACTTTTGGTCTAAGCATGACTAAGCATATGTTTTTTTCAAATGGTCTTGGCTCACACTATTGCATTAACCAAGTTTGATCTAAAGGTGACAACATGTTCAGTCCAAAGTCAACAGTGGCCATACAAAGGAAGTCGGTATAACTATGAATTTAAAACAGGTATTGAAATAACTTGGTAGAAATAGGCATGCAGTATACATTAAAACAGGACATAAATAATTTGAATTATTGGGTGCAATATGATCAAAAGTGTAACTTGCCTTGTTCACTATCCTGAGAATCTTCCTCTTCAGTACACTCAGACTCCTTGGAGTCTTCGCAATCTACACGGGTAAAAGAGCAAGTTTAAAGAAAACTCAAATAAAGAACCAACTGAGATCAACAAGAAAACCAAGGGGACCCCAGAGGGAGTCCAAAACTTAACCAACAGGAGAGATCTATATTTTAGAGTAGGTTCGTATAGAAGAGGTCCAAGCTTACCAGGAGGAGGGTGGTCTTTTAGCCAAAGACCCCAAAAGAGTGATTTCAGCAATAGAACAGGAGGTCCTGAGAAGGACACAACCAGCTCAAAATAGTGGCAAGAATAAGAGTGGGGCAGATCACCAAGGGACTTACCAGGGACAAGAAGGAACCAATGGATGGAGGGGAGGTCGTGGGCAACAAGATCTTCCCTGGGAAGCCACTGAGCGAGAGCCAAGATAATGGGCTTTGGAGAAAGGTAATGTGGTAGAGTTGCCTAGACTAATTATAACCAAAGTGGGTGAAGAAAACTAAGAGCATACGTGTCAAGGATAAGCATAGAAATGGGTCAAAGATAGGTGAATGTCAGGGCAGGTGTCACCACCACCCTGGGTAAAAGGTACGAGGAAGGACAACGTATGTTGCTATGGGAAGGAACAAAGAAGGATGTCATGGTACAGCTAAGTGACCCAATTCAGAGTAAACGCCACGTATGTGGATGTATTTAATGTGACATGACATGCATTAAATGCCTAAGACATTAACGTGGCAGAGGAAATGAGAATGACCTAGGCTGGCAAGTGGGGTCAGTCAATTTAGAAACAGTCGGGTCAAAAGGGGAGGTCTTGCCCCCGCAGGAGAGGTCCTCGAGGAGGTCCGAGAGGCTTAGGAGGTGCTAAGACCCAGGGAGGTGCGAGGCGGTAGGATCAAATCCAGACGGGAGGTGCGAGCGGTTAGGATTCCCAAGGGGAGGTCCTAACAATCGGACCTGCCCAAGAAGGGAGGTATGGACGGTTAAGATCTCCAAGGGGAGGTCTGAACGGTCCAGATTTACTAAGATGAGGTCTGGAGACTAAGAGGTCCTGATATACACAAAGGAGGTCCGAACATGGGGAGGTCCAAATACACATGGAGGAGGTCCACGTGACTGAGAGGTTCTGACAACCAGAACCTCATCAAGGGAGGTCTGGCGAGGAGGTCCAGAGCCAGGTCTAAAATGCCACAGAGAGAGATCCTGGACAGGAGGTCCAGAGAACTACAAAAAGGTCCCGTGGTTGGGATCAAGAGAAAGTTGAGGTCCGGGCGGTTGGATCTCCGAGAGGGAGGTCCAACAGCCAAGATCAAACGTGAAGGTAGGGTCCTCAGAGGGATAGTGCATGGGGAGGTCTGGACCTTTGGATTCACAAGGAGGAGAGGTCCAAACAGTTGGAATCAAACAAAAGGGGAAGGTCCAGGCGGTGGGGTTCCAAGAAAGAGGGATTCTAGGGAGGAGATCCACAGAAGTACAAGGAGGTCTAGACTTAAAAAGGAGTCTGGACAGTAAGAAGGTCTGAACCAAAGAGATTCAAACCAACAAAGAGATCAAAAGTGATCAAACTCAAAGAGAAAGGCCTGGACATAATGATGTGTCTATGTAAGAAAAGGTCTGAGCCCCGAGAGAGGTCTAACCTCAAGAACCCATAGGGAGGTCTAGGCCACAGAGAAGGTCTAAACCTACATATCCAAAGGAGATATGTTAAAGGAAGGTCTACTGAGCATACCAAAAGGAGGTATCAACAACTCAAACCTCTCCAACCGAACCAAATTTGGAATTCCCATCAAAACAAAATATTTTTAATTCGTTTTACACATTTAAAAAGGATTTAGAAAATCAGGATGTTACACTAGTACACACAATGGCAACATCGATGAAATATCATTTCCATATACAAAGATGACTAATAAATAGGTAAATAACAATAATTATCAGAGTAAAGACCTTAAGGTCAAAGCTTACAACTAATGCCTTAGAAGGCAAATAGCTCAATTAAGCTGCAACGGAATGAAACGGAATAACTTTAGTGAAGCCCATCCATATGCCCACAAGCAATCGGCTGGGGTAGCGTAACCTAGTTCTCCATAATCCTTGAAGTAGACCTTGTTGACCGACGATTCCTCCACTTTATGTTGATTGATTATAGCAAGCATGAGTACACAACCGTACTCGCAAGTCATACCACCGAATGCAATTTATAGATGATGGCTTATTCCAAAGGAATGGCTTTTGTGGTTCTTTTGCAGAAATACAACATTTGCAATTGAATATGAATAATAGATCGAAAGTATAATTCAAAACAAATAGACAATATTAATTTATCAGTTGTTTTCACAAAGACACATAGCCTAATCAATTTCTTTCACACAACCATATGACTTAAATCACACAGGTGTCCCTTCCCAATTGTTTTATGAAAATCTATCCCTCGTATGAAATCCCCGAGCATGTCTATGACCGCGGACGTGGCTATTCGAATAGTTTTACACTCTGCAGAGGTTGTACACTTTACCCACAAGATGCAATCAATTGGATCAGAGCTGATCACAACAAAACCTTTCAGAAACTTCATCTCAAACATTGACACTCCTAGTGTGCTTTACCATCATACCAACCCAAACAAAGTGCTTTGGCATAACACACACCGTTGGACAGGGAAGCGGCGAATCGTCCCGCGATGCGACTACCAGGTAGTACACACCCCCACCCTTCACACAACCTAACATACTACCTGAGTAATCAATGTCAAGAATCCATAACTTAATAAGTTAGGACCGTCCCATACCAGGCATGTGGTCGTACAGTAAGGCTCAGTTTAATGCGCACAAAGTTAAGTTCTTAATTGACCAAGGCAAGACTTCCAATTTCTAACTATGCCACACAGACTATCATTCCCATTCACACAACCCCACTAGTTCACACAGTATCCACCACTTGCCTCAGTCTAAATCCTTTCCCACGCTGTTGATTTAGTGCAACACATGCCACTGACGAGTAATGACACAGTGTACACAGTTTTATCACAAAGTTCTATAATCACTTAGTCAGATTCATATGTGCAACTCACATGAAATGATGACTCGTGGCATGACTAAGCAATCTACTCGTATCTAACCAACCCACGTTGGTGCAACGATATTACCAACTAAATAATGAACCAATCTAGGGTGACAAAAGATTATGGCATATCAGTAGACAAGGTGGATATAACAATTAGGATTAATAACTACACCCAAAAACATTTAAATAAAATACTCAAAGTAGAATGCAGTAATTTGAATCAAAGTAGCTTTTGAAAACTGGGTTCAATATGATCAAAGGTATAACTTGCCTTGATATAGCAATGATGATCTTATTTATCTTTGATCTTCTACTTCCTTGATCTTTAGCTCATTCGGATGATTCCGGGACTTCAACGTCTAACGAGAAAGAAAGCGCAAAACAAACAAAATTCAAAAAGACAAATCAAATAAACTCCAAATTGAAATTGAATGGTACTGGAAGGTAGATAATGAATTTAGATGAATTTAGAAACTTGAATGGTGTTCAATCGGAGTTCGGACGGAGGAGAACAGACTCTTGGAAGTTTGGAATTCACATGAAAGGATGAAAAAGGTAAAGGGAGAGAGAAATTGACAACTGGGGTCTACGGAATATTCTCAAAATATTCTATTCCGAAAATATTAGAAAATAGCTGAGTGTATGACATGTGGGACCGACTAATATTTATGAATATCTAGAATTAAAAATAATTCCAGAAATAAGGTAGAGAGAGCGACATGTGGGACCAATAAGATAAAAGGATTTTTCAAGAATTAAATTAATTCCCGAAAATAAGATTAGGGGTTGACATGTGGGCCACTGGTCTATGGACCAGGTCCACAGAGAGATGCTAGTCCTCGGTGAACCAAGCTCATGGACAGGGTTTGACCAAAGGTTTGACTGACATGCAGGACCCGCATGTAAGAGAGAAATAATTAGGGTTTTTAATTAGGTGGATGACATGTAGGGTCTACATGTAAGTGTAAAAGAGAAAGAATATATAGCTGTGATTAGTAGAATGACAAATGGGGTCTTTCACCAGTGAGAGAAAGGAGGACAAAGAAAAACCAGATAGCCCTGCGTTGGAAGTTATGGTTGTGTTGGTCCAGAGAAGATAATAAAGGACAAAAGAACGTGTTGAACAACAGAACTGTGGAAGAAATCAGAAGGGCATCATGCGCCTGGTGGCATAGGAGTGGAAAAGACAGAGCTGGGATTGATACATTGACCCTTGGGGCCCACTTGCAAGAGAGTCAACCAGAGAAGAACAGAGAACGCACACATAGAACGAACAGCAACAGAGAGCAGTTCGGGTGTTCATGGCGCATGGCACTGACGGCGAACAAAGGCGAGGCAGCGGCGCTGAAGGGGCAAAATGGAATGGAAACGACGAGGCGGACAAGATGACGTGGTTAAAACAACGAGAAATGACACCATGCGACAGCAACGAGGCGAAGAACGACAGCGGTGGAGGCCTCAAGGGCGCGTACAACTTCAGGCGATGCTCTGCCAAAAAGAAGGTGAGTACGGTGTAGAACGCGGCGACGCGGACCCAACGGTGGTGGAGTTGAAGGCAGGGGGTTAACGGTTGTAGAGTAATTGGCCGGAGAAGGAAGACGTACAAGAGGCGAGAGAATGCTTGATTCTCGGCGCACGATGGATGAAACATGAATCTAAAAGATGGGAATAATAGGTATCATGAGGGGCACGAGATGGCGCGATTGGATTTTTGGAAAAACTCACCGAGGAGGCGTGGCGCTCGACGTATGCGTTTGAGTGTTATGGCTCGACATGGCCAATGGTGCTCCGGTGATCTTTGGGCGAAGGGGAAGTAAGTATGATGTAGAACGCGACGACACGAACCCAACGCCACAGACGGTTCAGTCGGGGGACGTCGGATGAAGGCGCAACTTGTCGGAGAATACCTTTGGTTGGAGATCGGTATTTTGCCGATGGCAACGAAAATAGATCGATTCGGGGGAAACCAAATCAGGGCATTGGAAGAGGAGATCAAGACGGACGTTTGGACGCGAACGATTTGCTTTTTATACGCACCATATAGGAAGATAGAAAATTTGGAAATATTTGACCGGGCGCGTACAGGAACAGAACTCCTCTGGTCGGTTTGGAAGGGATGATGAACAGTAATCGCGAGGTATTGCAGCATGTGGCTGGAGAGAGAAAATAAAGGATTTTTGGAATTAAAGAAAATCCTGAAAATCAAGGAGACCAAATAAATAGCAAACAAATCTAGAAAAATATCAAAAAATACCAGAAAATTTCTTGGAACACAAGGAAACCAAATAACATAGGTTTTTATTTAATTGATGTTTAGATTAGTCAAATTAAATATTTTTAATTTAGGAAATTCATAATTAAGCTTTATTAATTCAAATAAAATTGGTAAAATTTTCCAGGGACCTAAATTTTCTAGGGACGGTAGGAAAGATGGCCACCGTGAGGTTTTTTAATCATTCCAAGACACATGAAATCATGAAACCCTAATTTCCGAAACCTAAAATCGAAATTTTCGCAACCTAAATCCTAATTTTTCAGAACAGTCCGACAGAATACATATAAATTTGCCAAAACATTACACAATCAAGTCCACTGCGTGAGGACCCTACAAAATAAAATTTATAATTTTTTGAGCTCATTTTCTATATTTATTGATTCATACGAACATGACACTTATACGAAATAGCGATAACAATTCTGAACAAATAAAATTATGAAAAAATTACACAAGCAAGTACACGGTGTCAGGATGCTCCACAAAAAATTTCATAATTTTTTGAACTCATTTGCTATATTTTAAAATTTCTCCAAATTTCAGCCTAAAACTAACCTAACTCTAATTAAACTAACCTACCTAATTAGCCACTATTGGCTAGCGCATGGCCACCATGCGCCATCCATTTGGGGTGCTGAGGTGGCGGGGCCGCTGCTGGCGCACGGCCGCAACGCGCCCGCGGTTGACGTGTCGGCACTGGCGATGCTAAGCGCCGGCGGCCGTGCACCAACGTTGCCATTTTTACAAATACGTCTCCGATCTGATCAAAACTGTAAATACGGTTTGAAAACTGGCCGTATCGGCCAAAAATTCCTCCTCTTAATACCATTGGCCTGCATATGTAATCTCTGGTTTCTATAACAGAAGCCGAGTCTTTCACCCCTGGTTAGAAAAAGAAAAATACCATTGGCCTGCAAAGTAAACCAATGGATCCAATTTTAAGAACACTCAGTCGGCAACGCCTGTGACAACCACGAAAATACTAGTTTCTAATGCTGACGACTCATTACTTTGAACAAGTCTCTCCGTGTCAGTCGGCTAATCACATGTTGTACAGCTGATTAGCTAAGTCGTTATCTATAACACGCACTGGCAGGTGATGATTCGTCAGAAATTGCGTTGAAGCTTCCTGCTTAAGTCTTGCACGGCGTTGAGTTCTCAAAAGACAGCAAGGCTATAGGTACTTCTTCCCTCTGCTCTGTCCCTGCTCTCCTTTCCAAAAGCATTCCATGGCGAGTGTTTGGCGTATTCCATTTCAAAAGCATTCTACGACGCTGTCGGCAATGGCTTTGCTCGTCGCAACAGGAGCTGGATAGGGCAATGCAGATCGATCAGCTGCGCTACCGCGGTGGGCGCGGCAGAGCTTGTGCCGGTTGGGGCGATGCGTGCGTGCCGCCCTGCACAGATCAGCTGCGCTACCACCCATTTCTTGTCCACCCTCGGTTTCACTTTCCTCGGTGCAGAGGATCCGTTGCTGGTCCGGGTCCTTCGACTTCAACAACTGCTGCAGATCAGTATTTGTCTGGTCAGCCAATGCGATTGAGCTTGGCATCACAAGTTACCAGGTACTCTATATCTGATCCTCCTCTTGAATTCCAGCTACTAGCACTCTCGCAGCAATGTATGTGCTGCGATCTTGGTGGAAGTGCCAGCACGACGTTGGATCTGATCTGATTTGCTTTGTGAGATATGGCAACAACTCGCTTGGTAGAGTCCTAATCAACTTGCACAAAATGACAAGATCAGTTAGTTCACAAGATGTGCCCATTAGTTCATTTACTACATTGTTTAGTCTTTAATACATCATATCGATGTTCTCATGTGACAACATAGAAAATGTCTCTTGTTTTGCTCTCAATATATGCAATTTAGCTTCCTTAACTGCAGATGTTACCTCGTGAGTTAATTTCCGAATTAAACAACTACAACATAAATTTGCATGCATAAAAGCGACAACATAGCATGGTACGTATTGCTGCATTACATGACTCAGGAAGAAAATTAAGAGTGGTATTTTACCACCATGGCAACCAGCACAATAATTATCACAATGCACTGATGCCACTAAGAATAATTAATTTCTTTTCCACCGTCTTTACTTTGCCAATGCCATCTGCCATGTCAACCATACCTTTTTTCAAGCTAGCCATGGTAGTCAAAACTTTAGTATCCAAAACTGCTATATCACTCTCCACCTTAATTTTTCCCAAATCATGAAGGAATGGCTCATAATCTTTCCCAAAACTTTAACCGTACCATGCTCTGTTGTGGCTTTTATGTATGCAAATTTATGTTACAGTTGATCTCCTCAAATACGTGTGGTCAAAAGATTTCAATTTTAACCAACAGCATCTTTGTAAATGTTTAAATTTGGTGCATGAAAATGATATGGGCCTAAAATACTATCATGATATTATAATTTTTATATTAGATTTTATGACAGATAAAAAAAGCTCCAGCGTTAGCCTTCGGCCCGAAACAGTAACGTCTATACCCGGTGGCCGAAGCCTTTTACAACCATTCGGCCCATAACGTGGAGGCTGACAAACACCCGAACCCACCGATGTCTCCCTTCTCCAATGGTGGTCGGCGGCGGAGCAGGGAAGAACTGAAGAACCCTCGGGTCACCGGCGATTTCGCATCGTCAGAAGTCCCACCGTCTCCGACGGCATCCGCGTGGATTACGGCTGGTTAGAGCATTCTTTTTCCTTGCGCAAGAAAGAAAGTATGCTACTACACCCCAAATCAAGAATGCATCGACTGTTGTGCTAACCCACCGAATTGGCTCCAGGCGGAGACCGGACAATGCTTGGGAGGCGGGTGCTGAAGGATGGAATCGCCAGGCTTTCACGGGGAGCGCTGTCGCTGTGCAATCTGTGAGTAATATTTTGCATATTTTCTAGTTTCTATGTTTTTTCCTTTTTTTGAAAAAAAAATCCTCTTCGGTTATAAAATTCTCTTGGGCTAAGCAAGTCTATTGTTTTGTTGGGAACCATGTCGATTGGTTGGTAGTCTGGGCAATGTGTTGAGCCCTCCTATTAATACCATTGAACTGCACCTGCATTTGTAGTCTATGGTTTCAATAACAGAAGCCCGGTCTTTCACCCCTCTGGTTAGAAAAAGGAAAAATACCATTGGCCTGCAAAGTAAACCAATGGATCCAATTTTAAGAACACTCAGTCGGCAACGCCTGTGACAACCACCAAAATACTAGTTTCTAATGCTGACGACTCATCACTTTGAACAAGTCTCTCTGTGTTAGTTGGCTAGTCGCATGTTGTATAGCTACGTCGTTATCTGTAACACGCACTGACAGGTGATGATTCGTCAGAAATTGCGTTGAAGCTTACTGCTTAAGTCTTGCACGGTGTTGAGTTCTCAAAAGACAGCAAGGCTATAGGTACTTCTTCCCTCTGCTCTGTCCCTGCTCTCCTTTCCAAAAGCATTCCATGGGGAGTGCTTGGCGTATTGCAGCGATGGGCTGGGGTGTGACCGTATTAGGTTGGTTGCTCTCGCCCATCATCGCCTTGCTCCTGAACAAAATCCTTTCCTACTTCGGCTTTGACGCATCGCAGAAGCTCCGAGATCTGGAGATTCACACTATCCCAGAACTGAAGCGGGCGCTGAGGGAAGTAGAGGAACAGAGGATGCTGAGAGCAGCAAGAAAGGAGATTTCTAATGTGGACATACTCGATAGACTGGCAACCATGCTAAGGTCTGTTTTGTACGAAGCGGAAGACATTCTGGATCACATCGATTACCACCAAATCGAGAAGAAGGTCATAGGTGATGGTGAGTCCCATGACAACAGCTTTGCTCGTTGCAACAGGAGCTGGATGGGGCGATGCAGATCAGCTGCGCTACTGCGGTGGGCGCAGCAGAGCTTGTGCTGGTTGGGGCGATGCGTGCGTGCTGCCCTGCACAGATCAGCTGCGCTACTACCCATTTCTTGTTCACCCTTGGTTTCACTTTCCTCGGTGCAGAGGATCCGTTGCTGGTCCGGGTCCTTCGACTTCAACAACTGCTGCAGATCCATATTTGTCTGGTCATCTAATGCGATTGAGGTTGCCCGTTCTTACCGAAACTGGTCCTATGACGAGGTTGGCATCACAAGTTACCAGGTACTATATATCTGACCCTCCTCTTGAATTCCAGCTACTAGCACTCTCGCAGCAATGTATGTGCTGCGATCTTGGTGGAAGTGCCAGCACGATCGCTTGAGTCCAACCACTTCACTCGTATATTCGATCGTTCTGGACCTTAGTTCTCCTAGCTTAGTCATAATCATCCCTCACCGTTGACCGTCGTTGACTCCAAGTCACCTGCACAACAATATATCAAGAAATCGATCACGGGCACAAGTTCCATGCAACTTAACGCACGTTATCCAAAACATGCATCATGCAACACCTATGCACTAAAACTCATGACATTGGCCGAATCCGCGCACTTCACCGCCTTCCTGGCGCATGAAGCAACTCCTGCCGATCAGACCGCTGCCCTCGGCTGGTCTGACTGCCAGGCCACCGATCTGACCGCCAACCAGCGGCCGGTCAGACCGCTTGAGACTTAGGAAATCTTCCCACTGTCTCAAACTGCACTCTCTCTGGAAATTTCAAACTCTATGTAGTTTATCCTCAAAATTCCATTTTCAATGAGACCAAGTTCAAACACATCCTTAAACCTTTCTTCACATGTGATTTTGGCTGATTCCAAAAATACACAATCTCACTTTTCAGCCGGTCAGACCGCCGGCCACCTGGCCAGTCCAACCGCCCACAGGGCCGGATAGACCTCCTCTTCCTAACAGTCAGCAATAACTTCCTGACAACGAGGGTTTCTCTAAATACATCGATACTATTGCCAATTGTTCAACACACTAAGATTAGGATCATATACCCATGATCTCCACAATTGGAGACTTGCCATTCTCCCTTAATCCACGTTGAGGAAGTGCAAACAAATTAGATCGGCTCCACACGAGCACACCCCTCAATCAACTAGTGGTAGCTCTTCTCCTATCCGGATAGGTGAGCTCCAACCTTTGCAAAGCCACCGGGCCTTCTCACAAGCTCCTTGAGAAGATCACCAATTCCCACTACTCCAAGTCGTCTAGGAAGCGGTAACCTCCAAGAGTAACAAGTCGATGACACTTGCTTGAAGATGCCCAAGTGTCACAAAGCTCAAACAATGGATGCAAGCACTTGAATGCTCTCAACTACCTCACGAAGATGATCAAAATGCTCAAGAGATGGAGACAAGGCAATGGCTCAAGTGCATTTAGTGGGGTTCCAAGAGCTTCCCCTTGCTTCCCCACCAACCAAACTAGCCGTTAGGCTCGAAATGGGTTGAACTCAGAGTGCCAGTCATATCGGGCTTATATGGCCAGTCAGACTTGCCCTTGATTCTAACGGCTATTTACTTTGCATTAAATGCACGGTAACTAGCCATTACAGCCAAGGCCTGATCAGACTGTCCACATACGTGCGGTTAGGCCGGCATTTGATCTCAAGGAGATTGGATTTGCAATGCTTTTGGAAAAGTTTGACCGCCAATAAAGTGTGGTCAGACTGGCACCGCGGTCAGACCGGTAAATACACGGTGGTCAAACCGGCATATGATCTCAGGGAGGTTTGGTTTGCGGTGCTTCTTGAAAAGTTTGATTACCAATCAAAGAGCGGTCACACCGGCAGCATGGTCAGATTGGTAAATGCATGGCGGTCAGACCGGGCAAAGAAATTAGCTAGAAGAAAACCAAAACACTGGTTCTGGAAAATCTTGACCGTCAACCAAGGTGCGGTCAGACAGGATAGGCCAGCCAGACCGGTGTTTTCATGGCGATCAGACCGCGCTACAGGAAGCTCAATGACGGCCAAAGCATGCCGTCTGGAATGATTGTTCGGCTACTGCACTGTGGTTAGACCGTAATATCCGATCAGACCGCACCTCGATAACAGCCAAGGCAAGGAAAATAGGCATTCTGGAAAAAGAGGACTGGCTCCAAAGCCTCAGTTAGACCGACGGGGCGGTCAGATCGCACTTAAACCAACAGAATGCACAAGGGATTTTATGCAATTCAATGAGCTAGCATTCGACAAAGTTTGAGCAATATGGCACAATGATGCTATCAAACTACTAGCCAAAAGACTCCTCTTAGTAGTACGACAATCTATACTAACAATCCAATCTTAATCACCAAACACCGAGACCGGTAGAAACTATGAAAAGGGTCCTTAGCCCTCTTTTTACTTTTTCCTTGAGCTAGATACATTTGTTGTTCATTCTTTAAGTGCTTTACATGCTCCTTTTCAATTCCGGAACTAAACCTTTTTCATTAACTCAATGAACATGTTAATCCCTTAATCATGGTTGTCATTAATTACTAAAACACGAATTTAGGGACCTAGATGCTTCAGGGGTTCCGGCATGACAGCGCCATGGTGAAGGCCAACAGTGGCGGCACTGGTAGCGGGGTGAGAGACAGAGAAAACGAGAAGGCTAGAAAAAGTTTACCTCTTGCTTAAGGAATAAAATATAAAATACCAATTTTATCACTGCTAATAAAACAGCATCAAACAAAGGAAATTTATCTCATACTCTCTCTGTTTCACAATATAAGCCCATTCTCATGGGAAGCATGTCTTTTCTTTTCCTACAATGTAAGTCCATTGTGGAAATCAATAGAGGTTTAGTAGTTGTTGGAATATTTCCACTCCCTACCCTTGCTTTAATACTGTAGAAGAGGTTGAGTGGTTTGGAACATTGTCTTGTTGACCGGTGTTAATCGAGTACAGCTTTTCTTTCATTCTTTTAAAATAACAATGGGCATATTTTTACCGGCAAGGATAGTTACTTCCGTAGAGGGGACATATTAGTTGCATTCCAGATGCAATCTCTGCATGTTTAAATGAACCCAATAGACAGGTTAAGTATAGGGATCTGCCATGCTAAATAGAACTTTAAGGACATAATTGATCAGAAAACTGGATAAGCTTTGGTTTCTTTGGGGCAATTTGCTACCTTTGTTTCCAAAAAGTAGATGTCGTTTTGGACGTTGGTAATTTGATATAGTCCCTGATACACACCTTTGGCCATTAGGCTTTATAGTAACATGTTCATATAAAATATAAAAATCATAATATGTCGGTAGTACTTTTGCTTAACATCGAAAAGAAGTGAAATTAGAAATATAAAATTGCAAAGGATTCCGTCTGCTATATAACATCACAATCACTATTTATTATGGAAAACAAAAATTGCTATGGAATAGTCCGTTAGAAATTTTCTAAAATGACACATATGCCCCTGCCCATCTTCCTGTCAAACTCTAAACGGTGCTAGTATCAGTCGCTGTTGTCCATGTAGTCGCCATTGCCATGAACACCGACTTCTTCCTCTTTTTCGGCCCAGCATCTTCGGTGACCGCAGAAACACAAGGGGATAAAGGTCATTTTGCCTATGTCAATGCTGTTTTCATAATTAACAATGATTGTGATGTCATTTAGTAGCTGATGTGCTTTGCGATATTAGTTCTTCAATTTTCACTTTTGTGATCTGAGCTAATTTCCCCCTTTTCATTTAACTAATCTAAATACCTTTCATGTAGATTAGTGCCAATGTTTGAAAAGTTTGATTGCACACATTAGTACTCAATAGAGAATACTAGTGGAATGTGTAGCTTGCATAATAATTTGAGATTTTTCTTTTCGCAGGAGGATGCCATTCCAGTAGATTCTTTCCTGCCTACTATTGCTAGATGGAATTTGAAGAAAAGAATAGAGAAGCTAGAAAATATCGTCACTGGAGTGCAGAAATCTCATCTGTTGAACCAGGAAAGAAGCAGTGCACCGAACGATATTGCCAACATGAACAGGAGAAGCATTAGATCAATTGCTGCACGGAAAGTATTCGGTCGAGACGAGGAGCGTAATATGATAACAAATATGCTTCGTGAGGGACCAGATGAGTATGCACCAAGCTCCAGTAGCAGTAAATGCTATTCTGCAATTGGCATATATGGCATTGCAGGGTCCGGGAAGACTACCCTGGCAGAATATGTTTGTGACTATGAAAAGGAGGCTAAATATTTCTGCCCTATCATGTGCATTCATGTGTCTGAGACTTTCAGAGTGGAAGATATATTTCATGATATGTTGGAGGAGATCACGAACGACCGGCACTCCAATATTACAGATCCTAAAGTCCTAAAAGCGAGGTTGCAGGGACAATTGAGAGACAGACGTTTCTTGTTGGTACTGGATGATCTCTGGGACGTCAATAATAGACAGGAACTGGAGGAGCTACTTTCTCCACTCAATGTTGGAAGGAGAGGAAGCAAAATCCTGGTAACGTCCCGAAGAGAAGATGCACCTCTAGTTGCTAAGAGACCTATTGCAATATCTGACTTGAATGAGGAGCAATACTTCACGATGTTCATGCATTATGCACTTGACGATACAAGTGTTGATGATCAAGAGTATATAAAAATTGGGAGAGAGATTGTGAAAAACCTCCACAAATCACCTATTGCAGCAGTAACAGTGGCAGGACAGCTTTGGAGAAACCCAGATCTCGGTTTCTGGGGAGCAGTTGCAAACCTTGACCTGTTGAATCAGACCATGGGAGCTCTGTGGTGGAGCTATCAGCAACTTGATGTGGATGTCAGGCGATGCTTTGAATACTGTAGTATTCTCCCCAGAAGATACGAGTTGGAACAAGATAAGCTGGTTCACATGTGGATAGCACATGGGTTTGTGAAGGCCACCAAAGCAAGCGAGGATATAGAAGATGTTGGTAAGTCCTACTTTCGTCAATTGCAGTCATGCTCATTTCTTCAACTAAAAAGAAAGACCAGTTCCGGAGAGTACTTCACAGTACACGATCTGTTGCACGACTTAGCAGAGAGGGTTGCTGGAAGCGACTGTTTTAAAATTGAGAGAGGTATTGTGGGACAAATTTCTCACGATGTTCGCCATCTTTGTATTGAGTTCGACGGTGAAACAGTACTCCCAGAGCAGATTTTTGAGTTAAAAAACTTGCGCACTCTAATCATGCGTTGTTCTGTCAAGGATATGAGTAAAGAAGATTTTGAGCGCGTGTTCATGAGCCTAAGGAAGCTGCGGGTGGTGCACTTGGAACTCCGATGGTTGGAATTGGAAACAATCCCAGGATGTATTGGTCAACTAAAACATCTGCGTTATCTTGGTATTGTTGCACACGTTCCCATCGACATGACTTTGCCAGCCGAATTTACCAAGCTTTACCATCTGCAGGTGCTCTCTGTCCCACCTGACACTCATTTGCATTTTTCCTCCGAGGAAAAAATGACCAACCTTATCAATTTGCGGTATATGCACACACGGTATGGCTTGAACTTTCCTGATGTAGGGAGGCTGACGTCACTCCAAAATTTGTATCTCTTTCATGTGAGGAATAAGAGGGGATACGAGATACAACAGCTGGAGCACCTAAATAAACTACGTGGCGCACTGTCTATCGAAGGTCTTGAAAATGTTAAAAGCAAGGAGGAAGCTCTTCAAGCCAAGTTAGCTGGCAAGAAACACCTAACAGAGCTGACGCTGGAATGGACAGGGAGCTGCTCTCCAGAACTTCAAGCGGAGGTACTTGAGGGTCTCCATCCACCGTCCCAGATTACATCACTTTACATCGTGGAATACGGTGGTCTGAGGTACCCAAGTTGGTTGTCGGGAGATCGGGTCACTCAACAGGACAGCAGAAATGATCCAGCCTTGCAAAATCTTATGTTCTGGAGTTGCAATGGATCGGATGTTCCCCCCAGGATTGGCGGGTTTTTCGTTCGTTTGTGTACACTTACAATTTCATACTGCAGTTGGAACTCTTTGCCTGCGAACATGGACCGCCTAACATCGTTGGAGGAATTGGAAATCCAAGGGTGCCTGAATATCCAGTCACTGCCGAAACTCCCCCAATCCATCAAGAAATTTACACTTATTAATAGCAACGGCTCTCTCACGGAGAGCTGTCAGAAGATTGGACATCCAAATTGGCAAAAGATTAGCCATATTGATGAGAAATTAATAATTCCCAAAATGCAGGATTCCTGTGGCAATTTCGTAGGTAATTAACCCCACATCCAATGGGAGTGGTGTTTGTGATATGCCCAAGAGGCGATAATGGGTATTACTTCTATGTTTATGATCTTTTGAATAATATGTTATTTTGTCCTCTGAATAAATGTCTTTTATATTGATCAACACGTATGTGACTTGTTCGTGGAATTGTTTATTCATGTTTTGATGTTATTCTAAATTATCCCTGATCTTTTATTATTATGTGGGACAATTATGATTTATAGATCAACACATGTATTGATTGATGATTATGATCCACCGATTAAGGATATGGGGATATCAAATCAATAATGTGAACACGTGTTAGAGAACATGGTATTGGATTGACCTACCATGAGACACTGCGGGAATTGTTATATTCTTTATATTCTTAAGTACCATTAGTTGGTCTTATGCATAGTGTATGTAGGATCTTTAGACCTATCATAGTTTCCTACATGTGTAATAGTTTACTTAAAGGTTGTCAAACACCGCTTCGTAACTGGATAGTCATAAAAGTAGCTTTCGGATTTACTATGAAACATGTGAAGGAATGTGAGCAATCAAGATGGAATTTGCTCCTCTTGTATAACGGGAGAGATATCTCTAAGCCCCTCGATGTGGTTGGATTAAGGAAGTGTATGGCTATGCCAAATGTGGTTGAGTAGTCAATCACAACTGAGTAATCCACTACAGGTTCGAGTGAAGGATCGAGCTATCAAAAGGATGGTACGCTTCTCGCCTTGAGTTCGATCTAGTATCGTGAGGCAAATGGATCGATACATAAGTACTATATAGGTTCGTTCGATATGATCTTTATGCATTTTTGGGAGTCGCTATGCCCTGCTAGGGACCGCTACCGACTTATGGACCAGAAAGGAGTTTTCGGCCTTTGACCGAATATACATGAACCTACAGGGTCACACACTTAACGGGTTGGAACGATAAGGATACGGATGATAGTCTCCGAGTGAGATACGATCTCTACTCGTATCGGATAAGGATCCGATCGAATGCTATATAAAGAGAGACACGGGGCTGAAGGAGGTATCCCGAGACACACCCATCAAAACCCTAACCGTCATCTCTCAAAGCCCCTGTCGTGTCTTATTTGGTCCTATACGATGACGCCACGGCGTTCTATCCTGGGCGTGTGGACTTGGCGAGGCGCTGCTGCGATCAAGGGCTTGTTGATCGGGTCGATCGCAAGGAGGAGACGGTTGACCAGAGGACGATCGACTACTTCCACTACATCAACGCGTACTACATTGAACCGACTACTTCCACTACATCGACGTGTGCTACGTTGAACCGGCCACTTCAACCCTACTTCTGCTGCACTGTGCGTTTAGTGGTAACGATTTATGATCTCCTACTTATACTGCTTCCTGGTTTACGCGGTAATTTTTTTTAATCTGCACTAGTGTAGTTTACCCGCATTCCTTCGAGTGGATGTTTCATTTCTTGTCGAATTCCTACAGAATTCCCACGGTTCAAACGGGCCCTAATTAATCAAGTCGTCTTTGCGACTCATTTCTCGTGGAATTCCTACAGAATTCCCACGGTTCAAACGGGCCCTAATTAATCAAGTTGCATAGCGAATATAGTAGCGTCAGGCAGGTAATTGTGTCCTCAAGTTATCAATTGCATGCAAGTTTGCTAATTTATTTGCTCTCTTCCGTTTGTATTAGTAGTTGAGTACGTGCAATACACGATGCGCAAAGAAAATGAACAGCATTTCTATTCATGCCGTTATAAATAAATATTAGTGCAATTTACGTTCCTTCAATTAAGTGCACTCGTGCTGCAACAGTGATTTTTTTTTAATAATCTATTTTTATTCAGAATTACAGAAATAATACTACTTATTTTTTTTGTCAGAAATAATCATCAGTCGCCGTACCGTTGGGCGACTTATATCTAGTCGCCCAACCATTTGGCGACTGGACATAGTCGCCTAATGAATGGGCGACAAGCGTTGAAGTCGCGCAGTGGTTGAGCGACTTGACTAAGTCGTCCAATCGGTGAGCGACTTACAGTCAGTCGTCCAACCATTGGGCGATTTTAAGTTGATGTTCATGTTAGAAATATGCCCTAGAGGTAATCATAGAGATGATTATATTTCATTATGTTCATGACATTAGATAATATGTTATCTTGTTCTCAGAATAATATCGATAATATTTATTATCAAGTATGTGACTTGATTGTGAAACTCTATATTTATGCGATGATTATTCTTAAACGTTCCCTGATCGGAAACATATGAGGACACATATGAATAAACTAGCATATGTATTGGTTGATGACTATATTTCATGGGTCATAGATATGGAGATATTAAACCAATAATATGGACACATGTTAGAGAATATGGTGTTGGATAAGACCCACCTTGAGACACTGTTGAGATTGTTATGATTTCGTGTGTCATCAGTTGGTCTCAAGCAATGATAATGTGTAATCCTTAGACCTGAGATCAGCATGGTTTTCCTACATGTGTAATAGCACTCTTAGGGGTTGCCAAACGCTGCACCGTAACAGGGTAGTTATAAAGGTAGCTTTCGGGTATGCTATGAAACATGGAGAGGAATGTGACTGGTCGGATATGGGATTTGTCCCTCCTAACATAACAGGAGAGATATCTCTAGACCCCTCGTTGTGATTGAATAAAGAAAGTGCATAGCCATACCACTAGTGGTCGAAGTGTCGACCACATAAAGTTATTCGACATTTAATCGAGAAAGTATTGAACAGTCCATGGATGACATAATCTCACCTGGAGTTCAACCAGATGTCGTGAGGCAAAGTGATAATACATAAACAGGTCGTACGGCTGATATCTATTCTCTATTCCTGGAGGACCTCCTGGAAGACCTCCCGGGTGGTCCTGGAGGACCTCCTGTGTGGTCGTGGAAGACCTCCTGTGTGGTCCTAGAAGACCTCCTGGGTGGTCGTGGAGAGAACATAATCACCAACTGGTCGTAAGGAGTTACGAGCTGTTCGTAAAGACCTGGTCATAGATCATATTGCATTAAGGTTCGTCCGATATATTCTATGTGTGTTCGGGAATCGTTATGTGCTGCTAGGTACCGCTAACGACTCGTGGTCAGAAAGGGTTTCTGAGTCACAACCGTTCACACATGAACCTATAGGGTCACACACTTAAAGGGCTAGGATTTGATTTGGATGGTGATCTGAATTCTTATAGGCCACGAGTTCTGATGGACCTCAAGTTCGAGTCCCATCATGAATGCCTATAAATAGAGGGGCGATGGCATAGGGTGAGATGATCCAAGCTTTGGAATACCTCCTGAAAACCCTAATAGCCACGCCTTCCTCAACGACGTCGCCGGTGCTAGCACTTCTAGACTTGAAATGGCGACAGTATGCTATGTATAAAAAGCCGAAAAAATCATTCCAAACCTCATTTTAATTCCAGAAAAAAAAAACAGAATCGAGAAGGAGAGGAAGAGAAAGAAAGGTAGCGAAGTTCTGCTGGTTCGTCGCGGAGGAGATAGATTCAGAGAGCAGTAGATCCAGTAGGTTGGCCATCTTGCAGGTATATTTTTCTTGCAACCTTGTACATTATGTCAAATTATGTAGAATATCGATTAGAATTAAGTAGAGTAACGACATAGAATTAAATAGATTAGCAAGTAGAATCAAGTAGAATAGCGACTAGAATGAAGTAGAATATCGACATAGAATCAAGTAGAATAGGGACTAGAATGAAGTAGAATACAATAACGACTAGAATGAAGTAGAATAGCGACTAGAATCAAGTAGAATAACAACATATAATCAAGTAGAATAGCGACATAGAATCAAGTATAATAGCGACATAGAATCAAGTAGAATAGCGACATAGTGTAGTTCGTCGTATATTATTTGAGATGTGTATAGTGTAGTTCATCGTACATGTTTCGTACTAATGTATGCAATTAATTTGTAGATATGGCGGACGGACGACAGTATGAGTTGCTTGACCCGGTGATTGACGCACATCACCGTAGCCGTCTTAGTACCGTGCCCCCCTAGCAGGGCGAGGCGTCGATTGAGCTTGGCGCATTTCGGTTGCGCACGCCTATGAGGGCATGGAGTATGCACGCAGACTGGATTCCGAGGTACGTATAGTTTTAATACACTCAATCGCGGTATGACTACTTTGCGTGCATTCATGTTTATTCTTAATCGTTTCGACGCAGGTTGAGAGCGGCAGGCCTCCTTACACTAGCGAGGATGGTGGAGGCGACTTTTGAGGATGACTAGGACCGTGGTGCTAGTCTTACGTCTAGCCGTTTTCCATACGACCGGGCGCTGCTGACGGCGCTGGTTGACCGCTGGAGGCCAGAGACGCACACGTTCCACCTTCCGTGCGGGGAGATGGCGCCGACGCTGCAGGACGTGAGCTTCCTGCTCGGGTTGCCATGCGTAGGCTCCCCCTGGCGGCGTACGACATCTCGCCCTCGTGGCGCACTGACCTCCTAGAGAGGTTCCACGATGTCTTCGCCGTCGGCAAAGAACTACACCGAGTCGGAATACAAGACGGGCCGACGTTGAAGTGGATCTGCCAGTTCTACGTAAGTATTTGTAACTATTGTCATCTCGCTTAAATTCGTATGTGAACCTTGCTGATTTGTACATGTCTTCTTGCAACCCGAGCGTATGGCGCCTGGCGCAGGGGATGTGGTTGTTAGGAGGCACTTTGAGGCCTACCTGCTATGGTTATTCGGGTGGGGTCATGTTTCTGGGGTCCCACGGCGACAGCGTCGACAAGCACTACGTCCGGTACGCACAGCAGGTGGCCAACTTGGAGATTAAAGAGATCCCCTCCTATGCCTAGGGTTCGCCAGATTTTGCGCGACGCATCACCTTTGTCGGCGACGCGTGTCATCAGACGCAGATGCCTCCATCCTCTCCGGATGTCCACTACTCGCAATTGTGGTCCTTCGGCGCTTCGGATCGGACGACCACAACTGGACTTGAGAGCGTATACGATCAGCTTATACGTTGCGGGCGACGAGGTGGACCGCCCCACCATGGGCACGGTTTGGTGTCGCCGACGGGTTAGTTTTATGATCATTTTTTTTGGTATTGTAATCACAATTTCGTGTGCTAAGTTTGCAGTGTTCTATTGCACAGGTCACCTTCACGCCGATCACTTCGCAGGGTCTTACCCGAGTACATCGCGATGTTCGATCACCGACCGATGACCGCGTCATCCGACACCGTACACTACGGAGAGGCTTTTGCGTGGGCGCCGACGGATTGTCGCTCTCAGACTCGCGAGACTATTTAGTATCTTGGTACACGCGAGGCCCTTAGTACATGATGTCTTCGTGGAGGAGTACCAAAGTGCGGGTCATGCGCGATTCGGTCACGACAGAGATCCAGCCACTGGGGTTACAGGTGCCGGCGCACGTCCATGCGTAAGTTCACATGTTTACTTCTTTCACACAATGTAATTATATGCTGACCAAATAATTGTGTTGCTGTCCACAGGTACACTAGGAAGGGAGTACGTGGCACGATGTCCTGGTTGGATAGGATGAGGCCTTGGGTCAAGGCTTGGAGTCACGCGCTCGACGATATCATCCAGTGTGGGGAGGATCTCTACGACTTCGAGACGTACGCGGATTACATGGATTGGTACTCTAGTCGGACGAGGCTTCGCTGCGTCCGGCTCGTGGCCGACCCACCACGACACGAGGCTGCGACGTCCGACACGTACCCTACCCAGCCGGACGTCCGACACGTACCCTACCCAGCCGGACTCCGCTTTCCACCTCTCCGTACGTATTGAACGGTACTTAATTCATATTGAGCTTGCCAGATTTATGTTTCCAACTTGTTCATTACTTGTGCAGACGGATCTACACCAGGAGATTCTCGAGGTAGCAACCATCGTGCACCAGAGGACGCAGGGGGAGACGAGAGGGCTCGTGCAGCGGATCATGGATGTGGCGAGACGAGGCATCCAGATTGCGACTTGTCGCACGCCGAGGGACTCGCTGGACCGACCAGTGCGAGGACGAGGGGTCACCTCGGGACGAGGTGGTTCACGTCCACGGGCTCCTGCCCCGGACGTGGCGGGCGTGTCATCGTGGCACCATGGTGGGAGCAGCACTGGGCAGGGCTCATCGGGGCACGCCTTCGTGCCACCAGGTATGACCATCTTGCTTGCTTCCGGAATGTAATGCTTGTTTCTTTCGAACCCCGATAGTTACTAACGGCAATCTTCTCTATCAAGTCTTGCGCTCCACCATCATGTGGGGCAGGGGTACGCGGAGTCGTCAGCGCATGTCTCCGGGACAGCAGGTATGACCACCTTGGGATGATGATTACGTTTCTTTTTCGTGTTTTCGGCATGATTACGTTTGTAACATAATACTTCACATGAACGCCTTGGGAGGACGGTTCATTTCCGGATGACGATGCAAACCTATCGGTACCCCTCGATTACTTCTTCGATGACCTGCGTGACGCCTCGTTCAACTTGGAGGCTTCTCAGCTACAAAGTGCTCCGCCACCGACCCAACTGACACAGGACGCCCCACTCGCGACACCACCTCAGACTACTCGTCTCGGTCGGGCAGTCATCCCGCCTGATCCTCTGACATACTCGGACCGTCACAGGTAGAGGCCAGGGGCGACACGTGGAGTGTGCCCCAAGAGGGACCGCCAGTAGATATTTGGTCCTCCAAATATCAGTCATACCATGTAAATATTAATATGTGTACAACTATTATAATGCTAGTCATGTTTCGAAATCTCTTTTTTGCATGTTTGTTCGGTTCCACAATCTATCCACGTACATCACAACATTTGTTTTAGGGTTCAGGCTTAGGGTTTAGGCTTTTCAGATCGACGTGACAACACTCTACGTCTTTCTTTGCAGAGTCATGTCTTTGTCATGTCTTTTCGTTCTGAAAAGCTGGTGAGGCGGTCAGGGTTGTCACTGCGCAAAGCTGCTCCGTGTGGTCTTGTCACTGCACAAAAGCTGTCTCTTTTGGTGTTGTCACTGCGCAAAGCTGCCCCGTTTGGTCTTATCTTTGCGCAAAACAGCCAGCCTCGTCAGGTCTTGTCATCTACAACCTAACACATTACCCCGTCAGGTCTTGGCCTCCCCCCGCGGGCTATAAAATGTGCGCCTCACGCTCCGGAAGGACCACTCAATCCTTCAAACCGTAGGAAGAAGAACCTTCTCCGTCTTACACTAACATACCATGGCAGACGCCCAGGAACCAGTCCAACCGGGGTCGCCGAAGCCAGACCTTCTCCTGGAAAGAAGGGAGGACTTCGGCCCTAACTACCGGTTGATGCCGAACAAGCGTGCTCAACCTAAGTGGCGAAATGCGACACGGGAGGACGCTATCGCAGTCATAGACGGCCCTTTCGATGGCGGACGGCGTTTCTTCCGATGCCCATACTCTGGGGTAAATAGTTTTGTTCATGTTACTGCTAATACATCCTCCGTACTAACCGTCCCTTGCAGCAGATGGCGAAATGCAACTTTACCCGCTGGATCGATCCTCCCCACGCTTACTATGTTGTGAGGCACGTGGATATATTGTGGAACCGAATCTTTGATTTGGAGGCGCAAATTGACGATCTCAAGGAGCAAAATGATGACCTCCGCCAACAGATGCAACACGAGAGGGGAAACGAAGAGGTCGTGAACATTGGAAGTTCCTACGATCCCACATGTTGCTGCGCCAACCCTAGCTGCATATGTGCGTGTCACTACAACGACGGCCAGCCACGTCCGAGGCGCCCAGCTGGAGAACACTCTATGTGGGTAGCGCGAGGCACATTTCCGTACTAATTCCCGGAATGTCTAATTTATTTCTATTCAAAAAAGACGCATATGTATCGTAGAAGTACTTCGGTTTGTTGCATCATGTGTGATGCTGTTTGTTACGCACGTAACCAAACCCTATGCGCCATGTTATTTCCAGCTTCGTTATAAGGAGTTTTTAAATTACCAACTTCAAATCTCGTCGTCTTTTCGCATTCCATTCTTCCGTGTTATTCGCATCATCGTAATATCACTTAGCTTCCTACTTACGAATCATTAATACCTCAATCATCCTCGTAAAATTCTACAGAAATTCACTGCACTAGAACAACATACGATGATCATAAAATGTTATTGCGAGACTAATAGATTTTGTACCGTTAAAAATCTATGAAAATCACAAGTACGCAAAGTAGGCATGCAAAATTAGGGTTGAGAGTAGGCTGAGGTTCCTGTCACCATTTCAACTGGCGACAGGAACCTATTGCCAGTTGAAATGGCGACATGAACCTATCGCCAGATTGAAATGGCGATAGGTTTCGCCGCCATTTCAATCTGGCGATAGGTGGTCTGACCCTGCATGTAAGAGAGAGGTCCTGTTGCCAGTTCAAATGGCGATAGGTTCCTGTCGCCATTTGAACTGGCGACAGGAACACATTTTTGTAATTGTTTCGAGAGACGATATATTTTTGTAATTATCTTTTAAAAAATATTATTTTTAAAAAAAATCTTATAGTCGTATTCTTAAACAGGAAAACATGTGACTGAGTTTTCGAATAATCCACAAATGATAGGTAAATTTATAGAAAATTTCCTGAAAAGGAAAGCGCTAGATAGTACTACCAATGCCGGGAATTCAAGTCTAGAAGATAATGGTACATGTTGCCACTGCTATAGTTGAGAGGTGCTTTTCAACCATAAGAATTGTGAAAACGTATTTGCGCAATCGTATTGGTGATGAATTCATGAGTGATAGCCTAATTTGCTAGGTGGAGAAAGAAAAAAATGAAGAAAGTTACCATTGATGTTGTGGTTCATCGTTTCATGAACTTGAAAGAGCGTAAATATACTAAAAGGTAATGTATTTACTTTCATTTGATCATTCTGCTATTTTTTTAGTTGAAAATTTTAATTCACTTTGTTCTTTTTTTATAGGTCATCAAGGTCGGAAGATGTATTTAATTTGCCAATGCTGACTATCTTTTGTCCATGATTTCAACCTTAGTTCATTCACTTTACTACAATTAACTAAAATTATTAGTGAGTTTTTTTTTTGGTAAGCATTTTGATCGCTACTTCTTTATCATTGTACATTGCCATTGGCTATGTTGAATTATTGATGCTAAAAGTTGCTGCATATATTACTAGTAAATACTATGTTGTTTGAAAATTATATATGCTGTTATATGTATGGTGAAGTGATAAACTCCGATTATTTTCGTTTTAGTTCTGCCGTTGACCGCAAAGACATTGCCTTCAGTGGTCAGCCCATCCAAGGATGCATCATGCATTAGCCATCAGCGAAGCTCCATGCGGGTCTGGGAAGTCAAGACTCAGTTAAGATACTTGTGTCGTTCGATCCGAAGAAGCAGCCATTGCTCGCCGAGCATATACTGGGCCAATCGATGTACACATATCAAGAACTATGAGATGTTGTAACACCCTGACCTGCCACCTGGGTCCGGAATGCTACCACCATACATAACATAATACAAATTCTGCGCAGCAAAGTTAACAATTAAACATCTTACAACAAAAGATGGGTTATCTAAGGAAAAAGAGTTGTATTAGAAACTACATATGACGTGGATGATCTATTCTCCCTTCCCGAAGCATGTCACTTGCAACGATCACCTAAAAAAACATTAACAAGCAAGGGTGAGTCCGAAGACTCAGCAAGCACATAATAGAGACGATAATCACTGCCACACAAATATAAATACATCCATTTCATTATTTCCATAATAACTTCTCTTTAGTGCAATGCACCACCATTCTACATGCTCATTTACTCATTGCATTGCCCATGTATGCGAATGCACCATCATGCTCATGCTCATATGCATCTCATCTGCTGATACTGGTATCACGGAGTGTTCACCCGTCGATGAAACACTCTTCCCCCATCTTCGTTAGGATGGGGTCCTTACATTGTAGGACTTCTTTTAGTCCCTACAGATGCAAGACTTCATCTAGAGCACACCGGACTAGTCATGCAACTTTCTCACCGACCTTACCGGATTAGTTACATGACTTTCTCACCGACCTGGCTCATGCATTCTTGCCATGATGCAAATGCACATGTCCATTGTCATTAACATGATTCATCATTGTCATCATTAACAAGGTAGTCTTATTGTTCACCTTGTCCCATCATCATTGCCATCAACATGAAACCATTATTATGCAAACATCATCATTTAACACTACCAAGTAAACATTCTCATGTAAACACTACCATGCAAGCATCATCGCATGAGTACTATCATGTAAGCGTCCTCATGTAAACATTACCATGTAGGCATCATCACATAACATTATCATGTAGGCATCATCACATAACATTATCAGGTAAGCGTCCTCATGTAAACATTACCATGTAGGCATCATTACCTAAACATTACCACGTGAGCGTCATTACCTAAACATTACCACGTGAGCGTCATTACCTAAACACTACCACGTAACATTACCACGTAAGCATCATCATGTAACCATTCCCATGTAAGCATCATCATATAAATATTTTCATGTAAGCATTATCATATCACCAAACATCACAGATTTCATAGCACCTACAGGCTATCGCTCTACTATGCATTTGTCTGTTAACCAAGCGGAGCAGAGTGACGTGTGGTTGACGCCGTTTCCGAACTGCCACCTGAGCAGGCATTCAACCAGTCTCATAACATTTCACAATACATGCACTCATATGAACGTCGTTGATCCTACGCGCACAACGACGCGAGCAACCTCTCTCACTGGCATTATTCCACTAACCCGGTGCCAAAAATATATAATAACAATAGATTAGAGTTCGAGTCGTCTAACTTTGCGAATGAAAATTTAGATGTGTGCCCCTAATTTCCTTTCCTTTCCTTTCCTTTCCTTTCCTTTCTTTCTTTCTTTCCTCCTTTCTCTTCTTTCTTTTCTCCTCCCCTTTTTCTCTCTTTGGGCCGAAGCCTCCCGAGCCCCAGCCAGCCTCATCTCCTACCTCTCCCCTTCTCTCACTCTCATTCTCTCCCTCTCCCTCTTGGGTTCCCCTCTGGCCGAAGCCAGTGCAGGGCGCCGCCTCCTCTACTTCCCCTCCGGTCGAGCCACCACCTGCTGGCTCGGCCCAGCGCCACCGCCGTCGCTCGCCGCCTCGGCTCGCCCCTTCATCGCTCGGCCGCCCTCGCCCGACGCCCCGCCTCGGCTCCACCCCGCGCCCTCGCTGGCTCGGCCGGCTCGGCCTCGGCCCGGCCCGCCTCCCCCTCGGTGCATTGCAGCCTCCGCCTCTCCCTCGGCTCGCCTCCGGCAAGCCTGCGCGCATGTGACCCTTCTCCGGCTCACTGCGCTCAAGCTCATTGCCGGGCGCCTCTACTACAGATGCCCTTCCCTCCTATTCCTTTGTGCTCTGTGATGGATCCGGATGGCGGCAGGTTCGAAAGTTGGGCAAAACGAAATGGGGAAGAAAAGGGTTGGGAGGAAAGATTGACTGGAGCTTGGTCTTATCTGAAAGGATAAACACCGAATCGCAGCGAGGAATTGAAGTCTGAAGCCAATTCAAGTCTCAAGCCTTTTCAGATATTCTACAAATGTATATTCTCGAGAACTCCAGAGAACAAAGAAACACACACGATTGTGCAGCGCAACCAACCACGGCTTTTCCGGTTTCCATCCATTTATAGTGTGATTCGACACAGGATCGATTATGCGAATTAGTGGCTCCATGATCCGGTAATCGGTAGGAGTTGGTCCATCGAACAACAATGTAGCAAACATGCAGACACATTGAAAAACACTACATGCAAAGTACTACATGCAGAGCCGACTAGAAATCAAGATTAAACACAAATGTGACTAAGCAAAATGCAAACAAGCAAAGTGCAAGATGAAATTAACTAACAATCACTCCCTAATTTCATTGCACCTCAATCATCCCGAGCTTGTTCATGATTCCAAAAATCGACTCGCCAAGTGGTTTAGTCAAGATATCTCGCTAGCCGATGCTCAACTCGATGTGCTCGATCTCAACCTTCCCTTCTTCAACACACTGTCTAACAAAATGATAGCGTGTGTCTATATGCTTACTACGATCATGGAAGACTGGATTCTTGGACAATGCAATGGCAGATTTATTGTCCACCCACAGCTTAATACTTTTTGGTTCTTCATTCATCATATCACCGAGCAACCGGGCAAGCCAAATGCCCTGACAAGCTGCAGTAGTTGCTGCAATGTACTCCGCTTCACAAGATGACAACGCCACCACCTTTTGTTTTTGCGATTGCCAACTGACTGGATTCTCTCCCATCATGAACAACACTCCCGAAGTGCTTTTCCGATCATCTAGATCACCAGCCATATCACTGTCACTATACCCAATTAGATTCAGCTCCTCATTCTGATTCCTTTTATAGCAACAGCCGAAGCCCATTGTACCCTTGATGTATCGCAAGATTTGCTTTACAGCAGCCATATGCTCGCTTGTTGGTGCCTCCATAAACCGACTTACATAGCCAACCGAATAGGATATGTCCGGTCTAGTATTTACCAAATATCTGAGGCTACCAATTAAGCTCCTGAAGGAACTAACATCAGCAGGGGGCTGGTTGCTCACCTTACTCAACTTGAGCCTTGCATCCATCGGGACTTGACATGGATTGCAGTCAATCAACCCGGCCTTTTCCAATACCTTGTGTGCATACGCCATCTGATTCACTGTTATAGCTTCTTCAGATTGATGAACTTCCATGCCTAGGTAGTAGCTTAACAAGCCTAGATCACTCATGCTGAAAAGCTTCTTCATCTCTCGCTTGAATTTGTGAATCTCTTGTGGTCGGGCTCCCATGATAATGAGGTCATCAACATAAACTCCTACAAGCAAACTTGATGATCTCATACCTCTTCTATACACAGCATGTTCAGAAGAACTTTTCTCAAATCCAAGCGAAATAAGGCTGCTGTCAAGCTTCACGTTCCAAGCCCTTGGTGCTTGCCGCAAGCCATACAAAGCTTTGTTGAGTCGATACACCTTGTGAGGGTTCCCTTTGTCCACAAAACCAGGTGGTTGAGACACATATACCTCCTCTCGAAGATCACCATTCAAGAATGCGGACTTCACATCCATATGATGGACCTCCCACCCTTGATTGGTCGCAACAAAGAAGCATCAACCTCATCGACTCCATTCTTGCCACAGAGCAAAGACATCTTCAAAATCCACACCATGTTGTTGGACATAGCCTTTTGCGACTAGGCGCGCCTTGTACTTCACAATCTCTGCTTGAGCATTCTTCTTAACTTTAAACACCCACTTCAAACCTATTGAATGGTGCCCCACAGGAAGATTGACAAGATGCCAAGTCTGATTTTCCTCAATGGATTTCAGCTCCTCCAACATGGCTTGCTTCCAACACTTGTGTCTTTCTGCTTCAGCAAAGGAATTGGGCTCCTCTGAGGCCATCAAACACAGCTCGCTGAAATGTTCAGCTAAGTCTTGTACTCCTGTGTTGTCATAGAGGTTTTGTACAGTACGATACCTCCGTGGCTTCTCATCAGATGTTGGTGAAGCATTTGCTGGTGGTGATGCCCATTGCACTCCAGTGGGAGCATCTACTAGCTGTGAGGATGATGCAGTTTGTCCCGTGGCTGTCGTTGGTGACAAGGCCCCACCAGTTGGTGTTTCACTTGGCGTTGAGGATGAAGGGGACTCGTCACTGCAGGACTTCTGTGCACAAGCATGAGAATTTCTTGCATTGTGATATGAAGTGTGATGAACTGTGAACATCTCACCCGATGTCAGTTCATCCTGGTCCTCTGCGGCTGTGCCCCAGTCCCATTTCCTCCCTTCATCAAAGACCACATCTCGTGTGACATGGAGTTTCTTGCTGGCTGGATCAAACATCCTGTAGGCCTTGCTACCCGATTCGTACCCGATGAGCACCATGGGCACACTTCTATCATCAAGCTTCCTTTGATTTGGTTTCACAACCTTGACAAAACCAACACACCCGAATGTGCGGAAGTAATGCACAGTTGGACGTCTTCCAAACCATGCCTCAAATGGAGTTTTGCCATCGACGCTCTTCGTGGGAGATCGGTTCAGGATATGGACAGCCGTAGTGACCGCCTCCCCCCAGAACCTACCCGGTACTGACTTGGCCTTCAGGAGACTCCTCGCCATAGCCACCACAGTCTGGTTTCGTCTCTCGACAACACCATTTTGTTGTGGTGAATATGGCGCCGTGAGATGCCGTTCAACACCTTGCTCAGCCCAGTAAGTGCCGAACTCTGTAGAGGTGAATTCACCACCACAATCCGACCGGAAAACCTTCAATTTGGCACCACTCTCCAGCTCAGCCTTCACCTGAAAGATCTTGACTGCAGTGGCGGCTTCTCCTTTCTCCTTGAGCAAAGTCACCCACATATAGCGGGATAAGTCATCAACAAGGAGAAGAAAGAATCGCCTATTTCCTGGTGTCGCTGGTGTGATGGGGCCACAAAGATCACCATGTACAAGCTCAAGTTGTTGCTGCGCACGGTAGTTCGCTTCTTGAGGGAAAGGCGTTCGACGCTGTTTCCCAACAAGACATGCATCACAAACCTGCTCCACAGCTCGTATTTCCGGCAGCCCTCGCACCATAGATTGTTGGTGTAGAGTGCGAAGCGCCCGGAAATTGAGATGTCCAAAGCGCGCGTGCCAAAGCCATGCTTCTTCTGAACATCTAGTAGCCAGACAGATTGGAGCTGCCAAATCAAGGTTTAGAACATATAACCGACTGCTTGTTCTCTTTACCTTGGCTACTAGATTCTTCTCCTGGTCACGTATCCAAAGAACTCCATCTTCAATCAGTACTTGACACCCGTGCTCATCAAGTTGGCCAACACTAATGATGTTGCTGCGGAGTCTTGGGATATAATAGACATCAGTTAGGAGACGGTGCTCAGCACTTTTGCAACTGAACATGACCACACCACGCCCACAAATGTCAACGACCGATCCATCGCCAAACTTTACTTTGCCTCTCACATTAGTGTCCAGCTCAGCAAAGTTCTCTTTACGACCAGTCATATGATTTGTTGCTCCGGTATCAAGATACCAAGCCCCATCAGATGTCTCCTTTTCCAGTCCAAGGTACACTTGTGCATGCACCTCGTTTAGGAAAATTTCTTCCTGCACTTCTCCCCTGACCTCTGCAAGTGCACATACTTGTGCCATGAGAAGAGTAGGCTCCTCCACCACGGCTTGGGTCAAATTAGCTTGCTCCTTGCGCTCCCGACGAGGTTTGCGACAGTCCCTTGCAAAATGCCCAAAATGGTTGCAATTGAAGCATTTTACCTTAGACTTGTCGCGCTTGTTTCTTGCTGATGCAGTAGCATTCCCATCAGGACTCCCTTTGGGCTGGAACCCTTGCTTGGCATGGCCTTGATTATGGCTTGGTCCCTGACCTTTGGCGCCAATTGAGGAAGCAAAATCTGCTTGCTTGTTTCTAGACCGTGCAGCCCACTCTTCCTCCGTGAGAAGGAGCCGGCCTCCACCATCTCCACTTTCATTGACATCCCACCGGTCTTCAACGGACTTTAGGCGTCCAGTGACCTCCTCGATTGACAAGGAGTCAAGATCAAGGAACTGTTCAATGGGGATGGCCACCTGGGAGTATTTCGGAGTCACCACTCGCAAATACTTCCGGACGACTTGCCCTTCCTCCAGGGAGTCTCCCAGAGAGCGTAGTTCATTCACCAGCCCGGTCAGGCGCATGGCAAAATCATCTACAGTTTCTGTATCCCTCATGCGTATTGCCCCAAAATCACGACGCAGTGTTTGCATTCTTACCTCCCGAACTCGGTCGCTCCCCATTCGCATAGTGCGGATGGCCTCCCCGCCGACTTCGCGTGTTCTTTGCCGCCAACGGCGAGCATCTCGGTGGGGACGGCTCGAAGAATCGCAGCCGAGCCATCCGGTCCAGCGATATTCGCACCGCCCGGCTCGATGGCTCCCCAAACTCCCTGAGCTTGGAGATTGACCCTCATCAAGAGAGCCCATTCATGGTAATTGGTGCGCGAGAGGATCGGGTATCGCAGCGAGACCCCGGCTTCCTTTGGCGCCGTCTGCACCACCAAGTCCTGTCCACCACCGAGAATCACCGCGCGACGGCCGCCGCCGCTGGTCGATCTTGTGGATGGAGGAGACGTCGATCTTGCACCACGCGGCATCGCCGCAGATCCTCTCAAGTACCGCTCGATACCAAATGAAAGGATAAACACCGAATCGCAGCGAGGAATTGAAGTCGAAGCCAATTCAAGTCTCAAGCCTTTTCAGATATTCTACGATGTATATTCCGAGAACTCCAGAGAACAAAGAAACACACACGATTGTGCTGCAGCGCAACCAACCACGGCTTTTTCGGTTTTCCATCCATTTATAGCTGACTGATTACAGGATCAGTTACATGCGAATTAGTGGCTCCATGATCCGGTAATCGGTAGGAGTTGGTCCACTGAACAACAACAGAAGCAAACATGCAGGACACATTCAGAAAAACACTACATGCAAAGTACTACATGCAGAGCCGACTAGAAACTGAAGATTAAACACAAATGTGACTAAGCAAAATGCAAACAAGCAAAGTGCAAGATGAAATTAACTAACATTATCCCCCCCCCCCTCTCTCCATCTCTCTCCCTCTCTGTCTCTCTCTATCTATCTCTCTCTCTGCCCTGTTGGTTTTTTCTCTACTGTAGGGAGGTAAATTGGTAGAGTTATACTCAACCTTCACTCTCACTCTCCTAGGCTCAATACGGGTATTACAGATGTGTTATTTCCTTGCGAGGAAATGCTTATGTGCTAGACAGCGTTCGCAGTATTTCCACATTTCTTGGTTCGGTCAATCCGAAACGTCCATTGTCAAGCTGGTATATTTTGTTACTTGCTAAAGTTCTTTTCCATACGTATGAAGTGATGAACCCGAACGCGACACAGACACACAATTGATCTACGCTGCGTTGAACGTGTTACTGCAAGATCTGGGAGCAGAACAGCGGCGATGGAAAGCCTAGTACCGACGTCTCCGATGGTGCTCGGCGGCGAAGGAGGGCGGCGGAATGCCGGCGGTTGCAGGCGATTCCCAACATGATCTCGTAGAAACTTCGGCCTGACCGTCTCCGGCGAAACCCACGTGGGTCCCGGCAGGGCGGCAGGATAGCACAAACTAGCGATATTTGGAACAAAGCTGGTTTTTCTTTGTCTTGGGTTTCTCTTCTCAGCAAGTTTTCAGAAATTTCATCCCTTTTTTTTTCTGCACATATATGTATGCATGATTAACATTGTGTTGAGGAGCCTCGAGAGACGGTACTGGCTGCGTACGTGTTTGTATGCCGTGTTTGTTTCTTGGACACCCAAATATAGAAATAGAACAGTCGTTGCATGTCCTGTTATTAACAATAAAAATTGGAATAGGAATCTGAAAGTGCAAGGAGAGAAGAAACACTTTTTTCACATTATCACGTAGCATGCATGCATGGTTTTGTCTGTCAATGACGTGCGTGGCTATTTTTTTTTTTTTAGAAAGGAAGTAACAACTTCTGATCTCTGCACCAACTGAGGATGTACACAGCTATTGGGCCACATGAACATAAACATCCTGTTGGGCCTGAACGTACGTAGATTGAATGGACATAAGCTATCCCCTGTAACACAATTAATAAGGACAGATCGCATTGTAACATTGTAATTCTATTATATACGCTCATTGTTCTCCTGGATCAGTGAGCACCGCTGTTAACACATTCTGATTAGTAGCAGGAGGGACACAGCACTGATGCACTGATCACAAGGTTTCTATTTACATTAACAGGGCGTGCTTCATGCATGCCGCTTTAATCATGCATTTGGACCTCGTCTATGCATGCAAAGTTTGGCAAGCGCTAGCCAGCTTATATATACATGTCCCATTGTTGCTCGGATGGAAACTCCATCGTATGCTCCATGCCTCCATCCCAATGTAACAACTGTTTTGAGAAGCTTTACTTACCTCCCAGGGTCCTTCTCTTTCTCCCCTCTGCTCTTCCCGTGGACGACGCCTCCGCCCGCGCTCGCGCCCTCTTGCTCCCGCCTGCACGTTGCTCCAGCCCGACGTCGCTCTGATGGTCGCCGCCATGGAGATTCGCGCCACACGCAGCAGCAGCCGCAGCCACCGCCTCGCTTCGTCGTCTGTCGCGATCGCCGCGACCAACCCGTCTCGCCGCCACTTGCCGCCCAGGTGCGCGCCAGGCCAAGGCCACACGACGCGACGCGATCAGAGCAGCCTCGAGCCAAGACGCCCTCACCGGCGCTTCCTCAGCGCCACAAGACGCTGCTGTCCTTGCCGCCTCGAAGCCGCGCAAGGCCCGGACCGGGCCCCTCCTCTTCCTGCCGGCCTCCCTATAAAGCTCCCTCCATCCCCATGCTCGAAGCTTCCACGCCCCGAGCCTGTAAGGTCCACCGAGCCCGGCGCGCCTCTCCTCGGCCGCGCCGCCTCCTCACCTCATCGCCGCCCGGTGAGTCGCCGCCCGGCCGACCGCACACGGAGTGCCCGTGATGCGGGATTCCATCCTCCTCCTTCATCTTCCCGTCGCCGGAAGTGCCCCCCGCGCCTCCTCTTCCTCCGCCGTGGCGTCGTGCCGCCGCTCCGCCTCGCCCCGCGGCCAGCCACCCGCCAGCCTCCCCTGCCTCGCGGCGCCGTCTTGCGCCC
Source organism: Phyllostachys edulis (assembly GCA_036346405.1). NCBI lineage: Eukaryota > Viridiplantae > Streptophyta > Magnoliopsida > Poales > Poaceae > Phyllostachys > Phyllostachys edulis. Next base: position 56,798,275 of record CM070566.1, read on the forward strand.
TCGCCACGGCTCCTCGCTGGGGCGCCGTGCCGCCTGCTGCCTCTGCGCCGTTCGCCGCCCAGCGCCTCGCTTCTCCGCGGCGCCCAGACCGCTGCAGACCTGCTGCCTCCGGCGACCTCAGCCGCCGCCGCCTGGCCATTGCTCCTGCCCGGCCGCCGCCTCCACCCCATGCGCCTCTCTGTTCTTCCTCTCAGGCAAAGAAAGAGAAGCAGAGAGCAATAGAAATGGGATTTGGTTTTGGAATTGGGGATTTTGTTGGGGATTTGGGATTTAATTAGATTGTGGGCCCCACCTGTCATTTGCTAGACATCCTCACTTTGGCTGCCTTGTGGGCCCCATTGCCAGCCCATTTCTCCTTTTTTCTTTTTTTTTCTTTTTGGGGTTTAACTCAAAAGAGAACTTCTAAAATTCATATCTTTTCCATTTTAACTCCAAAAATTATGAAATAAATTTCTAAAATTTGTTAAATCGAGATCTTGCTAATGGCATAGGACTTGATTAATTTGGAGTTTATTTGTTGTTCCTTATTTATTTATTTGCTCTCTTTGCCATTGTGTCTTTTCCGGTATTGACGCTCGATTAGGATTTGAAGACGCCGGCGACCAGAAGTCGATCAAGATCAAGATCCCCTAGCCTTTAACCAAGGCGAGTCAATACTTTGATCATATTGCCCCCTACATTTTATGCAAATTATGTTCTTTTAAATTAGCAAAATGCATGCTTTAATTCTTAATCAAATGTATGTTAAAGCTTAAGGTAGTTAAATGCCCATTTGAAGTTTAAATAATTATTATGCCATCCTTGATAACTTGAATCCATTAATCCTTGTCACCCTAGTAACTATATGGTAATACTAGTTATAGGTTGTACTTAAGCGACATGCTAGTCTTGCTTAAGTACTGGGATATTAAAATATCCCGATCATCATTTCCTTAAACATAAAATGTTTTGGGTAGTCATTGGTGGTCCATTGGCTAAAGGATTGTGAAAATAAATTGGTTTCCCTCCTCAAAGCCCTAATGCTAGCTTTGTCTGGGCGGATGGTGAGGTGGTGGGTGCTCAGGGAGCACATGGTTGGTTGGCTTGTGGAATGCACCGCCCAGACAACCCTAAGGACTTAATCTTGTCACGACCTCCTGTGTTAAACAAGTACAACCACAAGTCTGCAAAGTGCAACTTGGCTTAGTAAAGTTATTAAACCTTGGATGTCATCTCACTTTGGGGAACGAAGAACGCATAAGTGCGGAGATACTCCGGCTTGGAAGGACACCAAAAGGTGAAGTTACCAAGGCTAGACGCTAGGTTGTGGCCACCAAGGCGCTAGTCGTTGTGGTGAACATCCCGCACAACATATGGGCGAACCCGTATGGGTGGATTGACGGAAAGGGCGAGATAGCTAGAAAGGTTCTTGTGATTTGCCGCCCAACTACATGACTACGGAATCATGTGGGGTAACGGGTAGACTATCTCTTGTGGGTAAAGTGTGCAACCTCTGCAGAGTCTAAAAGCTGTTTAAAAGTAGTGCCCTACGGTCAAAAGCGGACATGGGAATCATCACTTGAGTTAGTTCTATTTCAAACAACTTTGTGGGTGGTATGGAAAAATGGTGAAAGGGCTCACCTAGCCCTGTTTTGGATTTTTGCCTGAGCCGTCGAGCTCAGTGGGTGTGATTATTGGAGGCCGCCCAATTAAAGGATGCATTGGTAGAGTTTCCGACGGATGGAATCTCTACTAAATAATTATTGCGCATGCTCTCTTTATAAAATGCAATTTGTTAAAAATGCTAAGTGATAGGACCTTGTAATTATGATATTTGAAAAGTTGCTTTCGCAAATAAAAGAACCCGAGCCATCCTTGTTAAACCTTGCATAAATATAATTGCATTGTGTGTTGGCTCGCGAGCACGGTAGTAGTGCTCATTCTCGCTTCTCCCCCCAACCCTTCAGATAATGAAGACGATGGAGACTACGCCTTCTACGACGACCCAGAAGATGATGGACAAGGCTATGACGAAGAGTAGCACAGTCTGTAGTTTAGGTCTCGCCCAGTCTAAGTAGACTCGTCGGTATTTCAAGCATAACCGATATTATCCAACTCTTGGTTAATATCCGTCAGACACGGATGCCCCGCCGCTTTCTGTGTGAGATGAGCCCTACCTCGCCTTTTTGCTTCCGCTTATAGTTCACGTTACTCTTTTGTGATGTAATCCATTTGGCCTGCTTCGGCCCTTTTGTAAACTTCGACCCGACGTGGTCTATGTTACTCAGTTGGTTGTAATATTTAATATTTCAGTTCACGCTTGTATGAGTGATTCAGCAATGTGTACTGTGAAGTGCTAGCTACTGATCCAGGGAATAGCACGGAGATTTCACAGAGGATTTGGATTCACGAAATCCGGGTCCGACACCCAACCTCCCTTTGTATTGTTTGATAACGATAATAGGCTAGTAGTAATAGATTAATTACAAGGTGTGCTTTCATGTGAAAAGAAGATTAATAAAATGGCGAGATGGAAAGCAGCAATCTTGTCAACGAGCAGGCTTTGTGTTTACAATACACATTCAAGCTAAGCTGCTAGCTTGAGGTGAGAGGTTGGAGGAAGCCAAAGCTCCACTGTGGCTTTCACAGGCCCAATTCCTGTTGTACTTTGTATTGCCGTCTCGTATGGCCAACAGGGGTTATCGTTTCTGATGCTAGGATTGTTCATCTGTTTCCTCACATATGGATGCCCATCAAGTGTGCTGTTCTTCATGCTTCAATTAACAAATCAGTGTGTATACGTTAATTGACCTGACCCTGCTAAGAAAAATAGATGATTCTCGAGTACTGGTTATGTGTGTACCTATGTTGTGTTTGTTTTCTGGAAACGAAAAAATTAAAGAAGAAGAAATAGAACCTGAGTTTATCTAAAATAAAAATATATATAACACATCAATCAGTCTAACTAGGTATTTTGTTGAGTAAAGTATGTGCAATTAATTGGAAGCTCTGTATGCATGTCCAGTAGAGTATTGTAGTTCCTCATGTATTATCAATTAATTGTAGTGTAGCATTGTATAACTCGAAACAAAATTTTGGCATAATCAAGACTAGCCAGTTCCTCATGTCGATAATACGTGTTTTGTCGGAGCTATTAATTAATTGGCGATACGTGAGCAAGCTGTGGAGTGTTGGACTGTTTTGGTCCTGTAGCGAAATTTAATTCTTAATTTGGCCCTCTTAGCGTCAAAATTCCAAATCTAGCCCCCCTCCCGAAGACGTGCTGCCGTCCCGGCGGCAAGAATCGACGGTTGCTGTCCCCGTCGGCACAACTCCCCCCCCCAAGACGCAAATCCAAGAGGAGAGAGAATACATTTAAGAATATTTCTTGGAGGAATTTTTAAATATAGCAAATTAGCTCCAAAAATTATGAATTTTTTTGTGGAGACTCCCAGGACAGTGTAATTACTTGTGTCAATTGTTCAGAATTTTCTGAGTTACGATGTTTTCTGTAAAATGCATTTAAGTAAACTATTTGTAGGAATTTTCTAATATAGAAAATGAGGTCCAAACATTATAAATTTTTTTATAGGCTCCTTATACAACGTACTTGATTGTGTAATTTTTCCATAATTTTATATGTTCCGAAATTATCTCAAAAAATTAAGGGTTTAGGTATCGAAAATTAGGATGAAAGGTTTCGGGATATAACAGTGTGCAAATGTATTTTTGGGTATGCGATTTTTTTTTGGGTTTATTTGTATTTTTATTTTGTTTTGCTATATTTCTACGCATATATCTGGTGTTATCCGGCTGTTATGTGTGTACTCCTGCGCCATATTGTATATCGATATCTCGAATGGAGTTGCAATGCAGTTTTTTTCCATACATTCTAAGTCATATGAAATCATGAAACCCTAATGTCCGAAACCTAAAATACAATTTTTCGCTACCTAAATCCTAAATTTTTGAGACAATTCCAGAGCACATATCAAATTGTCCAAATAGTACACATGACACTGCACAATTCCTGATTTTGCAGAAAATGAAACCCTAATTTACAAACCTTGGTGCCCATATTTCTTGATAAATGTTTTTTTAACAAATATCAGTGCTCGTTGAAACCCTTATTGAAATGACTGAAGAAAACTTCGTATTCGTACAACCGCTAACCCAAACTAGAAACCCTAAAAAAAATTTCCCATTTTTGCAAACCCTAAATATTCTTTTCCATTTTTCGAAACCCTAATTCCATTGGGCACCTACACGGTCACTTGGCACTTGCTCACCCTACACCCTTTGCTGTAGTCGCTCGGGAATTACCAAGTATGCTACAAAAACCTATTTCTACGGTGGAATTGGAAACATCGACGTAATCACCCATACCACCTACTGGTACCATCAGCGTCATTACTCAATCAAACAATTGCCATAAAAGCGAGCACTGCGGGCAAGGGGGGACAGCAGCGACGGGGCGATAGATGTGCAGGGGAGGGAGTGTCTCTTACCTAGAGTAGTCATGTGGTACTAAACTTCCCACATACCAAGTCACATGAAATCATGAAACCCTAATTTCCGAAACCTTTCATCCTAATTTTCGATACCTAAACCCTTAATTTGTCGAGACAATTTTGGAACATATAAAATTATGGAAAAATTACACAATCAAGTACGTTGTGTAAGGAGCCTATAAAAAAAAATTTATAATGTTTGGACCTAATTTTCTATATTAGAAAATTCCTACAAATAGTTTACTTAAATGAATTTTACAGAAAACATCGTAACTCAGAAAATTCTGAAAAATTTACAAAAGAAATTACACTGTCCTGGGAGTCTCCACAAAAAATTTCATAATTTTTGGAGCTAATTTGCTATATTTAAAAATTTCTCCAAGAAATATTCTTAAATGTATTTTCTCTCTCCTCTTGGATTTGCGTGCGCCGGGGGAGTGGGGGAGCTGCTGCCGACGGGGACAGCAACACGTCAGTTGCTGCCGCCCCGGACGGCAGCACGTGCTCGGGGGCTAGATTTGGAATTTTGACGCTAAAGGGGCTAAATTAGGAATTAAATTTCGCTACAGGGCCAAAACAGTCCAACACTCCAAGCTGTGCTGCCTACCCGCACGACTAAATACGATAGAGACGCCCGTACAACGTACGTATTATGCTATAAATTTTTTTGTAAGATTCTGTTCACATTGGTTATCTAGTTCATTTACGATGCCAAACTTTGCCAAAATCCAGACGGCCAATTTGGCCGCCCCAATTTTAGTAACGCAAAATTTTAGCTTGGCTTTTATGTGCAATTTTGGTTCTCAAACTAAACAAGCCCTACCCTCAATTGCAGGGAGAAGTTAACCCGATTTGGCTGTCCCAATTTTAGTAACGTCAAATTTTAGCTTAGCTTTTATGTGCAATTTTGGTCCTCAAACTAAACAAGTCCTACCCTTACCCTCAATTGCAGGGAGAAGTTAACCTCAATTACAGGGAGAGAATGTAAAGGTCTACTGGGAGATGGACCTACCCATACCCCACGGGGCGATGACCAGTGGATATGGCCGTATGGGTCGTCGTGTCTGGGCCTTGTTGGACACAAGCAAGTCGCTGGCCAGAGAGCCTGCCGGACGTGAAGGATGTATGGGCCTAAATGTACAAGAAATCTCGGGAGTTGTCTACAAATTGCTTCATTCATGCACAATGGGCATGATAAGAAAGGTGAAAATCGTGATGGTCCAAATTATAACTGAAAATAGTTTGTTAGGCATGCAGTGGATGATGGAGAACACTTTTGTGTGACGCCCCTGATAAGCCTGCACGTACAACTGGAGTTTATGCAAAACTTACAAAACTCCTTGTTGTGTGTATATAGGCAGGCGTTGCTAGCTTATAGAGAAGTTCTATCTGAATAAAAGTGGTGCGGCGAGAGACAGATGATCTAGCTGCTGATCAAACAACTACAATTTATATGCATATACTCAATTTTGAGAGATTGGAGTGAAACAAAATATAAGTTCGATTTTTCTGCAACATGTAATGGGTGGTGATTCGCCTCGCATTTGGAGCCCCTGCATTCTAAGTGAGGATGGATGCCCCTGCCGCAGGATACACGATGGTGAATGCGTTGTAGTTTCTCAAATCTAGTAGCCTCCAAAATCATCCTCAACTGATGTAGTTTCTCAAACTGTTCATAGTTATTTTTAATCCTATTCTCGTTCATAAAAGAAAGTATAATGTTCTGTTGAAAACATATTGTCGTCAGAAATGTGAAAAATGTGAACATGTGTGATGTTATGGATATCACGATGAGTGCATATATATAAGTTTTTTTTTTAGTTTGTTTGGTACTATTCTTTTATGTATGTAATCTAATGATATATACGGTTAAGCAACACATTTCGTTTTTCTGAAGGAATAAGCAAGGAGAGCTGCTTGAGAAGCAACTCCATTTCGTTTCCTTTCAGCTTTACAACATCGAACAAACCGTTTCAGATTACTGCAGCTAGCTCTGAATAACAAAATTCTCCAACTTCTCCGCGCCCGCGAAGCAAGGGCAATAACAGTTACCTTCACAAGTCTCAATTCTTCAAACGAAGAAACTGTGACAGCCCTCTTTCATCAGAAACTCCCGAGACAAGGACTGCAGATACAGCGCATTTTGCACGCACTAAACATGATTTTCCTGGCAATTTCAACCTGTGGCAAGTGCCGCACATCTTCCTTTCAGTTCAGATCTTCAGATATTTCAATTGAATGCTGATAAATAGTAGTATTTGTCACCGAGAAGCAAGGACCGCACGTTTTCTGCAGTGATCTGCAGCTATCCTCCAGCAGCCATTGCAGACTCCTGCTGTAGTAACCAGCAACCCAGTTCTTGACTAACTCGTTTCTACCTTGTCCTCCTCACCTTATATGCATCATTCGTTCAGTGAGTGATGCATCATGCGTCACAAACACTTTTAGTGCGTAGCTTGCAGATTACCCTGGCTGAATGTGAATTTGAGCGATAGCTAGCTAGAAAAATCCTGATGAAATTCTATTGCACTAGGCATTACTGTCCAATGAATCACGCAGAAATCTTTCTTTCCACTGATAAGAAAAAGAGATCATCATCGATCACACAGGTAATCGTGCAGCGACCGAGGCGTCGCTTCAGAGGAAAACTGCGAGCTCGTGCCATGGCAACACATATGAACAAGGATCTTAGAGTAGTAGTAGACTGGTAGTAACAAACTGTGCAACACACGACACGATGCCTTCTTTTTCTCTCTGTGTGTCGGTGAACGTCAAAGCTAGGCGGCAAAAACCTAACAGTGACGTCGTGTAAGAGCCACAGGTGGGAAGAAAGTCTCTCCTCAAAAGTAGTACCATTAAAGTCTCTCCTCAAAAGTAGTACCATTAGGAGCTTCTTGTCATCTAGTCTACGAGTAGTTGGGATCAGGATTCTCCGATGCACTGTAGAAAATAGTGTGTGAACAGTGTTCAGGTCCGTGAGAACAACATCCTGCAGTAGTACTGTAGCAAGATGCGGAAACAATGAGTATCTATTGTACCAAAAATATTGTATCTATTTTACTGTTTCCATTGGTGCTGTAGCAATCTATCTGGACCGTTCATTTTAGATCATATGGTAGAGACAATGCCCTAATACTAGTCATTGTAGATCATCCGTATTCTTTTCTCTTGAATGCTAAGGATCTGTTTCCAAGTAGTTGGTGTTTGACATAGGAGGTCATGCATGCCAATTGTCATTGAATTGACCACGGAAGGGAGAGAGGAGAATACGATCCAAACAGAATTAGGTCGTGCTCAAGGACAAACATGTCCTAATCCTTGGGAGAAAAAGGCTGCTCATGCAGCTTTGAAACTCGTGTGTTCTCTCGTCGTTGCTGACGTGAACAACCTGCAAGGCAGAAGTTCTTCTTGCTGTGCTTGCCGCCGAACCGGCAGTTAGTTCCGCAGGCGTGCTGCGGCTGACCGTGATTGGTTTGGGGTTTGGACGCCTCCTGATGTGCTGCTTTTTTTTGACGTAAAAGGTAAAGAACTCTCTACCTTATGACCATTGTATTATAATGGTTGCCAAGGTATTACAAGTAAAGCTGAAGAAAAGGAAAACCGAAAACAAAAGGGAAGGAAAAGAAAGAAATTGAAAAGCTATTTACATAAGGAGTTGACACCACTGTCTTAGGGAATCCTGCTGTTCGGGTTTAGACCTGTAGGACCAAAGATTGATGTACTCACGGATCTGGCGTTGCATTGTGGTATTTCCACTTTCAATATTTTGGAATATCCTTTTATTTCTCATGGTCCATAGTGTATGAGCGCAGGCTGCGAAACAGATAGGCCAAACGTTATGGTGGCTCACCGAGCGTGCTGATACTTTTTCCATAAATTCTAACATGTCCTTGGAGGAAGTGGCTTCTGACGATAACCCTATTTTTGTCCATAGATAGTCTGCAGCTTTGCACCTCAGAATGATGTGATCAATTGTTTCTAAAGCTGGGCAAATATCGCAGTGAGGATTTGTCATCATTTCTTAACTATCATATTATCCTTGGTGTTAAGTTTCCCTTTGAAGGCTAGCCATAAGAAAATTCTGTACCTATGGGGGATGGATTTTAGCCAGGTAAAATCAGCCGCCTTCCATTTTAGGCCGTGAGTCGATAGTATTTTGTAAATTCCTGATGTAGTTACGCTACCATGGTCGGGCTAGGACCCGTCTATCCGTGGTTCCTGTGTGAGATGTCGCCGACGAAGTTGTAGTAAAGCCTGGTGCTCCCTAGCCGCTTGCTGAGATAGAACCGGATGAAGCTCAATCACCCAGTTGTTATCCATTGATTGTGAGCTGACTGTGCAATTCTGATTGATGGCAAATGTGAATAGAGTAGGAAAGCATAGATATAACCTTCCATTGTTCGTCCAGTAATCCTTCCAGAACGCAGTAGTTAGTCCATCCCCAATTATTACCTTAGACATCTGCATAGTTGTCTCAATGGATGTTGATAAAGTTTTCCATATAGCTGTGTCTCTCTGTCTAGACTGTAACGGTATTTGGTTGTGAATGTATTGTCCTCTTAACCAATTGAAACAAGGTTCAGTCGAATCTGATAATAGCTTAGCAATGCCTTTCATGATTAAAGCTTTGTTGTGAATCCGAAGATCACGTATCCCCAAACCTCCTTGCTCTTTGGGTAGTATAACGTGTTCCAAGCAACCAAACAAAGTGTCCACCTTGAATCTCCTTAACTCCTTCCAAAGGAAAGCTCTTCCGATTTTGTCAATTGCGTTTATGCTGCGCTCTGGCCACTTTATGCAACTCATGTAATATGTAGGTATCACTGATAGAACTGAGTTGATCATTAAAACTCGCCCCTGGGATAGCAATCTGTATCCAACCCGATCTTCATCTATCTTGTCAATAATAGGTTGCAGCAAACTGTGAGGTATTTTGTTAGTGGATAAAGGCAGCCCTAAATAATTGCATGGAAGTGAGCTGAGTGGGCATTGAAGGGAGGTGGCCGCTAAGGTGGCATCTTGTTGAGACATGTGGATAGGTACTAATGTACTCTTATGGTAGTTTATCTTCAATCCTGAAAAGATTGCAAACGAGTCCAGCAACTCTTTAACAACCATGGCTTGTTGGGTTGTCCCTTTGAGTAGGATTAATGTGTCATCTGCGTATTGTAGAATTGGCGTGGTCTCTTGAATATCCAAAGGATGTAGAATCCGTCCATTAGCATGGCATGCTGTAGCACTTTTTGGAGGACATCTGCTACCAGGATGAAAAGAAATGGAGAAAGCGGGTCTCCCTGTCGTACCCCGCGTTTGTATTTAATTTGGTCTCCTGCAACCCCATTGACAAGAATCTGTGTTGTTCCTGAAGAGAGAATAGTATGTATCCAGCTTACCCATTTGCTGTCAAATCCTCTTTGTTGCAATGTCAGCATAATACATTCCCAATTAATTGTGTCAAAAGCTTTGTGGAAGTCCAATTTGAGAACTAACATCGGTTTCTTCCTCTTCAGTGCACATTGGACTAGCTCTGAAGCTAGAGTGAAGTTTTCTGCAATTGATCTTCTTGTAATGAAGCCAGACTGCATATGACTAATAAGGTCGGGTATTCTTGGTTGTAGTCTATTTGCCAGGACTTTGCTAATGAGCTTGGGAATACTATGTAGTAACGAGATGGGCCGGAAGTCCTTGATTTGCGTCGGCGTATCAATCTTTGGTATTAAAGTGACATAAGATTTGTTTATCCCTGACAAGTCTGCAATATTGGCATGTAGATCCGCAAACACTTGTAATAAATCAGGCTTTAGAATGTTCAAGAACTTTTTGTAAAACTCATTTGTGAATCCATCTGGTCCGGGGCTTTTGTTGTTCGGGGAGCGCAAAATTGCATTTGCTATCTCTTCCCAAGTGAAGTTGTCTGATTGAACCTGTATGTTTTGATCTTGTTGATAGAGACTTGCAAGGTCTATTGTTGGAGACCATGGGATGTCTAAACTGAAAAGATCCCTGAAGTAGTCAGTTGCGATTTGTAATTTGGAGACATTGTCAAAGTATTCAATTCCATCCTTAGTGAGCATTTTGATGGTGTTCCGTTGGTTTCTTATGGATGATGTGATATGAAATAAACGTGTATTTTCATCACCCAATTTGCACCACTTAATCTTTGCTCGACGTTTCCATTTAAGTGTCCAAAACCAGTTTAGCTCCTATAAATGTGTTCTGATATTTCTCCTGAAAGTAAACTCTAGGGTTGTTAATGGTCTCCATTCCTCCACATTGTCCAAGAATTCTAAAGTGGTCTTTGAGTTTGCAAGTTGAGTTGGTAGGCTATGGTTCCTTTTCGACCATGCTCTTATTTTTGCCCGAAGCCGTCTTAGCTTGAGGTTTGCAATAGAGATACTAGCCAGATTTCTAGTTCCTCTCATCCAGTTTTGAGTTGCTAGGTCTACGAACTCTGTCATATGAAGCCAGTAATTTTCTAGTCTGAAGATCTTTGACGGTTGTAAATCTGTTTTGACATCCGCCAAAATGGGAATGTGGTCTGAGGTTGCTGCTACTAGTGATTTTGCTGAGGTGCTTAAGAAAGTTTGAATCCACTCTGTATCAATCAGAATCCTGTCTAGTCTGGCCAATGTTGGAACTCTCCTCTTGTTCGTCCAAGTAAATTTCTTGTTCGGGATGTCCACATCTAGCAATCCTTGGTTTTGTATCCAAGCATTGAAAATAGACATGCCTGCCCAGTTTATGTTATCATTGCTTTTCTCATATGCATATCTATATATGTTGAAGTCTCCAATGACCATCCATGGCCCATTTAAGATTTGCCGAATATCCGCGAGGTTATCAAAAAAAGGTTGACGGGAACTGTCTTCAAAGGGTGCATAAACATTGGTGATGGTGAACCGGATTCTGTCAGTTTTTGATTGGAAGGCCATTGTTAGTGACCAAGCATCTGCATGAATTAGTGACGCCTCCCAAGCAGTGTTGCACCAAGCCGTAAGTGTGCCCCCCTGAGGTCTGGATAGAAGGATGATATTGGTAATGTCTTAATTGCGGAGGGAGAAAACTTATGGCTTTGAAATTATCAATGGTTGCTAGTTTAGTCTCTTGAAGGCAAATGATATCTGGTTTTACATCTTTCAAAGTCTGGTAAACTAAGGCTCTTTTCTTAGCATCTCCTAACCCTCTAACGTTCCAAGTTAGAATCTTCATCTTTGTCTCTAACGATCTCCCTGTGACATTTCCAAAATTCTGGTGTTTGCTGGCTGTGGTTCAATCGAACATGTAGCTATGCTCTCAGTCAACCATAACACCTTGTCCACTACAAGCAACCGGTTGTGGCATTGCTTGCTTCTCTCTAAAACCCCACACGAGTAATGCCCAGAATGTTGTTCAAGTTGCCGCACAAAGAAGCCCAAGGCTAAGAGAAAGAAAAGAGCAAGGCTAGAGCCTAAGATGCCATGCAAAGACCTCCAGATGTAAAACAACTTAACACAGCACAAGACATGAACTAACACTAGATCATAAAAGAGACGTGGATGGCTAGCCAGACTAAAGAAGGTAGATGCGATTACATGATGCAAATGAGCGAGTCTGTGTGTGCAGATAACGTGTAGCAAAGATGCAAAAACAAAAGAGGATGCAGATACACAGTAAGCTGCATGAAGCAGCCACTTCAGCTGGCGAAACAACAGAGATGACTTAAGCATTGCTAGGGGTGCCGCCTGACGCGGCCATCTCCATTTTTGTTGCCTCTTCGATGGTCTCTTTTGCCTTTAGTCCACATAGGTTTGCTAGCTCCCTAATCATCGCTTTTGAGGTCGGTTCTGGCCTTGCTTTGAGGGGCAGTTGGATTATTTCTGCGATCTTCCTTGTTTTGGGTCGGCTTTTGCGACGATCCCTTGTAGCTGACGTCGAGCTTGTCAAACTTGTCGAAGAGCTTGGTGCTGCCGTCGTCACCCGACGACTGGCCTGTTCCACTGGGGTAGCATGGTCTCCGTCATACGCTTTTCGCAGCCTTGGACTCCTCCGAACATACACCTGAAAGCCTATCCCCTTGCTGCAATACTCCTGATCCAGCAGAGGGACATTAAGGTCGGGAACATTGTCATTGAGGTCTGGGATGAAGGCTTCAGGTCGATTCCTCGGGGCTAGAAGTTGCAGCAGTTTTGGAGTCTTGGGGTTCTTGAGATCAGGTTCACAAGCACTAGTTTTGTCATCTCCTTTCTTGTCGGCAATGTCGCTAACTCATCTCTCAAGAGTCGTGGCGTTATAATCCAAGTCTTGCACAAAGACACTGCTCTAGGGGACCATCGCCATTGGGCTCACAGGGGAATTGCCAAGCGTTTGGCAATCGGTAGCAGCAGGAAAGGCGGCATGATGCAAATGGGTGGCGATGGCAACACAATTGGAGTTTGTTGGCTAATCACCATTTGAAAGGAAGTGCGCGGCAGCAAGGCTGGTTCTTTAGAGCGACAATCAACAGCTGGAAGGAGAGCTAGAACCGGGCCGTCCTCACTACTTGGTAACAAGCTGAATAAAAGCGAACGATGGCATTCTCTAGAAGTGGAACCAGTTTGAATGTTGCAGCAAGGGAAGGTAGGTTCATCCATGCATTCTACTTGGGCTACCAGGGTCCAAGTTTCTACCACCCTATACGGGTTGGGTTCTAGACGAAAATGGTATGCACCTCGCTGAAAAGTCACCGAAGCAAGCGGTGTATACCTAGGATAACCCTCCAGCTCTAGATTTGATGTTTGGGAACGAAAAGCTAGAAGATCAGAAAGGCTTGGAATGGCACTGTGTTGCAGGATGCGTCTAGCATGTTCACTCAAGAGAAAAGGACCGGCTATAGCCTCAGAGATTGTTTTGGAGCTTCTGGAGCTTGCGATGAAGCTAGGATTGCTAGCATGTCCAGGAGCACTTCGGTTGGAGTCAATGCTAGGTGGAGTAGGAGATCTATTAATGCGGCGATGGCCAAGACGGGTTGGTGGATGTCGAGGTGGTGGCGGTGGCATAGTGGTGGCGATTGCTAGTTCAAAAGAGCCCGCTGTGACAAGAGCGTTGAGGTCGCGAGTTGGCGGGCTGTGGATATCGAGTGAGGTAGGGCTACCTAAAATGGCAGGTTCCATTGATAATACTTCTGCTGATGGAGTCTTGGATTGCTTGTCTAACTGAAATGCAAAAGGGCAGTTTCTCTTGTAGTGGCCGGAAGATCTACAAAGCCAGCAGACAACCGGGTCCCTACAGGATGCTATGAAATGAGAGAAGGAAAGGCATCGAAAACATCTGCAATGAAAGTCCTTAGGCTTTTTTGGGAAGACATGGTAAGTGAGTTTTGGCTTTGGAGGATCAGCTGCCCCAGAGAGAAGAGCTGTTTTATAGGGAGCTAGACTAGCAGGTTGCTGCAAGGTTACATCGGGAAGGGCAGAACGCTGGAGAAATCCAGGGTTCGCATGCAGCCATTGCTTAACCGAGTCACGAGAGGACTCCGTAGTCTGTCGGGAGCTGGTGCGAGAACAGGCGCGTTGTGGGAACTTGGTCCTCTCTGACTGCTTTTCAGGCAGAGCGAGATCTTCAGATCTATGCCGATTGGTTGCGTATCTGCATGCGATCTCAGCCGAGCTGGGAAGGTAGCGATTCCTTGCTGTTAGGTGAGTGGTCACACTAGCTGGCCTGCATTTTGAGCTGTCTTGAGCCGGGAAGGCAAATTTGGCTGGAGTGCTTTGTCGTCTCTGTGTGGCGCTTCTGCTTGCAGACGATGTCTCATGCGATGGAAAGGCTTCCTCTCCGCGCAGCTTTAGACAGAGAGAAATCATGATGCAACTTGACTTTAACCAGCCACGTAACGCAATCTCTGAAGCCACCTCAGATGAGGCCACTTTGAATTCGAAAATTTTCGCTCCTAGTTGCTTGGTTGCATACGCAGACGGCCAGCCACCGAACTGGGAAGCGAGAAGGGCGGCAAGCCTCTCTGGCGAGATAAGGATTCCCGGAGAGACCACCGTAGCGAGTAGGTAGGCTGCTTTGTGCTTTTGTGGGTTGATGGGATCGCATGTTGCTGAGAAGTATTTGGTGAGCATAAGTGATTCGAAGGAGGTGCCACGAACGGTCGATTGCCTCTCCAGCAGTGAAGGAGTCATTGCAAAGAGGGCAGGAAGGAGTCGGATGAAGAGCTAGGAATATGATAGAGGTTTAGGAGCAGCATGCAAAGCAGATTCAGAGTCGAAAAACAAAATTGAGCAAGAGAAATCAGAGTTGAACAAGAGAAATCAGAGAATTTGAACAAGAGAAAACAGCCGAAATAAGCAAAAGGCAACCAGAAGACACGAGAACGGCAACCTGAACTAACCTTAGCATTACTACACAAAAGATGGGATTACTTAGCTGTGGGTCTTTCAGATGCTTTCTCTTCCTTGAAGCCAAAATAGCACCTTCCATCTCCTGCTTCCCGTAGCAAGTCCCACCTCCGCAGGCTAACCGGTGTCCGGCCACGGCATCTTCACTGTGTTGGCCTTGGACTGGATCTGTGAGCAGATGTGGATCTTGATCTGGATTTGGGGAGGCGGCGGCGTCCAAGGAGGTGCCGGCGTCGGGCGAGGATAGGTAGCGGTAGCAAGGTTCACCGGAGATCAGAACACCTCAGCTTGCCGGAGCCGCAGCGCAGAGCTCGCAACTGGGCCCCAAACACCAGCTGGTTCGTACTTGACACCGGACCGCCGTGGAGGATGCAGGCGCGGGGAGGACGGGCGACCGGGGAGGAGTGGGCGGCTCTCAATTCATTTGTGTAGTTTGACTTGCTTGATGTAGAGCAGCCCAAGGAGATGAGGAGTTTGACTTGCCTGGTGTGTTGCTTGCTTGCGCCAATCTGATCGTGGTCGGAGGCACACGGATTTCGCCCTAAATTAGTTGTAAAAATTAGCAGTTAAGGTACCGACCAAACGCATGAATCCCTCAAATAATGCATCATAGTTACCGTCTTGATCTAATTTATAGCTTATTATTACTTAACAACAAACAATCTTAACCGTTAAAACTTACTACCAGCCTATAATATTGGCGCCATGTACATGCAGTGAGATATTTGCAGCTTCCCTTTCAAGTCACTTCCCACTGAAACTTTGGTGACTCCGGCCGCCCTGCTGGCCACGGACCGACGTCATGGATCCGACGTGTGGGGGCCAGGTGGAAGTCAAATTAAAAGGCTGCCACACAAGTCGCAGGTCGCAGCTCGTACGTACGTGTCCGATTTGGCCAAACTTGACGAGACAGCTACACCAACTCCAGGGCTACACACACGTACAACCAACACGCTTGACAAAGAAGCCACACTTCGACATCTGTATCTTCCGATTTGTTGCGACGCTGTACTTCAACTGAATTCCCGATCGGTTTTAATCATCTTATTCGGAGCGTTGAAGTAAAATAGAATTGTTTGTTTGTTCTTGTCAACTCAAGTTTGTAGATAAATTAGTTGGTATATACAACTCAATATGGTATTAAAGTCATGAAATCTTGAGTTCATGATCTGTTTGACGTAATTAAATAATAATAATTAAAGTCTACTTCTGTTCTATATCTTAGGGCTAATGGAGTCTTTTAGATGTATTGGTTAGTGCATGATCACAATTAGGTGTTAGTTAGCATGGCGAGTGGCATTGAAATGCGGGGAATGTACGGAACACTCCTATGCATACGAAAAGAAACACGCAGTCATCTCTGAAGAGCAGAATTCTTCCGAGAAGCCGATGGAGCGCTACGTACGTGTCATTTCATGAAGCAATTTAAAGGAATCAAAGTTCGCACTACAACAGAGCAAATCCAATGATAGGCATGACGGATTCAATCGATACATGGATGGAGTAGAATTTGGACATTTGTAACCAGCAAGCAAGTAGTACAACTCTTTAATCTAACCTGACAGACTCGTGTATACTCAAGCAAAGGAACTTGCTCTGTTTCTCCTCTTCTCCCCTGCTTTTCAAGGAGAATTCTTTCTTCAGTTCGTCCAACCTGTCAGAATGGGCCAATTACATCGGTGGTGCGTGCAGTCTCTTTCTTGTGGCACTCCAGCATTTCCATTCTCCAAACTAACCCCCTTGCCCTCCCCTCATGCATGCTGCGTCGATCTCCGTCCCAAATGCCATTTCAGCACGCAAATCACGGAGAAATTATCGGCCATGCTGCCAGCAACGGCAGCAAGTGTAGGGCTTACGTGCAGTGCAAAAACGCCTGCATATTTCCAGAACTCATATCTGTATGTCGTGGAATTGTTCAATCTTGACGCTTCAGATTCGCCGGCCGGTCGTGTGAAGCTGCTCCGTTTCTTCACATTTACCAAACAGAGGCCAAACCATTGCACGATTTGCCTAAATTGGCTGCTTGTTGTTTATTGATGGTAAGATATTGTTATTTGACAAACTGCGTGCCGGCCTATTTAATTAATATCCATCTTTGTAGAAGAAAAGGTTATGGTTCAGACTAGAAGCAGTAGTAGTACTTGACAAGTGTTGAGTACGTGTTTCATGTCTTCTACCACCTTCCTTGCACTTGCCTGCCCACCCCAACTACGGCATCCGTCGCTTTCTTCCATGAATCCGGCCACATATACTAGCTTGGACCCGTTTCCATTTTGAGACATGACAGCTAATGTAGGCAGGCAGTCATGCATAACCCAAATGTACTCAACCTTAACCTGGCCTAGCTAGCTAAGTGTTGATGCATGCATAAGGTTCTAAAAATCGGTAACAACTACTCGATAGGTAACCCCACGTAGCAGTGATTATATGGCATAATTGGTCTGATTATGCGATATAACTGACTAACATGTAGGACATCTGTTACTTGTATACGGTCTAGTAGACCTGGTTTTAGAACGCTGGATGGATGCATGCATGATCAAGCTTCAGGCAGAAGCTGCTAGCTAGCTGTTGTCCTATATAAGAGACCATCCACACAAACCAACCCCTCTCCAATTCAATATCCTCCGCCACCACCACAACAGTACACTTAAACACTTAGCCACCAGCAAAACACCATGGCCAAGAGGAAGCTGTCGCACAAGCTGTTCTCTGCCTTGGCCTCCGTCCTCTTGCATGGGAGGCCTCTCATCTCTAGATCACCCGGCACCGCGTCGTCATTGCTACACCCTTCTCTGCTGCACAGGCCGGCCTCTCCTCCCATGGAGAAGCTCGCCGCGCAAACCCTAGTCCTCGACGTCGAGGGCGGCCTCCTCAGGTCGTCCTCAACCTTCCCCTACTTCATGCTCGTGGCGCTGGAGGCAGGAGGCTTCTTGAGAGGCCTCGTGCTTCTCCTCCTCTACCCTCTGCTCTGCTGCATGGGCGGTGCCATGGCCCTGAAGGTCATGGCCGTGGTGGCCTTCTGCGGCCTGCGTGTGAGCCGGTTCCGCGCCGGCTGCGCCGTGCTGCCCATGTGGTTCCTGGAGGACGTTGGGGCGGAAGGGTTCGAGGTGATGAGGAGCGCCATGAGGAGGGTGTGCGTGACCAGGATGCCGAGGGTGATGGTCGAGGGCTTCCTCAAGGAGTACCTGGAGGCTGAGGTGGTTGTGGGGAGGGAGATGAAGGTGCTCTGGGGGTTCTACACTGGTCTCATGGAGGAGGAAGAAGGTGGTGATGGAGATCAGGTGGTGGCGGGGGAGGAGGAGAAGAAGATGGAGGTTGATGTTGTGGGCTTCTCTAGCTCCTTGGAGTTCCTCCAAGATCCTCTCTCACATTGCTGCAAGGTAGTTTAACATAACAACATCAACATGTCTTCTTCTATTCAGTATTCAGTTACAACTTTACTTGAACTTACCTGAGTTTCTTTCACCTAGCTAGCTAGTTTTGCATGTTTTTTTCCTTCTGTTTCTGTTCTAGCTAGTTCAGCTATATGTTCTACATGTAAGTAGCATGATGGGGGGTATATTGGACATTATATTTAGGATCAGCACTATTTAGGTATATTTGTATGGCTGAAACACAAAATGCGTTGGGATACGTCGTTGGGATACGTCCTTGAGACATACGCATCTTTCAAACAGTAGGTGTCGTGCAGTCATTCATGCATTCGGAAGCAAATCCTCTGCCAATAAATGGCAATGCCACGGTGAACAGAGCCACAATATTATTTTATAGTCGTTGGATCGAAAAGCGACGGACGAGATCAAGATCTAGCACTGCAGTAATACTATAGCAAAACAGTGTGCTAATAGTACTGTTCATGGGTGCTGTAGTGATGCTGTAGCACTCGATCTCAACTGTTAGATTCGAACAGTTCAAATCTAAAGAATGTGATGACACTGTTCACCCGTGACACAGAGAGGATGCACTCCTCTTGCATCCATGCTGAATGCTTTACCTTTTCTTTTACCCTCTTGTGAGCTAGCAATAAATTAGGACATGCTTTTAATGAGCCTGAAAGAATCTCTGGTCTCTCGTACCTCTTGGTCACGACTCACGAGCCTACACCCTCATGAAAATGTTTCCCCTCCTACATGCAACTGTATATGCATGCAATATGAACTGTCCGATCAAACAGTATAGCACGATTAGACGGTCGTGGATTGACAATAGCACGATCAGACGGTCGTGGATTGACGACGACGTACAAGTTCTGTTTCCCTCGTGTGCAGCAGTGCTGTTCCCGTACAGAATCAACTTAATTGGCAACCTTTTGAGCGTTTACTTTGTGTACGGACATGCAGGAGGTGTACCTCGTGACACAGGAGGACAAGGCCAAGTGGCAGGCGCTGCCGAGGGGCAAGTACCCCAAGCCCATGGTGTTCCACGACGGCCGCCTCGCGTTCCGGCCCACCGCCGGCAACGCGCTCGCCATGTTCATGTGGCTGCCCTTCGGGGTCGCCCTCGGCGCCGCCCGCCTCGCCGTCGCGCTCACCGTGCCGTACAGGTACTCCACGCCGGTCCTGGCCGCCACCGGCATGTCGTGGCGGCTCAAGGGGGAGAGGCCGCCCGGCCTGCCGGGTGCTGGCGGCCGTGGCCGCGGGCAGCTGTTCGTGTGCAACCACCGCACGCTCATCGACCCGGTGTACGTGTCGGTGGCGCTGGACCGGCAGGTGCGCGCCGTGTCGTACAGCCTCAGCCGGCTGTCGGAGCTCATCTCGCCGATCGGCCGCACCGTGCGGCTGACGCGCGACCGCGACGGCGACGGCCGGGTCATGGCGCGCCTCCTGGACCGCGGCAACCTCGTCGTCGTCTGCCCGGAGGGCACCACCTGCCGCGAGCCGTACCTGCTCCGGTTCAGCCCGCTGTTCGCCGAGCTCAGCGACGACGTCGTCCCCGTCGGGATCGCCGTCGACACGGCTATGTTCTACGCGACGACGGCCGGCGGGTTCAAGTGCTTCGACCCGCTCTACTACATGATCAACCCGAGGATGTGCTACACGGTGCAGTTCCTGGACAGGGTGGACACGACGGCGGTGAGGGAGAGGAAGGTGCCGAGCACCGACATAGCCAACCTCGTGCAGAGGAAGATGGGGGAGGCGCTCGGTTATGGATGCACCATGCTCACAAGGAAGGATAAGTACCTCATGCTTGCCGGCAACGACGGCGTCGTCAAAACTGACGACAAGCACTCTGCTGCAGGGAAGAAGAAGAACTGATTCATTAATAATAACATTTGATTAGTTCTAGCTAGAGTTCTGGTTCTTTTTTTTAGGTTTTGCTAGTTTGATTTGGTGTGTTTTGTCGTAGATCTGTTTGTTATGTATTGCTCTTTGCCTCTTGCGTTAGCTTTTTTTTTGTTTTATTGATTAGGTTCATTTTTTGGGGTTTTTTTTCTTTCATCTATATATTGTAAATAAACAACAACAAGCTAGTATCAGGGAGCTTGTAGAACAGTACTACATTGTGAATTAAGCAGAGGTTTTGTGAGATGTACTCTGCCATTCTTACAGCTTCCCCTTTCTGTATGGAGCTATCCTGCACTGATCCACTGTAAAGGAGCGATGACTTCCTAATGGACTTGCAACTTTTAATGACAACGTGTTACCATAACACAAACAGTTTCGCCTCTTTTAACCTCAAATAACAGCTTATGTCACAGAGAAAAACAACTCCACATTTATATGGATGTCTAAGATATGCATCAATTGGAAATTGATGGATACTTTTTTAGACTGAGTCCGAAATATCCCAATTTAGTTACACACAAGCCATAAGAAAATGAATGAGAGCTCCTTGCTTACTTCCCGTTTCAGGAAAAGCGACTTTATTAAACATATCTGAAGGAAAATCCCTGAATATATGGAGCTCTTAAATAGATGACGGTTTATTCTTAGTGATGGGTCACTTTTGACATATCAAAAGAGAAAATGGACATTTGGGCGACTTGGACTTGTGTACCATAATTTTTGGAGGAAGATATATATATATCTACTGATCGATGTGGATTTGTTCTTTTTTGAACGACGAATTATTATCATTTTGTTTTGAAACGAAACGAATTATTGTCATCAAAGACTTGTATGTCCTATCACAGACTACTTGTCCATTGGAAGATCGAAGTACCCCAAAATAATCAGAACTCTTTATTACGGTTCATTATCAAACGATGACATGCACGATATTCATTCTCCTTTAATTTTTTTTTTGTCCTATCAAAACCTACACAAGACCAGTTTGTTCTTTCAAAAATGGAAGCCAGAAAAAGTTCTTTCAAATTAATTAAAAAAACTGCGTTTGCCGGGAGTCGAACCCGGGTCTATTGCTTGGAAGGCAATTATCCTAACCGTTGGACTACAAACGCTTTGGTGAAAATATTGACAGTAAAGTAGTATAGTAGTATACTCGTTAGTTTCGACATCATGTGCTTCTCAAAAAGCATTTCAGTATATCCTCTCTCACAAATGCACCATATGTATCATGCGTCATGTCAGGCGCTTTAATTCATACGAGCATGACGCATAATCAATCAATGACGCTGATCAATAATCAGGGACGATCGATCGCGAGTCATTTTCTAGTGCCAAATTAAGAAGACCTCTCAGGAGTTGGGGTCGACGAATTAATTAAAAAGGAACCAAGCGGCGAAGACAACGGGCTTGATCTCCGCACCACAGGAGGGAAACTATATTGGTCGGAAAATTTTATCGGACACACCAATAAAATCGGTAACAGCCGGTTAGCGCATATTTCGGACAAAAAAATTTTAATTTTTTTTACTAAGGACGAAATTTATCAATTTTTTAATTGAAATTTAAATTAGGATGAAAATGAGATAAATCCGATTTTTTTTTGCCCGGTATGAAATTGTATGAGACCCCACCGATAACGCCAGTGGTTACTAGCGAAATTTCACAGACGAGCACTGCATAAATGCGAGTGTGCGAGCCCACCGAACACGGCGGCGACGGTGGCAAAAGCAATCTCGCGAGGACGCCGCTCGCTCGATCCGCATCCGCAGCTAGCGCGTGGTTGCAGTACACTGTACATTGGACATTGCCCGCGCACTGCACGCGTTTATGTTTATGCTTCCGTTCTGCAGTTTGCATTGATGATCACGCGTAGTACTGTACATCAATATGCTCACTTGCATGGGTTACGGATTGGAGGCACATTGCATTGTACTGCCACTGCACTGCAGCAGTAGTAATCCCAAACCAAGCACGACGAGTCTGTCATGTGTGCCAGTGTGCGCGCAATCGAGTTCAGTTAATACGGCCATTACTTCCTCCCAAACTGCGATCATGGACACATGTCCCCGGCCCGGCCGGAATCAATGCACCGGCCACCGCCCACCGGCGAGTCCATGCATGGCTACACTCAAGCCCACATATATAGGCGTCAGTATTCAGTAGGCCACAACATGGCAATGAAACGGAGCTACAGCTTACATATTTCGACATCAGTCAAGAGTAGAGTAGAGTTGAGTTCCCCCGTCTCCTGCTTCTGCAACCCAAGATTTCTGCTTCCTGCACAATGATGAACTTCTTCTTCTCCATCATCATCTTGACATCTTCTCATGATCTGAATCGGAATCCCCCCAAGAAGTTGCTCCAACCTCTACTAACCTCACCATCTGGTAGTATTACCAGATGAACAGAGAAGCACGGTGATGAAATGCCACCAACCAGCACAAGATCCGCAAGGGGCCACAGCAAGATGCCTTGGATTCTGAACCAGAGAATAATAAATCTGAATGTCGCATCAGTAGTTTCCGCAGTTGCCCACTGGTGGATCATTATATCAGACAATGAACAGCCAAACAGCACATGTGCATTGTTGTACGCCGGAAGGATCAGGTGTCAGTGCGATTTGGTCCAGTATAAAAGTAAACACCAAATCTGAATAATCTCTCGAGGAACAGGGTACAAGCCAGGACCACATGCACAAATGAATGGGTAAACTATCCGGTTCACCAGCCAACTCTGCAGAAAAAAGCAATGTTGCTGGACAATTACAGCTAGTTGATGTGGCAAATTACAAAATTACCAATAATCTGAAGGTACGATTAACAATATAGATTCAGTTGCATTGATCGAATTGCAAGTCCTAGTCATCTCAGACTCGCATCACGAGTCTTTAGTGTAGCGTCAAATAAATTGGAGCATCAACAAGATCTGTCTGTTTAGTGTACTAGCAAATGGATCTATGATAATCTGAAGAACTGCCATCCTAATTAGACAACTGCAAGTGCAGGAGAGGCTGCAAATTTAAATCAATACCTGCGATGCGGGGAACAAGGCTAGCCAGGACACAATTATTCGGTCACTAACAAGCATTCTGCTGCATTCCTTGGTTCTCTCTTATCTGCATATCGGCTCAATTCAATTGCAACGAAATGTGGTTGAGATCTGGACAGGAGTACCTTGGTTGATGCCAATTATTGACCTATCCATTCATTTCAGATTATATAGAGGCGTAGGCGTTCGAACTATGAGCATACTTGAGAATAAATTTCATGTTAGGCCCCATGAAAATAATGTCTCACATGCAGGGGCGGATCCAGAGTGTAATCGTCGGGGTCACGTCCCCGGCGACCTTCGGCATAATCAATGTAATACTCTTTATATGTATGTGATGATCCCATGACTCTAGTGAGATTACAATATGGTGACCCGATGGCTCGTTTTCCTGGATCCGCCACCGCTCACATGCTATTTAATGTTACACATTGCCTTTGGTTCGAACTATGAATGTTAGCTGCCGATATATACTTTCTTTCTTTTTTTATAATAGCTGCCAACTAGGATTTAGTTCAAAGTAAAACTAAATATCAACCAAATCCTCCCCATCCAAACAGGCAAATCTCTCCACAACCAGATCCAAGAATTTGCAACATTTCCAGGATTTTCACCAGTAGCTTCAAGCTTGGGTCCTAGTTGGGGCTTGGAAAGCACGAACCTCCAAGCTCGAAATAGACTGTAAATTTGCAAAACAAGAAGATTTTGAGTTTGATTGTAGATAAATATATTTATCGATCAAAAGACAGATTATACACCACAAGAGAAGAATGCTTGGCGTCTGAATATAAGTGCACGTGCAACTACTATATTGCAGAAGCAACCTGTCTGTCTAACATTAAAAATAGAGACCATGTCATCTAATAATTAGACTGGACCGCATATAAGATGATCTCCAATACAACGCAGCACGTAAATGAAGAACAAAAATATGCCAGCCCTAAAAAAAGAATCAATGAATTAGTTGTGCCAATATATACTCGAGCTTCTGGAGCACACCAACACTCTCCAACACTGCTAGACACTCCTTGAGCTCGTTGTCAATCCCTTCTGCAGCAAAAAGATTTAAAAGCAGAACCAGATTACTCTCAGGAAAACTTGCTGAGTCAATGTGGCAACATTGTCCATCCAGCATTAATCCCATTGTTGTCTTTGCTCTAACTCTCCATCGTGGAATTAGACCAAGGGTCGAAGACCCATACCATAGGACCCCGTGACCTCATTATGGGTAATGCACATGGAGCTCCTCATTGCCCTTCCAGTTATTGGTGACAAACATCGGCCCACTCAGTCAAAGAATCATCCCAAATATCTCAGTGATTAGTAAATGCACTCAGACTCGTGGTGTTTCAGTGATTATGGAAAACTGAAAAATGAACTAAGGAGAGCTAAGAAGAGTTGCTCACATAGTCACACATATAGTAGTGTCTCACTTTAATGAACTAAGGAGAGCTAAGAACAGGAGGCTTTCAACATGAATTTCGTCAACCTCATTGGGAAACCAGTATCCCGTGCACACACCTTGGAGTTCCTCAACGTTTCTTCCATCGACCTTTCAGCACTAGACGCTAATTTCTCCGAACAAGAGGTTTGGGAAGCCATTAAATCTCTACCATCAGGAAGGGCGCCAGGATTAGACGGATACACCAACAGTTTCTACTAGCATTGTTGGGATTTCATAAAACCAGATGTGATGGCCGCTTTCCATGGCCTTGGTCGCTTGGCTGGGGGGAGTTTTGGGCTGCTCGACCAAGCCTTACTCACTCTGCTGCCTAAGAAGTCGGATTCCAAAGAAGCCCGCGATTTTCTTCCTATAAGTTTGGTGCACAGTTTTGCTAAGTTGTTCCCCAAAGTCCTAGCCAGGAGACTTGCCCCACACCTTGCCAAGGTCATGTCGCCTAACTAGTCTGCGTTTATCAAGTCGAGATCGATTCAAGACAACTTTCTTCTGGTGAGACAGTCCGCTCGCCTCCTCCATCAGCAGAGGAGAGCGGCTTTCCTATTAAAACTGGACATTGCACAGGCTTTCGACTCACTGTCTTGGCCTTTCCTGTTGGAGGTCCTCACGCGCAAGGGGTTTGGGCCCAACTGGAGGGAATGGCTAAGCATTATGTTCAGATCAGCGTCCACTAGGGTTCTCATTAACGGCAACCCAGGTTGACCCATCTCGCATGGTCGAGGGCTGCGCCAGGGAGACCCATTGTCGCCTTTGTTGTTCATCATAGCCATGGATGTGCTGAACAACCTCCTCGCGGTGGCCGAATCTGCCTCCTTGCTCTAGTCGGTCGGCGGTAGACGAGGCATCCCGCACTGGCTATCCCTTTACGCCAATGACACGGTAGTTTTCCTTTCCCCGGTCGCTTCTGATCTACACATCATCAAACAAATCTTACAGCTATTCGGCGAGGCGTCAGGATTGCATACAAACCTTGCCAAGAGTTCCATCTCGCCAATTCGGTGCAACTCGGAACAAAAGCAGCTCATTACCAATGAATTGACATGTGCAGTTTCAGATTTCCCATGCAAATATTTTGGGCTGCCACTATCTTTGAGAAGACCTTCAAGGGTAGATTTCCCACCACTAATTGATAAGGTCGCAAACCACCTGCAAGCCTGGCAAGCAGGCATGATGTCCCAAGGAGGGCGGCTGGTGCTAGTCAGAGCGGTGCTGACATCCATCCCAGTGTACAGTTTTATGGCCCTCGACCCACCCCTTGCAGTTACCAAGGAAATCGACAAAAGGAGAAGAGCTTTTCTTTGGAAAGGTACTGATAACGTGTCAGGAGGTCATTGTCTTGTTGCTTGGTCGACCGTCTGCCGGCCCCTCCGGTATGGTGGATTGGGCATACACAACCTGCATGTTCTAGACAAGGCTCTCCGCCTGCGTTGGCTTTGGCTACAAAGGTCATGGCCGACAAGACCTTGGAAGGGTTTGCTAGCACAAGCTGGACGTGTTGAGGAAGATATGTTCAGTGCATCGCTCACTGTGGAACTTGGCAACGGTGCCAACACCTTGTTCGTCGGACCATCGCTCGATGGACCTGACATCCTTCCTCTTCGGTAGCTGGCTGGGGATTCCCTCTAGACTGCGGAAATCTAGATCGGTTGCTCAGGCCCTACACGACAACTGTTGGATCTCGGGCATCAGGGAGCCAGATCCTCACTGTATTGACAAAATCCTTCGTCTTTGGGGAACATTGCAGACCATTAACCTCCACGTGCAGCAACATGATAGGGCCATTTGGCGTTGGGAAGCCTCGGGTCACTATTCCTCCCAGTCGCCCTACAAGGCATTCTTTTTAAGCTCGAGCGAGTTTCAGAGCACGGAGGCTATCTGGTGCACGTGAGCCCCTCTAAAATGCAAAATCTTTGTGTGGCTTGCAGTACAGCGCCGTTGCTGGACGGCGGATCGCCTTCAGCATTGTGGTCTGCCAAACCAAGGTGCCTGTGTTTTCTGCAGGCACTCCCTAGATACTATCGACCACATCCTCGTCGGGTGTGCTATCACCTCTCAGGTCTGGGCGCACTTCCTCATGCGCATGGGCTTGCTCGGCACAGTCCCGGTTGGTTAGCTGTCTTTCCAACAGCATCGGCTTTCCACTCGGGGCGCCCTACCTCCACAGGCAAGAAAAGACTTGGACTCTTACGTCATCCTCATTTCCTGGATGCTTTGGAAGGAACGGAATAACAAGATCTTCAACAATGAGACGAGCCCCTCCACCTTCTGCTGCAGCGGATTTACGACGAGCATCGCCTTTGGCGTATGGCAGATGCAAGCGGTCGGGAGGCGCCTTCCTCCGGGAATAGTCTCCCTTAGGTCGTTTTTTGTGTTTTGTGTCTTCTTGTTTCTTGTCTTTTGTCTTCCTGTTTTTGTTGTTGTTGTTTAGTTTTTTTTCTTTCGTTTTGTTTTCCTATTTCTTCTACTAGGCCTGTTGGGGCTTTTTTTCTGTATATCCATTCTCTTTCTTCTTAGTGGAATAACGTGCAAGGCTTTTACGCGTTTTTGAAAAAAACTTTAATCATCTGTTCAGTGGAGAGAGCGAGCCTTCCAACAACAGAGATAGCCTTGGCTTTTTGCTGTAACTTGGTACTTTAGTTCCTTGTCTGATTCTCTAGTTTTGTAACTCGCCTTTGGCTCTCACCACCTTGTGGTGATGAACTAGCTAGCAGTCTGTTTTTTCTCCTACTTAATTGAGAATTTTTTTTTATTAATTAACCCTTTTTTGAATTTTATTTTAAAGTTAACCCCTGGCGCACTCTATTTCCAATTCTGACCCATTTGGTCACGCCACAGGTGGTAGCATGACAAAACAACACTGTCACGCGATAGGATAAATCCTCAAAATAGCACTTTTTTGTCACGCCACTGGTTGTGGCGTGACCAAACAACACTTTCACGCCACTGAAAGTGGCGTGACAAGAGTTTGACCAGAAATGGGCTGGCGTGATAGTGTTGTTTTATCACGCCATGGGTGGTGGCGTGACCAAAGGGGTTAGAATTGAAAATAAAGTGTGACGGGGTTAACTTTAAAATAAAATTCAAAAAATGGTACTTAATTGATTAGGCAGAGCTCCTGCCATTTCCCTCTAAAAAAACTTTAATCATCTGAAAAACTTAAAGCTACTCCAAGATCCACTATCACTCTCCTCGTGCAAAACACATTCAGTAAATCAAACATGCTATTTCTTTCAGTAGTGTACCTACCAATTGCTGAATGGATATGTACACTGCATCTTCATTGAGAGTTGTTCTTCAACAGGTAATAATTTCTCTTTAAATTTCAGCAGTACATGACAGTTTGCTGAATGCATATCTACACATATGCATTCCCTTTTCATGGGAATCATGGTCCATATTATATATTTAACACAGCTAGATTTGATTGCAGTATTACATACCTTTTGGTGTAAGTTATGCACCGGTAAATAGAAAATAATCAATGGATTGAGAGCTTAGGGCATCCACAGTGTATAGATCTCTTTAAGGGGTCTTTAGATGACACGTACGAGGGAGTCTTAACTATACAAGAATATCACAATTTATAGACCCCTTTAGGACCTATTGGTGGGATCCATATCTAAATAAAAAACCTCTCTCAATTCTCTTCTCTCTCCTCACATAGAACCGGTTCCTAGCTAGGAACCGGTTCCTTTTCTCTCCCCTCTAACTCTCTAAGACCCTCTTATTGCAGTATATAGTACTGAGTCTAAACTTTTATCTCCCCTCTAAGACCCCTTTCAAACACATATTGTCCATGCTCTTAGGGCTTCTTTTATGAAAAAGGTACCTCCCAGTATGCTACAGAGTACAGACCCCATCGATATAACTTAGTTTGGTGATCAGGTTGGCTGTAACGGACCATGTGAACATTGAAGTCTAACCAGTATATCAGTACTTGATTGTACACATGAAACCTATTGCAGAGCACAACAGTACATAATAATCAAATCACAAGTTCACAGCGACCGATTTTTTCAATACTAAGGAACAAAGAAGGAACTGCAACTGACATGACGCGGTTCATGCTCAGTATATGGACTGCATATTATGTCATGAATTTTCTACTGGTTCCAGATAATTGGTTTAAAAAACACACAAGCAGATTCTTGATGCACTTATTAACAGCAAAGCGATAACCATAAGCTTCAACTAGCTTAGCTGATTAATCAAATTAGATAGTTCTTAAAGAGTTTTGCTTCTTCAGATTCCATACATTGTTTTTATATTGCATCGAGAACCACGATCTTTAAACCAAGTTTTCGAACAGATTGGCAACATCATTTAGCACCAATATCGAGGTCTACAATTTTGAGCACAAAAATGCATAAGTTCATAGTTACGTTGTCCATTGAAAAAAAAACTCTAACTCTCCTTCTAATTTTAGGTAAGTGGAATCCAAAAGAAAGGAAAATTGTGCCAAACTAAAAGAGAATTCAAGATTTCAAGTAGTAGATACTGCAATCAGCCCACCAATTTATCCATGTGGCATTTGTGCATCATGGAGACCCCTTCTCGCACGGGAACAGCTACCGCACGGCGACCCCGACGCTGGCCACACACGTCGGCGGTGAAGGCACCGCTGCATGCACCGGGCGCGCCTCTCGGGTTACCTAGTTACATCAGCATGTGGTGGCGAGGGTCTTGGTGACGCCGGATCGATGTCGAGTCAGGCGGCACCGCTGCCGGCGAGACACGGCGTGGGCGGCCGCCTTCGTGAGGGCGCGCTCGGCGGGGACCGTTGGCTCAGCCCACATGTCAGTGAGTGAGAGGGAGGGATCAGGGATCCATCCCTGGGACATTGTAAACCGTCCGATCAAGCTTAAGCGGTCCAGATCACCCCTAGTGGGGCAGCGGAGGGACCTTCCATTTATTCGTACGATCCCGCTGTCCACCGTCGAGCTGATTCGGGGCGTCGTGCTTATTGCGCGAGGCCGCCGTTGACGAGCACCGAGCTCTATGGGCGTCATCCCCGCCGCCGCCGCCGTCCTTCGACCACCGTCCTCGCGCCGTGGCTCTATATCAAGCTGCTTCCATCCTCGTTTTGACAGCACTGGTCGTTTTATGGCTGCACGGGCGGAGAGGACTGCTCCGATGGAGCTTCTCCAGAACCCCACCGTGCTGACGATCACAAGTTCACAACACACGGGATAGTCAGGCACATCAAAATCACAAGAAAAATTCTCCACGTCTTCCATTTGGGTACAAAACGTCTATACAGTATTACAGTGAAAGCACAATTAGAGGGCACTCACATGTTACATCCGGACGGATGGTTAGTCACATAGATGCATAAAATCCTTGACTACAAAAACAATAAACTTTCAAGTTTGCAAAGAGAAAAATACTACTACTACTACTACAACAGAAGTCCTATTTGTTGCTCCAACCAGCAGTTTTCTCCGTGCAATCTCACATATTGAATCGACTGCCGCTTGTGTATGACCATCTCACCAAAAATCTGAACAGGAGCATGACCCACCTTTGAAATGGTGGAACCTATAAGGATCTCTCAGCACAATTTCCCTGTTAGAAACCATGCTAACCAGCTTAAATACCACATGGCAGTCTGCACAGACCCTGAGATTCTTGAATATCCTTATTGTAGATCCTTCTGGAACAGCGATGAGGCCATATGCCAATGCAAGCTTCTCGCTGTGGTTCCAAAGGTTCTGCTCTTTTTGCTCTTCATCCGTATCATGCAGTGCAGATGAGGTATCAGCAATATAACCTACCTCCCTGAGCTTCAGCAGGATCTCCTCTAACTTTGCATAGATCTTTTCTGCATGCTTATGACTCCGGTCACCTATACCAAAGGTGCTTACCTCATTCTTCAGCTTAAGCCAACTGCAAGCAGGTCTTTTGTTTAAATTGATGGTCTTCATGTGATTTCTTAATTTGTCAACATCCACCCATCTTGCATTTGTAGCATATAAGTTTGACAGAAGGACATAAGCCGAGTCATCGAATGGATCCAATTCAAGAAGTTTCTTGGCAGCTTTCCTCCCAATATCCAGATTTTTGTGAGTTCTACTAGAAGACAACAAACTCCGCCATATTAGATCATTTGGTAAGACTGGCATTTCTTCGATAAATTTCTCTGCCTCCGTAAATCGCCCTAAACGCCCAAGGAGATCCACTATGCAAACACAATGTTTTATTCCAGGGAAAATACCAAATACAGAAGCCATGGAGTTATAGTAATCAATACCCTTGTCTACAAGACCAGCATGGCTACAAGCCGAGAGGAGGGCAACAAATGTTATATAGTCTGGCTTTCGCCCCATTGAGACCATAAGCTTAAATGTGTCCTCAGCTTCCTTGAAATACCCATATCTTGCATAACCTGATATCAATGTATTCCAGCATTGTTGAGGCCGAATGGCAGGATCAGGAAGCATTTTCAACATTTCATCCATCTTTCCGCATTTCCCATACATATCCATTGCAGCATTAACCACATGACTGTCTGTATCCAGCCCACATTTTACACCAAGACCATGTAGCTGCATGCCTTCTTCTAATGATGCCAGGCTTGCACTGGATGACAAACATTCAGCTAGACAAACATGATCAAGTTTGTTTCCAGCATGCCGCATATCCATGAAGAGCTTTAGGGCTTCCTCTCCATGGCCATGTTGAACATTTGCGGCTATCATGGCATTCCAGGAAACGACACTTTTGTTGCTGATTTTGTGGAATATATTAGTGCTTGACTCTAAATCACCACAGTTTGCATACATTGTGATCAGAGAGTTAGTAACATACTCATCTGATGTGAATCCAATATGTGTTATGTATGCATGCAGGGGCAATCCATAATCATGCAAGTCATTTAAAGATATGAAAGAACCCTGGATATTTATCATTGTTATATAATTTGGCTTTATCCCGGTACCTCTCATCCAATAAAATATTCGCATTGCCTTCCTACCATCCTCCACCCCTGAATAGCCCCCAATAAGCACATTGCAACTAACAACATCATAAGTCGGCATCGACTGGAATACTCTCTCAGCATCTTGCATGGAATTGCATTTGCCATACATCGTGAGGAGAGAATTACCAACCAGTAGATCGTTGTGAAAACTTAATTGCAATATCATGGCATGAACCATTCTGCCATTCATCAAGGCTCCTGGACTCGAACATGCTCCTAGAGCGCTGGAAAATGTCATGTGATTTGGACCTTCATTCATTTGAAGTAACTGACCTAATGTGTTCAACGCATCAATGCAATAATCATTCTGCACATAGGATCCGATCATAGTGTTCCATGATATTATATCCCTACTGTTCATGTTCCAGAACAGAAACTCAGCATCACTCAATTTCCCAGCAGCAGCATACATATTAACCAGGGCATTAATCATGGGAATATAATAATGCAGACCACTCCTGAGACATAGGGAATGAATTCCGCTTCCATGCCTGACATGATCTGAGGAGGCACAGACAGAAATCAAGCTGCACAGAGTTGTTGCATCAGGCCTTAATAATCCACCATGACGCATATCTGAAAATAACAGAAAACATTTTCTGCAGATTCCTTCATGTGAGTACATCGATATCATCGCATTCCACGATATAGTGTCGCGTTCCTCCATTCGATCAAAGAGCTTCTCAGCATCCTGCACCCTTCCCAGGTTACCAAACATGGTGATCAGTGAATTTCCCACGGAGACCTGTCTTTGGAGGCCAGAAACCACGACATGTGAAGCAACCTGAAGCCCGGCCACCTCCTTCTCGGGGGACCCACACAAGCTGGCAACTGTTGCGAATGCATTTGCGTTGCACGCAACCCCTTCCCTCCTCATCTGATGGTAAGCTCCCAACGCTTCTTCCAGGAACCCGTTTGATGACAATGCCACCATCAACGCCGTATACGACACGACGTTCCGCTCAGGCATCTCCCAAAACAACCTCTTGGCATCCATCACAAGGCCACGGGAACCGTACAGGTGCAAGAGCGCCGTCCCGATGTAGACGTTACCCATCAGCCCGGACTTGTGGGTGAGCGCGTGGATAGCTGCCGCGCACGCACCGCCCTCCTGCCCCCAGCGTTCGCACGAGGAGACGAGGCTGGCGAGCGCGAACCCGCTGAGCGGGACGTCCCGGTCCCTCATGCCCCGCAGCAGGTCGAACGCGGTGCCGTCGCGGCCGCATCGGACGCAGCCGGAGACGGCTGTGTACCAGGAGGACGGGGTCCGGTCGGGCATTGCGTCGAACAGGTGGAGCGCGGCGGCGGGGGAGCGGTGCCGGAAGTAGAAGGCGAGGAGGGTGTTGCGGTGGAAGGCGCTGAGCGGGAGGGAGAAGCGGAGGGCGAGCGCGTGGATGGCTCGGGCGAGGAGGGGCCGGTCGGCGAGGTGGGAGAACCCGGTGTGCGGGAACTGGGCGACGGCGGGGTGCGGGTGGTCGGCGAGCAGGCCGAGGGGGTGGAAGGAGGAGACGGTGTGCGAAGGCGATGGTTCGAGAGAACATGGCGCGGAAGCGCGGCGAGAGGGGAAAGCGGAGGCGAGGCGTGGTGGTGGTGGTGCTCGCTTGGTGTAGGAGGAGCACTTGGCCAGTTTGGTGGTCGGGAAAGGGGCGGGTTCGCTTCGGAATGCGACCAACGAAGGAGAGAGAGAAACGAAAGCGATTATCCGGGGCGGGGCAATAAGAACATCTCTTTGTGGGTCGGGCCGAGCTGAGATGCGAACTTGTGGCCTATTCCATGGTAGGTAGTGTTTACACTTCAGAGGACCAAGCCCAATTGAACCCATAACTTCTACCGGTCGGGCCACCACAAGCTTCTCTCGTCTTCGTCTAGTCCGCTCCGCACGCCGCAGCAACTTGTCTCGCATCCCATGGCGCTCGTCGGAGAAGGGCAGAGATCCCGAGGATCGCCGGCGATTCCCGCCGCAATCTCGCCCGAACAACTCACTCACTGGCTTCGCGAGGAAGTCGGCCCTGGAGCGTGTCCCCCGCTGCTGCGTACTCGAGGGGCGTAGGTCTGGCGTCTCTGGCGCTTCTCCATCACTGGGGGTTTTGTTCTTTGGGTCAGAGTATTTGGGTAATCTTGTTTCCAACTTTCCATTGTTCTATATTTTGAATTTTAGCTACGATGCTTGTCTTCTCTGGCAGTTCCCACATATTTCATCTTGTTTGTCTTCTGCAAAGTTTCCACATTTGATAGAGAAATATCAAAAAAATCTCATCCACCAAAGACGTCGTAGTCACTAGTCAGTCATCCTTGTTTATGGATCTAGCAAGTAGCAACTGTCACTGGTGATGCAGTACCTATCGAAAATTTTAAATACAAAGACTTGTAGAGTCAATAGCACTATGTGTCGACAACCAAAAGCTTGAGGCAAGACTTGTCAAGACTTCAGAATCCCTGACCCCCTGCTGCTGTGTGGTGATGTCTAACATTTTCTTGCTCTCTTAATGAAACTAGAAGGTGAAGCGTGCTTCGCCGAGCCGTTGCACCCGCCTGGCGTGTGCACGCCAGTAAAAAATTTCTTGGCTGGAAATTTTTTTCCGGGGGGGGGGGGGGGGCTGAAATTTTCAAAAACAGATTCGAAATTTTGGGATTTTTTAAAAAAAATCAAATTCGAACAAAATTCAAGCAAATTCGAATTTTTTTAGACAAAATTCATCAAAACCAAATTTTTTGGAGCAAGTTTGAATTTTACCAGCGGTCACCGGTAACACCGGTTACACCGGTAACACCGGTTACCGCCGGTAACCGCCGAAATTTCGGTGAGAAATTTTTCACTGGTGCACGCTATAACGGACAACATTGTACAGGGTGATGGCATCCACCAGAGAACCGATCAAATGTTCCAATATCGATGTATAAGAGTGGAAAGTACAGGCAGTAAAATGTCAAATTGGCTATAACCGAAAATCCTAACGTATCCAAATAGAACGAAGGAATATTGACAACAGTATGTTACATGTAATAAAACCGATTACATGGAGAAGCAATGTGACTGTTCTTGTTCTTAATATACAGGTAGTAGTGGAATCAGGCAGCACATCAACTTGATAGCATGTCAATGTCATGCGCATTGATGTGTTCAAACTTTAAACCGAAGCATTCAAATAAAACTATGCTCATTCCTCTAATATCTGTGCCACTGCGTAAGCAGCAGGAAGGAAAAAATGAGCAAAAATTAGGCTGTTTCGTATGCAATAATTTTTGGGACTACTACATGTAGCACAGGGGTCGAGGATGAAGTGTAAACATCTAATTAGCAGTTTCCGTACTTTCCTCCGTATGCTTCGTCGGTGTTGGCGTCGTGCTCGGCAATAGAGTCGTGGTGACGACGGCGGTGGCGGCGGAGTTCATTATTCGTCCTTTTCGCCGTCTTCTTCATCGGCGTGGGTGTGGGTGTCTGTGTCGAGCTCGCTAACAGAATCGTGACCGTGTAGGTATTTTTGATTTCTGTCCTTTTTCCTCATTTTTTCTTCGTGTGCTTCGTTTTGGCAGCTTGTTTGTTGATTCATCTACGTGTTTATCTTGCAGATCTGGGCTTTGTTTGTAGGCATATATTTGAAGTTAGGGTTTGATTCATCCTGTTCGTCACTGTGATTTCTAGGGGCGAGACAAGGTCTTTGTATTATTGCTCTTTTGGATCTGTCTGGATCTCACGTTTTTTATTTTTCTGTTTGGTAGTTGTGGTGCATGTTGTTGCCTGTAATGCATGTTCGTTGCCTGTATGCCTTTTATGGTCTATGCATGTTCGTTGCTAGAGTGGATGATTAGTGCTTTTGTTTTTTTTCTTCGAGATGATAGTTTGGTTTGTTGCTATAGTGGATGAAAATTGGCTTTACCAAATTTTCGTTGGTAGTACCAAATTTGGCAACAAACCAAATTGTAGCCAAATTTTATGGGCATTACCAATATTTGGTGTGACCAAATTTTTTAAGGACATGCCACATATTGGAACCAAAACAAACACTGGCCAAATTTTCTTGGTATTACCAAATTTTGGTATAGCTAGTTAGGGTAAAGAACCAAACATGCCCTATATTTTTTTTTTGTTAAGCTCTTGTACTTGAAATGAAAGTTTGGTGTGGATCTTCTCATAGATGGATCAAGTTTATTCAATTTACTGTGTTTCTCAGATATGTGTAGAGGTTTGATAAAAGGAAGTGTATATTAAATAGGTGTTCATGGAAGATGCTTTTGCGTTTTTAGGTGACGTCATCACTACCGTCAGCTTTGCCTCGTGACGTTTTACGTCGTGCTCCCATCGTTTTCTCCGAAGCACCACCGGTTCGCCAAAAGCCTTGTCTACGGTGACGATCACAGACGCCGCGACTCCGCGCCACGTTCTCGTCGAACCTTGTCTTTGCTTTCGCTTATAATCGAGTACCGCGTGCTCCCAACCACCCTTTTCAAATCGCGCCAACCACTCTCTAACTCCTCCTGTTTGACCGGATTTCGTCAACGGCCGCGCACTCTAAAGCTCCTTTCACGGGATGCGCCGCCATCGAAGGTCCTCTGTCCGAGCCACCACCACCGTTGGAATCATCGCTGTCGTTCTTCACCATGCTACCTCGCTTTGTCAAGCATCGCCGAGCTTTGTCGCCTCTGCGCTGCGCCATCTTCGACCGCCGCCGCCACCGCTTCCTCCTCTCGCCGCCGTTCGCCGTC
Organism: Phyllostachys edulis; assembly: GCA_036346405.1. NCBI lineage: Eukaryota > Viridiplantae > Streptophyta > Magnoliopsida > Poales > Poaceae > Phyllostachys > Phyllostachys edulis. The sequence continues at coordinate 56,834,601 of CM070566.1, forward strand.
CACCAACCTCTTTCGGCCTCTCTCTCAGTCTTGGTGAGCTTCCCGTGCTCTGTTCTCCCTCATGTTCCTTTCGACCACGCTGTGTAGTTGAACACTCCTTCGACCAGGTAGTCATAACTCCTTCGACTAAGTAGTCGTAACTCCTTCCGAGAGCCCGTTTTCCTTCGTCCGAGCTCCGATTCGAGTGATTCAAATTTCTAAATTTGTATAAATTCAGTGCCTTTCTTTTGGTTTTAATTTCGTAATTTTTGGATATTATTTGGATTTTTCGTATTTATTTGGCTCTTTTCGCACATGTAGATTCCGGCTTCTGTGAAGAATTCCTGGAATCATCTACCGAAGCATCTCAAGCCTTCAACAGAGGCAAGCTGTAGACCTTTGATCATGTCGTACCTATTTTATAAAACTATATTGATTTATATCAACATGCATTGCTAAATTTATAATAAATACTTTCGGGAATAGTTAAATGCCTAATTGCCATTATGCCTCGTATAATTGCTATTGACATGTACCCTTGAATGACATAAATCCTTGGACATTGTAGGATGGGTTATTTTAGTTGGACATATTGTAATACCGATATGGGTATCGTATTATGCTTAGCCATGCCTAGTCGCGACGGGATTCATGATCACATATTCATAATGATTAATCTTGACTTAATGATATATGAAATTTGTGGCAGAGCCACTGTTATTAAAAGTTGTTGTGCCATGGCAAGGGTTGTCATTTGGTCGGATTGAACCAAAAATAATTTCATACTCAGGCGAATGATCGTACAGTAAAGGAGGTGCGGGAAGCACTTTGTGTTCAATGGCATATCAATGAGTAGTTCTCAAGAATGTAGCTATGAATTAGGTGCATACATGCAGCTGTAATATTATATATTCATAAACGTACATAATTTTAGTTTTTCTTATGCATTTTTTTGGCATTTCTATTTTTTATGTTGGCTTCACTTTTTCTTAGTAGACTGGGTTTCTTTGGGAGTGGATGTATAAGTTTTCATTTTTTTGGTCACGGGTTAGAACCTAATGTTATATCCCGTTTTAATTAAGAGAAATAGAAAATGGATTAGAAAATGTAATTATTTATCATAAAAAGGAAAAGAGGGGTTAGAGGGAGGTTGTGGGTCACCGGCCCAAGGCCCACCCGCGTTGGTGTGGATTTCAACTTGAGAAAGGGGTCGGACTCCTAGTGCATAAAAGGAGGGAAGTGGGGGGAGCCAAACCCTAGCTGCCCCTACCCTTTTGCCACATGCTGCCCTGCGCCTCCGCTCTTGCCTTGCGCCAGCCGCCCCTGCATGAAGGTAGCTCTTCTCTACTACCGATTCTTTTTCCTGCCGCTTGCATGCATTTGTTCCTCCTGTGCTTGCTTCTCCGCATCTGCATGATGTGCTTTTTTAGCCCTGCCGACTGCATGTAGTAAAAATAATGTGCTTGCCCATTTGATCGATCGTAGACACAAAGGTCGATGTGACAAAAGGGGCAGAGGACCCGACCAGATTAATTAGCTGTAATTAAACTAAATATTGATTAGTATTAGTTAATTAGTTCTAATTATTTAGTTGTAATTAATTAGTCATAATTAGTTAGTCATAATCAATTTAACCGTAATTAATTTAGTCGTAATTAATTTAGTCGTGAACAATTAACCGTAATTAATTTAGTCATAACTAATTATTTATAATTAATTAGTCGTAATTAATTATTTAGTCATAATCAATTTAATCGTAATTAATTAGATTATGAGAGAAGTCCCTCCCGAGAGCGCAGACAAGAGAAGTCCCTCTCCGGAGAGGGGACGAGAGGGTCCGCGCACTGCGTGGCATGAACGAGGAAATATGTAAATGCTGTCGGCGAGTCCATGATGTCATTTTTTGTTTTGATCTCTGAGAGAATTAGATTTGATATTTCATGTGCAAATAGTGTCATTTAAATCAAAAATCGGAATCCCAATATCACATCATCCGGGGAATCCCAAAGGGAATAAAAAATTAAGCGAAACTCACCATGCTTTGCTCTGCTCTAGTAGCACTGCGTGCCTTTCCGCACTGCTCGTTTGGTGGCGCCCGTGCCACGTCATAGGTCGGCGCCACACCAATCTGTCCAAAAGAGGCTTAACAACATGGCACCAACTAGGTCCACACCACGACAAAGGAGTCCTCCCTATCGGATCTTTATTCCTTCCTTCCATGTATCTGCTCTCTGACATTCCCTCCTGACCAAATCAATGTTGCCAGAAAGCGAAGGACAAACAAGCCAATCATTGTACGCTTAGATCATGTTAACCTTTTAGTTTGTTGCCCCCTTTCGAACCCCTGAATGCTTGTACGCACAAAGCGACTTGGTCTAAGTGCGTTGTACTACAATACTACATGGATCAACATTAAAAAATCCAACACCAAATCCAAATGTGCATTTCTCTTTAAACAAACCCAACCGGAGAAACATGCACCATATTCGTCAAACATGGTTCCACGTCATGACGTATTTGAACTTTTCAAAGACCATCTAAGGAGAAACGACCGGCTCATGGTATACCCTGTCGCAACCCTAGTCCATCAAGCTCAGCAAAGGCTACCGGTTTTTAGCGGAGAGGTTTTTGACAAAATGGAGGTGAAATACTAAAGAGCATGAACATCAACATCTTTAAGGAAGAGTAGTTGGAGAAGATGACAAATAATTACAGAACTATCATTGGAGATGGTGCCTTGGCGAGGTCTTCATAGGAACCATTATTGATGACAACCAATGAGTTGTCGTGAAATGCTCCATCGCAAAGGCGAGGAACAACGAAGCAAGGAAGATTTCACATAAGAGATCAAGATCCAACCGGATCACCACACGAATCTAGTCCGCTTCGTCGGTTGTTGCACGGAGATAGACGTTCCCACTTGGTCTTGAGTTAATCCCCAAAGAAAGCCTCGATCGTGTGCTTCATGGACTCGAAAAGCATATTCTCGCCGCAAGCACATGTGGACATCGCTATTGGCTCGCAAAAGCTCTCACCTATATGCACTCACGTGCTAGTCAAAATATTCTTCATGGTGATGTCAAATCTAGCAACATTCTCCTCGATGACAACCTCAAACCAAAGGTCTCAGACTTTGGGTCATCTAGGCATGAGCAAATAACTAGGTATAACAAGTGATCCGTGATGGGGGATATGAAGTACATAGATCCCGTATACATTAAGACATATGATTTCACCCAGAAAAGCGATGTCTACAGCTTTGGAGTTGTGGCTCTTGGAGCTCATAACCCAGAAGAAGTCCAAGTACGATGGGAGCAATAGTCTTTCGATAAAACAGGAAGGGAGATGAATGACCAAGAGATCTTGTCTCCCGCTCAACCTCACTACATGGAGTGCCTCGATAGGATTAGCGAAATCGCGAACCACTGTCTCAAAGAAGATGCCTGTCGGTGTTTTAGAACCAAACTTACGTAAAGATTGTTTGATTCGGGGGTTCCTCTAGGCTCGAAATCACACAGAGATGGAGACACGGGGATTTTTATACAGGTTCGGGCCTTCTCTTGGGAGAATAACAACCCTACTCCTGTGTGTATGTATTGAGTATGCTGGATTACAAAGTGGAGTCAAGGACTAGAGTATTGTGCTTCTAATCTTATGTGTTTCGTCCCAATGTTCTGTTGATCCATGCCTTTTATATCACCTCCGGAGTGCACCGTTGGATCTTCGGAATAAAAGTCTCCTTAATGCGCCAGATCGTGGAGCTATTTCTGGGAGTTATTACGGGGGTTTTAATGTTCCCACATCGCCAGGCAATTATCATCATAACAGGGGGTTAAGTCGTGCTGTTATTTCAGGAAATAACAGCGTAATTGATTACTCGTATCCTGGGATACGGCGTATGATATTCCTTTATCGACTAGGCCCACATGTCTATGAATCTTATCGACTGAGGACTGGTCGTAGAAAGGCTTACGACTTGTTGGTGGTCGTAGGAGAGCCTACAACCACGGATTAATCGTAGTAGAGCTTACGATTATGGGATAGTCGTAGGAGGGCTTACGACTATGGGGTAGTCGTAGGAAGACCCACGACTACAGGGTGGTCGTAGAAGGACTTGCGACCTTCAGCTTCTCCCTTAAGAATATTAAGGGGTATAGTCAAGAGTTATATGACGTCATTAATACCCATAATACGAATTATGGATATATAATAAAATAAGGATTGTTATATCCTCGCCAATGCCATTGATAGACCAACTATAGTATAGGTGGTGGAGCAACTTAACCGAGTGAAATTAAGAGCCCACGAGGCCGAAATTATGGGCTAGGGCACGTAGAACAACTTAAGCCAAGCGGTGGGGCTTGTGCCCTCGACTCTACGGCTCAAGGTATTCTCAGAGCACCCCAAAGATAGCCGCACTTAGGTAGGCTACCCTGGTTTTAGCAGAGAGTTTTTCCGACAGAAATGGCGGTGAAATACTAAAGAGCATGAATATCAACATCTTAACGGAAGAGCAGCTGGAGAAGATGACAAATAACTACAGCACCATCATTGGAGATGGTGCCTTTGGTGAGGTCTTCATGGGAACCGTTTTTGACGACAACAAATGAGTTGCCATGAAATGCTCCATCGCAAAAGGCGAGGAACGACGCAACAAGGAAGATTTCACGCAAGAGATCAAGATCCAACTTCGGATCAGTAGCACGAATCTGTTCCGGCTCGTCGGTTGTTGCCTGGAGATAGACGTTCCCAGGTTGGACTTCAAGTTGTTCCCCAAAGAAAGCCCTGACCTTGTGCTTCATGGACCCGAAAAGCATATTCTCTCGTCGTCGGCACGCTTGGACAACGCTATTGGCTCTGCAGAAGCTCTCACCTATATGCACTCACGTGATATTCAAAAGATTCTTCATGGTGATGTCAAATCTTGCAACATTCTCCTCGATGACAACCTCAAACCAAAGGTCTCAGACTTTGGGTCATCTAAGCATGAGTTAATAACTCGGTATAATTAGTGGTCTGTGATGGGGATATGAATTACATAGACCCCGTATACATTAAGACAAGGTGATTTCACGGAGAAAAGTGATGTCTACAACTTCGGAGTTGTGCCCTTATGGCTCATAACCCGAAGAATCCCAAATACGATGGGAGCAATACCCTTCGATGAATTTTCTTAAGTCTTACACTGACGAGGCTACAAGAAGGAAGATGAATGACCAAGAGATCTTGTCTCCCGCTCAGCCTCACTACATGGAGTGCCTTGATAGGTTTAGCGAAATCACGACCTAGTGTCTCAAAGAAGATGTTGAAGATAGACCAACTGTGGCATAGGTGGTGGGGCAACTTAACCTAGTAAAATTAAGAGCCAACAAGTTCAAAATTATGGGCTAGGGCACATGAAGCAACTAAATCCAAGCGGGGAGGGCTAGTGCCCTATCTACTCTACTACGGCTCATGGTATACCTTGTAGTACCCCAGTCAGTGCGCTTAGGAATGCTACCGCTGGTTTCAGCAGAGAGGTTTTTTTTGACAAAATGGCGGTGAAATAGTAAAGAGCATGAACATCAACATCTTTACGGAAGAGCAGCTGGATAAGATGACAAATAACTACAACACCATCATTGGAGATGCTGCCTTCGGCAACATCTTCATGGGAAACATTATTGATGACAACCAATGACTTGACGTGAAATTCTCCATCGCAAATGGCGAGGAACGACGCAGCAAGGAAGTTTTCGTGCAAGAGATCAAGATCCAACTTCGAATTAGCCCCACGAATCTGGTCCAGCTCGTCGGTTGTTGCCTGGAGACAAACGTTCCCAGGTTGGTCTTCGAGTTTATCCACAAAGGAAGCCTCGACCGTGTGCTTCATGGACCAAAAAAGCATATTCTCTCACTGCCGGCATGCTTGGACATCGCTATTGGCTCCGCAGAAGCTCTCACCTATATGCATGCATGTGCTAGTCAAAAGATTCTTCATGGTGATGTTAAATCTGGCAACATTCTCCTCGATGACAACCTCAAAGCAAAGGTCTCAGACTTTGGGTCCTCTAAGCATGAGTTAATAACTAGGTATAACAAGTGGTCCATGATGGGGGATATGTATTACATAGACCCCGTATACATTAAGATAGATGATTTCACAGAGAAAAGCGATGTCTACAGCTTTGTAGTTGTGCTCTTGGAGCTCATAACCTAGAAGAAGCCCAAGTACAATGGGATCATTAGCCTTTCGATTAACCTTGTTAAGTCTTACAAGGACGAGGGTACAAGAATGGAGATGAATGACCAAGAGATCTTGTCTCCCGCTTAGCCTCACTACATGGAGTGCCTTGATAGGTTTAGCGAAATCGTGGTCCACTGACCCAAAGAAGATGTTGTTCATAGACCAACTATAGCACAGGTGGTGGAGCAACTTAACCGAGTGAAACTAAGAGCCCGCGAGGCCGAAATTATGGGCTAGGGCACGTAGAGCAACTCAATCCAAGCGGGGGGCTTGTGCCCCTACCTACTGCCGGCTCAAGGTATTCTCCGCAGCACCCCTAGTCTAGCCACACTCAGACAGGCTACCCTGGTTTTAGCAGAGAGTTTTTTTTTTGACAAAAATGGTGGTGAAATACTAAAGAGCATGAATATCAACACCTTAACGGAGGAGCAGCTAGAGAAGATGACAAATAACTACAGCACCATCATTGGAGATGGTGCCTTCGGTGAGGACTTCATCGGAACCGTTATTAATGAGAACCAACCCATCGCAAAAGGCGAGGAACGATGCAGCAAGGAAGATTTCGTGCAAGAGATCAAGATCCAACTTCGGATCTGTAGGATTACGGGTAGGCTACGATAGCACAAAACAAAAATTCTACTACACAACCAAGGAACCTCCGCTAGTAATAGATCATGAGATTACCACTAGACACGCTGACTCGTAGCGGAAGTAGAGTCAATGTAGCCAGTTGATGCAGTAGTAGTCGTACTCACCGTACGTCTTCTCCTCCTGCTCCTGTGATCGTCACAAGTTGCAGATCGTCCTAGTGATGATGCTTCGCAGCAACACCTCCAAGGTATCCACACATACGGGGCAGGGACACCACACGCTGGAGTGTTAGCGTCGGTGGCGTGGTATTATTTAAGGAAGGCGTGGCTATTAGGTTTTGGGAATTCTTCAAAAAGCTCTGATCACCCCATGCCACCGTCCCTCTATATATAGGCATCCAAATGATGGGTCTCAAACTTGAGGCCCATTAGGAACTCGTGGTCTGCAAGAATTTGGATCACCATCCAAATCAAATCCTAGCCCTTTAAGTGTGACCCTATAGGTTCATGTGTAATCTGTTGTGACTCGGAAACTCTTTTTCGACCACGAGTTGTTAACGGTACTTAGCAGGACATAACGATTCCTGAACACACATAGAATATATCGGACGAACCTCAATGCAACATGATCCACGACTAGCTCGTATCTAGTCGCAACCAGTCCATATTTAGTTACGACCAGGACGTAACTCCTTACGACGATTAATACTTAATTACGACCGATTCAGAACTCCTTCACGACCGATTAGTGATTATGTTCGAGCGATCTCACGACCAGCTCGTATCTCCATATGACCATTCGTGACTATATTCGACCGATCTCGACCAGCTTGTATCTCCATACGATCGATTCAGATCTGGTCGAACCGACGACTTTGCTTGTGTATTCTCCCTTTGCCTCACGACATCCGGTTAAACTCTAGGTGAGATAATTTATCATCCATGGACTGCTCAATACTTTCTCGATCAAATGTCAAATAACTTCATGTGGTCGACACTTCGACCACTAGTGGCATGGCCATGCACTTTATTTGTCTGACCACAATGAGGGGCCAAGAGATATCTCTCCTGTTATGAAAGGAGGGGCAAATCCCATATCCGACCAGTCATATTCCTCCGCATGTTTCATAGTATACCCGAAAGCTACCTTTATAACTACCCAGTTACGGAGTAGCGTTTGGCAACCCCCCAAAGTACTATTACATATGTAGAAAACCATGCTGATCTTAGGTCTAAGGATTATATATCATCATTGCTTGAGATCAACTGATGACACATGAAATCATAACAATCTCAACAACATCTCAAGGTGGGTCAAACCAACAACATGTTCGATAACATGTGTCCATATTATTGGTTTTATATCTCCATATCTATGACCAGGAAACATAGTCATCAACCAATACATATGATAGTTTATTCATATGTGTTCTCATATGTTTCCGACTAGGGAACATTTAAGAATAATCATCGCAGAAATACAGAGTTTCACAATCAAGTCATGTACTTGTTAATAAATATTAACAATATTATTCCAGGAACAAGATAACATATCATCCAATATGATAAACATAACGAAATATAATCATCTCTATGATTGCCTCTAGGGCATATTTCCAACAGGATCAACCACACGAATCTAGTCTGGCTCGTCAGATGTTGCCTGGAGACAAACGTTCCCAGGTTGGTCTTCGAGTTGATCCCCAAAGGAAGCCTCAACCTTGTGCTTCATGGACTCGAAAATCATATTCTCTCGCTGTCGGAACGCTTGGACATCGCTATTGGCTCCGCAAAAGCTCTCACCTATATGCACTCACGTGCTAGTCAAAAGATTCTTCATGGTGATGTCAAATCCGACAACATTCTCCTCGATGACAACCTCAAACCAATGGTCTCAGACTTTGGGTCATCTAAACACGAGTTAATAACTAGGTATAACATGTGGTTTGTCATAGGGGATATGAACTACATAGACCTCATATACATTAAGACATATGATTTCATAGAGAAAAGCGATGTCTATAGCTCTGGAGTTGTGCTCTTGGAGCTCATAACCCAGAAGAAGCCCAAGTACGATGGGAGCAATAGCCTTTCGATGAACTTTCTTAAGTCTTACAAGGACAAGGGTACAAGAAGGGAGATGAATGACCAAGAAATCTCGTCTCCCGCTTAGCCTCACTACATGGAGTGCCTCGACAGGTTTAGCGAACTCATGGTCCAATGTGTCAAAGAAGATGTTGATGATAGACCAACTATTGCCCAGGTGGTGGAGCAACTTAACCGAGTGAAATTAAGAGCCCGTGATGCCGAAATTATGGGCTAGGGCACGTAGAGCAACTCAAGCCAAGCGGGGGTGTTGTGCTCCTACCTCATCTTGGCTCATGGTATTCCCTATAAAACCCCCAGAATAGCCACGCTCAGGCACGCTACCGCTAGTTTTAGCAGAGAGTTTTTCCGACAAAAAATGGCGGTGAAATACTAAAGAGCATGAGCATCAACACCTTTACGGAAGTGCAGCTGGAGAAGATGACAAATAACTACAACACCATCATTGGAGATGTTTCCTTTGGTGAGGTCTTCATGGGAACCATTATTGACGACAACCAATGAGTTGCTGTGAAACGCTCCATCACAAACGGCGAGGAACGGCGCAGCAAGGAATATTTCGTGCAAGAGACCAAGATCCAACTTCGGATCAGCCACACGAATCAGGTCTGGCTCGTCGGTTGTTGCCTGGAGACAGACGTTCGCAGGTTGGTCTTCGAGTTGATCCCCAAAGGAAGCCTCAACCGTGTCCTTCATGGACCCAAAAAGCATATTCTCTCGCTGCCGGCATGCTTGGACATCGCTATTGGAGCAATAGCCTTTCGAACAACTTTGTTAAGTCTTACATGGATGAGGGTACAAGACGGGAGATGAATGACCAAGAGATCTTGTTTCCCGCACAGCCTCGCTACATGCAGTGCCTCGACAGGTTTAGCGAAATCGCGGTCCAGTCTCTCAAAGAAGATGTTGATGATAGGTGAACTATGCAACAGGTGGTCGAGCAACTTAACCTAGTAAAATTAAAAGCCTGCGAGCACGAAATTATGGGCTTGGGCACATGGAGCAACTCAAGCCAAGCCAGCCTTGTATGTGAGAAGTGGAGGGCTTGTGCCCCTACCACGATCGCTCACTATATTCCCTATAGCACCCCTAGTCTAGCTACAACACCATCATTAGAGATGGTGCCTTCATTTAGGTCTTCATGGGGAACCATTATTGACGACAACCTGTAGGATCGTTAATGACAATCAGAGGGGGTGAATGATTGTATAAGATTTTTCTACCTTAACTTTCACGGTACTTGAATCAAGAACAGTAGCACCTCTCGAAAATTCGCAATCAAACCACAGCGGTACTTGTTTTCTCACGAAGCAGGAATTCTTGTAGATCGGCGGACAAAAATCAACGAATGAATAAATGCAACACCACATGCAGGTGAGCCAATTGACGATGGACAGCACTCAACCAACATAGATTAACTCCATGCCAAAGAAGTGATGGCGTGCAAAGAAGAACACGGATCACATCTCACGCACAAGTACACGACCAATTTCGGTGACAATCAATGCATCAAACTCATCACACACCAAACAAAAAGGTCAAGCTACTTCATGCTAAATCACCAACCTCCAGTACTTAATACATGCAACATTAATGCCCAAAAGAAAATCTATCACAAGCGTACCTCCATAGCTCCAACACGCATTATCCATCTTTGATCTCCACATGCCCCAACTCGAGCCCGACCGTCTCCTCCAAAGATCAATGACCCTCGGACCATGACTTCAAGACTAAGCCATCTCCGGTCATCGCCGTGAGACAACGATCCTCCGAAGTTACCCCGCATATGGAAAGACCGAAACAACATATTTCCCTAGCACAAGTTCTTTCCAACTTGATCGACATAAGTCCACACACACAACACACCTCAAATAACATCAAGACCTTCATCAACTAAAATAAACTAGACCTAGCCACATGGTCTAACACAACCGACGAGTTCTTGGTGAAACGCCCATCGCAAAAAGGCGAGGAACGACGCAACAACGAAGATTTCGTGCAAGAGATCAAGATCCAACCGTAGACGACCACACGAATCTGGTCTGGCTCGACAGTTGTTTCCTGGAGACAGACGTTCCCTGGTTGGTCTTCGAGTTGATCCGCAAAGGAAGCCTCGACCGTGTGCTTCATGGACCCGAAAAGCAAATTATCTTGCTGCTGGGACGCTTGAACATCGCTATTGGCTCTGCAGAACTCTCACCTATATGCACTCACGTGCTAGTCAAAAGAATCTTCATGGTGATGTCTAATCTGGCAATATTCTCCTCAATGACAACCTCAAAACAAAGGTCTCAGACTTTGGGTCATCTAAGCACGAGTTAATGACTGGGTATAACAACTGGTCCGTGATGGGGGATATGAATTACATAGACCCCGTATACATTAATACATGTGATTTAATGGTGAAAAGCGATGTCTATAGCTTTGGAGTTGTGCTCTTGGAGCTCATAACCCAGAAAAGCCCAAGTACGATGTTAGCAATAACCTTTCAATGAACTTTGTTAAGTTTTACAAAAACGAGGGTACAAGAAGTGAGATGAATGACCAAGACATCTTGTCTCCTGCTCAGCCTCACTACATGGAGTGCCTCGACAGATTTAGCGAAATCGTGGTCCAGTGTCTCAAAGAAGATGTTGATGATAGACCATCTATAGCACAGGTGGTGGAGCAACTTAACTTAGTAAAATAAAGAGCCCGTGAGGCCAAAATTATGGGCTAGGGCATGTGGAGCAACTCAAGCCAAGCGGGGGGTTGTTGTGCCCCCTACCTATGGCCGGCTCGTGGTAATCCCCGTAGCAACCCTAGTCTAGCCACGCTCAGGCATGCTACCGCTGGTTTTAGCAGCGAGTTTTTTTTTGACAAAAATGGCGGTGAAATACTAAAGAGCATGAGAATCAACATGTTTATGGAAGAGTAGCTGGAGAAGATGACAAATAACTACAACACCGTCATTGGAGATGGTGCCTTCCGTGAGGTTTTCATGGGAACCATTACTGACGACAAACAATGAGTTGCCGTGAAACGCTCCATCGCAAAAGGCGAGGAACGGCACAACAAGGAAGATTTCGTACAAGAGATCAAGATGAAACTTTGGATCAGCCACACGAATCTGGTCCGGCTTGTCGGTTGTTGCCTGGAGACAGACATTCCCAGGTTGGTCTTCAAGTTGATCCCCAAAGGATGCCTCGACTGTGTCCTTCATGGACCCAAAAAGCATATTCTCTCACTGTCGGCACGCTTGGACATCGCTATTGGCTCCGCAGAAGCTCTCACCTATATGCACTCACGTGCTAGCCAAAAGATTCTTCATGGTGATGTCAAATCCGACAACATTCTCCTCGATGACAACCTCAAACCAAAGGTCTCAAACTTTGGGTCATCTAAGCACGAGTTAATAACTAGGTATAACAAGTGGTCCGTGATGGTGGATATGAATTACATAGACCCCGTATACATTAAGGCATGTGATTTCACGGAGAAAAGTGATGTCTACCGCTTTGGAGTTGTGGTCTTGGAGCTCATAACCTAGAAGAAGCCCAAGTACGATCGGAGCAATAGCCTTTCAATGAACTTTGTTAAGTCTTACATGGACGAGGGTACAAGAAGGGAGATGAATGACCAAGAGATCTTGTCTCCCGCTCAGCCTTACTACATTGAGTGCCTTGATAGGTTCAGCGAAATTGCGGTCCAGTGTCTCAAAGAAGATGTTGATGATAGACCTGGTGGAGCAACTTAAGGTAGTAAAATTAAAACCCCGCGAGCATGAAATTACTGGCTTGGGCAAGTAGGGCAACTCAAGCCAAGCAGGGGGGGGGGCTTTTGCCCCCTACCTTTAGCTGGCTCAAGGTATTCCCCGTAGCACCACTAGTCTAGCTACATCACCATCATTGGAGATGGTGCCTTCATTTAGGTCTTCATGGGAACCATTATTGACGACAACCAACGAGTTTCCGTGAAACGCACCTTCGCAAAAGGAGAGGAACGACGCAACAAGGTAGATTGCACGCAAGATATCAAGATCCAACTTCGGATCACCAGACGAATCTGTTTTGGCTCGTCGGTTGTTGCCTAGAGACGACGTTCCTGTGTTGGACTTGAGTTGTTCCCCAAAGGAAGCGTCAACCGTGCCCTTCATGGAACTAAAAAGCATATTCTCCCGTAGCCGGCACGCTTGGGCATCGCTATTGGCTCCGTAGAAGCTCTCACCTATATGTACTCACGTGCTAGCCAAAAGATTCTTCATGGTGATGTCAAATCCGGCAACATTCTCCTCGTTGACAACCTCAAACCAAATGTCTCAGACTTTGGGTCATCTAGGCACGAGTTAATAACTATGTATAACAAGTGGTCTGTGATGGGGGATATGAAATACATAGACCCCGTATACATTAAGACAGGTGATTTCATGGAGAAAAGTGATGTCTACAGCTTTGGAGTTGTGCTCTTGGAGCTCATAACCCAGAAGAAACCCAAGTACGATTGGAGCAATAGCCTTTTGATGAACTTTGTTAAGTCTTACATGGACGAGGGTACAAGAAGGGAGATGAATGACCAAGAGATCTTGTCTCCTGCTCAGCCTCACTACATGGAGTGCCTCGACAGGTTTAGCGGAATCGTGGTCCAGTGCCTCAAAGAAGATGTTGATGATAGACCAACTATGGAACAGGTGGTGGAGCAACTTAAGCTTGTAAAATTAAAAGCCCACGAACACGAAATTATGGGCTAGGGCACATAGAGCAACTCAAGCCAAGTGGGGGAGGTTCGCCTTACCTACGACTGGCTCAAGGTATTCCCCGTAGCACTCCTAGTCTAGCTACAGCACCATCGTTGGAGATGGTGCCTTCATTTAGGTCTTTGTGGGAACCATTATTGACGACAACCGACGAGTTGCTGTGAAATGCTCCTTCGCAAAAGGCGAGGAACGACACAACAAGGAAGATTTCGGGCAAGAGATCAAGATCCTAATTCAGACCAGCGACACGAATCTGGTCCAGCTCATCAGTTGTTGCCTGGAGACAGACGTTCCCTGGTTGGTCTTCAAGTTGATCCCCAAAGGAAGCCTCAACCATGTGCTTCATGGACCCGAAAAGCATATTCTCTCACTGCTGGCACGCTTGGACATCGCTATTGGCTCTGTAGAACTCTCACCTATATGCACTCGCGTGCTAGTCAAAAGATTATTCATGGTGATGTCAAAATCAGCAACATTCTCCACGATGACAACCTCAAACCAAAGGTCTTAGACTTTGGGTCATCTAAGCACATGTTAATAACTAGGTATAACAAGTGGTCCGTGATGGGGGATATGTATTACATAGACCCCGTATACATTAAGACATGTGATTTCTTGGAGAAAAGCGATGTCTACAGCTTCGGAGTTGTGCTCTTGGAGCTTATAACCCAGAAGAAGCCCAAGTACGATGGGAGCAATAGCCTTTCGATGAACTTTGTTAAGTCTTGCATGGACGATGGTACAAGAAGGGAGATGAATGACCAAGAGATCTTGTCTCCCGCTCAGCCTCACTACAAGGAGTGCCTCGACAGGTTTAGCAAAATCGTGGTCCAGTATCTTAAAGAAGATGTTGATCATAGACCAACTATAGCATTGGAGGTGGAGCAACTTAACTGAGTGAAATAAATAGCCCGCGAGGCCAAAATTATGGGCTAGGGCACGTAGAGCAACTCAAGCCAACCAGGGGGGCTTGTGCCCCCTACATTTGGCCGACTCATGGTATTCCCCATAGCATTCCTAGTCTGGCCGCTCTTAGGCAGGCTACCGCTAGTTTTAGCAGAGAGTTTTTTTCGACAAAAATGACGGTGAAATACTAAAGAGCATGAGCATCAACATCTTTACGGAAGAGCATCCGGAGAAGATGACAAATAACTACAGAACCATCATTGGAGATGGTGCCTTCGGTGTGGTCTTCATGGGAGCCATTATTGACGACAAACAATGAGTTGCCGTGAAATGCTCCATCGCAAAAGGCGAGGAACGACGCAGCATGGAAGATTTCGTGCAAGAGATCAAGATCCAACTTCGGATTAGCTACACGAATCGGGATCATCAGTTGTTGCCTGGAGACAGACACTCCCAGGTTGGTCTTTGTGTTGATCCCCAAAGGAAGCATCGATCGTGTCCTTCATGGAACCGAAAAGCATATTATCACGCTACCAGCACGCTTGGCCATCGCTATTGGCTCCGCAGAAGCTCTCACCTATATGCACTCATGTGCTAGTCAAAAGATTCTTCATGGTGATGTCAAATCCAGCAACATTCTCTTTGTGCGGGAACCCGGTGTGCGGGAACTGGGCGACGGCGGGGTGCGGGTGGTCGGGTGGAGCAAAGCCGAGGGGTGGAAGGAGGAGACGGTGTCTGGCGATGGTTCGAGAGAACATGGCGCTGAAGCGGCGGAGGGAAAGCGGAGGCGAGGCGTGGTGGTGGTGGTGCTCGCTTGGTGTAGGAGGAGCACTTGGCCAGTTTGGTGGTCGGGAAAGGGCGGGTTCGCCGAATGCGACCAACGAAGGAGAGAGAGAAACGAAGCGATTATCCGGGCGGGGCAATAAGAACATCTCTTTGTGGGTCGGGCCGAGCTGAGATGCGAACTTGTGGCCTATTCCATGGTAGGTAGTGTTTACACTTCAGAGGACCAAGCCCAATTGAACCCATAACTTCTACCGGTCGGGCCACCACAAGCTTCTCTCGTCTTCGTCTAGTCCGCTCCGCACGCCGCAGCAACTTGTCTCGCATCCCATGGCGCTCGTCGGAGAAGGGCAGAGATCCCGAGGATCGCCGGCGATTCCGCCGCAATCTCGCCCGAACAACTCACTCACTGGCTTCGCGAGGAAGTCGGCCCTGGAGCGTGTCCCCCGCTGCTGCGTACTCGAGGGGCGTAGGTCTGGCGTCTCTGGCGCTTCTCCATCACTGGGGGTTTTGTTCTTTGGGTCAGAGTATTTGGGTAATCTTGTTTCCAACTTTCCATTGTTCTATATTTTGAATTTTAGCTACGATGCTTGTCTTCTCTGGCAGTTCCCACATATTTCATCTTGTTTGTCTTCTGCAAAGTTTCCACATTTGATAGAGAAATATCAAAAAAATCTCATCCACCAAAGACGTCGTAGTCACTAGTCAGTCATCCTTGTTTATGGATCTAGCAAGTAGCAACTGTCACTGGTGATGCAGTACCTATCGAAAATTTTAAATACAAAGACTTGTAGAGTCAATAGCACTATGTGTCGACAACCAAAAGCTTGAGGCAAGACTTGTCAAGACTTCAGAATCCCTGACCCCCTGCTGCTGTGTGGTGATGTCTAACATTTTCTTGCTCTCTTAATGAAACTAGAAGGTGAAGCGTGCTTCGCCGAGCCGTTGCACCCGCCTGGCGTGTGCACGCCAGTAAAAAATTTCTTGGCTGGAAATTTTTTTCCGGGGCTGAAATTTTCAAAAACAGATTCGAAATTTTGGGATTTTTTTAAAAAAATCAAATTCGAACAAAATTCAAGCAAATTCGAATTTTTTTAGACAAAATTCATCAAAACCAAATTTTTTGGAGCAAGTTTGAATTTTACCAGCGGTCACCGGTAACACCGGTTACCGCCGGTAACCGCCGAAATTTCGGTGAGAAATTTTTCACTGGTGCACGCTATAACGGACAACATTGTACAGGGTGATGGCATCCACCAGAGAACCGATCAAATGTTCCAATATCGATGTATAAGAGTGGAAAGTACAGGCAGTAAAATGTCAAATTGGCTATAACCGAAAATCCTAACGTATCCAAATAGAACGAAGGAATATTGACAACAGTATGTTACATGTAATAAAACCGATTACATGGAGAAGCAATGTGACTGTTCTTGTTCTTAATATACAGGTAGTAGTGGAATCAGGCAGCACATCAACTTGATAGCATGTCAATGTCATGCGCATTGATGTGTTCAAACTTTAAACCGAAGCATTCAAATAAAACTATGCTCATTCCTCTAATATCTGTGCCACTGCGTAAGCAGCAGGAAGGAAAAAATGAGCAAAAATTAGGCTGTTTCGTATGCAATAATTTTTGGGACTACTACATGTAGCACAGGGGTCGAGGATGAAGTGTAAACATCTAATTAGCAGTTTCCGTACTTTCCTCCGTATGCTTCGTCGGTGTTGGCGTCGTGCTCGGCAATAGAGTCGTGGTGACGACGGCGGTGGCGGCGGAGTTCATTATTCGTCCTTTTCGCCGTCTTCTTCATCGGCGTGGGTGTGGGTGTCTGTGTCGAGCTCGCTAACAGAATCGTGACCGTGTAGGTATTTTTGATTTCCTGTCCTTTTTTCCTCATTTTTTCTTCGTGTGCTTCGTTTTGGCAGCTTGTTTGTTGATTCATCTACGTGTTTATCTTGCAGATCTGGGCTTTGTTTGTAGGCATATATTTGAAGTTAGGGTTTGATTCATCCTGTTCGTCACTGTGATTTCTAGGGGCGAGACAAGGTCTTTGTATTATTGCTCTTTTGGATCTGTCTGGATCTCACGTTTTTTATTTTTCTGTTTGGTAGTTGTGGTGCATGTTGTTGCCTGTAATGCATGTTCGTTGCCTGTATGCCTTTTATGGTCTATGCATGTTCGTTGCTAGAGTGGATGATTAGTGCTTTTGTTTTTTTTCTTCGAGATGATAGTTTGGTTTGTTGCTATAGTGGATGAAAATTGGCTTTACCAAATTTTCGTTGGTAGTACCAAATTTGGCAACAAACCAAATTGTAGCCAAATTTTATGGGCATTACCAATATTTGGTGTGACCAAATTTTTAAGGACATGCCACATATTGGAACCAAAACAAACACTTGGCCAAATTTTCTTGGTATTACCAAATTTTGGTATAGCTAGTTAGGGTAAAGAACCAAACATGCCCTATATTTTTTTTTTGTTAAGCTCTTGTACTTGAAATGAAAGTTTGGTGTGGATCTTCTCATAGATGGATCAAGTTTATTCAATTTACTGTGTTTCTCAGATATGTGTAGAGGTTTGATAAAAGGAAGTGTATATTAAATAGGTGTTCATGGAAGATGCTTTTGCGTTTTTAGGTGACGTCATCACTACCGTCAGCTTTGCCTCGTGACGTTTTACGTCGTGCTCCCATCGTTTTCTCCGAAGCACCACCGGTTCGCCAAAGCCTTGTACGCGGCTGACCGCGTACGCCGCCGCGACTCCCGCTCACGTTCCTCGTCGAACCTTGTGCTGCTTTCGCCTATAACTGAGTACCGCGTGCTCCCAACCACCCTTTTCAAATCGCTGCCAACCACTCTCTCTAACTCCTCCCTGTTTGACCGGATTTCGTCAACGACCGTGCACTACCGAAGCTCCTTCTCTACCGGACTGCGTCGCCATCGAAGGTCCTCTGTCCGAGCCACCACCACCGTTGGAATCATCGCTGTGCGTTCTTCACCATGCTACCCTCGCTTTTGCCGAAGCATCGCTGGAGCTTTGTCGCCTCCTGCGCCTGCGCCATCTTCGACCGCCGCCGCCACCGCTTCCTCCTCTCGCCGCCGTTCGCCGTCCACCAACCTCTTTCGGCCTCTCTCTCAGTCTTGGTGAGCTTCCCGTGCTCTGTTCTCCTCATGTTCCTTTCGACCACTGTTGTGTAGTTGAACACTCCTTCACTGTAGTCATAACTCCTTCGACTAAGTAGTCGTAACTCCTTCCGAGAGCCCGTTTTCCTTCGTCCGAGCTCCGATTCGAGTGATTCAAATTTCTAAATTTGTATAAATTCAGTGCCTTTCTTTTGGTTTTAATTTCGTAATTTTGGATATTATTTGGATTTTTCAGTATTTATTTGGCTCTTTTCGCACATGTAGATTCCGCTCGTGAAGAATTCACGAATCATCTATCAAGCATCTCAAGCCTTCAACAGAGGCAAGTCAGAGACCTTTGATCATGTCGTACCTATTTTATAAAACTATATTGATTTATATCAACATGCATTGCTAAATTTATAATAAATACTTTGGGAATAGTTAAATGCCTAATTGCCATTATGCCTCGTATAATTGCTATTGACATGTACCCTTGAATGACATAAATCCTTGGACATTGTAGGATGGGTTATTTTAGTTGGACATATTGTAATACCGATATGGGTATCGATTATGCTTAGCCATGCCTAGTCGCGACGGATTCATGATCACATATTCATAATGATTAATCTTGACTTAATGATATATGAAATTTGTGGCGAGCCACCGTTATTAAAAGTTGTTGTGCCATGGCAAGGGTTGTCATTTGGTCGGATTGAACCAAAAATAATTTCATACTCAAAGTAATGATAAATGACAAAGTAAAGGAGGCGGGAAGCACTTTGTGTTCAATGGCATATCAATGAGTAGTTCTCAAGAATGTAGCTATGAATTAGGTGCATACATGCAGCTGTAATATTATATATTCATAAACGTACATAATTTTAGTTTTTCTTATGCATTTTTTTGGCATTTCTATTTTTTATGTTGGCTTCACTTTTTCTTAGTAGACTGGGTTTCTTTGGGAGTGGATGTATAAGTTTTCATTTTTTTGGTCACGGGTTAGAACCTAATGTTATATCCCGTTTTAATTAAGAGAAATAGAAAATGGATTAGAAAATGTAATTATTTATCATAAAAAGGAAAAGAGGGGTTAGAGGGAGGTTGTGGGTCACCGGCCCAAGGCCCACCCGCGTTGGTGTGGATTTCAACTTGAGAAAGGGGTCGGACTCCTAGTGCATAAAAGGAGGGAAGTGGGGGGAGCCAAACCCTAGCTGCCCCTACCCTTTTGCCACATGCTGCCCTGCGCCTCCGCTCTTGCCTTGCGCCAGCCGCCCCTGCATGAAGGTAGCTCTTCTCTACTACCGATTCTTTTTCCTGCCGCTTGCATGCATTTGTTCCTCCTGTGCTTGCTTCTCCGCATCTGCATGATGTGCTTTTTTAGCCCTGCCGACTGCATGTAGTAAAAATAATGTGCTTGCCCATTTGATCGATCGTAGACACAAAGGTCGATGTGACAAAAGGGGCAGAGGACCCGACCAGATTAATTAGCTGTAATTAAACTAAATATTGATTAGTATTAGTTAATTAGTTCTAATTATTTAGTTGTAATTAATTAGTCATAATTAGTTAGTCATAATCAATTTAACCGTAATTAATTTAGTCGTAATTAATTTAGTCGTGAACAATTAACCGTAATTAATTTAGTCATAACTAATTATTTATAATTAATTAGTCGTAATTAATTATTTAGTCATAATCAATTTAATCGTAATTAATTAGCAGTATGAGAGAAGTCCCCTCCCCAGGAGCGCAGACAAGAGAAGTCCCCTCTCCAGGAGAGGGGACGAGAGGGTCCGCGCACCCGTGGCATGAACGAGGAAATATGTCGTCTGTCGGCGAGTCCGCAGTGTCATTTTTTGTTTTGATCTCTGGAGAGAATTAGATTTGATATTTCATGTGCAAATAGTGTCATTTAAATCAAAAAATCGGAATCCCAATATCACATCATCCGGGGAATCCCAAAGGGAATAAAAAATTAAGCGAAACTCACCATGCTTTGCTCTGCTCTAGTAGCACTGCGTGCCTTTCCGCACTGCTCGTTTGGTGGCGCCCGTGCCACGTCATAGGTCGGCGCCACACCAATCTGTCCAAAAGAGGCTTAACAACATGGCACCAACTAGGTCCACACCACGACAAAGGAGTCCTCCCTATCGGATCTTTATTCCCTTCCTTCCATGTATCTGCTCTCTGACATTCCCTCCTGACCAAATCAATGTTGCCAGAAAGCGAAGGACAAACAAGCCAATCATTGTACGCTTAGATCATGTTAACCTTTTAGTTTGTTGCCCCCTTTCGAACCCCTGAATGCTTGTACGCACAAAGCGACTTGGTCTAAGTGCGTTGTACTACAATACTACATGGATCAACATTAAAAAATCCAACACCAAATCCAAATGTGCATTTCTCTTTAAACAAACCCAACCGGAGAAACATGCACCATATTCGTCAAACATGGTTCCACGTCATGACGTATTTGAACTTTTCAAAGACCATCTAAGGAGAAACGACCGGCTCATGGTATACCCTGTCGCAACCCTAGTCCAGTCGCGCTCAGGCAGGCTACCGCTGGTTTTAGCGGAGAGGTTTTTTGACAAAATGGAGGTGAAATACTAAAGAGCATGAACATCAACATCTTTAAGGAAGAGTAGTTGGAGAAGATGACAAATAATTACAGAACTATCATTGGAGATGGTGCCTTCGGCGAGGTCTTCATGGGAACCATTATTGATGACAACCAATGAGTTGCCGTGAAATGCTCCATCGCAAAAGGCGAGGAACAACGAAGCAAGGAAGATTTCACATAAGAGATCAAGATCCAACTTCGGATCAGCCACACGAATCTAGTCCAGCTCGTCGGTTGTTGCCTGGAGATAGACGTTCCCAGCTTGGTCTTCGAGTTAATCCCCAAAGAACGCCTCGATCGTGTGCTTCATGGACTCGAAAAGCATATTCTCTCGCTGCCGGCACATGTGGACATCGCTATTGGCTCTGCAAAAGCTCTCACCTATATGCACTCACGTGCTAGTCAAAATATTCTTCATGGTGATGTCAAATCTAGCAACATTCTCCTCGATGACAACCTCAAACCAAAGGTCTCAGACTTTGGGTCATCTAGGCATGAGCAAATAACTAGGTATAACAAGTGATCCGTGATGGGGGATATGAAGTACATAGATCCCGTATACATTAAGACATATGATTTCACCCAGAAAAGCGATGTCTACAGCTTTGGAGTTGTGGCTCTTGGAGCTCATAACCCGAAGAAGTCCAATACGATGGGAGCAATAGTCTTTCGATAAAAGCAGAAGGAGATGAATGACCAAGAGATCTTGTCTCCGCTCAACCTCGCTACATGGAGTGCCTCGATAGGATTAGCGAAATCGCGAACCCTTGTCTCAAAGAAGATGCTGTCGGTGTTTTAGAACCAAACTTACGTAAAGATTGTTTGATTCGGGGGTTCCTCTAGGCTCGAAATCACACAGAGATGGAGACACGGGGATTTTTATACAGGTTCGGGCCTTCTCTTGGGAGAATAACAACCCTACTCCTGTGTGTATGTATTGAGTATGCTGGATTACAAAGTGGAGTCAAGGACTAGAGTATTGTGCTTCTAATCTTATGTGTTTCGTCCCAATGTTACGTTGATCCATGCCTTTTATATCACCTCCGGAGTGCAGATTGGATCTTGAATAAAAGTCTCATAATCGCGCCAGATCGTGGAGCTATTTCAGGAGTTATTACGGGGTTTTAATGTTCCCACATCGCCAGCAATTATCATCATAACAGGGGGTTAAGTCGTGCTGTTATTTCAGGAAATAACAGCGTAATTGATTACTCGTATCCTGGGATACGGCGTATGATATTCCTTTATCGACTAGGCCCACATGTCTATGAATCTTATCGACTGAGGACTGGTCGTAGAAAGGCTTACGACTTGTTGGTGGTCGTAGGAGAGCCTACAACCACGGATTAATCGTAGTAGAGCTTACGATTATGGGATAGTCGTAGGAGGGCTTACGACTATGGGGTAGTCGTAGGAAGACCCACGACTACAGGGTGGTCGTAGAAGGACTTGCGACCTTCAGCTTCTCCCTTAAGAATATTAAGGGGTATAGTCAAGAGTTATATGACGTCATTAATACCCATAATACGAATTATGGATATATAATAAAATAAGGATTGTTATATCCTCGCCAATGCCATTGATAGACCAACTATAGTATAGGTGGTGGAGCAACTTAACCGAGTGAAATTAAGAGCCCACGAGGCCGAAATTATGGGCTAGGGCACGTAGAACAACTTAAGCCAAGCAAGGGGGCTTGTGCCTGACGACTGACTGGCTCAAGGTATTCCCCGTAGCACCCCCAGTATAGCCGCACTTAGGTAGGCTACCCTGGTTTTAGCAGAGAGTTTTTCCGACAGAAATGGCGGTGAAATACTAAAGAGCATGAATATCAACATCTTAACGGAAGAGCAGCTGGAGAAGATGACAAATAACTACTGACACCATCATTGGAGATGGTGCCTTTAGTAGGTCTTCATGGGAACCGTTTTGGCGACAACAAATGAGTTGCCATGAAATGCTCCATCGCAAAAGGCGAGGAACGGCGCAACAAGGAAGATTTCACGCAAGAGATCAAGATCAACCGGATCGAGAGTACGAATCTGTTCGGCTCGTCGGTTGTTGCACGGAGATAGACGTTCGAGTTGGACTTCAAGTTGTTCCCCAAAGAAAGCCCTGACCTTGTGCTTCATGGACCCGAAAAGCATATTCTCTCGTCGTCGGCACGCTTGGACAACGCTATTGGCTCTGCAGAAGCTCTCACCTATATGCACTCACGTGATATTCAAAAGATTCTTCATGGTGATGTCAAATCTTGCAACATTCTCCTCGATGACAACCTCAAACCAAAGGTCTCAGACTTTGGGTCATCTAAGCATGAGTTAATAACTCGGTATAATTAGTGGTCTGTGATGGGGATATGAATTACATAGACCCCGTATACATTAAGACAAGGTGATTTCACGGAGAAAAGTGATGTCTACAACTTCGGAGTTGTGCCCTTATGGCTCATAACCCAGAAGAATCCCAAGTACGATGGGAGCAATACCCTTTCGATGAATTTTCTTAAGTCTTACACGGACGAGGCTACAAGAAGGAAGATGAATGACCAAGAGATCTTGTCTCCCGCTCAGCCTCACTACATGGAGTGCCTTGATAGGTTTAGCGAAATCACGACCTAGTGTCTCAAAGAAGATGTTGAAGATAGACCAACTGTGGCATAGGTGGTGGGGCAACTTAACCTAGTAAAATTAAGAGCCAACAAGTTCAAAATTATGGGCTAGGGCACATGAAGCAACTAAATCCAAGCGGGGGGAGGCTAGTGCCCTATCTACCTCTACTAGGCTCATGGTATACCTTGTAGTACCCCCAGTCCAGCTGCGCTTAGGAATGCTACCGCTGGTTTCAGCAGAGAGGTTTTTTTTGACAAAATGGCGGTGAAATAGTAAAGAGCATGAACATCAACATCTTTACGGAAGAGCAGCTGGATAAGATGACAAATAACTACAACACCATCATTGGAGATGCTGCCTTCGGCAACATCTTCATGGGAAACATTATTGATGACAACCAATGACTTGACGTGAAATTCTCCATCGCAAATGGCGAGGAACAGCAGCGACAAGGAAGTTTTCGTGCAAGAGATCAAGATCAACCGAATTAGCCCCACGAATCTGGTCCAATTCGTCGGTTGTTGCACGGAGACAAACGTTCCGAGTTGGTCTTGAGTTTATCCACAAAGGAAGCCTCGACGTGTGCTTCATGGACCAAAAAGCATATTCTCTCACTGCCGGCATGCTTGGACATCGCTATTGGCTCCGCAGAAGCTCTCACCTATATGCATGCATGTGCTAGTCAAAAGATTCTTCATGGTGATGTTAAATCTGGCAACATTCTCCTCGATGACAACCTCAAAGCAAAGGTCTCAGACTTTGGGTCCTCTAAGCATGAGTTAATAACTAGGTATAACAAGTGGTCCATGATGGGGGATATGTATTACATAGACCCCGTATACATTAAGATAGATGATTTCACAGAGAAAAGCGATGTCTACAGCTTTGTAGTTGTGCTCTTGGAGCTCATAACCTAGAAGAAGCCCAAGTACAATGGGATCATTAGCCTTTCGATTAACCTTGTTAAGTCTTACAAGGACGAGGGTACAAGAATGGAGATGAATGACCAAGAGATCTTGTCTCCCGCTTAGCCTCACTACATGGAGTGCCTTGATAGGTTTAAGCGAAATCGTGGTCCTTGACCCAAAGAAGATGTTGTTCATAGACCAACTATAGCACAGTGGTGGAGCAACTTAACCGAGTGAAACTAAGAGCCCATGAGGCCGAAATTATGGGCTAGGCACGAGAGCAACTCAATCCAAGCGGGGGGCTTGTGCCCCTACCTCTCACGGCTCAAGGTATTCTCCATGACACCCTAGTCTAGCCACACTCAGACGAGCTACCCGGTTTTAGCAGAGAGTTTTTTTGACAAAATGGTGGTGAAATACTAAAGAGCATGAATATCAACACCTTAACGGAGGAGCAGCTAGAAGATGACAAATAACTACAAAGCACCATCATTGGAGATGGTGCCTTGATGAGACTTCATCGGAACCGTTATTAATGAGAACCAACCCATCGCAAAAGGCGAGAACGATGCGACAAGGAAGATTTCGTGCAAGAGATCAAGATCCAACCGGATCTCAGAGGATTCTGGTAGGCTACGATAGCACAAAACAAAAATTCTACTACACAACCAAGGAACCTCCGCTAGTAATAGATCATGAGATTACCACTAGACACGCCGACTCGTGGCGGAAGTAGAGTCAATGTAGCCGATTGATGCGATAGTAGTCGTACTCACCGTCGTCTTCTCCTCCCTGCTCTGTGATCGTCACAAGTTGCGAGATCGTCCTAGTGATGATGCTTGCAAAGCAACACCTCCAAGGTATCCACACATACAGGCGGGGACACCACACTATTTGGAGTGTTAGCGTCGGTGGCGTGGTATTATTTAAGGAAGGCGTGGCTATTAGGTTTTGGGAATTCTTCAAAAAGCTCTGATCACCCCATGCCACCGTCCCTCTATATATAGGCATCCAAATGATGGGTCTCAAACTTGAGGCCCATTAGGAACTAAATGATGCTGCAAGAATTTGGATCACCATCCAAATCAAATCCTAGCCCTTTAAGTGTGACCCTATAGGTTCATGTGTAATCTGTTGTGACTCGGAAACTCTTTTTCGACCACGAGTTGTTAACGGTACTTAGCAGGACATAACGATTCCTGAACACACATAGAATATATCGGACGAACCTCAATGCAACATGATCCACGACTAGCTCGTATCTAGTCGCAACCAGTCCATATTTAGTTACGACCAGTACGTAACTCCTTACGACCAGTTAATACTTAATTACGACCAGTTCGTAACTCCTTACGACCAGTTAGTGATTATGTTCGAGCAGTCTACGACCAGCTCGTATCTCCATATGACCAGTTCGTGACTATATTCGACCAGTCTACGACCAGCTTGTATCTCCATACGATCAGTTCGTATCTGGTCGAACTGAACGACCTGCTTGTGTATTCTCCCTTTGCCTCACGACATCTGGTTAAACTCTAGGTGAGATAATTTATCATCCATGGACTGTTCAATACTTTCTCGATCAAATGTCAAATAACTTCATGTGGTCGACACTTCGACCACTAGTGGCATGGCCATGCACTTTATTTGTCTGACCACAATGAGGGGCCAAGAGATATCTCTCCTGTTATGAAAGGAGGGGCAAATCCCATATCCGACCAGTCATATTCCTCCGCATGTTTCATAGTATACCCGAAAGCTACCTTTATAACTACCCAGTTACGGAGTAGCGTTTGGCAACCCCCCAAAGTACTATTACATATGTAGAAAACCATCCGATCTTAGGTCTAAGGATTATATATCATCATTGCTTGAGATCAACTGATGACACATGAAATCATAACAATCTCAACAACATCTCAAGGTGGGTCAAACCAACAACATGTTCGATAACATGTGTCCATATTATTGGTTTTATATCTCCATATCTATGACCAGAAACATAGTCATCAACCAATACATATGATAGTTTATTCATATGTGTTCTCATATGTTTCCGACTAGGAACATTTAAGAATAATCATCGCGAAATCTGAGTTTCACAATCAAGTCATGTACTTGTTAATAAATATTAACAATATTATTCCAGAACAAGATAACATATCATCAATATGATAAACATAACGAAATATAATCATCTCTATGATTGCCTCTAGGGCATATTTCCAACAGGATCAACCACACGAATCTAGTCGGCTGCAAATCGGATGTTGCTCGAGACAAACGTTCCTGAGTTGGTCTTGAGTTGATCCCCAAAGGAAGCCTCAACCTTGTGCTTCATGGACTCGAAAATCATATTCTCTCGCTGTCGGAGCGCTTGGACATCGCTATTGGCTCCGCAAAAGCTCTCACCTATATGCACTCACGTGCTAGTCAAAAGATTCTTCATGGTGATGTCAAATCCGACAACATTCTCCTCGATGACAACCTCAAACCAATGGTCTCAGACTTTGGGTCATCTAAACACGAGTTAATAACTAGGTATAACATGTGGTTTGTCATAGGGGATATGAACTACATAGACCTCATATACATTAAGACATATGATTTCATAGAAAAGCGATGTCTATAGCTCGAGTTGTGCTCTTGGAGCTCATAACCCGAAGAAGCCCAAGTGCGATGGGAGCAATAGCCTTCGATGAACTTTCTTAAGTCTTACAAGGACAAGGGTACAAGAAGGGAGATGAATGACCAAGAAATCTCGTCTCCCGCTTAGCCTCACTACATGGAGTGCCTCGACAGGTTTAGCGAACTCATGGTCCAATGTGTCAAAGAAGATGTTGATGATAGACCAACTATTGCCCAGGTGGTGGAGCAACTTAACCGAGTGAAATTAAGAGCCCGTGATGCGAAATTATGGGCTAGGCACGTGAGCAACTCAAGCCAAGCGTGGGGGTGTTGTGCTCCTACCTCTGGCGCTCATGGTATTCCTATAAAACCCCGAATAGCCACACTCAGCACGCCACCGCTAGTTTTAGCAGAGAGTTTTTCCGACAAAAATGGCGGTGAAATACTAAAGAGCATGAGCATCAACACCTTACTGGAAGTGCGGTGGAGAAGATGACAAATAACTACAACACCATCATTGGAGATGTTTCCTTTGGTGAGGTCTTCATAGGAACCATTATTGGCGACAACCAATGAGTTGTTTGGAAACGCTCCATCACAAGCGGCGAGAACGGCAGAAGAAGGAATATTTCGTGCAAGAGACCAAGATCAACCGGATCGACCACACGAATCAGTCGGCTCGTCGGTTGTTGCACGGAGACGACGTTCGCAGTTGGTCTTGAGTTGATCCCCAAAGGAAGCCTCAACCGTGTCCTTCATGGACCCAAAAGCATATTCTCTCGCCGCTTGGCATGCTTGGACATCGCTATTGGAGCAATAGCCTTCGAACAACTTTGTTAAGTCTTACATGGATGAGGGTACAAGGCGGAGATGAATGACCAAGAGATCTTGTTTCCCATATGACCTCGCTACATGCAGTGCCTCGACAGGTTTAGCGAAATCGCGGTCCAGTCTCTCAAAGAAGATGTTGATGATAGGTGAACTATGCAACAGGTGGTCGAGCAACTTAACCTAGTAAAATTAAAAGCCTGCGAGCACGAAATTATGGGCTTGGGCACATGGAGCAACTCAAGCCAAGCCTTGTGTGTGAAGTGGAGGGCTTGTGCCTACCACGATCGCTCACTATATTCCCTATAGCACCCCTAGTCTAGCTACAACACCATCATTAGAGATGGTGCCTTCATTTAGGTCTTCATGGGGAACCATTATTGACGACAACCTGTAGGATCGTTAATGACAATCAGAGGGGGTGAATGATTGTATAAGATTTTTCTACCTTAACTTTCACGGTACTTGAATCAAGAACAGTAGCACCTCTCTGAAAATTCCGCAATCAAACCACAGCGGTACTTGTTTTCTCACGAAGCAGGAATTCTTGTAGATCGGCGGACAAAAATCAACGAATGAATAAATGCAACACCACATGCAGGTGAGCCAATTGACGATGGACAGCACTCAACCAACATAGATTAACTCCATGCCAAAGAAGTGATGGCGTTGCAGCAAGAACCTGGATCACATCTCACGCACAAGTACACAGCCAATTTCCAGCGGCAATCAATGCATCAAACTCATCACACACCAAACAAAAAGGTCAAGCTACTTCATGCTAAATCACCAACCTCCAGTACTTAATACATGCAACATTAATGCCCAAAAGAAAATCTGTCACAAGCGTACCTCCATAGCTCCAACACGCATTATCCATCTTTGATCTCCACATGCCCCAACTCGAGCCCGACCGTCTCCTCCAGCATCAATGACCCTCTGGACCATGACTTCGCACCAAGCCATCTCCCGGTCATCGCCGTAGACAACGATCCCCTCCGAGTTACCCTGCATATGGAAAGACCGAAACAACATATTTCCCTAGCACAAGTTCTTTCCAACTTGATCGACATAAGTCCACACACACAACACACCTCAAATAACATCAGTACCTTCATCAACTAAAATAAACTAGACCTAGCCACATGGTCTAACACAACCGACGAGTTGCCGTGAAACGCTCCATCGCAAAAGGCGAGGAACGACGCAACAACGAAGATTTCGTGCAAGAGATCAAGATCCAACTTCGTATCAGCCACACGAATCTGGTCTGGCTCGACAGTTGTTTCCTGGAGACAGACGTTCCCTGGTTGGTCTTCGAGTTGATCCGCAAAGGAAGCCTCGACCGTGTGCTTCATGGACCCGAAAAGCAAATTATCTTGCTGCTGGGACGCTTGAACATCGCTATTGGCTCTGCAGAACTCTCACCTATATGCACTCACGTGCTAGTCAAAAGAATCTTCATGGTGATGTCTAATCTGGCAATATTCTCCTCAATGACAACCTCAAAACAAAGGTCTCAGACTTTGGGTCATCTAAGCACGAGTTAATGACTGGGTATAACAACTGGTCCGTGATGGGGGATATGAATTACATAGACCCGTATACATTAATACATGTGATTTAATGGTGGCGATGTCTATAGCTTTGGAGTTGTGCTCTTGGAGCTCATAACCCGTAAAAGCCCAAGTACGATGTTAGCAATAACCTTTCAATGAACTTTGTTAAGTTTTACAAAAGCGAGGGTACAAGAAGTGAGATGAATGACCAAGACATCTTGTCTCTGCTCACCTCACTACATGGAGTGCCTCGGCAGATTTAAGCGAAATCGTGGTCCGGTGTCTCAAAGAAGATGTTGATGATAGACCATCTATAGCACAGTGGTGGAGCAACTTAACTTAGTAAAATAAAGAGCCCGTGAGGCCAAAATTATGGGCTAGGGCATGTGGAGCAACTCAAGCCAAGCGGGGGGTTGTTGTGCCCCTACCTATGGCTCGGCTCGTGGTAATCCCGTAGCAACCCTAGTCTAGCCACGCTCAGGCATGCTACCGCTGGTTTTAGCAGCGAGTTTTTTTTTGACAAAAATGGCGGTGAAATACTAAAGAGCATGAGAATCAACATGTTTATGGAAGAGTAGCTGGAGAAGATGACAAATAACTACAACACCGTCATTGGAGATGGTGCCTTCCGTGAGGTTTTCATGGGAACCATTACCGACGACAAACAATGAGTTGCCGTGAAACGCTCCATCGCAAAAGGCGAGGAACGGCACAACAAGGAAGATTTCGTACAAGAGATCAAGATGAAACTTTGGATCAGCCACACGAATCTGGTCCGGCTTGTCGGTTGTTGCCTGGAGACAGACATTCCCAGGTTGGTCTTCAAGTTGATCCCCAAAGGATGCCTCGACTGTGTCCTTCATGGACCCAAAAAGCATATTCTCTCTCATCCACGACGCTTGGACATCGCTATTGGCTCCGCAGAAGCTCTCACCTATATGCACTCACGTGCTAGCCAAAAGATTCTTCATGGTGATGTCAAATCCGACAACATTCTCCTCGATGACAACCTCAAACCAAAGGTCTCAAACTTTGGGTCATCTAAGCACGAGTTAATAACTAGGTATAACAAGTGGTCCGTGATGGTGGATATGAATTACATAGACCCCGTATACATTAAGGCATGTGATTTCACGGAGAAAAGTGATGTCTACCGCTTTGGAGTTGTGGTCTTGGAGCTCATAACCTAGAAGAAGCCCAAGTACGATCGGAGCAATAGCCTTTCAATGAACTTTGTTAAGTCTTACATGGACGAGGGTACAAGAAGGGAGATGAATGACCAAGAGATCTTGTCTCCTTCGGCCTTACTACATTGAGTGCCTTGATAGGTTCAAATAAATTGCGGTCCAAAGTGTCTCAAAGAAGATGTTGATGATAGACCGTGGAGCAACTTAAGGTAGTAAAATTAAAACCCCGCGAGCATGAAATTACTGGCTTGGGCAAGTAGGGCAACTCAAGCCAAGCAGGGGGGGGGGGGGGCTTTTGCCCCCTACCTTTAGCTGGCTCAAGGTATTCCCCGTAGCACCACTAGTCTAGCTACATCACCATCATTGGAGATGGTGCCTTCATTTAGGTCTTCATGGGAACCATTATTGACGACAACCAACGAGTTTCCGTGAAACGCACCTTCGCAAAAGGAGAGGAACGACGCAACAAGGTAGATTGCACGCAAGATATCAAGATCCAACTTCAGATCAGCCGCACGAATCTGTTTTGGCTCGTCGGTTGTTGCCTAGAGACAGACGTTCCCAGGTTGGACTTCGAGTTGTTCCCCAAAGGAAGCGTCAACCGTGCCCTTCATGGAACTAAAAAGCATATTCTCCCGTAGCCGGCACGCTTGGGCATCGCTATTGGCTCCGTAGAAGCTCTCACCTATATGTACTCACGTGCTAGCCAAAAGATTCTTCATGGTGATGTCAAATCCGGCAACATTCTCCTCGTTGACAACCTCAAACCAAATGTCTCAGACTTTGGGTCATCTAGGCACGAGTTAATAACTATGTATAACAAGTGGTCTGTGATGGGGGATATGAAATACATAGACCCCGTATACATTAAGACAGGTGATTTCATGGAGAAAAGTGATGTCTACAGCTTTGGAGTTGTGCTCTTGGAGCTCATAACCCAGAAGAAACCCAAGTACGATTGGAGCAATAGCCTTTTGATGAACTTTGTTAAGTCTTACATGGACGAGGGTACAAGAAGGGAGATGAATGACCAAGAGATCTTGTCTCCTGCTCAGCCTCACTACATGGAGTGCCTCGACAGGTTTAGCGGAATCGTGGTCCAGTGCCTCAAAGAAGATGTTGATGATAGACCAACTATGGAACAGGTGGTGGAGCAACTTAAGCTTGTAAAATTAAAAGCCCACGAACACGAAATTATGGGCTAGGGCACATAGAGCAACTCAAGCCAAGTGGGGGGGGGGGAGGGTTCGCCCCTTACCTACGACTGGCTCAAGGTATTCCCCGTAGCACTCCTAGTCTAGCTACAGCACCATCGTTGGAGATGGTGCCTTCATTTAGGTCTTTGTGGGAACCATTATTGACGACAACCGACGAGTTGCTGTGAAATGCTCCTTCGCAAAAGGCGAGGAACGACACAACAAGGAAGATTTCGGGCAAGAGATCAAGATCCTAATTCAGACCAGCGACACGAATCTGGTCCAGCTCATCAGTTGTTGCCTGGAGACAGACGTTCCCTGGTTGGTCTTCAAGTTGATCCCCAAAGGAAGCCTCAACCATGTGCTTCATGGACCCGAAAAGCATATTCTCTCACTGCTGGCACGCTTGGACATCGCTATTGGCTCTGTAGAACTCTCACCTATATGCACTCGCGTGCTAGTCAAAAGATTATTCATGGTGATGTCAAAATCAGCAACATTCTCCACGATGACAACCTCAAACCAAAGGTCTTAGACTTTGGGTCATCTAAGCACATGTTAATAACTAGGTATAACAAGTGGTCCGTGATGGGGGATATGTATTACATAGACCCCGTATACATTAAGACATGTGATTTCTTGGAGAAAAGCGATGTCTACAGCTTCGGAGTTGTGCTCTTGGAGCTTATAACCCAGAAGAAGCCCAAGTACGATGGGAGCAATAGCCTTTCGATGAACTTTGTTAAGTCTTGCATGGACGATGGTACAAGAAGGGAGATGAATGACCAAGAGATCTTGTCTCCCGCTCAGCCTCACTACAAGGAGTGCCTCGACAGGTTTAGCAAAATCGTGGTCCAGTATCTTAAAGAAGATGTTGATCATAGACCAACTATAGCATTGGAGGTGGAGCAACTTAACTGAGTGAAATAAATAGCCCGCGAGGCCAAAATTATGGGCTAGGGCACGTAGAGCAACTCAAGCCAACCAGGGGGGCTTGTGCCCCCTACATTTGGCCGACTCATGGTATTCCCCATAGCATTCCTAGTCTGGCCGCTCTTAGGCAGGCTACCGCTAGTTTTAGCAGAGAGTTTTTTTCGACAAAAATGACGGTGAAATACTAAAGAGCATGAGCATCAACATCTTTACTGGAAGAGCATCCGGAGAAGATGACAAATAACTCTGTAACCATCATTGGAGATGGTGCCTTGGTGTGGTCTTCATAGGAGCCATTATTGACGACAAACAATGAGTTGCCGGAAATGCTCCATCGCAAAAGGCGAGGAACGACGCAGCATGGAAGATTTCGTGCAAGAGATCAAGATCCAACTTCGGATTAGCTACACGAATCGGGATCATCAGTTGTTGCCTGGAGACAGACACTCCCAGGTTGGTCTTTGTGTTGATCCCCAAAGGAAGCATCGATCGTGTCCTTCATGGAACCGAAAAGCATATTATCACGCTACCAGCACGCTTGGCCATCGCTATTGGCTCCGCAGAAGCTCTCACCTATATGCACTCATGTGCTAGTCAAAAGATTCTTCATGGTGATGTCAAATCCAGCAACATTCTCCTCGATGACAACCTCAGACCAATGGTCTTAGACTTTGGGTCATCTAAGCACGAGTTAATAACTAGTTATAACAAGTGGTCTGTGATGGGGGATATGAATTACATAGACCCCATATACATTAAGACATGTGATTTCATGGAGAAAAGCGATGTGTACAGCTTTAGAGGTGTGCTCTTGGAGCTCATAACCCAGAAGAAGCCCAAGTACGATGGGAGCAATAGCCTTTCATTGAACTTTGTTAGTCTTACATGGACGAGGTTACAAGAATGGAGATGAATGACCAAGAGATCTTGTCTCCCGCTCAGCCTCACTAAATGGAGTTCCTCGACAGGTTTAGCGAAATCGTGGTCTAGTGTCTCAAAGAAGATGTTGATGATACACGAACTATGGAATAGGTGGTGGAGCAACTTAAGCTA
The DNA here is from genome assembly GCA_036346405.1 of Phyllostachys edulis. Lineage (NCBI taxonomy): Eukaryota > Viridiplantae > Streptophyta > Magnoliopsida > Poales > Poaceae > Phyllostachys > Phyllostachys edulis. The sequence continues at coordinate 56,868,582 of CM070566.1, forward strand.
GCAAAATTAAAACCCCGCGAGCATGAAATTATGGGCTAGGGCACGTAAAGCAACTCAAGCCAAGCGGGGGTGGCTTTTTCCCCTACCTACAGCGAGCTCAAGGTATTCCCTATAGCACCCCTAGTCTGGCTATAGCGCCATCATTGGAGATGGTGCCTTCGTTTAGGTCTTCATGGGAACCATTATTGACGAAAACTGACGAGTTTCCGTGAAATGCTCCATCACAAAAGGTGAGGAACAATGTAACAGGGAATATTTCGCGCAAGAGATCAAGATCCAACTTCGGATCAACCACACGAATCTACTTCGGCTCGTCGGTTGTTGCCTGGAGACAGACGTTCCCAAGTTGGTATTCGAGTTGATCCCTAAAGGAAGCCTCAATCGTGTGTTTCATGGACCCGAAAAGCATAATCTCTTGCTGTAGGCACGCTTAGACATCGCTATTGGCTCTGCAGAACTCTCACCTATATGCACTCACGTGCTAGTCAAAGATTCTTCATGGTGATGTTAAGTCCGGCAACATTCTCCACGATGACAACCTCAAACCAAAGGTCTTAGACTTTGGGTCATCTAAGTACGAGTTAATAACTAGGTATAACAAGTGGTCCGTGATGGGGGATATGTATTACATAGACCCTGTATACATTAAGACATGTGATTTCATGTAGAAAAGAGATGTCTACAGCTTCGGAGTTGTGCTCTTGGAGCTTATAACCCAGAAGAATCCCAAGTACGATGGGAGCAATAGCCTTTCGAAGAACTTTGTTAAGTCTTACAAGGACGATGGTACAAGAAGGGAGATGAATGACCAAGAGATTTTGTCTCCCGCTTAGCCTCACTACAAGGAATGCCTTGACAGGTTTAGCGAAATCGCGGTCCAGTGTCTTAAAGAAGATGTTGATGATAGACCAACTATAGCATAGGTGGTGGAGCAGCTTAACCGAGTGAAATAAATAGCCTGCAAGGCCGAAATTATGGGTTAGGGCATGTAAGCTAGTCAAGCCAAGCCTGGGTTGGGGGGGGGGGGCTTGTGCCCCCCTACCAATGACCGACTCATGGTATTCCCATGGCATCCCTAGTCTAGCTACGCTCAGGCAGGCTATCGCTGGTTTTAGTAGAGAGTTTTTTCGACAAAAATGGTGGTGAAATACTAAAGAGCATGAGCATCAACATCTTTACGAAAGAGTAGCTGGAGAAGATGACAAATAACAGCAGCACCATCATTGAAGATGGTGCCTTCGGTGAGGTCTTCATGGGAACCGTTATTGACAACAAACAATGAGTTGCCGTGAAATGCTCCATCGGAAAAGACGAGGAACGGCACAACATGGAAGATTTCATGCAAGAGATCAAGATCCAACTTCGAATTAGGCACACAAATTTGGTAGGGCTCGTCGGTTGTTGCCTGGAGACAGACATTCCTAGGTTGGTCTTCGAGTTGATCCCCAAAGGAAGCCTAGACCGTGTTCTTCATGGACCCGAAAAGCATATTCTCTCGCTACCGGCACGCTTGGACATCGCTATTGGCTCCGCAGAAGCTCTCACCTATATTCACTCCCGTGCTAGTCAAAAGATTCTTCATGGTGATGTCAAATCCGGCAACATTCTCCTCGATGACAACCTCAAACCAAAGGTCTTAGACTTTGGGTCACCTAAGCATGAGTTAATAACTAGGTATAACAAGTGGTCCGTGATGGGGGATATGAAATACATAGACCCTGTATACATTAAGACATGTGATTTCACGGAGAAAAGCGAAGTCTACTGCTTTGGAGTGGTGCTCTTGGAGCTCATAACCTAGAAGAAGCCCAAGTACGATGGGAACAATAGCCTTTCGATAACCTTTGTTAAGGGAAATGAATGACCAAGAGATCTTGTCTCCCGCTTAGCCTCACTACATGGAGTGCCTCGACAGGTTTAGCAAAATCGCGGTCCAGTGTCTCAAAGAAGATGTTGATGATATACCAACTATAGCATAGGTGGTGGAGCAACTTAACCGAGTGAAATAAAGAGCCCATGAGGCCGAAATTATGAGTAGGGCACGTTGAGCAACTCAAGCCAAGCGGGGTGGGCGCTTGTGCCCCCTACCTACGACCGGCTCATGGCATTCCCCGTAGCACCCCCAGTCTAGCTGCGCTCAGGTGGGCTACCGCCTTTGGTGAGGTCTTCATGGGAACCATTATTAACGACAACCAACCAGTTGCCATGAAACGCTCCATCGCAAAAGGTGAGGAATGACACAGCAAGGAAGATTTCACGCAAGAGATCAAGATCCAACTTCGAATCAGCCACACGAGTCTGGTCCGGTGTGAGAGCCGCCGGCGATTTAACTTGTAATGCTTAACCATCCAATTGGTCCTAGCATTACAAATCAAATATCCCGACTCTCAGCGTAACATGTACCTCTCAAGAGCGATACACATACACCATCACAAAATTTAAAGCATCAATTCCATACACAAGTCATTACAATATCGAGTCTACCAGTTATCTCACAAAAGATATACAGACAATGGAGTTATTACAAAAAGAGCCGACCGGCCAAATGACAAGGTAAAAAAAACTAAAGTAACAGCGGAAGCAAAAGCCATAAGATGGCGATAAACAAAAGCCAACTGGTTTGCCCTTATCCACAAGGCAACCAACCAGATCGCCAAGCTAGTCATCCTGTACGAAGTCCGCCTCACAATAGTTGATCCCTTGGGGATCAACCTCCTCTGAAATGGCAGCAATCGGGTTGAGTACAAAGTTGTACTCGCAAGACTTACCAACAACAGAAATATATAGATGCATTCATGTATCAAAGGAAGGCTACTACACTAAGCAATTTTCGGCATAAAGCAACTTTTCTTTACAATAGAGTAATAGATTGTAAAGCAATTTGTCAAATATATTTTTAAATGTTAAAAATAACAACAGAACAACATTTATAAGCATAATTAACATCCTAGAGGTGACTTCCCAACAGCTACCACAACATAGCACGAATTACACATTCGTACCACCCGATTTCAAGTTTTATCGAAAATGTTGTAGTCTAATTCTTGCACGACCTAACCAAGCATGTCCATAACATAGGACAAGGCTATTCGAATAGTTTGAAAACCCTGCAGGGGTGTACAATTTTACCCACATGTCAGACCGCTCCTTTTACCACCGGATAAAGCACACTTTCGAAGGTATGCCGGTAAAGCTAAGTCCTGCGAGATGCTTTTCAATGGAGTGTATTAATTAAGAGTCGCACATATGGGGTTAACCCTCTGCGAACCGCCCATCCCAAGCTCCCACGGAGGGCCCATACGCTGTGTTGGACACATCGACCCAGCCTCAGCAAGTGTCGATGCTCCTCGGGCGAGAGAACATAAATCCGGAACCCACCCCACACATACCCAACAACAACAGAACAACATAATATTTTTCTCCTACATCTACCACCAGCGACTCATCAATTAACACCCCCAAAGTACTGAGTCAAGAGGGTTCCCATATGCCCTCATGTGGATGCACGCGATAGTGCTTGGATCAGCGACACAAGTAATTCGGTCCTTGTTGACTCGGGCACCAAGCACACACCCAACAGCACACCATCCAACCAATGTTCCCAAGTCTAAGATATTTTATTTTTAGTTTTAGTTTTCCAAATACATTATATACATTAGTTCCTTGACCCCAAGTATTTAAAGTGTGGATATAATGACCATCGCCGAAGCGATGATTCTCATTCCACTATTCTAAGCATTGCTAAGCAGACGACTCGTATAATAAGTATATACATGACCAGAGCCCATCCATCGAACTCTAAATCATTAGCAATAATCTAACTTAGTGTGAGAACCCGGTGAGATTTGGTCCGAGCATCACAAATTAAATATCCCGCCCTCGGTGTATTATGCACCTCCCAGGAGCGGTACATATACACCATCACAAACAGTATCAAACCATACACAAGTTATCATAATACCGCAAGATAAAATATCAAATACGCAGTGGAAAACAATAAATGAACTGAAATAGAATCGAAAATTAACCAGCACTAGAGTCCCAATGGCTTGCCATAACCCGCAGGGCAACCGACTGGGGTTAAAACCTTAGCAGACCGACGTTTCCTGCGCATCTTTCCTTACCTGAATTGATCTCAATACCCGCTGTCTAGATTAGTAAATAAAAACAAACAGTGAGTACACAAATGTACTCCGCAAGACTTTACCAAGCCTATACATAGCTACATGTAGGCTCTTCTCAAAGGAGAAGGCTATAGGGTTCATTTTCAGTACAAAGCAATATTTCATTTGAAATACAAGTAGTAGATTAAAATGGCAAGTGAGCAAACATTTTTGATACTTTAAATAACAACGAGTAATTAACATTAGACACATCAAAACACCCACAGGTGGCTGCCCCTACAGTACACCAACATAGCATGAGAACTAATCTCAATACCACCCATCAAGTTTTAAGTTTAAAATTCCAAAATGTTGAGTCTAACTCTTGCACAACCTAACCAAGCGTGTTCATAACCAAGGACTTTGCTATCGAATAGATTATACCCTGCAGGGGTGTACAACTTTACCCACACGTCAGACCACTCCTTTGCCACGCGATTAAGCACACTTCCGAAGGTATGCCGACAGAGCTAAGTCCTACGAGACATTTTCCAATGCAATGCATTAACTAAGAGTCGCCCTATGGGGGAAACCCTCCGTGAACTGCCCTTGTGTGTGCAGATGGGGCTCCCACGAAGGACCCATATGTTGTGTCAAAGTCACCGGTCCAGCCTCAGCAACTGCCTGTGCTCCTCAAGCAAGGGAACTGAAAGGGACCCAACCTGCACATTTCCAATAACAACAGAACATTTTTCTTCCTAACAACTACCACCTGCGGCTTGGAGTTAACACATAACAAATTACTAAGTCAAGAGGGGTCCCATATGTCCCTCATGTGGCTGCACACAATGATGCTTGGATCAGTGACACAAGATGTTCGGTCCTTGTTGACTTGGACACGAGCCACACACCCAATAACCACACCAACAACCATTTGCCCGAGTCCAAATCATTTTATGTTCATTTTTAGTTTTCCAAATAGCACAGGGTGCTGGATATAACATAATAATAAAAATAATTTATGTGATCAAGGTCATCGACAAGGTCGACAACCGCCAAATCTACCGAAAGCTAAGCATGGCTAAGCATAACACCGAATAAACATAGATAGACCATATATCATCCACCGAGCACTAATCATCAGCGGGAATATTAACTTAGGCTAGTGGTAGGGGATGAATAATTTAAGGGAATTCATGCAATAGGATTAACTACCTCTGATTGCAAACATAACTTTGACAAATAAAGCATGCATACATACAGTTGCAAAACAAGATAATAATTTTTGATTGTAATAGGATCAACATGCATCAACAGAATGGGTGCTTGCCTTGGTCTTGCTTATATTGTTCAGAGAGTGAGGTCGCTTGATCATCGATAATCTTGCTTGCGAAATCCGACGTCTATTCGAAAGAACCGAAATCAAAACACAAACAGAGAAATAAATCCAAAAGTAAGCAAATCCAAATATTTTTTGTATATTATTATAGAGAGTGATGTTATATGAATTTAGCAAAAAGATTCATTTAATTCCGAGTTCGTATGTAAAAGTTATTAACGTTTTGATTTGCATCGATTTGTTAATCTTGAAAAGTGATGCTGAGGGTTTATTTTCTAAATTTTATGCTTTCATTAGTACATTACTTGCTGTTCTCAGATTCTTCTTATCCTCTTAATTCTTTGCTTAATCAAAGCTCTCTTTGATTAATTAGTTCACTGTTTTGTTTTTGTATAATCATAACAATAGTTATTTTCAGATTGGGGTGCTGCTGCTAGGTAAAAGTTCGGTGGTTATTTGAATTAATAAAATTCCTAACCATTTGTTTTAACCAAGTCATTTACCTACTATTTTAATTATCTTCAAGTTCTCTTCTCCGTTCTTACAAAAGGAATTCTATCTCTACTTGTGTTGCTAGTTAATTTATCCTCAAATATCAAGCTTCAATTTGGTCAATGTATTTGAGTGGCCTAAGTAACAGTTACCATATTTGGTAGTAGTAGATGGTTTGTTCTTAGTTAACCTTTAATGGCTATTAAATCCAACATAACCTTTCCATTCACTTGTACTAGAAAAGTTTATTTGCTCACTGTCACTTCTGATTCTCTTCAAAAATCCATATTGTTCATGTTCAGACACTCTGAACATTGAGAAGAAATTGCTCATTGGAAGTATTGTTCAACTAAACTTCTCACTAATTGCATTTCTTTCAGATTGGCTAATTGAATCAGTAACAGTTCTAACTAATGGTATTAGCAATCTCATTATTCTTCTGTTATTTCAGGTTTGCATCTAGAATACCTTCTCTGTTCAACATTTTATAAAAAGGATTTTGCTGTTTTGAGGTGTTGTTAATTTATCTTCTTACCAGCCCAGGCTTTCAATTGCTAGTTACAGTGCTCACTTGACTAATTAGTTTATTAACTATTTTGTTAATTGTTCAAATGTATGAATGGAGGTTCATTGTTTTATTTTGAATAACCAAACTTCAATACTTGTTGTTTGTTAAATGATTGCTCAAAGGCTAAATGAATTGATACAATTTCTAACTACTTGTTTTAGAATGTCACTAGCCTACTAGCAATACTGATCATTTTCAGATTACCCTCTCTAATCAGTTGGCTGTTAAAGCTACTAAGTTTTGTCAAACATGTTTATTTGCTGGACTTAGGTATTAACATGTGACCTGCAAATTTGATTCCTCCAGAAGTGGTTAATCCTAGTTACTAAAATTTGGACTAAACGGTTACTAAAATTTGGACTAAACACCTAATGGACAGACTCACTGAAATTTCCAATCACCCTCAGTTCACCTTCTCTGGTCATCTACTTAGCAAAGTACAACCTTTCTGAACTGAGGTGATAATCCTTATTCAAGTCTTGAACTTCAAACTTTCTAAATCATTTAGGTGACCTAATGACGTTTAGAAGGTTTATTATCCTACTGTCTTTTTCAGTCTGTCAATTGAGTTGTTGTTCATTGTTACGACATTTGCTAGTGCTGCTAAATTTGAACTTCAGAAACATTTGAAGTCTGAAGTTTCAGCTTAACAGGAGTTCGAAGTTTCATTTACATGCTAGTTCTTGCACTAGGCCTTTTGCAGGTGGCCCTATTTTCCAGTGAGACAGAGGGACACACTGAGACCATGAATAGGGAGGCCAAGACAGAGGAAGCGACAACGGCTTGGGGCACGGCTTGTCGCCGGCGATTGAGCGGACGACGGCGGCTGGGGTTAGGCAAAATGGAACCCTGGGGTGGAGGTGAACCAGAGGGCATTGGTGGCGCACCTTGAGGTGGACAGTAGAGGCACGACGAGGTCGCGCGGTGGCCGGCTATGGGGGCGAAATGGTGCCGGCGGCGTAGAGTGGAATTGGGGCAGAAATGGAGGGAGCATGGGCACTAGTAGAGCAAAGGTAACTCACTAGTGCAATTGGAGGGAGACAAGGTGGCCGGAGGCGGGCTGGCGGTGGTGACCATGGGTGGCGCGGGTGCTCCACCATGGAGGCGATCCTAGAGAGGGATAGAGCACAAATGAGAGGTAGAGAGAGGTAGAGAGAGACTAGAGTATGCTCCCATGGGGAGGAATTGAAGGGAGGAGCGCCGGAGGAGATGTGGCGGCGGTGGAGGCGGCTTTGGCCGGTCACGGGGAAGAAGCCTTGTGCGTGGTTCCTCGGTGAAGGATTCCCCAAATCGATCGAGGGGAATGCCTCCTTGTTGCGTAGGGCGCGCCGTAACATAGTTGGGAACGATCGGAGGTCACTGGAGCATTGTGGGCGGCACGGTGGCCCGACATTGGCATTCGGTGCTTGAGCTTGGGTGGTGTTTGGAGAGGAGAATAATGGAGGTGGGAGGAGCAGGGAAGGAAGGGGTGGCTCGGTGATGACTTATATAGGCCGAGAGAAGGATGGGTGGCGGAGAGGTTGATGGCGAGGCGATGCACTCAGGGCGATGGTGTCAATGCGACATGGTTTGGCAGCAGAGCATGGGCGAGCATGCGTGATGGGACCAGGCCGGCATGGGTGCGGGAGAAAACCAGGGGCAGTGTCGAAACCGGTGGGCGAGCCTGGTGCATGCGCAGAGATGAGCGACAGCGTGGCCATGCGCCCGAGTGCATGTCCATGGCGGTGAGCCAAGCGAGCGTCGTGAGAGGAAGGCTCTTTGGTGGGCCCAATGGTCGAGAGAGAGAGAGGAGGGAAAGCGGCTCCACGGGGGTGTGCCTTCAAGCGGGGAAAGCAGAAAGACAGAGAGAGGAAGGCAGCTTTGGGGCTGGTGGGTAGGGTGCGGTCGGTGTTTGGCTCGGGTCCGGTCGGACCGAGTCAAACCGACTCGTTGACCGGGTTTTGAAACTAGCTGAGACTTAAGGCAGTTTTTAGATATAGATTCCTAGCTCCAAAATTCAAGAAATTTTAGGGTAGACAGAGGACCTAGTGAATATTATGTTGTAAAATTTCTAGGGTTTTTCATGTATTATATTTTTCTCTAGAATTATGTTAAGTTCCTCTTTTTGATGTTTGACTTTCAAATCTCTACTTTGACTGATGGTTTAAAAATAGCAAAGTAAATTTAAAAAATATGAAATTTTGAAGGTGAGTTTATAAGGTGTTACAGAACCTAGGAAAAATATTTCTAGGCACTGTTCATAAGATTATCTTGTATTTTAAATTCAAACAAAATTTGAATATGCAAATCCAATAAGGAACCAAATAGCCTCCAAACTTCCAGAAAAATTCAAACAAGCATAACAGAGCATATCCAATCCAAATAAAATATTATCAGCTTTGAGTCCTACATTATTTTCAAAAATGAAAATCAGTTTGTAATTATGAGCTAGAGAAAGTAAGTTTGAAATTTTGAATTTGAGAATTCTTTTGAAAGTACCTCAAGCATTCTAGGAGCATATGAGGTTTTACTACTGATAACTTGAATCCCAAAATAAATATTCACATGTTTGAAACCTTTTTAGTTTTACCCTAAGTTCAATTTGAGCTTTTGAATTGGAGGAGTATTGGATTACTAGGTTTCAAATCTAGTCTTCAAAATCAAAGGATTTTCTACATAGGGTTTTATACCCTACTCTGAACTAAGTTTTCAAATTCTTGACAAACTTTTATTTTGTTTTAGAAATTTTATTTCTAGGTTTTGGAAAACCAAGTTGTAATCTATTTGCTTTGCAACAAAAAGTTTTAAAAAGGTCCAAAATTTCACAAATGCACAGAAGATGCTTAGCTAATCCAACTTAGGGATTTTGGGCTATTACACTTAGGCTCAGTAGAAATGAGGACATTTACCTATAGCTCATGCATCTATTAAGATTAACTACTCTTAACGAGAAATTAACATTAACATAGCACATGCATACATAGATTTGCAAACAAGATAATTTTAACAAAAGTAATAGGAGCAATATGATCAAAGCCGGGGGGGGGGGCTGCTTGCCTTACTGGAGATAACCCGCTTGCTGCAGGGGATCACTCTCATACTCAATTAATTCGTCGGAACCTAACGAAAGAATCGAGAAGAAACAATAAGAATGGATAACGCCAAATAAACTCCAAAAACTCAAATTCATCCAAAAAAATATAAAATTTACATAGAAGGTAGAGCATGATTTTATATGAATTTAGAAATAAAAATCATTCGATTTGGATGATGCATGCAAAAGTTATAGCCAAACAAAACTGACTGGAAAGAAAATCAAGAATATCAACTTTTGGTTACTGTTCATGTGAAACTTTCTATAGAGTTGGTGAACATGAAAATTTAATGGTAGACAGAGCATGGCATTCTAAGAACAACAAAATTTGATTCACTTCATTTGGAGTTAAAATGAATTTTCTACGAATTTTCAAAGTTATGACATTAGAGAGCAAATAATTTGAAAAACAAACTTTTCAGAGATAGCAACATACTCAAAACCTATTCTACCTTAAAGTACATTACAAATTTAAACTATAAAAACTGGTTTTACTCAATTTGGAGCTACAGAGAAATACTTATGAATTTTTTGAAGTTTTAAAAGCATTTTTAGTACAACAATAATAATAAACCAAATGTAATTTTGCTAACAATATTTTATGGAACATTATCATGATTAAAACCATTTTATCTTAAAGTACATTTAAAAAGAAAGCCAACAAAATTTGAATCATCCAATTTGGAGTTAAAATGAATTACTTATGCAATTTTGAAGTTTAACCAATTTTCAGTACACAAATAATACATTTTGGAAAATATATAAGCATTAAATACTTTTTCTATTGAAGCCATCCTAGCCAAATACACTGACAGAAGGACCCTACTAATCCTTGTCTATTTCAATAAAAATCATAAAGAAAACCTATTCTTACCAGCGGGACCCAAGTGACATACACACAGTCCACAGAATAGCGCGTGGACCGATCAACGAGCTTGGTTCACTGGTCCACGGACCAGGGTGACGCTTACTATGTAAGTAAAGCCCTCGGGCCCACTTGTCAATGAGACATCAGAGTAATAACTATCGGATCAACACAGATAAGTGTGCTTAGGACAACAATTAATGGCTAATGATCGCTACAGCTGTGGTCGGCATTCCGACAAAGGAGCATGCTCCGGCCGTGAGTTTCTCCGGCTAATCACCGGTGGCTGAGGCCACGCCAATGTCAGAAAAGGACTAAAATGGGATCTACAAGCTATTGCGCACCCATAGACACCGGCGGCGAGGTTAGTGGTGGTCCGATGCGGTGGCACGACGGAGCGGGCGGAGGAGGAGCTACGGTGAAAAATGACAACTAAGCTATGATGACGCTCCCATTGATCTAGCACATGCACAAGCACCAGTAAGGGTTAAGGACCTTACCAGAGGGACTCGGAGAAGAAAGGCTCGCCGGAGTTGAGCTATCGGCAAAGACCCGAAGCGGTGGCGGTGAGGTCGACGTGGAGGGAATGCCCTAAGGAAGGAGAAAGGAAATAGGAGGTAGGGAGGTAGGAGAAGTATCAGTGAGGCCCAAAGATGGTGCTCGAGTGAGCAATTGCGAAATGAAGCACTTCACCGGAGATGGGGACGACGGTGGTTGTTTTCGGCCGAAGGGGAGAAAATCCTAAATCCGATGATTCCTGTGAATGCAAACAAAAATTGGGTTAGGGGAATTGATGATGGTGATCAGGGGCGCAAAGTGACGTGAATAGAATTGCAAAGGAACCACTAAGGCGGCCGGGCATAGCAAAGGCGTCTCGGCCGAAGCTCTAGAGCCTGAGCTCCAATTGCGCTCTCGCTCGATCCAATGGGAGAAAAGAGACAAGGGGGTTTGGGGAGTGCTTGGCGATGGTGAAAGAGGGACAAGGGTGCTCCTAGTGGGCTACTTATAGCTCAGGGGCGGAGAACTCGCGAGGAGGGAGCTAGAGAGGGTGAGCTCGGTGCATGGCTCGCTGCCATGGGCGAGCTAAGGTGATGGCAAGTGGACAGGGGCAGGTGAGGCCGTGAAACCATGGGTAAACCACTGGCGAGCGTCAAAGACTGGGGGCGGAGTCGTTGGAGATGACGCACGGGCGAAGCTGCCATGGCTCTCTCTCACGGCGCTGGTGAGGAGGCGAAGGCCACGTGGAGAAGAAGGGCTAAGTAGTGGGGCCCACCAGTCAGCGACACAAGGTGAGTTGGCACGGATTGGTTGGGAGGGTCTATTCGGACCAAGCGATCGGACGGTCCGAACGTTGCTATTTGGTTGGGTCGGACAGTCCGAACGTTTCCAACAGCACTAACTAGATTTTTTTTAAAAGGGAAAATTAGCCCAATGACATCACGTTAGGACGTAATCGGAGGAACGACACTCCGTTCGAGACGCACTGGAAAATAACATCGCAAACATTAAAAAATATGCCGAATGACATCGCCGCTAGTTACTTCCGTTTCCAGAATTTTTTAAATATAGAAACTAAGCTAAAAAAATTATCATTTTTTTTTGTGGAGCCTTCCAACACAGTTTAATTGTTTGTGTATTTTTTTCAAAATTTTATACATTCTAATTTTGTCTCTAAAATTCATTTAAGTATACTGTTTATAGAAATTTTCTAATATAAAATTATGAAACAAATACACAAGCAATTAAACTGTGTCGGGATTCTCCACAAAAAAAAATTGATAATTTGTTAAGCTCAGTTTTTATATTTAAAAAAATTCTAGAAACGGAAGTAACTAGCGGCGATGTCATTCGGCATATTTTTTGGTGTTCACGATGTTATTTTCTAGTGCATCATGAGCGTAGTGTCATTCCTCCGATTACATCCTAACGATGTCACTAAGCTAATTTCCTTTTGAAAAACTGATTGAGATGGTTTGGGAATTTTCAGAGAGAGTTTTGAAGCTTCAAAAATTCTAAAATTTTTATGGGAGGTTACTGACTCTATGATTAACCTTATGTATAATTTTCAGAGGTTTTCATTTAATGCATTTGTCTCTAGAAATATTACAAGGTTCAGTCCTAGGGCTTTGACCAAGGATCTACCTTGTTTGACCAGCCATTTAAAAATAGCAAATAAAATCTAAAAATTATGAACTTTTTTAGAGGAGTCACTAGAATGATCTAGAACCTAGGAAAAATAATTCCAGAGGATGATCACAAGATTTGTTTTAAAATTTTTAAAGGATTATGCTTCTAGTCCCTTGAAGCATTAGGTTTTCAAAATCAACAAAACCTTAGAAATAATCTCCAGAAAATTCAAATGACAACATGATACATCAAAAGTTTTAAATTCTCCTCATTTTTATACATTTTAAATACACACTCGAGATTAGGATGTCACATCCGGCTCGTCAGTTGTCGCCTGGAGACAAACGTTCCTAGGTTGGTCTTCGAGTTGATCCCCAAAGGAACCATCGACCGTGTCCTTCATGCACAAGAAAAGCATATTCTCTCGTTGCCAGCACGCTTGGACAGCACTAGTGGCTCCGCAGAAGCTCTCACCTATATGCACTCATGAGCTAGTCAAAAGATTCTTCATGGTCATGTCAAATCCGGCAACATTTTTGTGAGGACCCCAGCTTATTTGGCTTGTAATGCTTAGTCATCCATTGACCCTAGCATCACAAACAAAATAACCAGTGTCTTCGAGATATGTATACTTCCCAGAAATGCAGTATACACACCCCTTTACAAAATTATGCATCAATCTCATACAAGACATAGAACTAAAGTACGAACTAGATTAAATAAAAGACATACATAATATAGAGAGTTATTACAAAAGGGGCCGACCGGCCAAATAACAACTAAGAAAGATAAACACAGCGGAAGCAAAAGCCATAAGATGGCGATAAACAAAAGAAGGCCACATGGTTTGCCTTTAGCCCACAAGGCAACCGACCGGGCCGCCAAGCTAGTCGTCCCAACCACCGCACATCTCACAAAAGTAGGGCCCTTTGGGCTCTACCTCCTCTGCAACAAAGTTATTAAGCAAAGCAAAGAAGTACAAAAATGTACTCGCAAGACTGACGTGTAAAGGTAACAGACCTATACATATGCTACATGCAAGCTTTATTTAAGTGGAAGGCTTTAGGCTCATTTTAGCATAAAGCAAGTTTTCATTTGCAATATTTAAATAGATTCAAGGCAGTTTTGCAATTCATTTTTAATTTGCAAGTAACAACGAGACATTAACATAATAACAATAGATAGATGACAACAACAATTCTGGAAGTGACTAACCCAATAGCCACCATAACAATAACATGAATTACCCATTCATACCACCCATGTCAAGTTTTAATTAAAGGTTATTGTCTAACTCTCGAAAGACTTCCCCAAGCGTGTCCATAACCTAGGACGAGGCTATTGAATAGTTTAAACCTGCGCAGGGTGTACCAATGTACCCACACGTCGGACCGCCTTTTTCGCCAAGCTATTAGCACACTTCCTTTGGTGTGCCGGCACAGCTAAGTCCAATGAGACATTTCCAATATTGAGTGTCAACAGCGAGTCGCCCATATGGGGATACAACCTCCCCATACGTTGATGCGGAGTCATCAAAGATGCTCACCCCCTTATACGGGTGGTGCTCCTTGCAATGGATAACCCCACTACTGCTCACCCAATAGCCCATCATGCGACTCGAAGCTAACACCCGCCAAAGTACTTAGTCAAGAAAGGTCCCATATCCCTCTCGTGTGGTTATCACGCAAAAATGCTTTGTTTAGTGTAACAAGATGTTCGGTCCTTGTTGACTTAGGCACCATTCCACATACCAACAATCACACCATCATCCATTGTGCCCGAGTCCAAATAGTTTTCATTTTTAGTTTTGTTTTGACTTTACAAATTAACAAAGCACAAGTGCTGGACATAATGGAATAATAATTAGATTTGTGTGATCAAGATCATCGACTAAGTCGATGACCGCCCAATTCTATCGTAATCTAAGCATTTCTAAGCAATACCAACGCGAACTACTCAGTGGTGAGAGCTCATCCAACGAACTCTAACCACAGCAAGATAGTCCTAGGCTTAGTAGTAGAGAATGAACCTTTACCTACAGAGTATGCATCTAAAGGATCAACTAATCGATATCATTCAACAACAAAATAGCAATGCATACATACAAGTTAAACAAAGTATTAGACTTTAAAGTAATGGGACATAATGGATATGATCAAACTGCTTGCCTTGCTGGAGCTATTCACTATGCTGCAAAGGGTCACTCACGGGATCAACGCACTCGTTGGCACCTAACGAAAACGTGAAAAAGAACCGATAAGAACGACGAAAACCGAAAAGACTCAACAGCAAACTTGCTCCAAATGCTCTGAAATTTTTACAGCAGAAAAAGCAAGATTTTTAAGGAATTTATCAACAAGAACTAATTGATTTGGGTTCTCAATACAAAAGTTATGGCCAAAACAAATCTGCTCAGCCTGGAAAATGCTGGAAAAATTCAAATCGGTTACTGTTCATCCGAATTAAATTCTCTAGCACAATTTTCCAAAGAGGTGTTGCACCTGGGATTTTTATGGTAATTCAAGCACCTCATGAGATGAACAACACAATTGAGTTCACCTCATTTGGAGCTATGATGCATGTTTTATGATTTTTTTAAAGACATGCAAATGAGCACAAGAAACATGCACCCACAATTCTTTTGAAAATAGTGACATGCCTAAATCCTATTCTACCATTTAGTGCACTAATATAGGAAGCCAACAAAGTTAGATTCACTCAAAAAGGATCTATAGATAATTACTTATGCATTTTACAAGTTAAATACCACTTTTAGGATAACAATTAAAATCTATTTCTAAACTATTTTAGAAAACCATTTTCTGGAGCCGAACTGAGCTCACAACCATTTTTAGATTAAAGCTCAGTTCAAACCAGAGCTACCAAAATTTGAAACAACTCATTTGGATTAAAAATGAAATAGTTATGCATTTTCAAAGTTCATTACCTTTTTCAGTTTGCAAATAAATCCACCTGGGAATTTCTAAAACTAATACGACATGGACGAACCTGGGCCGTCGATCCTGGATCGGACGGCCCAAGACCTGCGGGGAAAACGCGCACGCGTCCGTGCGAGATCGACGAATGTGGGCCGTGGATCTTGGATCCAACGGCTCAAGTCCTACAGCCTCGCGCGCTCGCGCCCGCGCAGGTCCAACGAATATGGGCCGTTGATCTTGAATCCAATGGCCCGAGCTAGATCACGCGCGGCGCGATTGGATCTCGCGTGCGTGAACGGGGGCAAAGGTCATGGCCGTTGATCGCGAGATGGACGGCCCGCGACCAACGCACACAGCGCACACGTGAGCCCCCGGGCAATCTAAGCCCTAGATCTAAACACGGACGACCCAAGGAGGTCGCTACAGTTGTCGGTTTCGTCTGACAACGAAACCGACGACGAAGAACTGGGCACCGCTGGTGACTTAGGCCATGGCGGTGCGAATGGATGCCAAAGCACTGGTCTTGCAATAGCGATCTTGCGGTACCACTCACACCCATGATGGTGGACGAGCGCCGTGGCCGGAGAGGGGTGGCGCGGTAGCACACGACCAAATGACAAACAGCATAAGGAGCTCCGCAGCGGTCATTCAAGCGTGTGCCAAGCATCTAGGGGACTACCAGGAGGTACCTGGAGGTCGCGGAGGTACTGGGGAGGGCAGGGGAGCTCCGGCGACGATGGACCTTGCCGGCGCCGAGGAGGACAATGTGGAGGAGAGGACCTGGTCCAAATTTACAGCACCGAGTCATCAAGATGGATACCATAGAGCTAGAAGGTGCTCCTAGAGCAATGAATCGAAAAGAGGGAGGTCCTTACCGGCGATGGGGAAGAATGGTGCTCCACGGCCGAAAAGGGGAAGACTCCAAATTAGGCCGCCTCTGCAAATGTCCAAACCAATTAGGTTAGGGGTTTTGACCACAGAGGGGAGAGGCTTAAATTGAAGCAAAGGGAGGGAGAGGAAAGCCACTAGGACCCTGTGCCACCGAGGAGCTCCAAGCTCAACAATGGCGGCCGAGGAGGTCCGTGGAGAGAACGGAGCTCAGCTAAGCACAGAGAGGCAAGGCAAATCTCGAGAGTGGTTAAAGGAAGGCAAAGGGAGCGCTCAATGGTTACATATAGCCAGGGAGCAGAGGCCATGAGCTAGGGTTAAGCTCCATGGTGAGCTTAGCCCATGGCTCGGACAAGGACGTGGAGGTGATGGGGGCAGGTCTGAGCATGGCCTAGGGGCGGAAGGCTGACCAGCATTTAATGCTGGCAGCAAAAGAGCGGTTGGGAGTTGACAGGGCTCTGCTCCCCCTCTGCCATGGCGCACACGCGCGTGAGTGAGGAAGGAGAAGAATAGGCGATGGAGATCCACCGTTGGATAAGCGAAGGGGGAGGTCGTGACCCTCGGATCTGACCCGGGGAGGTCTGAAAAGAAACGGGGAGGTCGCGACCACAGATTTCGAATAGGGAGGTCGCAGCCGCTAGATCTCCATCTGACGGTTGCGAAAAGAGAAGGGAGGTCGCGCGCTGAAGGAGACAGGAGGTCGTGACCATCGGATCTGCATCCAAGGGCGCGGATCCGATGGGGGGGGAGGTCTTGACCGCTGCGTGCGACGCGGACAAGCGAGGGGAGGTCGTGGCTGTTGGATTTTAATCCAATGGCGCACAACATAGAAGGGAGGTCGTGGCCACCGGATTCACATCCAAGGGCGCACACAACGATGGGAGGTCATGGGCGTTGCGCACGACGCAAATGGAGGTCGTGGCACGGATTTTAATCAAGGCGCTGTGAGAGAAGGAGGTTAGGACCGTTGGATTTACATCCAAAGGCGCTGAACAGAGGAGGGAGGTCATGGCCATTGCGCACGGCGCAAGGGGAGGTCATGGCGGTTGGATTCTGATCCAACAGCGCACAACAATGAGGGGAGGTCGTGGCGATTGCGCACGACGCGATGGAAGGTCGTGGCGGTTGGATTTTGATTCAACGGCAACGAACAGAGGTAGGAGGTCGTGGCGGTTGGATTTCAATCCAACGATGCACAACCGAGGTGGGAGGTCTGGCTGGTGCGCACGACGCTGAGGAGGTCGTGGCCGCGAGATCTTGATCTGACGGCGACGCAAGGAGAGGGGAGGTCGTGGCTATTGGATTTCGATCCAACGGCGATTTAACCGAGGCGCGGAGGTCCGCCGTGGGCGCGACAACGCAAAAAGGAGGGAGGTCGTGGCCGTGAGATCTCCATCGACGGCGGCGACATGGAAAGGGAGGTCGTGGCGGTTGGATGCGGATCCAACGGACACGACCTCATGAGGGAGGAGCACGGCCGATTTGGGGATGCGGGAGTGCGGATGGAGGTCTTGGCGTTGATTATGATCCAACCGCACGACCTCACGTGAGAAAATTTGGGCAGCGGTTGGTTCTTGGCGGAGGTCGTGGCTGTTGGATTTGGATCCAACGGCGCATGACCTCGCGAGGGAGGAGGAGCTCGCGGTGAGCTGGGGAAGTGGGTTGGGTTCGACCCACTTGGAAAGTGGTTCGGACCCAAGGAATAGTACCTGATTTGAATTCAAATTTAAAGGCTGAGGTTGGAGGAATTTTTAGAGGTAGCAAACTAACTCCAAAAATTCCAAAATTTTAACTAGAGCTTCCTCACTCCAGGATAACCTTTCATAAAATTTTCAAAGGTTTTTGTCACTGCATTTTTCTCCAGAAATTCATCAAGGCTGTTCTAGGGTTTGACTTACCTCCAAAATTTATCAAATAATTTCTAAAAATTATGAAATAATTCAGAGGGGTCACACATCAACCCTAGAACCAAGGAAAATTATTTCCAAAGGTTGGCACAAGATTTGTGACAAAGTGGAATAAGGGTTTGACTTTAGTCAACAGGAGGTTTAGGTTTTTGAACTCCACAACTCTTGACAAGAATTATGGCAATGTTCAAGAGTTTCAAGATGTGAGAAAAAGTTTTAATTTCTATACATTTTCTTACATTTGAAACACACACCCATTTATACATTTGGGATGTTACAATTCTCCTCGATGACAACCTCAAACCAAAGGTCTCAAACATTGGGTCATCTAAGCACGAGTTAACAACTAAGTATAACAAGTGGTCCACGATGGGGGATATGAATTACATAGACCTCGTATACATTAAGACATATGATTTCACGGAGAAAAGTGATGTCTATAGCTTTGGAGTTGTGCTCTTGGAGCTCATAACCCAGAAGAAGCCCAAGTACGATGGGAGCAATATCCTTTCGATGAACTTTGTTAAGTCTTAAATGGACGAGGGTACAAGAAGGGAAATGAATGACCAAGAGATCTTGTCTACCGCTCAGCCTCACTACATGGAGTGCCTCGACAGGTTTAGCGAAATCGTGGTGCAGTGTCTCAAAGAAGATGTTGATGATAGACCAAGTATGGAACAGGTGGAGGAGCAACTTAGCCTAGTAAAATTAAAAGCCCGCGACCACGAAATTATGGGCTAGGGCATGAAGAGCAACTCAAGCCAAGTTGGGGGGGGGGCGGCTTGTGCCCCCTACCTTCGGTCGGCTCAAGGTATTCCTCGTAGCACCCCTAGTTTAGCTACAACACCATCATTGGAGATGGGGCATTCATTTAGGTCTTCATGGGAACCATTATTGACAACAACCGACGAGTTGCGATGAAACTCTCCACCGCAAAAGGCGAGTAACGACGCAACAAGGAAGATTTCGCGCAAGAGATCAAGATCCAACTTCGGATCAGCCAAATGAATCTGGTCCGGCTCATCGGTTGTTGCCTGGATATAGACGTTCCCTGGTTGGTATTCGAGTTGATCCCCATAGGATGCCTCAACCGTGTGCTTCATGGACCCGAAAAGCATACTCTCTTGCAGTCGGCATGCTTGGACATCGCTATTGTCTCTATAGAACTCTCACCTATATGCACTCACGTGATAGTCAAAAGATTCTTCATGGTGATGTCAAATCTGGCAACATTCTCCTCGATGACAACCTCAAACCAAAGGTCTCATACTTTGGGTCATCTAAGCACGATGGGAGCAATAGCCTTTCGATCAACATTGTTAAGTCTTACAAGGACGAGGGTACAAGAAGGGAGATGAATGAACAAGAGATCTTGTCTCCCCCTCAGCCTCACTACATGGAGTGCCATGACAGGTTTAGCAAAATCGCGGTCCAGTGTCTCAAAGAAGATGTTGATGATAGACCAACTATATCACAGGTGGTCAAGCAACTTAACCGAGTGAAATAAAGAGCCTACGAGGCCTAAATTATGGGCTAGGGTGCTTAGAGCATCTCAAGCCAAGCGGGGAGGGGGGCTTGTGCCCCCTACCTACGACCGGCTCATGGTATTCCCTGTAGCATCCCCAGTCTAACCGCACTCAGGAAGGCTACCGCTAGTTTTAACAGAGAGTTTTTTTGACAAAAATGGTGGTGAAATACTAAAGAGCATGAGCATCAACATCTTTACGGAAGAGCAGCTAGAGAAGATGACAAATAACTACAGCGCCATCATCGGTGAGGTCGTGACGGGAACCATTATTAACGACAACCAACGAGTTGCCGTGAAACACTCCATCGCAAAACGCGAGGAACGGCGTAGTAAGGAAGATTTCGCGCAATAGATCAAGATCCAACTTCGAATCAACCAAACGAATCTGGTCCGGCTCATCGGTTGTTGCCAGGAGATAGACGTTCCAAGGTTGGTCTTCGAGTTGATCCCGAAAGGAACCCTCAACCGTGTCCTTCCTGGACCCGAAAAGCATATTCTCTCACTGTCGGCACGCTTAGACATCGCTATTGGCTCTGCAGAAGCTCTCACCCATATGCACTCGTGTGCCAGTCAAAAGATTCTTCATGGTGATGACAAATCTGGTAACATTCTCCCGAATGGCAACCTCAAACCAAAGGTCTGACTTTGGGTCATCTAAGCACGAGTTAATAACTCAGTATAACAAGTGGTTCATGATGGGGGATATGAATTACATAAACCTCGGATACATCAAGACAGGTGATTTCATAGAGAAAAGCGATATCTATAGCTTTGGAGTTGCGCTCTTGGAGCTCACAACACAGAAGAAGCAAAAGTACAACGGGAGCAATAGCGTTTCGATGAACTTTATTAAGTCTTACAAGGGCAAGGGTACAAGAATAGAGATGAATGACCAAGAGATCTTGTCTCCCGCTCAACCTCACTACATGGAATGCCTCGATAGGTTTAGCGAAATCGCGGTCCAGTGTCTCAAAGAAGATGTTGATGATAAACCAACTATGGAACAGGTGGTGGAGCAACTTAACCTAGTAAAATTAAAAGCCCGCGAGCACGAAATTATGGGCTAGGGCACAAAGAGCAACTCAAGCCAAGCTGGGGGCGCCTTGTGCCCCCCTACCTTCGGCCGGCTCAAGGTATTCCCCGTAGCACCCCTAGTCTACCTATAACAGCATCATTGGAGATGGTGCCTTCGTTTAGGTCTTCATGGGAACCATTATTGACGACAACCGACGAGTTGCGATGAAACGCTTAGTCGCAAAAGGCGAGGAATGACGCAACAAGGAAGATTTCACGCAAGAGATCAAGATCCAACTTCGGATCAACCACACGAATCTGGTCCGGCTCGTCGGTTGTTGCCTGGATATAGACATTCCCTAGTTTGTCTTTGAGTTGATCCCCAAAGGATGCCTCAACCGTGTGCTTCATGGACCCGAAAAGCATATTCTCTCGCAGTTGGCACGCCTGGACATCTCACATCACTATTGTCTCTACAGAACTCTCACCTATATGCACTCACGTGCTAGTCAAAAGATTCTTCATGGTGATGTCAAATCCGGCAACATTCTCCTCGATATGCATTACATAGACCTTGTATACATTATCACATGTGATTTCACAGAGAAAAGCGATGTCTACAGTTTTGGAGTTGTGCTCTTGGAGCTCATAACCCAGAAGAAGCCCAAGTATGACGGGAGCAATAGCCTTTCAATGAACTTTGTTAAGTCTTACAAGGACGAGGGTACAAGAAGGGAGATGAATGAACAAGAGATCTTGTCTCCCACTCAGACTCACTACATGGAGTGCCAAGATAGGTTTAGCGAAATCGTGGTCCAGTGTCTCAAAGAAGATGTTGATGATAGACCAACAATAGCATAGGTGGTCGAAAAACTTAACCGAGTGAAATAAAGAGCCCGCAAGGCCGAAATTATGGGCTAGGGCACGTAGAGCAACTCAAGCCAAGCAGGGAGGGGGGGCTTGTGCCCCCTACCTATGTTCGGCTCATGGTATTCCCCGTAGCACCCTCAGTCTAGCCGCGCTCAGGCAGGCTACCACTGGTTTTAACAAAGAGTTTTTTTTTTACAAAAATGGCAGTGAAATACTAAAGGGCATGGGCATCAACATCTTTACGGAAGAGCAGCTGGAGAAGATGACAAATAACTACAGCACCTTCATCAGTGAGGTCTTCATGGGAACCATTATTAACGACAACCAATGAGTTGCCGTGAAACGCTCCGTCGCAAAACACGAGGAATGACGCAGTAAGGAAGATCTCACGCAATAGATCAAGATCTAATTTCAAATCAACCACACGAATCTGGTCTGGCTCATCGGTTGTTGCCTGGAAACAGACGTTCCCAGGTTGGTCTTCGAGTTGATCCCAAAAGGAACCCTCGACCATGTTCCTGGTTTGGTTAATTGATTCCTGCGACGTGTTAAAGATGTCAAAAAGGGGTTCATTTGATTATTTCTAGTATTTGGGAATGCAGTGTTTCGAGGTGAAAATCATGATAACGAGAAATGGTTCAATACTTCAGTTCTGTGAGAAATGATGTGCTTTTTATATAAAATGATTTTGCAACTTGGGAAAAATGTGCAGGATCACGGAATAGACAGGCTTTTTTTTCATGCAGTACAGTTTTAATATGTATTGTTTGTAGGAAGGGTGATTTTTATTCTTGATGTGATAGTATGTGCATCTGTGGATGGAATTTTTCTTTTCAGTATGTGCCCAGTGCTTGTATGAATTATGTGCATCTGTTGATGGCGAAATGTAGGACTTAATTGTTTTGTATGTTGGTATTCGGTGGAATTTTTATGATTGATAAACATGGTTTCTTTCATGTTGACAAGCCAGAGTGTCAATTAGTTCTATCCACTACCCAATTCATGGAGTGCTTGCTTGCTATGTCTAATTTTGTTTTCTTACAATGCTTTTATCTGAGGTAGTACTTGAGTAGGTTTGCATATCTTTTTCTTGGTTGTTGGAAGTAATGCTTCCAACTGCGGTCTTACTTTGGTGTAATCCAGAAATGCTTGGACTGGATTGTCACAACATACAACTCCTAGGTCCTATGTAGTTATCAATACAATGCATAGAACACGGTTCATGTGAACCCTTTTGCAACCCAGTTCATGATGTCTTTGTTTCATCAAGGAGAGTAGGGTAAATGTTTGCATAGCTTTACATTCATGGATAGAAAGCGACTGCATGTTTTGTACTTATAATTTTCATGCCGATTCTTTGTGGAAGTAGTCTCTCAATTCCTAACTTTTTCCTTGACATTTTCTATGTGGTTTTATAGAAGTGAACAATTATCACCATAATGGATTATAACTTGTTCTACATAAACAGGGTCATCTTGCTGCACCAACTCTCCATTTGCTGACAAAAGAAGATCTGAGTAAAATGTACTTCAGTGACTTCAAGATGATTGACATCAATGGATATGCTTGCTTTCTCACCAAAACTGGGTATGCTTTTGTTGATCTTTTTTCCCTATTGTTTAAGTACTCTTATGATCCTACTCCTTCCTTTAATCTTAGGCCAAGTCCTTAAGTGCCTTTGTACTAACTTTCTTTACATTGATTAGTCATCACTCATGTGTCATACATAAAGAAATTATATCTTTTTCTACACACTCTAGGATGCCAAAGCGAGCCTGTACTTTGGTGATTATTGGTGAACCAACTGGATGACAGTTGTTCAAGCCCCATCTTGTTTTAGTTTGCAAAAATTCTTTTGTGAAGGATTTCAGATCAGATTTTTCTAGGATGTGTTTTTCCACACTTTATTGAAATACCAATTCTGTTTGGTGTTTCCAACATCTAATTAGTTATTACTGATGGGTTTCTAGCTTTGGAGAATGAGAAGTTGCGGTAGATTCTTCTATTTTGTTTCTGATAATCTGATGACGAAGGGTTATATTCCTCTATTACAAACTATGTTATCGCTTTGAGCATTGTGTTGATCTCTGAAGATTTTTTATTTCAGTTATACTAGTGAAGATGGCTTTGAAATCTCTGTGCCATAAGAGAATGCGGTTGATCTTGCAAAGGCCCTACTGGAGAAATATGAAGGCAAGGTGAGAAGAGCCTGGAGGCTGGCCTCTTCCTATATGGCAATGACATGGAGCAACACATCACACCAGTTGAGGCCGGCCTCTCGTGGGCAATTGGCAAGAGGAGAGCAGAGGGTGGCTTCTTGGGTGCAGATGTAATCCTCAAGCAGCTCCAGGAAGGCCCGAAGATCAGGCGTGTTGTCATCTTCTCACAAGGACCACCTCCACGGAGTCATAGCAAGATTGTGAGCAACTCTAGGGAGAACATTGGTGAGGTTTAGCCCCTGCTTGGAGAAGAACACCGCCATGGGCTATGCAAAATCTAGTTTGCACAAAGCTGGGACAGAGTTTAAGGTGGATGTCCGTGGGAAGTCCTATGACGCTGTCGTCACCAAGATGCCCTTTGTGCCGACCAAGTACTACAAAGCCTCATAGATTGTACAGAAAGACGTCCTTTCAACTACAATTCTCTTGCTACTCCTCTTAGCTTGTTCATGACAGAGCTCTTGCAATGTCAAGAATCAGAACCTCAGAAGGCTTCCTCTTCTGACTTCACATTTTACCTCTGCCCATCTAATAATATGTCGGTGCATTGTTTTCTTTCCCTAAAGCTTCATTAATGTGTTGCTCCCCTGCTTTATGTGAAAGATCAATTACCCTATCAAATGCTCCCTCCACTGATTGGTTTCATTCGTAAAGCTTCATTAATGTGTCGCTCCCCTTGCTTTATGTGAAAGCTCAGTTACCTTGTCAAATGCTCCCTCCACTGATTGGTTTCATTTAGTTTGTCCGAATTAATGAATTGTACTACTGTAGTACGTCCCTGTGTTGTGGTTAGTACGTCTGTAATACTGTTATTGTCATTCAATTATCCCAAATTCCCTGTGTTGTGGTCTTGCATCCTGACGGGTGCTTCCCTTGCTTGCAGATGACATGCATGTTTCATTTTTATTTATCTTCATGTGATGGTTAATGTTGCTACACCAAGCTCTGCTTTTAGCTCTGCAAATCACACAACGACCCATAAGTTATTCAGTTGCACCGGTGAACATGGCTTCCATCCACTCGCAAAGTTGCATCGTCGCTGCCTTATCACTTGCCAAGTGACAAAGTGACACCTATCTTTGCATTGCATTGCGTGCATTGCCATTGAATGCTAGATTGTTTTCGATAGAAACGAACGTGCGTTTTGCCATGATGTTCTTCTCCCACAATCTAGCTAGACTGAAATGCCACAAATTTGTGACAAATAAAGCACAAATGTTTGCAACTTTTGGCTTCAAATGATTGTTACTCTCGGGTGTTCCTTTCGTTCTTCATGAGTACTAATATTTTTTATGTTTAAATTTTGTGTTTCCGTTGCAACACACAGGCATTCTACTAGTATAGGTAAATATGTGTATACATGTATATATTACTTGGAAGATCTTCTGTGAATAATTAGATCATTTGTGCATGTGAATTGTCGTAAGATTATCTGTGGCTTGTTGATCAGATAAAAATTATGTATGCAACTTTCAGATATAGAGATAATTACCTTTTGTGTGTGTGTGTGTGCATAAGTTTATAATTTACTATATGTCTAGTTGAGATCCGTTATTATAACGCACGACCACTCGGCTAGTGCCTAGTAGTGGTCTAGTTACGCTGAATACACAAATGAGTTGCTCTCTTTTGTTGACGGACTCAAAACCCTCCAGGTCGTCTTAGTATCATGGTCATCTGGGCCACCAAAACAGGCATTACAATTTACAGGCGACACTTTTCTCTTCCATTCCTGAGAAGCTCCCTCCTAACAGTTGTTGGGTACTTTCAACACTGCCTATGTATGAGCTGCTACAAGCTATCAATATAGTAGTCTCGAAGCCAATTGAAAGGCCTTGTTGGAGCGAAAGATTAACAAGGTAATTTCGGATGATTCAGAAAACTTCTTATTTGCGGTGTTTGGATCGAAGGAAAGAACAATCGAAATTCCTCTAGAAATTATGTGTTCCTTCGGAATTTTGGAAAAAAAATTGTGGTAATCACAAGGAAGCACCACTGATGGGAATAAAACGGCTCAGTTTGTTGTTGCCTATCCTTGTTTGGGGTGTCACTCATATATGAATTATCCGTTTTATTTGACTACCGTATTTGATAGGATACGAATATGTTTTAGATTTTTCCATTCGATCAACAATTTCTCCCATATTTGTATTCGCATAAAAAAATATGGATACGACTATGGCATAGACTTTTGACATACAAATGTTATTTTATCCGTGCTATTCATATTTGTATGCGATAAAACAATATACATATTTTTATTGCAATATGACTAATTAGTTTAATGAGCATTTTTAGTTTGATGTGAATTCGTGTTTTTAGGTGAAATAGATAAACTAGAATGATTAAGTGTGCTATGTACGAGGATAAAGTATCATAAATATCTTGCCATCGTAAGTTATGAGGATATCCGAATCCAACCGAATTGAGTAGGTATTCGATTCGTATTAGTATTCATTTCAACATTCGATTTGTATTTGTATTCGTTTATAAAATACGAATACAGAAAGACCACTGTTCGATTCGTATTCGATCCGGTGACACCCCTAGTCCTTGTCTATCGGTTACTCAATAGCCGCTCCTTGCCCACCATCGTCATTGTCTTTACTATTATAAAAGGACTTGGTAGTGATGTAGGCCTACTATCTATCTCCTCACCTCTTTAGTTAGTGTGATCTTTTATGAATAAATATGCGTATACATGCATATGTTACTCGAAAGATCTTCTGTGGATAATTAGATCATTTGCACATGTGGATTGTTATAAGATTATATGTGGCTTGTTGATCGGATGCAAATTATGTATGTAATTTCAGATGTAGAGATAATTACCTTATACATGTTGATTTTCTAAGTTTAGAACTTATGATATGCTTATTTGAGATCCATTACACCGCACAGACACCTGACCAGTTATGCTCAATATATAAATGAGTTGCTTTCCTTTGTTGACTCAGAGGTCTTGTTACAACGCGGTACGTTCGGGTCGTGGTACATCATTTTTTCCCTCCAAATTTCACAATGGTGTACGGCGTAGCGCATACCGTGAGTCGTACCCGATTTGATGAATTAATACGCGGTACACGGGGGATTTTGGCGAATCTAGCGTGTCATAAGTCTCTTGGTGTTGTTAGCTGTCCTTTATGTATACGTTGTGGGATACAAATTCTGAGACGCTTATACGTGACATCTTTGTCCAATGCATAGAAGTTAGTGGCCTGCTTTCATTTCTTGACTGACTCAGTGCATTGTCCCCTGCAAATCCACAGCCAAAAGTTGCCGTTCTTCTAGAATTTTCTAGTCTTCCCCACCCGCCATCTCTGACTCCCCCTCCCTCCTGGACAGGCAGTCTCTCCTCCCTATCTCCCCTCTGAACAAGAAGAGAGACTTCTTTCGCGATCAAGAATCGAAATTACCTCAGAAGGGAAGGGAATTCAATCGCACCCATCTCCCCTCCTGAATCCGATCCTACCAACGCATACAACTCCTCATATAAGGCACAATCCAGAGGCAGCAGCGGTGGTCCTCTGCCGATAGGCAAGACAGAGAGAAGAGCTTGCATACCAGGGGGGAGATTTGTGTGCATCTTCACGCCATGGAGATGCGGATAAAGAGATGAGGCGGTGGATCTCAGGTTCGTGCTAACTCTTGGAATTTGTTCTATTATCTGTATATATTTGCTTAGTTTTCCTCCAATTCAACTCTGAATCTCTCGTGGGCTAGTTAGTCAATTCTTATTACAGGTCGAGTTGAAGTCACTGTACATTAGCCATCTCCCTGCTTCCATTTTTAGCAATGTTTATTGCTCTCTTTTAATCTTGCGGTTGATCAATAAACCGATGCTAATTTAGTGAAACACTGCCATTATGGTCCGGGAGCCAAATGAAACTAGTGTAACCTCGACCGTTGACTTCATCATAACTATTTTTAGACAAATTAACGCTCTCCACATTTGGAGTAGCACAGGGCATGTCCCCGTACTTGTGTGCGATTTTTTGCTTTCTGTAGAGCCGGGTGCTTTCACTGTTGGAGTCAGCTTTCCTTTTCTTCAAAAAAAAAAAGTCCTTTTCTCGCCACATTTTTTAAGGATTTGCTTGCACAGGACGTTGGCCACGCACCATACTGATAGTGATGCCCCATGTTTTGTTAAACAAGCATCAGTAAATTCAGCCACCCCGCGCCGGTGGAAATATCATTGCGTAAGACATTTGCTAAGTAACATGGATGACACCGAATAGTTTTCCTTTTAGTAACTTATTTCTATGCCTGCTTTCAAACAGATTAAAGTTACTTTTGCATAATACTAACTGAAGGAGAAGGATTTTAAATAGTTAGCTTAGGCAAAAGTTGCAACTTGCCATTGCACCAAGGTGACACACAAGGTTGGAAGCCTTGGATGCGTCTTGATGCGTTCAACTAGGTTCTCCGTTCTCCCTATAGTCTCTGGTACCTTCAGAGTTCGGAACACTGATGTCACTCCGCACAGTGAACCGCTTAGTTTCGACGTGCCTCCGTTCTCCCTATAGACAGCAATGAAAGCTCGATTTACTGAACTGCATCCAACATTGTACATTCTCAGTTAATGATAGTATATCCCTTCCAAGATCAATTCGCAGTAAAATGTCCTGGTTATGGTAGATGCAGCCTCAAAGATGTTACCGATCAAATATCCGGTGATGGAATCAGTACACGGACCAGTGAATTTTAGGGTGCCAATCAGATACGAATGATCTGTTTTATTCAACTATCCTATTCAATAGGATACGAATATAATTTATATTTTTCCATCCGATTAACAATTTATCCCCTATTCATATTCGTATTCGTATTTCCATAAAAATATGGATACAAGACAAAGCTTCAGTTCAAACAACTCCATCGTTATATGCACCAGAAAGGAAAACGAATTAGTGGCCTGCTTTCATTTCTTGACTGACTCAACTCCCAGAAGTGTCCCCTTAACTGCAAATGCTACTTCTGCATGCTTCAAAGAGTACCAGTATATGCCTTGTAGCTCCGCCCAGGGGCGGATCTAGCATGTAAGCATTGGGGTCATGTGACCCCAATGACTTTTTGCTAAGCCTAGTACAAATTCTCTTTAGAGATAATAAATGACATTTATAAACAAGCAATGACACCATCTAAGCCCAGCTGCATAATGACTGAACCCATCGGCTAAATTTCCTGGCTTCGCCCCTGGCTCCGCCGGCACCACCAATACAGCCCATCCCTGATCTCTCCCTCTTCTCACTGAAAATTTCAAACTAATGGCGGATCCCCTCACACTCTCCGCAGTAGGGTGGGGCATATCTGTAGCAGGGTGGATAGTCTCGCCCATCGTCACCAGAGTCCTCAACGAAGGCTTCTCCCACATTGGTTTTCCAGCATCTGCAAGGCGGAAGCTGAAGAACCTTGAGGCCTTCACCATCCCACAACTGCAGCTGATGCTGCAAGCAGCAGAGGAGAGCTCTCACAAGGAAAGATTCAAGCAACTTATGACGGCCCTCAAGGATGCTTTCTATGAAGCGGAAGACATCCTTGACGCTATCCATTATCACAGTCTCGAAGAGCAGATTCCTTCTACTAGCTCCCACCCCCCTGACAATTATCGGTCAGATGGCGTCCCAGTCCCGCCTAGGAGGCCTTGGTGGAAGAGGAGGCCCTGGTGGAAGCGGAACAAGACTTCGTTGCGCAGTTCAAGCCACCACACAACCCAGGTCCTCTCTCCAGCTTATCATGTCAATCTAAAACTCTTAAACCTTTCCCCAATTCCACGGATTGGGAACACTTAGTTTAGTGGGTTATAGTTTTATTGCGAGCACTACTCTTTTTCGACCCGACCAATTTCAATTTTTTTTCTTAACCACAATAGCTAATTGCTATAGTAGTATGAAAATCAGAGAACACAAGCACAACAACAGAAGTCTTACGTTGAAATCGACGAACGCCAATACGCAAGGACCAAAACCACCAAAATATCAGAAAGTGGCACATGACCGATCTGACCTGTGGCCGGCCGGTCTGACCGCCCGAGGTGCCAGTCTGACCGCGTGATGCCCTGAGACTAGCCCGAGACGATCACAAAAAGTCCTAACTTCTACTCTGGTGATCCAAATCCTTTTAAACTTCAACCATAGCTCATCAACAAGGTCAGAAACCTATTCCAATCAACGATTGGAAAGATCGAAGCCAAGGTTCCACGAATTTCTTCGATGAGGTTAAGGAGGCACAAGAACCGAGGAATTTAGATCAGCTTGGCTACATCATGTACCAATGCTCGGTGGAGAAGACGGGCACATGAACGGCTATCCAAAGCTGAACAATAGCATGCAGCACATGCCATGCCACTGCCACGCAACGAAGTTAGATCAGATTGGCGTTCACCTGCCCTGCTTCTCCACCATGCACAAAGCACGCCAATACATCTGCACCACCCCCGGATACCCACCCCACCCAAAACTCTGCTATTCAAACCTCTACTGCTACAATTTAGCATTGATCGAGTAGCATTCCAATTTATGGCAAGGAACTAGGTAGCACTGATCAACTCGAGACGACAGAAGTGCATGCTTTTGCGCCAAGGAGCAGGAGGAAAACATGGGCTTGAAGCCTGAAAAAGAACGTCTGCAACACAGAAGTGGCAACTTGTTTTTGGCTTGTAGCTTCATACCGGGGACCATTTCAAGGCTGTCTCTTTCTCTGGTAAACATGCACCGCTGAGGCTGCTGCATGGGCCTGCTGGATCAGGCTGGTGTTTGCCCCCTCAATTTCGGCAAGATTCTGGCGGTGAGGGCCGAGACAGTCTCCGGCAAAAAAGTAGCGGCAGGCAATCAGCACGTGCGGTAGTAACAAGTAGCGGCAGGCAATCAACAGAAGAGAGGGGAAGTGAACCGGTCAATCGGTGTGGGCAGAAGAAGTAAGCAGAAGTAGTAGTAGAATGGGCGTGTGCGGTGGTGCAAGTCCCAATCAGGGATTAAAAAATCGGCGATTTTCTGTCCGATAATCGGATGTATCGGACCCCCCAGGTGGATGTCAAACCGGTTCCGAAATTTGAAATTTGGATAAATTTTGTCCAAAAAAAATAATCAAATTTGCTTGAATTTTGTTCAATTGATGAATGAGTGAAGTAATACAAGCCCATCTGAATCTTGCTACCATGCTAACTAGCTCAGTTGATGATTTTTGTTCGAATCTGACTTTTTTTTGAATTTAAAATCCAAAAAATTTAAATTTTTTTGAATTTTTCGGCCGAAATTGGCCAAAAATTTCCGATTACCGGCTGTATCGGGGTCCCGGTAAAAAAAAATGACCAATAAAAAAATACCCTGGTCCCAATCACAATTCACATCCTCCTCCGGTCTCCTCCACTACCGATCCGATCAGAATTATATACTTTTGACGAATAGCAGCAGCTGCTAGTCGAGCCGGCCGTTCCTTGTTTCTTTGGTCAAGCCGGGTGGACGTACAGTGCCCAATAAGTGTGTTAGTAACGGGGATATAATATATATTAGGGGATTCCTTTTCTAGACTTTGAGCAGTACTTTCTTATGAAAAAAGACGCTCGGCCGTATGGTATTCTCGATGTTCGTCCCTGCGTTTTGCGTGCGAGACTGCGAGCCCGTTGTAAATTCACTCGAACACTTTATCGAAAGGAAATGAAATGGTCAAAATGAGGGGGTGCAATAGGCTGGCGAGGAAACTGTTCATGAGAAGGAAGAAAAGGCGACAGAGCCAAAAGAAAGAGCAATTATTCACCTACAGCAAAAACGACTGCAAGGATGTAGAACTCCTGCTGATTTCATACACTAGTAGTGCTATAGCTTTGTTGATCGTCATCTTTATTCTTCTTCTTTTTCACGTGATAAGGCCTTTGCTGGGCTGCCTTTGGGCGAAAGAAACTCGTGGCTTGTTTCGATGCATTTTTCGGTACATGAATGACTAGGGAGCTTTTGTACATTTTGGCACTTTTTGCGACCGTATTTGCAAAAATGTCGGTCGTCGTACGGAAATTACAGAATTGACGTCTCCACCGCACAGTCATCGTGCGGAATTGATATAGAGGTAACACGTCAGGGTACCGCACGGCCACCGTGCGGCGTCGCAAGGCCGCACAGCCACCATGCGGTGCTCCATCTAATTGCCCATGTTAATTTATTCCCAATTAATTTATTTATTCTTAATTCGTCTAATTAGCCAATTATGAAATATTTATTTTATTCCTAATTATTAATTTATTCCTAATTCTCTGGGTAGGGAGTTCGGCGGAGATGGTTTCGAACGCGAGCAGCGGCGGCGAGGAGCATGAGACCATCGAGGTCGTCGGCGAGCCCGGCGCGCCGTCGGGGACAATTCGACTGATGGACTTCATCCCCATCTACATTCCCACGGTGGAGAGGGGCGCGCTCAGCACGAGCAGGCGCGAGAGGCGGTTCTTGGACTTCCTCCGCGCCCACCCGTCTAAGGACTGGTTCCTCCGGTCGACCTTCGTCGGCCGCCTCCGCCGCAGGAGCCAGACGTCAGGGGAAGGCCCGAACTCCGACGAGAACACCGGTGGGCGCCGGCCGCGGAGGCGCTTCCGCGTGCCGTTCGTGCGGAAGATAAAGTGGCGCAAGCTGTGGAGCTACGCGGTGAGCTGGTGCAGGAAGCCGGCCAACTTCGCGATGCTCATCTGGCTGGCGTTCGTCGCGGCGGGGCTGCTGATGCTGTTCATGCTCATGACCGGGATGTTGGACGACGCCATCCCCGACGACGACCGGCGCAAGAAGTGGACGGAGGTGATCAACCAGATCCTCAACGCGCTCTTCACCATCATGTGCCTGTACCAGCACCCCAAGATCTTCCACCACCTCGTGCTGCTCGTCCGGTGGCGCACCGACGGCGACCGCGAGGAGATCCGGAAGGTGTACTGCAAGGACGGCGCCCCGCGGCCGCACGACCGCGCGCACATGCTTGTCGTGGTGGCGCTGCTGCACGTCACCTGCCTGGCCCAGTACTACTGTTGCGCTCTGTTCTGGAGCTACGCGCGCAAGGACCGGCCGGACTGGGCTCTCAACATTGGGTACGGCCTTGGCACGGGGTGCCCCGTCGTCGCCGGCCTCTACGCGGCGTACAGTCCGTTGGGACGGAAGCAGGCCGACGAGCCTGACGCGGACTCGTCGACGTCGGATCAGTCGTCGTCGGCCGCAGCGGCACAGGATCGCAACCGGGCGGAAAACGACCGCGACGTGGAGATCAAGATATACAACCGGCGCGTGGTGGTGAGCAGCCCAGAGTGGAGCGGCGGGCTGTTCGACTGCTGCGACGACGGGACGGTGTGCGCGCTGTCGGCGACGTGCACGTTCTGCGTGTTCGGGTGGAACATGGAGCGCCTCGGGTTCGGCAACATGTACGTGCACGCCTTCACCTTCATCCTGCTCTGCGTGGCTCCCTTCCTCATCTTCAGCGTGACGGCGCTCAACGTCCACGACGACGACATCCGTGACACTGTGGTGGCCGCGGGCGTGCTCCTGGGGTTCTGCGGGTTCCTGTACGGCGGGTTCTGGCGGACGCAGATGCGCAAGCGGTACAAGCTGCCGGCCGGCAAGAGCGGGTGGTGCGGGCGGCGGTGGGCCGCGGTGGGCGACTGCTCCAAGTGGCTCTTTTGCTGGAGCTGCGCGCTGGCGCAGGAGGTGCGGACGGCCAACTTCTACGACGTCGAGGACGATCGGTTCGACGCCCACGGAGCGCGCAACGAGGAGGGGCGCGCCGTGCTGGTGCCGCTGCCGCGCGAGGCGTCCACGACGCACTCCCGGAGCCTGTCGTGCCCGCCCAAGATCGACGCGTTGGCGGCGCTGAACGGCGGCGGCATGAGCCTACTGGAGGTGCAGATGGCCGCCGTCGCCATGGAGAGATCGGCCACGTACAACGGCAACGGCGCGAGTCTTGAGTGCCACCACGCCATGAGGTCGCCGCTGCCTCCGCTGATGCAAATGGATCAAGAAGACTAGTAGCAAGCAGTACCATGTACTATGTACACCGTGATTATGTGTACGTACGTACGGGTGATGCAAACTTGTAATGCAGTTGAGCTCCCCATGTGTGTAGTTCGGTGAGCTAATGGTTTTACTGTAAAGTATAGACGGATTTGTTTGTTTGGTAGACAAGATGATGGGTAATTTTGGCCAAACTCGTATGCGAACTGCATTCTGGTACGTTATGACTGATGACCATTTGAACGTGAGAATGCTGCGCGCCCCGCGGCGGCGGAGAAGCACTGCAGCAACTAGACGCGCGGCTCAAATCTATCAGGGCATGCCACGACGGCTGAACGAGGCGGCACAGCCGCACAGCGCGAATCATCTTTGCGCGATCGAGAGATCCCGTGGTGCCAGATTGGCAGTGCACGGAAACAGGCAGATACGTACGTACGGCTCCAATGGCTACCATGCCATCCATGCCAATTTGGGCACGGCCGCACGGGACTGCCACGCAGGTCTGACACGAGTACGTAAAACTCGTGTACGATACATCGTGCCGAATGACCTATGGCCTATGTGGTGTGGACTATGGCCTATGGGTACGGGGACAAAATAGAGGACAAAGGTCGCTCTCTCTTTATTTGTTAAGGCCCGGTATCCATCACAGGCTCGGCCCTAATTCCGGCCTAACTGGGACAACAAACAGGCATGCCTAACTCCTTGGTGTACCCAACATGGGCCAAACTTTTCCTGCCAATATCCGAGCGAGCTCCACATGCAAGAGACATCTGGGTTTAGAAGACGGCAGAGGACAATGGAGAGGGTCATAGATTCAGTCCATATAGACCCTGAAATCTTCTCTGTTTGATTGGTTTAATAACTTCATCCCGCTAACACAAATGTAAGAGTGAAAGAGCCCCAAAGGACTCACTTCACAAACAGCTTAGTCAGTGCTTGTTGCGACTATTATCGAACCACATGCTTTACCTTTTATGCACTGCTCTGATGCTTTTCCTGGCACAGCCTTTGCCGTTGCACTCTTTCTTTTATTCTACTGTTTAGTGCAGAGTAAGCTATTTTTGCAGGTAGTATTTAACAAGGCTATGCAATAAAATATATGAAAAAACCAATGCCACCACATAAGTGCACATGCTTTCGGCCACTAGTACGTAATGGTATAAGTGAATCATGCACCGGACAGACAGATGTCTGATCGCTGCTTACACGCTGATGCTGCCGACCATCCAATTAGGGGTGGAAAAAAATCTGGTTAGTGAGACCCGTTAGCTCGGTTTAAAATTACTCTAATTACACTTTTGAGTAAATTACACTGTATATACCTGAACTTGGCAGGTGGGTTCACTTAGGTCCCACTTCTTTAAAAGTGTCTAATCCGGTACCTAAACTATTTAAGTGGGTCAAACAGGTCCAAAACAGTCCGGGCTGGCATTGACCGGTGACGTGGAACGTTGACCCGACCGGCGTGGCTCCAGCGTGGCTCCTCCGTGGCTCCTCGTCACGCCGAGCGCACAAAACCGCTCGGGGGTTCCACAAGCAGCGCAGAGTTCATCTCTAGCACCGGTGTTCGGGCGGAGGCGATGGTGAGGGGTTCTTTGCGTTGCCGACGTCGTCAATCGAATAGTGGTTCCCGGCGTAGGGTACCGAAGACGAGCATGGCGCCGACGCTGCGGGGAGAAGGCGAACCGCCTCCGGTGTACGGTACGCGCTTCATGCTTCAGTGCCCGGCTGGGTCTTGATTTTGGTTTTGATTTTGGTTTTGGTTTTGATTTGGTTGCAATTTTGCTCTGCGAAGCGGTTGGCGTTGGCGCATTGCTGTTTTTAGTAATCTAGGGTTTCGGATTGTGCGATGTGTTGAGCACGGATTCACAAAATCTTCTCATGTTGTTTTCTTGGTCGCTAGTTTTCCTGAAATTGCTTCATTCCGTTAACAATGTAGGGCCTGATGATGACGAATTCACAGTGGAGGTTCACCATGGTGGGTTTTTTTGCGGACATGGTAGCAACCGGAGTTATGTGGGTGGTAAACGGAATTGGTTTGATCGTTGCGAGACAGATACGTGGTCTCCTCTCTGGATAGATGATTTTGTCCAATGGCTCGGCTATGAGGAGAGTGAAACCTTGAAGCTTTCTTGGTGTTTGCCGGGAAACATGTTGGCGAAGGTTTGAGAATCATCAAGAAGGACGCCGACACTAACAAAGATGGTTGCAAATGACAAACCGTTACAAGAACTTAATTATGTATGTTGATCATGATAACGATATAGGAAGAGTCAATGGGATGATATCGTAGCACAACCGGTTGCCCACTTGCCGAAGGTGATGAGCCCCAGGAAGGTACTTATCACTGACAGGATTGTTGATGAGAAGCTATCGAGCTTTTATGATGATATCTTCAGTAAATGCAAGAAGAGCAAGGACAAAGAGGAGGCAGTGAGATAGAAGATGGAGATGAGGAGGAGGATTCTGATTTTGTAGACAGTGACTATGAGATAGAAGATGGAGATGACGACCTGTTTGTTGATAATGTCAATGATGAGGTTAATCCTCATGAACCCAAAGACAATATGTCATTAGATGAGGAAGAGTTGTTGCGGTTGCCAGATTCTTCAGATGATGATGACACACCCAAGTTCAATTTCAAGGCATTTAGGCCGAGATGTTGACATGTTGGACCCGCCTTCAAAGTTGGGTTGGTGTTCCCATCGAGTTGAGGTGCCGAGAAAGCAATTGTCGAGTATAGTTGCAAGCACGAGTTGCTATCGGGATGCCTAGAAATGACCAGAGAAGAATCCAAGCCCATTGTGCGAAGGGTTGCCCATGGCGTATGTATGCGACCAAGGATAGCCGTGCTAATTGCTTTATGGTGAAGAGATATGTAGATGAGCATACTTGTAAAAAGGAGTGGGTGTTGAAGACATTCACTGCAAAGTTCATAGCTGAGAAGTACATTGAAACCTTTAGGGCAGATGATAAGATGACCCTCAGGAATTTTGCAAGGATTGTTCAGAAAGAATGGAACATGACCCCTTCTAGGAGCAAATTAGGAAGGGCAAGGAGAATGGCACTGAGGGCCATATATGGGGATGAGGTTGGGCAATACAATCAGCTGTGGGATTATGCACAAGAGTTGAGGAGGTCTAACCCTGGAAGCACTTTTTTCCTAAGTGTTTACAACAGCTGCTTCAGTACCATGTACTTCTCAATTGATGCTTGCAAGAAAGGTTTCCTTGAAGGTTGCAGACCACTGATCTGCTTGGATGGATGCCACATCAAGACAAAATTTGGTGGGATTATGCTTACTGCTGTGGGCATGGACCCAAATGACTGTATTTATCCACTAGCAATGGCTGTGGTGGAAGTGGAGTCAAAGAGTAGTTGGAAATGGTTTCTACAGACACTGAAGAATGACCTTGGAATTGAAAACACTTATGCCTATACTATAATGACAGACAAGCAAAAGGTAATTCATTACATGCTTATTCACATTCAGCTTCATCATTTCTCTCTTGTTATGCATACTAAACACTGTGTAATGTTGCAGGGATTGATTCTAGCTGTGAGAGATCAATTCCCAGATTCAGAGCACAGATTTTGTGTGAGACATCTCTACTTCAATTTTCAGGTTTGCCATAAGGGTGAAACACTGAAGAATATGTTGTGGGCAATTGCAAGGTCTAGTACTATTACTTAGTGGACTGAGAACATGGAAAGGATGAAAGCTCTTAGTGTGGATGCTTATGAATATTTAGAGGAGTTGGCACCTAACACATGGGTTAGGGCATTTTTTGGTGATTTCTGCAAGTGTGACATTCTGTTAAACAACAATTCTGAAGTATTCAACAAGTAAGTTGGAGTTCTATCTTGGATTTCAACAAACTAGTATTGGGTAAGTATGTTGCTAACTTAACAATTCACTCATGTTTGCAGGTATATCTTGGATGCTAGAGAGCTGCCAATCTTAAGCATGATGGAGAGGATCAAGGGCCAACTCATGACCAGGATATACAGCAAGCAAAAGGAAATGAAGCAGTGGCAAGGAGACATATGCCCCAAGATTAGGAAGAAGCTAGAAAGGAATACTGAGATGGCCAACAACTGCTATGTTTTGCCAGCTGGTATGGGCATTTTCCAGGTGCAGGAAAGGGACTCACAGTACATTGTGGACCTAAATGCTAAGCAGTGTGATTGCAGAAGATGGGATTTGATAGGCATTCCATGCAACCATGCTATCTCATGCTTCAGGCATGAGAGGCTTGCACCACAGGATATGGTCCACAGTTGCTACTCAATTGAAAGGTATACTAGGGCATATGGCCATAACATCATGCCATGTAGAGACCAAAAGAGTGGCAAGAAGATGAATGGTGTTGAAGTTAAACCACTGTGTATGAGAAGAAAGTGGGTAGGCCAAGGAAATGTAGAAGGAAGCGACCACATGAAGTCTTTGGGAAAATCAGAGCTAGAATGTCTAAGCATGGTGTGATCATGCACTGCAGGCACTGTGGGTCTTCTACCCACAATGTTAGGGGGTGTGACCTTAAGAAGGCAGGGAAAAGGCCCAAGATGCAAGCAATAAGGAAGCACAAAGCACTGCCTGAAGAAGAGACTGAGGAAGACCCTGTGATCACCCAGGCTGTTCTGCCCCCACTACCACCAGATGAGCACCTGTCCTCCCAACTGAGCTCCACTATGTTGTCTCAGCTACTTACTGAGGTAAATGTTTTGTTTCATGCATTTTATGTCATGCCAATCTGTTTATTTGTTTAGTATTGAGCAAAATCATGACTGGTCCAATTCCTGAAAGAACACTGATGACATGCTATTTGATTATGTCAAGTCCACTCCATCCTTGAGGCAAACACAAGAAGCTGGTCTAATTCCTGAATGTGCTTTCCTCGCCGACAATGTACCCACAACCAGACCAAATGCACTTACCACTGCAATGACAGCAGGTAGAGCCAAGATGAGGAAGCACAAGAAAAGTGTTGAAGCTAAGGAGGCTACTGGCAACAAGTGAATGATGTCTTGGCAAGTTCTTTTGTGCAGACCAACTGGTGGTATGAAGTTCTTTTTTGTGCAGACCAACTAGTGGTATGAAGTTCTATTTTGTGCAGACAAAACAATAGTATTTTGTGATTTTATGAAGAAACAAAGTCATCAGATGAGATGCAGTTATGTCAACCTAGAAAGTGTCCATCTAGATGTTTACAAGACTTCTTAAGTTATTTGTGTAATGCTATGAATGCTTTATGCAATATTATGGCTTTGGCGACATGAATGCTTTATGCAATATAATGCTATTTCTGTAATGCTATGAAGTGATCAGATCAGATGTTTTATGAATGTTTACAAGCTGAACTGAAAGTGTCCAGTTGTCTGTTGTATGCAATTTTGTGTTCATGAATCGTTGGTCACTTTTTCTTGCTTCTGAAAATTGTTGTAGGCAGTGAATGTTTGCATCCAATGGCAAATAAATGCCCTCGATCTCAGCCTAAGCCGTATGCATTACACTTTTATTTTGATGCTATATGAAAGTGTCCAGTTGTATGCAATTTTATGTGCCAACAGCTTTTACTCATGCAATTCAACAATTAAGTCTAGTTGTTGCTTCTCCAAAATGCCTGCCTGCTTAACCTGGATGCATTATTGTGTTTCTTTAGAATCCAGTTAGATGTTCAGTATAGATTTCACACCATTATTTCAGCACAAGAACAAAGAACAAATACAATTGCAAAGAGAATAATGCGAAGCCAACCATTTCACACCATTCATTTCCATTATATACACAAATTTCAACATCTGCCATACATGCTCATCTTCAAAAGCTGCAGTGAGACCCAAGAAACTAACAACAACAACACACACAACAAGCAAATCCTTCAGCAAAAATACAACTTCCTTTCCTACTTCTAACACTGCCATCAACATGCGAACAAGCACAGATAACTTCTCCTCCATGCCTTCTCTAACTAGTAATTCTCCCGCCTTTGTTTCGGTCTTTATCACTGCCACATTGTATTCATCGGATGAGATCATGCCCCGTTCACACAAATACTTGCCATATTGTTCCTCCCACAGCCAAAAGCTACAGCCAGAACCATCTCGCTGACTCAAAGACAGTCATACGAACAAGATTAGAACCAACTCCAAATCCCAAATTGACACAAGAACTCACCTGATGGTTCGGGCACTTGAAGAAATCGCGGTCGGGATTCTCTCTTGTTCGGGATGTCAACCACACCACGGTCCTGCTCACACAGCTTGGGCACACGATCAACGGGAGTGCAAGCTTTCCCCTGCGCCGGCTTCTCGTCAAGGAGCTCGACGTCTCGGCCATGGGAGGAGAGTGCAGCCTTCGTCGCCACCTTCGTCGCCGGAGGAGAGTGCAGCCTTCGTCGCCGGAGGAGCAGCCTTCGTCGCCGGAGGAGATCCACTGCAGAAATTAGGGATTAGGGATTGGGTTGTGGACGCGGCGGAGAGTGGACGCGGTTTTGTGCACTAGGAGCCACAGAGGAGCCACGCTAGAGCCACGCCGGTCGGATCAACGTTCCACGTCACCGGTCAATGCCAGCCCGGGCTGTTTTGGACTTGTTTGACCCACTTAAATAGTTTAGGTACCGGATTGGACACTTTTAAAGAAGTGAGACCCAAGTGAACCCACCTGCCAAGTTCAGGTACCTACAGTGTAATTTACTCTACACTTTTAATTGGTTAAATATTGAAATGAGTCAATTTTGAATAAAATTAGACTTCGCTCTGACTCAGCTTGGCTCATTAGTTCGGTTTTAAAAATAATTCCAAACTATA
Source organism: Phyllostachys edulis (assembly GCA_036346405.1). Lineage (NCBI taxonomy): Eukaryota > Viridiplantae > Streptophyta > Magnoliopsida > Poales > Poaceae > Phyllostachys > Phyllostachys edulis. The sequence goes on from CM070566.1 coordinate 56,909,298, forward strand.
AACAAAATAATATTAAATCAAACTACGTTAATTTTGAAAAAAAAAACTATGTAAGACAAGTACCTGGATCGGTATCCACCCAGCATCCAATCCATCAATCGTCCTCAAACATTTTCACATCATCAACGATGCAATTGCCGGCTAACAACTACTGTGCAGACAAAAACGACCCAATTAAGCAAGATGATGTCCACTGGTGACTGACTCCTGTTCCAACCACACGTACACAATGACACAATAAAGGGTAACCATTTCTACCGTGCTGACATAACCGTGCCCCTTCACTTAATCTGCCAGGAACGTGGTGGTTGGTACGATCGATGCAGACGAACACAAAGCTGAAAACTTTTCTCGGTCTTCCAACGTGGTGACATGATGCGTTCACTCGAAAAATCGGGGAACGTAGTGGCCACTACGACCTTGTTCAGCAGCAGCAGATGCTTAATCTGCCTGATGCTTCCCTGCCCTGGGTCGCTCTTGCTGACCCTGGCTAATGGAGATGCTTATTATATGGGGGGCACTTGGCTACATCAGTTTGTTTTTTTATGTGTGGATCATCTCACTCACAGCTCTAGCGGAAAATTTAGGATGAGATTTCTACTCATACTGTAACACCAAATAATTTGTAAGCTTGAAATCGAAGAAGTCTCCATTTTTTAGTAAATTTGGTGACCATGCAAATCTCTATTGTGTACAGAAGAATAAGATTGGAATAATCATCATCTGTGAATAACAGTAAGCATAGGGCAATGAATATTAGCATGACTTCCTACAGCAAGCATTTTGCTTTAGATGTGAGAATGTACCAGAGTCCAGCCCCTACAGCCAATCAATATGATACTTTCACTCTAAAAAACCTATAAAATACATGTCCCGCTATGCATCCCAAACACAAAAATATGGCACTAAATTTCAATTTGCAACAAACAAGTGGACAACTCTATAGGACTTGCAGAGATAATATATAAATGGCTTGGCAAAGATAAGGGAAGGAGTATTTATCCCAGATTTCATTATGAAGGTGAAAGGACCACCCAAGCCTAGACAACTCGGTACTTGGCAAAATTGTGCTCTAATTCTACAGGTCGAGAAGATTTTGAAAGAGAGGAAAGAAAGCAAGGGGGAAACCTGCACCCTGATTTGGAGACAACACTCGAGAACTCAAAATCAACCTCTCTTCTAGCTGTCTCGTTGTCCAGTTGCAAAATCCTGCATAACATGAAAAAAATCAACCCAAACATGTGCGTGAGGACATGACAGCAATGAGCTCAACCCAAACCCTGAGAAAAGAGGAAGAGGTCAATTTCCATAGAGAAGGAATGAGAGCAGAACTCACACATCGAAGATCTTGTTGGTGGAACTCAACGTAGCAAACCCTACCAACACGCACATAAGGCCTCGAGGAGGGAGCAAAAATCATAACAGAAGAGGAAGGAATGGAATGCTAATTAAGCACAACAAACAACATATGAATAGAGGGAAAAAATAACTGAGAGACGAACTAAATTAGATTGGCTCTACTCGCTCCATCCCACCCCCCTGACAATTATCGGTCAGATGGCGTCCCAGTCCCGCCTAGGACGTTCTTTCCTTTTGTTGAGGCGAGCGTCGGGCGCTGTGCGGGTGAAGGGGGTTATTTTTTAGAAAGGAAGTAACAACTCCTGGCCTCTGCACCAACTACGGATGCACACGGCCAAATAGACACCCAAATTCGCCTAAAAGAATACTAGAACCAGGGTGGTGGGGGTGTACACCCACACCTTCCCACCAACTGAACTAGACTCAGTTCCTGCGGGCGAAGGGGATGGCTCGTGTGTAGTTATATTATAAGTGAATTATAAGTAAACTCATTGGACGTTCTTTAATTCACTCATGGAATACGATTCCATCATTCAGACAAGGCTGTTAACTCAAACATCTCCATTGGTATCCTTTCAAAAAAAAAAAACAAGAAGAGAAGAAGAAGAAACATATTCGTGCATACACGTCTTTTTTGTACCGTGCATATATATAGGATCATATTCTTGGACATTATGTTGCAGGTGCACATGCGAACACGTCCTACAGCTAAGTTTTTTTGTTAGAATTTGTTAAACTACGCAAAGGCACAAATCAGAAGGGGTAGATGCACGTAGCTTGGCGCAGAAATTAAAATCGCATGTATGAAATCTCCCGTTAAAGCGAAGGAGCTCTTGACTATCGGGGGCTAAAGTGTGAAATCCGAAAAGATGGAGTGCAGCAGTGCAACAGAGCCCAATGAAAATCCCAAAGAAGTGGAGTATGAATTCGTAAATCTCAATTTCAAGTCAGTGCAGGTTGCCTTCTGTAAAGAACACCTATAGAGTCCAAATGTTTTATGTAGTTCGTAGTTGTTAATTTTCTGTCGATTCCCACGACAAGAAGTTCAGCCAAACATACATCTGTAGCACCACATGCGAGTTACTTCTGGCACATTGCTTCCACTTGCCGCACACGAGACAAGATGCTTCACTTGCTTAACTACATGTCGGCGAAAATTACACGATTAAGTCCACTGCGTGAGGACCCTCCAAAATAAAATTCATAATTCTTTAAGCTCATTTTTCATATTTATTGATTTATACAAACAGAACACTTATACGAAATAGCGATAAAAATTCTGAACGAATAAAATTATGAAAATTTTACACAAGCAAATACACAGTGTCGGAAGGCTCCACAAAAAATTTCATAATTTTTTGGACTCATTTGCTATATTTTTAAATTCTTCCAAATTTCAGCTTAACACTAACCCTAACCCTAACTAACCTAACTAATTAACTAACTAACCCTAACTAAGCTAGTACGTGGCACCCGCAGACCCGGCACACAGTCACCATGTGCCAACGGTTGGCGCATGGCCACCGTGCGCCAACGGTTGGCGCAGTTGAGGTGGCCGACGCGTGTTTATTTGGTGAAATGGTGGCGAGTGTCGGCGGGGATGGCGGGCACACAAAGAGGGGTTTCGTCGCCGCCGTCGGCGCCAACGGTGCTATTTTTGCAAATACGCTCTCATCGTGGTCATATCTGCAAATACGCGACGAAAAAACACTAGATCAGCCAAAAATTCTGCTATGTACGAGAATAAAGTATCATAAATATCTTGCCATTACGTAAGTTATGAGGATATCCAAATTCGATCGAATTGAGTATGTATTCGATTCATATTAGTATTCGTTACAACATTCGATTCGTATTCGATAATATTCGTATTCAATCCGATGACACTCGGCTATTCGATCCGGTGACACCCCTAGTCCTTGTCTATCGGTTACTCAATAGCCGTTCCTTGGCTACTATCATCATTGTCTTTACTATTATAAAAGGACTTGGTAGTGATGTAGGGTTGTAGGCCTACCATCTATCTCCTCTCCTCTTGAGTTGGTAGGATCTTTTATGAATAAATATATGCGAACATGCAGATGTTACTCGGAGGATCTTCTGTGGATAATTAGATCATTTCTGCATATGGTTTGTGATAAGATTATCTGTGTTTGTTGATCGGATGCAAATTATGTATGTAACTTTCAGATATAGAGATAATTTCATATTGATTTTTCAAGTTTAGAACTTATGATAGGCTTATTTGAGATCTGTTATAGTGCACAGACACTCGGCTAGTTATGCTCAATGTATAAATGAGTTGCTTTATTTTGTTGACTCGGAAGTCTTGTTACAACATGGTACGTTGAGGTCGTGGTATGCGGTACGCCATTTTTTCTTCCAAATTTCACAATGGTGTACGGTGTACCGCATATCGTGAGTCGTACCCGATTTGATGAATTAATACGCGGTACGCGGGGGGATTTTGGTGAATCTAGCGTGTCATAAGGTTATGTACAATGGGCTTACATCAGCTGTCTATAGCCTCTGTCACGTAGGATTTAAGCTGATGTGGATGAAAGAGAATAAAGAGAGAGAAACGTGCTGTCTACAATCCTGTGGCTGACTGTAGCACCAGATTCAAGAAAAACATTAAAAGATTGTGTGTTGTCTATAATCCGGTAGCCGACTGTATCACAACAACCCATTGTATGAGATGTCTTTAGTGCTGTCTACAGGTGACATGGAGAGTTACTATAGACAGTAGCTGTCTGTACTATTGTACATGCCCTAAGTCTCTTGGTGTTGTTAGCTGTCCTTTATGTATACTCGGGAATTTATACGATGTGGGATACAAATTTGCAAAAGAGTTTCCATTCACCCCCCCTGTTATAAAATTCTTACTCCACGCACACCTTCCATAAATCTTTTTTTGGCTACGTTCATAGTTAAATATATATATATATATATATATATATATATATATATATGAGAATGAAAATGATATGGTACTCTGGACGGGAGACTGGGAGGAGGTAGAAAAATTCGCTGGGCTATAAGAGAAGGGGTATGAGGAGGGGGCTGGCTCTTATTTATATTGGAGCGCGCGCGAGAGAGCCCCTCGATTCCCACCGTGCGTCCCGCGAGACAGAGCGGAGGCGCAGGGGCAGCTTCGTGGTTGCAGGAAACTCCAAGGGTCTCTCAGTTATTTTTTCCCTCTATTCTGCGTCCACCAAGGCCTCCTAGGCGGGACTGGGACGCCATCTGACCGATAATTGTCAGGGGGGTGGGAGCGAGTAGAACGGATCTGCTCTTCGAGACTCTGATAATGGATAGCGTCAAGGATGTCTTCCGCTTCATAGAAAGCATCCTTGAGGGCCGTCATACGTTGCTTGAATCTTTCCTTGTGAGAGCTCTCCTCTGCTGCTTGCAGCATCAGCTGCAGCTGTGGGATGAGAAGCCAGAACTTAAACGGGAAGAAAGAAGAACTTGGGAGAAGCTACTTTGTATAGATTCATAATTGGTTCCCTCAATTACAAGCCTCCAGACTCTTTATATATTACTAGAGTCCGATTGATGATGAGACTAATACAGTCCTATTTGCATACAGCTCTAATTGAACGCTTTCTTATCTTTTCACTTTCTATATGTGAACTTGCCGGCTTCAAATTGTGTTTCTTCCTGCGCTGGAATTGAATACCAACAAAGTTATCTGTAACACTTCTCCCCTCCTTTTGAAATAGCTTGTCCTCAAGCTTATAATCTGGAAATTCGCGTTGAAATTCCTCGCGGCCAACCCATGTTTCTTCCACTTCGGACGTAGGACTGGGCTTCCACTGAACGCGTAATTCCCACATACCATGATTAAGCCGAGCTCGGACAATACCAACAGGTTGCAATTGTACATGACCATGGTGTAATGGAGGTAACTCCAGAACATGACCAAGAGGAGTGCCAAAAAAATGGTTTGAGATTGGATACATGAAAAACATTGTGTATACCTGCCTGCTCGAGAAGCGCTAAGCGATACGCCACTTGCCAAAAACCTATTCGACGATCGGAAAGATTGAAACCAAGGTTCCACAAATTTCTTCGATGAGGTCAAGGAGGCACAAGAACCGAGAAAATTCAAACTTGAATCCAAACACTTGCTCATGGGTAGATGACGATCAAGATGATCCTAGATGGATTCCCATATATCCCAACAAGCTATATCGCAACATGAACATTAAGAAAATCAAATGAACAACCAAATTTCAAAAGATATTAAAAATGAGAACAAGTACAAGAGAGAACCCGTCTTGAGAAAATCTTGCTTAGATTTGATTTGATAGATTGTTGGTTTATAGCCACTCCACCATAGAGGACAAAGTTCAACACTTGATCACTCAATCAATCCATCTCTCTCAAACCCTAGCCTCATATATTCCACTTTCCCCCAAATTATAAATCAAGGTTTCTACTTGGGAAAGCTCAAGAGGCACAAATCATGCACCTCTCCATTTTATAGTGGAGGCTAGGTCAAGAGAAAAAACCTAATCAGGCATCCGTTAAGCTCACAAACAAACAGGTCTACACTCACGCACGCTTCTCAAAGCGGATGACGAACCGAACTTCCCGAATCCGTCTCTTCGTGATCTTCATCTTCACTTGACCTAAACCGTCTCTCATTGCACCATCTTGCGTCGCGGTTTCTCAAAGGTCACCAATCGGGTATTTTCGTGAAGATACCAAAATACCATTTTCTCGAACCTTCTCCAAAGACCGGGTCCAATCGTTGTGAAGCAATGGCATGCTTTGCCACATGTAGGTTGCTCAACGGCTCTCTTCATGTCGGCAAGTCTCTCCCATTCGACTTTCATTGGAACCACCATGACATTTGCATCGACCCCGCACCTCTTGATGCAACACATCGCACTAAACTTCCCGTTCAGTCATTCTTGTCCATCTTACACCATGCTTGAGTCCAATGACTTTACTTGGCATCCTTGATTGTTCTGGACCTTAGCTCTCTAGCTAGTCCCGTTAATCTTCACCGTTGCCGTAGCAAAAAGGACTAAACAGTAGTAGAAGAGGGGACCCCGGTACTGTAGTGGCCGGAGGGTCCTCGGAAAGGGGACTAGTGTCAAGAGAATTGTATTGTATTTTATTGCTTCAAAAAATGCCCGTCCTTATTACATGGGGGTAGGGAGCTATTTATAGCCGACTATCAATGTACAGGAGGTTACCTATCTACCCCTATGAAGGTACTGTCCATGCAGGGACAGTAGGGTCATTTCCTACCCCTATGTGGAGCTTCTGGTCCACGGTGGGCTCCTATGGACCTGACTCACCCAGCCGGTGTGCCTGGTCCACCTGTCTTCTTGCTCTGCTCTTAGTAGGGCTGGTCCGGACACCCTTCGAGCATCCTTCGAGCCTCCTTCGGTCGATACTTCGGGGTACCTGCAGTACCCTTCGGAGAACCCTCCATAGGCTTCGGGCCGCCCTCGGGGTAGCTCCTGCACCCCTCGACGGACCCTCAGAGACTTTGGGCCACCCGCGAGGTGCCTCCTGCACCCTTCGGCGGACCCTCCGGAGGCTTCGGGCCACCCTCGGGGTACCTCCAGTACCCTTCGGGCAGAACATCCCCCGGGGACCTCCTGTGGCTTCGGTACTATTTGCTAGGCCGCTGGGGCCGGTGGGACGCCCCTACGACAAGCCCCTCGCGGTCGATGTCTTGCTTCGTTATGGCTGAAACCGCGCCTTTACCCCGGAGAGTCCTGGCACACCGTCCCCTTCGGCTTGGCGAAGCGTATTGCCTAGTTTTTTTGGTACTGAGGGGGTTTGCCTCGAAGTTATTCTCGGGTGGTGCGCGTCAGGCGGTTGATAGCGTTGGCGGCTGCTCGGGCCCTGTGTGTTGTTTTTGCAATGATGGCACCCCTTTGGGGTGCGTGCGTGGTGGGCGGCTGTTTTTTGGCATGTGTCATGATCGCATTGGGTTTGGCTCTTCGATTTTCCTCCATTTTGTCCGTTGGTGCTCTTGATGGCTATAAATAGGCGTGTTCTCCCCGTCGCTATCTTCTCTTATTCTGTTGCTGCCTTGCGCTATTTGTTCCTTCCTTCGTGTTTCTTTGGTGAGCTGTGAGGGTTTGTTCTTGTTGGCTTCGGGTATGACGAAGCGTAGCAAGGATGGGGGTGGTGATCCCACTTACACTAGTGACCTGGGGAGGTCGACCGTGACGAGCCTCGTTCTTCAGACGCTAGTGGGCGAGGGCAAGCTGGAAGATATAGCGAAGGTCCGTGCTCCCGAGTCAGAGATGGTGCCTGCGCCCCGGGCTGAGGAGGCTGTTATTTTTGTTGCTTTCCTCAATGCGGGCCTTCGGATTCCCTACATCGGGCTTGTGTCGGAAGTGTTGCGTCTGTATGGAGTGCAGTTGGCACAATTGACGCCCAACTCCATCGTGAAGCTTGGTGTTTTCGAGTGGATGTTGAGGTCCGCCGGAGTCAGCATCGATGGGGGCGAGGGGCGCCTCTTCGCCTACCTTCACGATGGGCGCTGTCAGCCAAAGAAGAAGAAGAGCACGGGCGAGACACTGAATTTTGGCAGTGTCAACTTTCAGTCGAAGCCTCGGTGCCAAATGTACGTTCCTACCCCAGTGGCGCGCAACCGCTGGGAGATGGACTGGACACGAAGGTGGTTTTACCACGCAAGCCCGTACAAGGATGGTCTCCGATCTCGGGGTGGGCTGACACAGCTTACGACCACTCCCATGATCGTTCTTACCTCGCGGGAGGAGGCCCTCCACCTCCTGCTAGATATAACGAAGCGGCTATCGATGCGGGATTTGGCGGAGGAGTTCTGCGCTTTCGGGATTTGGCCCTTGGCCAAAGAGTGGAAGGTGGGACTTGGATCTGCGAAGTCCGGACTCACCTCCCTGACCGTAGAGGGTCGCAAAGGTCTGGCTTCTGTTGTGTGTGCTTTTTTAATGTTTGTGCTAACTTTAGCGTGGTTATTATGGCAGTTGTGCCCATTGACCAGGCAGTGCACACCGCAGAGGTGCTCTTGGGCCCTTACACGGGCGAAGAACACGCGAAGCATCACGTGGTTGTGAGGGATCCTTGCCTGAATGACATGTTTGTTAGTATTGAGGCGAACGCTGCGAAGGTTGGTTTCGACCTCTATGGTTGCTCCTTGTTTTTTGTATATTTGCTATACTTAACCTTCGGCTTGTTTGTGCAAACATTGATGCTGTCGCGTGCTCTCAATGCTGATATCTCCCAAAGCTATGCTGAGATTCAGCGAAGAGTCGATGTTGAGCATGAGCGGAACGTGGCTTTGAGCGCCGAACGAGACACCCTTTCTGAGAGGGTTAAAGCGTTGGAGGCTCAGGTGGCGAACCTTGAGACGGGGGGCGCGGCGCTTCATGATGAAGTGGCGGATATAACTACGAAGAATATGACACTTCGAGGTGAAGTGGTAGATCTACGGAGCGCCCGGGCTTGCCTTGAGGATGAGATCTAGGCGGAGCGTGAGCTATCGGCGACAGTGGGTCTTTCTGCCTGGAAGGCCATGGAGGCCCTGGAAGATGTAGTGACGGAACTCGGCGCTGTGACTCCGGCGAGGTGCCATCGTCCAGCTGAGATGGATATAACTTTGGAGCGCCTTCGTTGCGCCGGCGAAGCATGTGTGCCTGCGGCTCACGCATATGGTGATCATTGCGCGAAGGCTGCTTGGTTGGCGACGCTTGCGTCCCTTGACATGGCGGGATGCGCTCATCTGGATGCCCTTTCCGCCTGGTCCATTGGTGTGGCTACTGCCGAAGAGGTCTCCGCGGTGCATCGCAAAGTCCTTCTGGAGGACTTCTGGTTGCTGCGCGGTCATGCAGCTGCGACGGAGTCTTTCCGTGCGGTTCAAGCGCAGCAAGCGAAGGGGAAGGCTCTAGTGGCGGATCGTGAAGCTGGCAAGCGGGGGTCCACCGACAAAAACAAGGTGTAAGCCCCCCGCTTGTTGTAGAAAGCTAGGGCTTTGTTACTTCTTTTGTGCTTTTTGTTTTGCGCTCCGCTTTTACTTGTTATGCCTCGGGGCTTTTTGTGGAGGCCTGTTCCTTTTTATGTAATGGCCTCTTTAATGGAAATGGGATTACTTTCGGATGGTGGTTGTGTATGGCTCCGTTTTACTTATGCTTTGTGGTGACTTACGCAGGGCGGTCGCCGCCTATTTAAATGCCCCGCTCGACGTGGCCCTCACCTGCCAATGGGTCGAAGGACCAAGAGTACTGTCCCCACGCGTCTGTCGAAGGACGAACGTCAGGTTCTGTCGCGTTGGCCTCTGTGGATCTGCTATCGTAGTGTCGTATGCCATGGTGCTAAATGGCAACGCTGGAAGAAAGCTAACCCGATGGGCTCTATGAAGACATTCTTCCGTTTTCGTGCGCAGAAGGCTGCGAGGGCACGTGAAGAAATACGGGCCTTTTGGGAACGGAGGGGGTTGCGTTTGCGCCCGAAGAACCCTAGCCTGCCGCTGCATCACTGGAGGCTTCAACGAGCTCATCCGACACGCTCGAGGACTTAGCCGTGGCGAGGGAATATGCGAAGCTGATGGCCGCCGGGGCATCCGACGCGGAGCTGCTAGAGTGGGCGACGCGCAAGGAGGATTGGGACTTCGTCCCGTAGGTGCTTGATGACCCCAGTACTATTTGTTTGTTGTACTGAACGCTACCTCGCATGTTGGCTGAGACTCGATTTTCACTATTTTCATTTTCGCTTTTTCGAGCAAACCCTTGTAACGTGTGTACCTGTTATGCCGAGTATAATAAAAATGTCGTGATTGTGTGTGGTGACTCGTAGCGCCTGATTATTTTAGATAGGGCTCGGTGCGAGTGGCTTCGGTGATGATGTAAGGTCCCTCCCATTTGGTCTCTAGCTTCCCGACGGTTGTGGGGTTTGCCACTCGCTTGAGAACCATGTCGCCCAGGGCTAGGGGGCGAATCTTGACTCTCCGGTTGTATGTACGGGCGACTCCCTCGCTGTATTTGGACATGGTTGCTATGGCCTGCACTCGGTGCTCTTCAAGGAGGTCGAGGGAGGTATGCCTCTCTGCCGGGTCTGCTGCGGATGTTCTTCGGAGTGACTTTGCTGCAAACTCCCCTGGGGTCATGGCTTCATCGCTAAAGAGGAGTTTGAATGGAGAGAAGCCTGTAGCTCTTGTTGGTGATGTGCGGATTGCCCATAGGGCTTTTTGCAGTTCTTCGGGCCAGAGTCCTTTTGGCAATCTGACGAGGCGCTTCTTCAAACCTTCCAGTAGGTTGCCGTTGGCTCGCTCCACTGCCCTGTTAGCCTCGGGGTGTCCAACGGAAGCGAAGCATATTGTGATGCCCAGGTTTTGGCAGAACGCTCGGAATGGCATTGAGTCAAACTAGGTCCCATTGTCTATGACGATGTCGCGCGGTACCCCGTACCGGCAAACTATGCTCTTCCATACGAATCGTTGCGCCGCTGCCGCAGTGATCTTGGGTACTGGCTTGGCTTCAACCCATCTAGAGAAATATCCCATGGCGAAAAAGGTAAAGCGCAGGCTACCCCTGGTCGTCGGGTATGGGCCGATGATGTCGAGGCCCCATCTCGCAAAGGGCCAAACAGGAGGCTGGGGATGCAATGGCACTGAGGGTGCTTTGGTTTGCCGGCTGGCCCATTGGCATCCTTGGTAGTGTTGTACGAGGTCCTGTGTGTCCTGGAGTGCGGTTGGCCAGTAAAAGTCTTGGCGGAATGCTTTCCCTACTGTGCCTCAGGGTGCTTGGTGCGCACCGCACAGGCCCTCGTGGATTTCTTTGAGGAGGGATTGCCCTTCTTCTCAAGATAGGCATCATAGGTAAGGGGCGTAGACGACCCCCTTGTAGAGTTCCCCACCGATGATGTGATAGTTTCTAGCTCTGTCTGTCTTGCGAGGTCTTGGTCCCCTCGCACGGTGATGATGCCTTCCGGTGTGGGAATCTTCATGCAGAGGTAGTTGTGGTGAGCTATGGCACCGAAAGTGTTGAGTGTGTCTCGTCTGAGGATGATATTGTATTGGTACTGCATTTGAACCACATTGAACGTGATGGCCTCGGTTCGGGATGCGTATCCATCACTAAATGTGACGGCCAGGTTGATCTGGCCAAGGGCTGTCACCGGCCTCCCTCCGAAGCCTATCAGTGGTATGTCTGGGTGTGAAAGGTGGTCTCGAGGGATCATCATCTTGTCGAAGGTGTCTACAAACAGGAGGTCGGCCGAGCTTCCCCCGTCCACAAGGATGCGCTTGACCTCGAAGTCCGCAATGTCGGCGGAGATGATGAGGGGATCCTGGTGCGGGAAGTATACGCCCTGAGCGTCTTTTGGGCCGAAATAGATTGGTATTTCGGCATAGCGTGGTGGGCTGGACGCGGGGTATGCTGCGAGGTGGTGAATCTGTCGGGCGTATGCTCGACGCTGCCTTTTGGATGGTATGCCGAGCGAGGACCCTCTGGTGATCATGTTGATGATCCTCTGCTGGTGCTCGTCTCGGCCTCCTCCTATGCGTGGTCTTGGCGGTGGTGCAGGGAGTTGATTGCCGATCCCCCTTTTGCTATCTGGTTCTGTTGGTTGCCGTTGGTGATGCACGTAGTCCTACATAGCTGCAATGGTGCGGCATTCACTGGTTGTGTCGCTCCCTTCGCCATGAAGATCACAGAATAGCGCAGGGCCTCCGACGTGGTTGTCCAGTGGGTAGGCGGCGTTTCGTCCGTGCCCCCGCCCGCGGCCACGGCCCCAGCGGCCTCCGCGCCTTCCTCCTTCGAGGGGTGGACCACCGTCTACGTGGTAGACACCCCGGTTCTTCTGCTTGTAGTCGTTGGTCCGCGGCTTGGCGGTCGCCCCGGGCGAGGCGTTAACGGGTGGTGCGCTTGGGGTGGAGGTGGTGGCTACTCCTCTTCGGACGCTGTCTTCCTCCGCCCGGGCGTATTCTTCCATCTTGTCGAAGAGCTTCGTTACCGTGCGGACAGGCTTGCGAGCCAGTCTTTCTGACAGGGGGCCCTTCTGGAGCCCGCACGTGGTAGCATTTATTATGGTGATTTCGTTGACACCCTTTACTTGGCATTTGACCTCTGCGAACTTCCTGAAGAAGCTGCGGAGCGATTCTCCTGGGAACTGTTTTATTGCGAACAGGTGCCCCGCGTCCTTGGGCTTCGTGTAGTTTCCCTAAAAATTATTGCGGATGAGGTCTCGCAGCTGCTCCTACGCTTATATGGAACGCGGGGGTATGGTGAAGAACCACGTCAATGCTACGCCCCTGAGGGTGAGGGTGACGATTTTTGCCTTCGTGGTATCGTCGCCTCTGGCGGCCTCCACCGTTGTCTCGTATACTCAAAGGAATTCTGAGGGGTCAGTGCATCCTTCAAAAGGCACGACCTCCGGCATCTTGAATCCTCACGGCCAGCGGGCTGTCTCCAGCCCGACGCTCAACGGGGAGTTGGGATCTCCCCAGAGCAGCGAGGTGGGAGGTTCGGTTGCCGGGACCGGGACGGCGACCTCCGCTACGGCGATTGGTGCGGGCCAGAGCGGGGCCACTAGGGCTGTCTCCGGTGGATGTCGGAGGATCGCCATCTCTCAACGAAGATCTGCCAACTCCTGCTGTAGCGCTTCGTATGACCCTTGGCTTGTGCCTGCCTCACCGGGCGGTGGGCCAGCTTGTCGGGTGTCACCTTCGATGATGCCCCCGTGTGCGGAGTTGTTTGTTTCATCCTCCGCGGCCTGGGCGGGGGGTGCCGCTGCCGCCGAGGCTCTACTTCGCTTTGCCCTTGGGGTGTTTGGTGCCGCGGCTACCGCAGCTGCCTCGGCAGCCGATGCCTTGGGCTTGGCCCTCTTTGGCAGGGCCATGCTTGTGCTCGAAGTGTGTGCTTCGCTGCTTTCCTGCCAGTCCCCACGGGTGGCCCCAACCGTCGTAGCAAAAAGGACTAGACAGTAGTAGAAGAGGGGACCCTTGGTACCGTTGTGGCCGGAGGTTCCTCGGAAAGGGGACTGGTGGCAAGAGAATTGTATTGTATTTTATTGCTTCAAAAAATGCCCGTCCTTATTACATGGGGGTAGGGAGCTATTTATAGCCGACTATCAATGTACAGGAGGTTACCTATCTACCCCTATGAAGGTACTGTCCATGCAGGGACAACAGGGTCATTTCCGACCCCTATGTGTAGCTTCTGGTCCACGGTGGGCTCCTGTGGACCTGACTCACCCAGCTGGTGTGCCTGGTCCACCTGTCTTCTTGCTCTGCTCTTGGCAGGACTGGTCTGGACACCCTTCGAACATCCTTCGGTCGATACTTCGGGGTACCTGCAATACCCTTCGGAGGACCCTCCGGAGGCTTCGGGCCGCCCTCGGGGTAGCTCCTGCACCCTTCGGCAGACCCTCCGGAGGCTTCGGGCCGCCCTCGAGGCACCTCCAGTACCCTTCGGGCAGAACACCCCCCGGGGACCTCCTGTGGCTTCGGTACTGTTTGCCAGGCCGCTGGGGCTGGTGGGACGCCCCTACGACAACCGTTAACCGTCGTTGACCACCAAGCCTCCTGCACAACAATTGACCAAGAAATCGAAATCCGAGCACAAGTTTTTGCAACTTGATCCACATTAGTCAGAACATGCATCATGCAACACATATGCACTGAAACTCATGAATTTGTCCTAACCCACGAAGATCATTGCCTACCCGACAGATGATCACTGCCTAGCCGGTCAGACCGCCGCCCATGGCCGGTCTGACAGCCAACTAGTGTCCGGTCAGATCGCTCTAGAATTTTTTCCAAGAACTTGGAAAGTCCCTCTCTCGACATTTCGGACAAACTATATCTACTTTTGCCTCGAAACTCCATTTTCCATGAAATTTGGTGCAAACTCACATATTAACACTCCCACACAAGTGTTTGATCACATTTCCCGAAATTCAAATGTCACCTTTTTGGCCGGTCTGATCGTTAGCCCCTCAACTGGCCAGTCTGACCGTCATCATGGCCGGTCAGACCACCGTCCTAGCCGGTCAGACCTCCTGACGACTACTGACAACGGTTTGAAAATACCGAAAACGAGGGTTTCGACAAACTCTTCGATGCTATTATCAATTATTCATCACACTGATATTAGGAGCATATCTCCGTGACATCCTCAAGTTTATTATTGTTCGTTGACAAGGTCGATTGGTACTTGCTTCTGCAGGACGGCAGTGTGATGTTAGATCGTGTTCCTCGTGCCATTTCAAGGAGGGAGTTGAGGGACAGTCTAGATAAGATAGAAAACATCATCATCGACGCGTACAAAATTTTGCCACCGCAGCCAAGCAGCAGCAGTGACAACAAGAGTGTTGACCCTTCTACTTCAACTCCTCCAATGAAGGTATTTGGCCGGGATAAGGATTGTGAGAAGATAATAACAATGCTTCATGAGACAGTCGGTGATAACCAACCAAACACCAACAATGGCCTATGTTATTCTGTAATTGGTGTTTATGGCATCCCAGGGTCTGGGGAAACAACCCTTGCACAGTATGTTTGCGATTCTGCGAGAAAGGGCAGCCATTTTGACCTTTTTATGTGGATTCATGTAACCCAGAATTTTAGTGTGGATGGCATTTTCAGAGAGATGTTTAGGCAGCTTCAGCGAAGCCATGCCCCACATACAGCAATCTTGACACCCTTGAAAGGAAGGTAGATGCGGAATAGAGAGGCATGCGGCTCTTCTTGGTACTTGACGACATCTGGTGTGACAAGGGTGTGAGTGAACAGAAACTGGATCAGCTACTTCGTCCATAGTAAGTTAGAAATAGTGTAGTTGGCAGAAATCAGTTTGTGTGTGCATCAGAGATGGTACCAAAATGCTGAACATTCAGAATACTTTGCTATTGTAATTATTTCACAGATATTATCACTTTCTTTCACAGATATTGAACATTCATAATACCTTTTGTTTGGTGGAGGATAAGTTGACAAGATCACAAGAACACATTTTGTTTGGTGGCCAAGTGTAGTCTCTATGCTTTGTGATGGAATGATGTATCATGTGTGGACTTGTTCTTCTTCCTGTGATCTGAAAATTAGAACCTTGTGTGATGGACCAGCTTGCCACTTTTTGGTAATTTCAGAGTTCAGAGTTTCAGACATAATACATGTTGCTGGAGTTCTCTTTTGTTCTACTTTTGCTGCTATTCTCTTATAAATCAACTCTTGTGGTTGTGGACTTGCATGTCATGGGCCGATATTACTGTTCACATATACTGTTCATGTATAAACAGTAACCGCCGCAATTATTAGGAAAGATTTATTATTTAGGAATCTATCTATTAGGTGTTTGGTATTATCTATTAGTTAGGCAAGTTATTATTAGATTAGATTGTTAGAGATAAGTTTCCTTGTAGATTATTTTTTAGGGGTCAAGTCGGGTCGTCCCTATAAAAGGGAGAGCATGTATCCATTATCAGGTAAGTAAGAAAGAAGAATTAATCTAGTCTCCCTCTTAAGGTTCTATCATCCCAGTCTATAATCTAATCTCTCATCCCATAAAGCCGACGCCGTCCGGCCTTCTTCCTGGCGGTGTTTACCCCGTAATGATCTAAGATCATTACATTTGGTATCAGAGCAGTCGATCCCTTCCCACGACTTCTGCTACCATGGTTATGGCGACAGATCAGACCATCAGACCTGCCGCCGAGTCGTTGGCTATGATAAAGGCCAACGCCAACAAGATGGCCATGAGTACCAACGACAATGACAAGAAGATAGCAGCCATCTTCCTCGACATGCATGCCACTTTGAAGAAGATGATCGTGGCGACGACAATGAAGCCTCCTACGGCGGCGGCGACGCAACTAGCTACAAAAGTAGCGCCAGTGGGCCTATCACCAGCAGCGGCGGAGCATCAAGGTGCAGCGGCAGCGGCAAATCAAGGCACGGTGGCAGCATTACTTTCCGTGGCAGCGGCGATGGCTTCCGCGGCAGCAGCTACAACCAACACATGGAGTCCAACAGCCACATGTGCATCCACAAGTACATCAGGAGTCCAGCAGCCGAGCATCTTATTAGTTGGATATATGCATGCAGCGGCTGGAGATACTAACACATGCATGCAGCCGAGTGTCCACGGGAGTTTCTATGCAGCACATATGGAGTCCAACAATATTGTGGAGATACTAAAACATGCATGCAGCCAAGCGTCCGCAGGAGTTCCTATGCAGCACGTATGGAGTCCAACAAAATTGTTTCTTCGTAGCGGCTTCTTGTTTATTCACAAGGAGCTCGGCAAGATCATCCAATTGCACGTCCCGAAAGAATGCCGGAAGTTTCCTCGCCAGCTCCGGCATCATAATCTTTCATCGACATGGGGCCTCTTTGGGCTTCAGCCATGGCCGCCACCACAGCTCGAGGACGAGCTGTCGCGAAAGAAGGGGAGTAGTTGTCATGAGCCGACATTACTGTTCACATGTTATGTTACTGAATTAATCTAGTCTCCCTCTTAAGGTTCTATCATCCCAGTCTATAGTATAATCTCTCATCCCATAAAGCCGACGCCGTCGGCCTTCTTCCTGGCAGTGTTTACCCTGTAATGATCTAAGATCATTACATGCATGTATGGTATTTAAGTACTAGTGTACTAGTCAGTTTTAAGCTCTCTATGCTTTGTGATGGAATAATGTATCATGTATGGACTTGTTCTACCTGTGATCTGAAAATTAGAACTGTGTGTGATGGACTTGTTCTTCTTGGTGCTATTAATTTAGTTAAGGATGGAACTGGTAAGAGGGAAGTGACTTGGCCTCTAATATCCTTTTGCTGCTCTGTTTTTTGCCGCTGAGTTTTACAAGCCTAACGAGCCGAGCCGAGCCGAGCCGAGTCAGCTCGTTATCCACACCCCTATGTATACTCGGGAATTTATACGTTGTGGGATACAAATTTGCAAAAGAGTTTCCATTCACAAATTTGCAAAAGAGTTTCCATTCACCTCCTTGTTATAAAATTCTTACTCCACGCACACCTTCCATAAATCTTTTTCTGGCTACGCTCATAGTACAAGAAAATAAAATTATATATAATATTTTTCTGACGGTTTTAATAATTCCAAAAAAGATGGTTTGAGATTAAGGCCATGTTTGGTACAGCTCCAGATTCTTATTTTCCAAATTCTGCTCCTGATTCTCTGAGAATCCACTTCTCTGAGAATCTGGAGCTGACTGTTAAAAGCGTTTGGCTGGTAGGTTGACTCCAAAAACTATATGAGGGAGGATTAGAGGCAAATAGACCATGTTACCCCTGATTGTAATACTTCAATTGTATTTGTGTCTTTCTCCTATGTATTTGTACATACATTATAGAATTTTCCCCCAAATTTGTTTAGACTAACACAATGTGTATACGTTGTATTTGTACACAATGCCAGGTTACGTTGCATTTACACTTCATGATGGAGTACAACTATAGGCAAATAACGAATTGACACACAACCATTGATAGTGTATAATCAAATTTTGTATTGTTCACGCTGCGATAGATGAAGCTGGACAAATATTGCATTCATATCGTATAAGTGTTCAAATGATAGTTAAATGATATTACATACGTGTATTATAATGTTAAATGAGTGATAACAAAAGACCACAAAATATCACAAGTAGTATTACAATAACATTATTTCTTCCTTCATTGCATGGAATCAGTATTACAATAACATCTCAACTTCTTACTGGTATGATAAAACAATATGCCATAGCAAATATATACATCTCAAAGTCGCTAGTACATCCAAAACATCATTTCAGTGTACATGAAGCGTGAAATGTAGCAGATGTGAGTAGTACAATGGGTAAAATGCTAGAATTTGATCAGTTTGTCATTCTTGAGCCATAAGAGTATCTCCGATGGACCTTCAGTTAAGTTTCTCGAACTATAGCCCAGCTCCCTCTTGGCTTTGTCACATGAATATGCCCATTGATGTCTAAGAACATATACCGTCTGCAATCCACTGCATGAATGACTTGTTTTCTCCAGTGAGGAGATATCTTTCGCCCACTCTGCCCTTCTCCATAGCTGCTATGTGCTCACTAACAACATCATCAACTTGTCATACCCATCTCCTATGTAACCAGGTGGACAACCATTAAACCTTTCAATTAACTGCAAGAAGCACTGGTGTTCAATTTCTGCTCATGACTATTTCTCAGGATACTATATTTTATAATTCATACGCAAATACACAATAAAGGAATAACATATTCATGGGTAAGAAAGTTCTCTTACAATGCGAGAAACAAGATTCCGGTTGTAAGTTTTCCAGACCATAGATAACTCCCGGTAGACAATGGTGATTGGCACCCCTCTCGTCCGCCTCGCAATGCGATTCTATCTGCAAGAACCTTTGATTTTTCATACTCTGTGCAAAATGTTTTCCCTTGATGCATCTGCAATTTAGAACAAGCTGGGTGAATGCTTTGGAAATAGGGTCAGTAACCAAAACAGTTAGGTTTCAAGATTTGCTCTACTATGATGTTGTAATAGAAAATTGATCTACTGAAAGGATGCAGAATTAAGACTCATTAATTCCAAATTTGAACTCCAGAGATGATACAGAAGTAGGCAATATCTTAATAGCATTCAGTACAGCACTAAGAGGAAGAAAGAGGGAGAGGTAGCAAAGCACATTTTCAGATAATATTGTTTACGACTCTTTCTTATCTTGAGTTTAAATATATTGCAGATAACATATAATGGTTGTGCATTAGTCGTAATTAGGGTCCACAAAATTGAGAATTTCTAGCATATTTTCTCCTTTTTTTGTGAGCATTTAATCATGCATCATCGCTTTTATTATAGATGTCGATCATTGGTTTTGGTTAGATAGATGTCGATCATAAATCAAATCTGAAAGTTCTGAGTAAGACTAAAAATAAAAGCTTTAATCATCCTGACAGTGCTAAGTAAGATGGAGAAGATGGGGCAGAGGACAGTGGCACAACTACATGATGCAATGGGGAATGACAGTAGGCATCCTACAAAGGGTTTGCGTGCTGATGGATGTTACGGTTTAGGAGTTTGAACCAACAATCTTTGTTCAGTTAACACAAGACTAGCTTGACCTTCTCTTGGTGTAAAACTGAATCATCTTAAGTTTTGTGGAACCGGGGCTTAACAAAGAAAGGTAGGCTTGTCATTGTAAAGTATAGATGGAGATTGCCAGTTCGCCACTATCCTTGTGTTTTTTTTTTCTAAATTTCAGGTATTCATCTCATAAAAAAATTAAAATGAACCTATTTGTTTGGTACAACTCAGAGAAAAGACCTTCCAATGAATCTTATCTGAAACATTCTGCAAAAACTCCCCCCCCCCGACTTCCCTGAAAACTTGTATGCTTCTTACCAATAAGATTCTATAATTCCAAGACGACATACCAAAGGTGTAAAATCACCTTCGCTAAATTTTAAATGCATTTGTGCGAATCAACGAAATGTCGAATCATAAAGGACATCGAACCAACCTTGTCGACCTCGAGAAGTCGGACCTTGTTCTCAATGGCAATGCCCATCCGGTCCGGTCTTGCGGCTGCCCATCGCACTGGTTTACCTCGCACCCACGCCATACACCGTATCAGATCAATCCCTCAGCAGCACCGCGCCGTCGTCTCGTAGCTCCCAAATCAAGACACGCCCATCGTCCCCAACCCGAGCAGAGGTGCCTCATGATCTGCGGCGCCCACGACGCCATGGTCGATGTCCCGCATAAAGGCGGTGGTGCCGATGGATGCGTCGCGATGCGGTGGGGCTCGACATCATTCCGCTTGAAGGAGGTGAGGGGGCGCGCAGAACCCTGGAGGAGGCCTTGCGGTTGTCGAGGACGGAGCGTAGCTCGGGAGCGGCGGGGGTAGGGGAGGAGAGGTCGTCAAGCGAGGTGAGATAGAGGTGGAGGGCGTCGGAGGAGGAGGCGAGGAGAGGCGGGGAGGCGGCGCGCGGGTGGAACTAGAGTTTGGTGGACAAGTAGGGGTGGTCGAAGGAGAGGGCGAAGAGGGCGCAGAAGGAGGCGGCGGAGGGGTGGACACGGGGGGCTGGAGGTGGTGCACCAGGGGCCGGAGGCGGCGTGCGGCGGAAATCGCCTGTCGAGAGATCTCTTGGAGTTCACGACACCGCGAGGGACTCGTGAAACGATTCGCTCGGGGGCGCTGGATGAGCCGGGTAGTTCGATGGCAGTGGCGGGTAAATACTAGGAACTTTAAGGGGTATTTCTGTTTTGCAAGATTGGATTCTCATGAGAATCTGTGAGAAGGCTGCTTCTCCTTGCTAGTTTATTTTTGAGGTAGCTCCTCGCGAGAAGCAGAATCTAGTTGTTTTGAGAATCAAAGTGTTTGGTATGGCTCCACGAGAATCGATTGAGAAGCTGGGAATAAAAACTGTACCAAATAGGGCCTAACAAGACAAAGCTTTAGTTCAACAACTCCATATTTATACGCACCAGAAAGGAAAAGGAAAGAAAAGGGAAATGATAAGCGACTTACGTACGGACCGAAGGGAAAATATCGGACGCGCATCGCGGTCATTACGTCTGATCCAATAATTCAGTTTCAAGGGCATCGCGGAGGCGGTCATCAGTGGGCGGCGCACCGAGGGCGCGAGCTTGAGTGCCGCGCGGCCGGAGCGATTGCGTCGCCACCGGCATCTGGAGCGCGAGGGACGATCCGGAGACTTTGGAGGAGGTGCTCGCCTTCTCCTTGCAGAAGCTGGAGGCCATGGCCATGGACGCGCTCATGATCCAGGCCGAGGTGGCCGACGAGGACGCGCCGTTTGAGGTGGCCGAGGCCGCGGGGGACACGAACGTCTTCGACTCGTTGGTGCCGTCCGACGAGTGGTCCGAGCCCCGCAACTCGGACAGCCACGTAACATTGTTTTCAACGGATCGTAACATCAACAGAAACAACAAAGGATAACTATTTGAAAACAACATCAGAACCAGCGCCATGCGCTTTGGAGGCGCCAGCAGCGTTAAGGTGGTCCTCACGTCGATGTCGATGACCTCCCGCACGTGGCGCGCTCGTCCTCCTCGCCCCTGGAGGAGTCGTAGATGGTGGCACCATATATACCCCTTGTAAGCCACATGGGAAGAGTTGACGACTCACGAAAATCCCTGCGTTTTGTAAACACTTTTTCTGATTATATGCAATACAATCCATGCATCTGTAGAAAAAGACCGGGGTGCGATCTTATATATAGTATCCACACTTTAATGGTCTCTGACGTGTTTTTTTAATGCGTACAAAATTAATACGTATAAAAAAAATATTGCATACTATTCACGACGATGTTGCATTTTTTTAACGCGTTTTTTTCCAGATGCTTTGTTTTTTGATTTGTGATGTTGCAACTGTTGTGCGGGGATGTTGCAACCATTGTCCTAGGATGTTGCAACCGTTGTGCGGGGATGTTGCAACCGTTGTCCGGGGATGTTGCAACCGTGTTCCGGAGATGTTGCAACTATTGTTCGGGGATGTTGCAACCGTGTTTGGGGATGTTGCAACCGTGATCGGGGGATGTTGCAACCGTTGTCTTAGGATGTTGCAACCGTTGTCCGAGGATGTTGCAACCGTGTTCGGGGGATGTTGCAACCGTTGTCCGGGAATGTTGCAACTATGTTCGGGGGATGTTGCAACTGTTGTCCGAGAATGTTGCAACCATTGTCCTAGGATGTGGCAACCGTTGTCCAAGGATGTTGCAACCATATCCTAAGATGTTGCCACCGTTGTTCGGGGACGTCGCAACCGTGTTCGGGAGATGTTGCATGCAGTGGCGTACTTCTACCCCTTTTTATATGATGGGTGTTGCTCCGTGCGTCTTATCTCTCCTTGTCATCGTCATCTCCACAAAAAAAAATGATTTCAAAACTTCCTTCGTGAAGAAATTGGTAAATGAATTGTCAAACTTAACATCAACAACTACTGGTCATGTGGATGTACTACCAGGAAAAGTTGCATTGAAGCTCTTCAAGTTTCTTATGCTTTTTCCAACGTTCGGTTCTAGCTTGATATACACCGCGCACTCAGTCAAATTAATTTTGTACGCATGTATATAGCACGCAAAAGTTTATAATGCTAGCACGTGTAGCAGTGCTAATGTTTTTGCTTCCATCTGGAAGAATATGGCCACACGCAATCTAGTGCAACACGTGCACTCACTCACGCACATTAAAACTTGTGACGTAGCAGCTCGATCAGTGTCGTCTCACCTGCTGTCGGCGCCAATTTTCACGTCTGGCCGGGTTGCGCTCTGTCTTGAGCCACATTCGGATTGGGAACCGGACGTCCGATCTTTCGTCCTAAATCGGACGTACGGCTGCTAGTTACTTCCGAAAGAAAACGAATTAGTGGCCTGCTTTCATTTCTTGACTGACTCAACTCCCCAAGTGGCATCAGTATCCTTGTCATCTTGGGCCACTTGGACGCGCATATGTGACGTCTTCGTCCATTGCATAGAAGTTATCCCCTTGACAACTGCAGATGCCTTCGTCCATTGCATGGTGTACGGTGTACCGCGTACCGTGACTCCGTGAGTCGTACCCGATTTGATTAATTAACACGCGGTACGCGGGGGATTTTGGTGAATCTTGCGTGTCAACTGCAGATGCCTCTCTTGGTGCTGTTAGCTGTCCTTTGTGTATACTCGGGAATTTATAAGTTGTGGGATAAAATTTGCAAAAGAGTTTCCATTCACCTCCTTGTTATAAAATTCTTACTCCACGCACACCTTCCATAAATCTTTTTCTGGCTACGCTCATAGTAAAAGAAAATAATATATATATAATTTTTCTGACGGTTTTAATAATTCCAAAAAAGATAGTTTGAGATTAACAAGACAAAGTTTCAGTTCAGACAACTCCATAGTTATATGCACCAGAAAGGAAAAAGAAAGAAAGCGAATTAGTGGCCTGCTTTCATTTCTTGACTGACTCAACTCCCAGAAGTGCCCCCTTAACTGCAAATGCTA
Source organism: Phyllostachys edulis (assembly GCA_036346405.1). Taxonomy (NCBI): domain Eukaryota; kingdom Viridiplantae; phylum Streptophyta; class Magnoliopsida; order Poales; family Poaceae; genus Phyllostachys; species Phyllostachys edulis. The sequence goes on from CM070566.1 coordinate 56,932,626, forward strand.
CTTCTGCATGCTTCAAAGAGTACCAGTATATGCCTTGTAGCTCCGCCAGCACCACCAATACAGCCCATCTCTGATCTCTCCCTCTTCTCACTGAAATTTTCAAACTAATGGCGGATCCCCTCACACTCTCTGCAGTAGGGTGGGGCGTATCTGCAGCAGGGTGGATAGTCTCGCCCATCGTCACCAGAGTCCTCAACGAAGGCTTCTCCCACTTTGGTTTTCCAGCATCTGCAAGGCGGAAGCTGAAGAACCTTGAGGCCTTCACCATCCCACAACTGCAGCTGATGCTGCAAGCAGCAGAGGAGAGCTCTCACAAGGAAAGATTCAAGCAACTTATGACGGCCCTCAAGGATGCTTTCTATGAAGCTGAAGACATCCTTGACGCTATCCGTTATCACAATCTCGAAGAGCAGATCCGTTCTACTCGCTCCCACCCCCCTGACAATTATCGGTCAGATGGCGTCCCAGTCCCGCCTAGGAGGCCTTGGTGGAAGTGGAACAAGACTTCGTTGCCCAGTTCAAGCCACCACACAACCCAGGTCCTCTCTCCAGCTTATCATGTCAATCTAAAACTCTTTAGCCTTTCCCCAATTCCACGGATTGGGAACACTTCGTTTAGTGGGTTATAGTTTTGTTGCGAGCACTACTGTTTTTCGACCCGTCCGATTTCAATTTTTTTTTCTCCTCAATAGCTATAAAAGTATGAAAATCAGATAACACAAGCGCAACAGAAGTCCTGCGTTGAAATCGACGAACCCCAATACGCAAGGACCAAAACCACCAAAATATCACAAAGTGGCACATGACCGGTCTAACTTGTGGCCGGCCATTTTGACCACCTGAGGTGCCGGTCCAGCCACGTGATGCCCTGAGACCAGCCCGAGACGATCGCAAAAAGACCTAACTTCTACTTCGGTGATCCAAATCCTCTTAAACTTCAACCATAGCTCATCAACAAGGTCAGAAATCTATTTCAATTGACGATCGGAAAGATCAAAACCAAAGTTCCACGAATTTCTTCGATCAAGTTAGGGAGGCACAAGAATCGAGAAAATTCAAACCTTAATCCAAAAACTTACTCGTGGGTAGATGACGATCAAGATGATCCTAGATGAATTCTCACATATCTCAGCAAACTAGATCACAACATGAACATTAAGAAAACCAAATGAACAACCAAATCCCAAAAGACAAAAAAAAGAACAAGAACAAGCGAGAACTCGTCTTGAGGGAATCTTGCTTGGATTGATTTGATAGATTGTTGGTTTATAGTCACTCCACTACGGAGGACAAAAGCTCAACACTTGAGCACTCAATCAATCCATCTCCCTCAAACCCTGTTCTCCTCTTGATGAGGATTAATTCCTAAATACTGCTTTAACATTTAATTAAAGACCACGTGGCCCTTATGGTCATAAGCCTCGTGGTTAAAAACCCTTGTGGTCGAAAGAATCCAAGGGGTTGCCCTACGGGTACCCTGGTCGGAGAGGCACTGTACCTATTGCCCGACCAGATAACTGCTCGAAGAATCTTTGAACTAGTACTTGGACCCGATTCCAAGTATATTCCTTTCGTGTGCTGAATGAGATACATGTCTTATCTGCTCCAAACCACACGATGCTTTTTAGTCCTAAGTCACTAACAATAACTACTACACAGTTTATGCCCATGTTCGCCCCCCACGGACACCAACCGGCAATTAGGTGTTCTTCCACTAACAACAACTGCCTCCCTGACCAGACGTGTCATTTTCATAAGGTGTCTTCCCTAGGAATAACTAGCGCCTCTTCGCTAATATTTAAGGGTGGACGACAAACAACACTACAAGAGAACAACTAAAGCACAACAAATAAGACGAAGAAGAGGACAAGTGATTCAATATCACTATAGACAACTCAATTTCTCCTAGCAATATACTCAGTATAATTAGGACTAATCTGTCGCCGTACCAAAGGCATCCCTATAAAAACTAGTTCATTCATTATAATAAAGAGCAACCCTATTCTCCTCCAAGAATTCTCAGCGATTTTTCTTATTTCATTTCGTAAGATCGGCGACTTGATTGTCGACACCTGTATTCCACTTTCCCCAAACCACAAATTAGGGTTTCTACTTGGAAAGGCTCAAGAGGCACAAATCCTGCACCTCTCCATTTTATAATGGAGGCTAGGTTAAGGGAGAGAACCTTATCGGGCACCTGTTCAGCCCACACATAAACGGGTCTACAATTACACATGCTTCTCAAAGCGGATGACGAACCGGGCTTCTCGAATCGTCTCTTCATCATCTTAATCTTCACTTGGCCTAAACCGCCTCTTCTTGTGCCGTCTTGCGCCGCGGTTTCTCAAATGTCACCAACCGGGTATTTTGGTGAAGATACCGAAATACCCTTTCTCGATCTTTCTCCAAAGACCGAGTCCAATCGCCGTGAATAATCCTATACTTTGCCACGTGTAGGTTGATCAATGGCTCTCTTCTTGTCGGCAAGTCTCTCCCATCCGGCTCCCATCGGAACCACCATGTCACTTGCACCGACCCCCGTGCCTCTTGATATCATCCATCGCACCGAACTTCCTGTTCGGTCATCCTAGTCCATCTTATGCCATGCTTGTGTCCAATGACTTTACCCGACATCATCGAGCGTTCTGAACCTCAGCTCTCTAGCCTAGTCCCGATCATACTCGTTGTTGACCGTCGTTGACCACCAAACCTTCTGCACAACAATATACCAAGAAATCGAATTCGGGCACAAGTTCTTCAGAACTTACTCACGTTAGTCAAAATATGTATTATGCAATACATATGCACTGAAACTCATGAATTTGTCCTAACCCACGAAGATCATCGCTGACCCGGCACATGATCACTATCTGGCCTATCAGACTGCCACCCATGGCCGGTCTGATCGCCACCCTGGCTGACCAAACTGCGTGCTAGTCTGACCGCCAACTAGTGGTCGGTCTGACCGCTCCAGAATTTTTCCCATGGACCTGGAAAGTCCCTCTATGGACATTTCGGTAAAACTCCATCTACTTTTGCCTCAAAACTCCATTTTCCATGAAATTGGTGCAAACTTGCCTACTAACACTCTCACACAAGTGTTCGATCACATGCCTTGAAATTCCAATGTCGCCTTTTTGGCCGGTCAAACCGTCACCCTGGCCAGTCAGACCGCTAGCTCCTCAGCCGATCGGTCTGACCACCACCATTGCTGGTCAGATCGTTGGCCAGTCGATCAGACCACCGCCCCGGCCGATCAGACCTCTTGACGACTGACAACAGTATGAAAATACTGAAAACGGGGTTTTGACAAACTCTTCGACGCTATTGCCAATTGTTCACCACACTGATATTAGGAGCATATCCCATGACATCCACAATGTCCCCCTTGATAAACACATTGGTAATTTACAAAAAAAAAATGCAAATTGGTGGTTGTTTGGAAAAACTAAAACTCATATTCGCACAAAGCACAACTTGGTCCATAAGCAAGAGAAAGCCATGAAAATGACCAAATTTAGTCGAAAATTGCAGAGGCAACTTAGATGAGGCATTAGAGTGCATGAAAAGTTTTGTTCAAGGGACCGCTCCAAAATTTCACTCAGGGTCTATATGAAAGAACAATTACTTTGATCAGATCGAGAATTGCAATTCAAGTCAAGACAATAAGATCACAAGAATGCATACGAAATGCTCTCCCTCACTAAGATCACCCAATTTTTGGAATTTTCTATTTTCTCAAATAGCTTCTCATTTCACCATTTTGTCATATCTTCTCTCCCTTTGACAATTGAGCCATCAAGGAATCACGTCTTCCTCTCATTCAAGAATAGCATGTCAAGATGCATGGAAGAAGCATAAGAAGAAGCATGTCTGAAGATGCAATGGAGTGGCTTCATTTTTTGAAATTTTTCAATTTTGAGTACAAGAAGTTTTGGAGATTATCCAAATGAACAAGCTAGCATTTCTAAAATGCACAAAGCATATCAAGCATGAAGAATCTATCAAAATCATATCTAGACTTATGTAGCAAAGCTAAGAAAGATAGCACAAGATGAAGGATAAATTTGATCACAAGTTAAGCAAAGCTTCAAATTTAGCGAGTTGATCAAAAGGGATCCTATAATGATAATATCCATGTCAAAATGTCAAAGTGAGATCAAGAAGCTACAATTGACCATTCTTGTGACTATAAGTTCCAAAGTGAATCATCTTGCTCAAAATACCTAAAGCACCTAAACTTCTACAACATTTATCATTTGCAATGAATAGCACATGTTGAAGTTGATTAAACGATCTATCTTAGTAAAGTAGATCCTGAACTAGGAGTCATCTATAATCACTTACTAAGCTTCAACCAAAACGACAAATCTTGAGATTCATGTCAAAGAAGGACAAGCAGTCCCAATGAGATTGTCTGGATCATCAAACTATCTCCAAGTTCATATGACATAACATGTAGTCTCATGAGAGTAGTTTGGCACAATTTTAATCATATGAGGATTACAAAGCTTGTTTTTCTGAATTTTTCTCATTTTGTACCAGATTTAAGAGCAAAAGCTACTCCTGAGTCCATAAGCTATACCTGACCCAAACCACAAAAGCCTAGGAGGAGTAACCCTAAGATTCACAAAAGAACTAGTATCTCAATTAAAGTTCAATTTCTATATTCAAGAGCTGACAAAGCAATTTTGACATGACAAGTGTCATAAAGGGATCACTAGTATTGTAACTAATTAAAAGTCCCACAAATTACAGTTTTTAGTTCAAGTTGTCTTAGAGTTATAACTCATCTAGCAAAGATTAAGCTACACATGAGAAAACATGACAATTCTAGCTTGTCAATGAACAAGACATGGCATTGAGCAAGAATAAAAATGATATAGCACAACAGGGGAATAAGCAAAGCTTCATCAATTTAAAAGACATAAGCATAAAGCTTATATTACAATGCAGCATTTTTATAAAAAAAAATCATATGAATGCAATATGATATAATGAGATGCAAGAAAAACATCAAAAGCCTAAAAATATCAAAGGAGGATCAAAGAAAAGATGACTTGATCAAGAAGGTCAGAAAATAACCAACTCACCCATAAACCAACCCATAAGAATAAATTACCCCTAACTCACTCCTCAAGACGACAAACTTAGTTGGGTCTAAAGGCTTAGTGAGAATGTCGGCGTCGGCTAACGGAGCCTCAGATTCCACAAACTCTAGCGCAATATAACCCTTCGACATGGTCTCTAAGGAAATGATACATAATGTTAATGTGTTTGGTCCTCAAGTGTTGCATTGGGTTTTTGGAGATGTTGATGGTACTAGTGTTGTCACAAAAAAAGTGACACACTATCAAAGGATAACCCGTAGTCCTTAAGGGTAGACACCATCCACAAGATCTGACTACAGCAGCTAGCGGTAGCTACATACTCAGCCTCGGCAGTGAACTGTGCAACAAAAGACTGCTTCCTAGATGACCAAGAGATAAGATAAGTACCTAAGAAGTGACAAGTGCCTAAGGTGCTCTTTTATCTAGCCTATAGACCGCAAAAGCATAATAAAAAAACCCCCGAATGGACAAAGACGAAGAACGGGAATATCAAATGCCATACTGGAGGGTAGACTGGAGGTACCTAAAGATACGATTGACGGCTTGGCGATGAGAAGACCTCGGAGACTTCTAAAACGTCATATAAAGGCAAATGACGAAGTGAATGTCCGATCTTGAGGCCATCAGGTAGAAGAGGGAACCGATCATGCTGTGGTACTCGCATTGATTCACAGCTTCTCCTTTCTCGTCTGGATACAAAGCAATCGAAGTTGTCATTGGAGTGACGATCGGCTTGCAATCACCCATCTTGAAATGCTTCAATAAGTACTTGGTGTACTTCGTCTGATAGATGAAGGTCACTTCTTTGTATTGCTTGATTTAAAGCTCTAGAAAGTAATTGAGTTCTCCCATCATGCTCATCTCAAATTCCCTAGACATGGTCTCAAAAAATTAGAAACAAGAGCATGACAAGAACCACTGAAGATAATATCATCCACATATATCTACGCAAGAAAGAAGTCATTGCCGTGTCTAAGAATGAAAATAGTCTTATCTACCTTTCCCATCTCAAAGTCATTCTTAATAAAGAAGATCTTAAGCCTATCATATCATGCTCTAGGGGCTTGCTTAAAACTATACAAGGCTTCTAATAGCTTGAAGACATGATGAGGGTGTCTAGGGTCCTCAAAGCTTGGGGGTTGTCTAACATATACTTCCTCATCGATGTAGACATTAAGGAACGCATTCTTACATCCATTTGATACAAACTAAAATCTTTAGATGCAACAAATGCAAGGAAGATGTGGATTGCTTCTAACCTAGCTACAAGAGCAAAGGTCTCATTGAAATCTAACCCCTCAACCTGGCTAGAACCCTAAGCTACCAACCTAGTCTTGTTTCTAACCATGGAGTCATCCTCACTTTATTTGTTTTTGAACACCCAACGGATTCCTATCACATTATGACCACCAGGAGGCTGTACTAGGTTTCAGACGTTGTTCCTCTCAAAGTTCTCTAACTCCCCATGCATGACATTGACCCAGCTAACATCAGATAATGCATGTGATATATCGCGAGGTTCAAAGGAAGCAACAAATGCAAAATAAGAGTAGAGACTCGGACCGTGATACCTGGAGCGAGTGACTCGCTCATGAAGATATCCAATCATCTGATTCGGTGGATGTCTTCTCTTAATGTGAAGTGGAGCACTAAGAGGAGACATCACATCTTTGACCTCCACAGATACCGCTGATGATGAAGCAGCAGGACCCTCAGCTGAAAGTTAAGTAGTAGAAGCAAGTTCTTTAACTTGAACTGGAGCAATGACAGCAGGTGGGAGACTATCATGGACCATATCTTCATCTTCCTCCATAAAGATGCTCTCGATCGCCTGTGAGTCACCTGAAATGTTTGATCTAGCTCTAGGACTAATCACATCAAAGGTGACATTGCATGTCTCCATGATCATGTTAGTCTCAAGATTTAGAACCCAGAAGAACCTCGAATGTGCAGGATAACCTATAAATAAACCATCAAATTTCTTAGACTCAAATTTATCTATGTTTTATGTCTTGAGAATAAAACACTTTGCTCCAAAGATACGAAAATAAGAGACAGGGGGTTTTCTTCCAATCGAAACTCATAAGATGTCTTACCCAAAGAAGGTCTCAAGAAGATGCAATTGGCAATATGAAAAGCTGTAGAAATAGTTTCGGCCCAATATCTCTTTGAAGTATTGTACTCATCTAGCATCATCTTGGCCATCTCGATCAAGGTCTTATTTTTCCTTTCCACCTCGCTATTTTGTTGAGGGACGTGAGGAGAGAAGAATTGATGCTCAATACCGCGCTCAGCATAGAAAGAGGTAAAAAGAAGAATTTTTGAACTCCATGCCATTATCACTGTGGATCTCTCTCAAAGCACCAGGGAGTTCAAAAGCCAAACGAAGAACAAGATCATGAAAATGATCAAAAACTTCATCCTTAGAAGCCAAGAACACCCAAGAGTATATCGAGAAATTGTCCACTATTACAAGAATATACTATTTCCCACCGACCGACCAAACCCTGACAGGACCAACAGTATCCATGTACAGCAACTGTCCTGATCTTTCAGTTATGACCATAGTCAATGAAAGGTGTGAGGCGACAACTTGCTTTCCATGCCTACAGGGCGCACATACATCATTCTTGACGGTTTTGTGTCTAGGCAAACATCTCCTGAGATTAAGGCTGCTAACTCGCATCAAATGATCAAATCCAATGTGCCCTAACCATCGGTGTCAAAGCCAGAACTCAAAAAAAAACAATCAAACACTTGAGAGAACCGACAAAAGATTCAAAAAAGATAGCTCCAAAGATTCTACCAACTCTAAAAATACCAAAAACAAGCTCACTAGCTAAATCAAGAACACGACAAGCATTTTCTTGAAGCGAGTCTCATAGCCATCATCAAGAAGCTGTGAGACAGAGACCAAGTTATACATTTTCTTGTCGACAAGTGCAACGTCCTTCAGAATGAACTTGTCGTTCACCCTGCTCGATCTCGTTCCTTCAATCCGCCCTTGCATATCATCTCCGAAGGTGATGAAGTCATCTCCCTTCACCCCCGTGAAGGGGGTGAACCATCTTGAGTCTCCGGTCATGTGACATGAATACCCAGAGTCGACGAGCCACGTATTCTTCCCCCTTCCGCGGTGATTATAAGGCACAGAAGATCTATGTGTCTCAATGCTGGGGTTGGTTAACCAAGACTTAGGAATCCAGTACTGAGACACACGTCTGCTAAAAGCATACAGAGTATGATTGCTAGCCTTGACTCTACTTGAGGTTCTAGCATGAGATATGTTCATGGATGCATGATTTGCAACATTTCTAGGAGCATAATGATGAGCATATGAATTAAAACCTAGACCATGTTTTTTTTTTCTCTATATGGCCATGTCTCATGAAGGCTCTAGGTTGGTGAGATGAATATCTAGAAAGATTCTTCCTAGTATTTTTCAACATACGCCAACAGAACTCAAACAAATGTCCATCCCTCTTGCAATAGGAGTAATGGTACTTGGTACCACTAGGAGAAGCACCTTTTGACTCAGAGGTCATTTGAGCAAACCCTGCGGATTTGAAAACATTTTTTGCAGGTTGGGTTTTGAACTTGTGGATATCATGGGGATATGTGCACGATCTTAGGATGATGTTACAATTGGCAATGTCGTTCCCGGTTTGTCGAAACAGCGTTTTCAGCAAGTGTCAGGACAATCGGTTAAATGATGGCGCGTGTAAGTCGTGATGCGACCATGATCTTGTAGAACCGGCGTGTAGAAGCGGTTGTACCGCATCACGGTTGAACCGTTTGAGAAGCGGTATGGATTTTCGAGAAGATGTTTTGGGAAGTTTTGGATTTCCTTGAGGAGAGCCATGACGATTATGGAGTCTTGATACTATCCTTGATCTTGATAATACCGCCTTAACACTGGCGGTAGTACCGATTGCATTTTCAAGTTGGGCCATCTTGGTAAAATGGTTATGGGTTAGGTCAAGTTCATGGGTTTCATGGCATATGTGTTGCATGATGCATGTTTTGACTAACGTGGGTCAAGTTGTGAAGAACTTGTTCCCGGATTCGTTTGCTTGTCTATTGCTGTGCAGGTTGCTTGGTGGTCAACGACGGTCAACGGCGAGGATGATCGGGACTAAGCTTGGAGAGCTGAGGTCCAGAACGATCAAGGATGTCGGGTGAGGTCAGAGGACTCAAGCGGAGCGCAGAATGGACAAGGGTAACCGAACGGGCAGTTCGGTGCGACTGGTTGGATCAAGCGGCGCGGGGGTCGGTGCAAGTGCCATGGTGGTTTCGGTGGGAGCCGGATGGGAGAGACTTGCCGACATGATGAGAGCCGTTGATCAACCTACATGTGGCGAAGCAGGCGAGTGCTTCGCGCAGATGGACTCGGTCTTCGGAGAAGAACCGAGAAGGGGTATTTTGGTAATTCTACCAAATACCGCCTTGGTGACCTTTTGCCAAGTCACGACGCAAGATGGCGCAAGGTGAAGTGGATTAGGTCAAGAGATGAAGACGGCGCTTTAAAACACGTGCGTATGTGTCCCGTTTGTTTTGGGCCTTAACGGGAGCCCATTAGGGTTACTCTTCTAGAAGGTCTAAGCCTCCACTATAAATAGGAGAGGGTGCTGGCCAGCACCTCTCAACCCTTTCATTGTGTTTGAAACCCTAGTTTGCTTAGGGAGAGGATTAGTGGAGGTTAGGGTTCTAGAGAGTTGGATTTGATTTCGTGCTCATGTATTGAGTCTTTGTCCTCCTTGATGGAGTGGCTGTAAACCAATACCATATCAAATCAATCCAAAGAAAGTTCTCTCAAAGATGAGTTCATTTGCTTTCTTTCTCTCTATTTGATGATTTTGAATCTTTCTTTGATCCGCGAGTTTTTGGTTGGTTTCTTGCTGTGATCTAACTTGCTGTGACATGTGGGAACCCATCTAAGATCATCTTGATCATCAATCACCCACGAGCAAGTCTCTAGATCATATTTCGTTTTTGGCTCGGTTTTGGAGCACCCTTCGTTCAATCTGAAAAAGGTAGGAACTTTGGTATGGATCTCCGCGATCTTTGATTGGAATAGGTTCCTAATATCTTAGAGAAGGTGTGTCTCAAGTTTCGTGAAGTTTGGAATTACGGATCAAAAGTTATGTCGATTTTTGATTTCGTTTTTCAGTTTGTTCGCTCATTAAATGCGATTTTGTTGTTCATGCGGAAACGACCGGCCTTTATTCATCCGGTTCAACGGACTGCGCACAACCGCTACTGTTCACCCGGTTCGACCGGTACTGTTCATCAGCACTGTTCATAAGGCTGATTTTTGTGTTTTTGGTCGTTTCTTTTGGGGATTTGAAGGGGTTTAAGTACAAGTCTTCCGCTATGCTTATATATATTGATCTTCATAGTTCTCATAGCTATTGGAGTCAATATCATGTTTGAATCGGATCAAAGCGAAAAATAGTTAGTGCTCCTATTCACCCCCCCTCTAGTCGCCTTTTCGGTCCAACAAGTGGTATCAGAGCCCGGTTAGTTCAATCTTGATCTTAACCGGTCACTGAACTTGGCGATGGATAAGTACTCGACCAAGCCGCATGTCTTTGATGGGCTCGACTATGCCTATTGGAAGAATCGCATGCGAGTTTTTCTTGAGAGCGAAGGACAAGCTATATGGGAGGTTGTTCGAGCCCCGCTCGTTTTGCCCGAAGTTGCTACGCCGCCTTCAGCAGCCCTCTTGGCTAACAACAACAAGGCAAAGAACCTTCTATATCTTTGGGCTTGGTAGGCAAGAGTACGATAGGATTTGCAATCTTGCGACAAGACATGAGATTTGGCACACCCTCGAAACTTACCATGAGGATCGTCCCGGATCAAGCAAGTGCGTCAAGAATGTCTACAAGCGAGAGTACAACAAATTCGAGATGCGTCCTGGTGAGAGCATCGATGACGTCTTTACTCGCTTTAACAAGGTGATCAATCAGATGAAAGCTGTTGACATTGAGTACTCTCAATCTGAGAATGCCACCCACCTCTTGGGTGCAATCAACACCAAGGAGTGGGAGATGAAGGCAACTGCCATAGAGGAAAACGTCGATCTCTCTAATCTCACTTTGGAGCTGCTTTATAGCAAGCTAAAACTCATGAGATCAAGAGAGGCGGTAATCCTAAGAAGGATAACATGGTTTTGGTGGTGATCCTCTCAAAGGACTCTCGATGATTCTTTTGAGTCTTCTTCATTTCTTCTTCTCTTGCGTGTTTATCTCGCTATTCATGGAGAAGAGCTTGAGAGTCTTCTGAGCCAGAGTTGGCTCTCATAATTAAGAAGGTCACACGTGCCTATAACAATGTGAGAAACAGGAAGAGAGGCGGCCCTGTGACTTGTTATGAATGTGGAGAGCTCTATCATATCCGGGCAAATTGCCCTAAGCTGAAAGGCAAGAGCAACCACAAGGAAGAAAAGCCAGCTTGGAAGAAACCTCAAGGATACAAGTCCAAGTTTGATGTTGCCAAGCTTAAGAAGGCTGTTCACCGGGTCTTTGCCGCTTTTGAAGAACAATCCATGAGCGATGTGGACTCCGGGAGCGAGGAGGACAAAGAGGAGGAGCTTCCTCAAGACAAGAACAAAGGTAAGGCCAAAGACTTCACCGGCATGTGCTTCATGGCAGACTCCGTCGACGCCGATGACTCCAGTGAGGTAACTCCATCCTATGATGCCCTCTTAGTTAGATGTGACACCTTGTTTGAGCAACTAATGAATCAGGATAAGGCGTTAGCTTTCGTCATGGATAAAAATATGAACTTAGATTCACAAATAAATGATTTAAAATTAGAACTTGTGAATGCTAAGGATCTTGATGTTGATGAATGCTCATCCTGCCTTGCCTTACACTCTGAACTGGCTAAATTACAGAATGCTCATGATACTGTCATGCATCAACTTGAAAATGCTAGAACTGAGCTAATTGAAGTCAAATCTGCTTCCTGTGTTAAATGCTTAGATTCTAATCAGTTGATTGTTTCTAGTCCTGTTGCATCTAGCCCATGCTCTGCTTGCTTAGAACATGAACGTGAAATAAAAGATATCTTAGAAGCAGCTAGAGCTAAATATGCCAAGCTTAAGGATATAATTAATTCTTCCAACTGTGCTTCATGTGAAGCTCTTAAGCTTGAGCTTGCTGTCTATAAGGAGAAATGTGACCCAAAATTGTCAAAGCCAAAACTTGTGAGTCATGTGTTAACCTTAAAAAGGAAATTGCTTACCTTAATGATTCATTAGAAAAATTTTCTAAAGGCAAGAAACAGTTAAACATGATCCTTGACAAGTCAAAGACTCCTTATAAGAATCAAGGGTTAGGATACAACTTTGCCCAGGATAAATCAAAAGACATTCAAATTTTGAGAGATGGCTTAGTTGAATTCGATACCCAACCTGCAAAGAATGTTTTTAAATCTGCAGGGTTTGTCCAACCTTCTTTTAAGTCAAAAGGTGCTTCTCCCAGTGGTACAAAATACCATTGCACCTATTGCAAGAAGAGTGGACATTTGGTTGAGTTCTGTTGGCGTAGGTTGAAGAATGCTAAGAAAAATATTGCTAGAATGTCATTTAATCAACCTAGAGCTTTTATGAGATATGGTCATATACAAAAGAAGAACCCCGGTCTAGGATTTGTTGCACATGCTCATCACCATGTTCCTAGGCAGGATGCATCTCATGTTCAGTTACCATTGCTCATAATAGAAGCGCTAATAAAGTCAAGGATAGCACATCTGCTTTGCATACTACTTGCAGACGAGTGTCTCAAGATCTTGGGTTCCCAAGTCGCTTTTAACTAACCCTTGAGATTGAGACACATCGCTCTTTTGTTCCTTGATTTTCGAGGATTGGCGCGGAAGGGGAAGAACACATGGTTAAATCGACTCAGGGTGTTCACGCCACATGACCGGAGACTCAAGATGGTTCACCTCCTTCACGCGATCAACAGTGATGCCTTCATCACCTTTGGAGACGATACACAAGGCGCATTGAAGGAACTGGAATGATTAGGGTGAACGACAAGTTCATTCTCAAGGACGCCGCGCTTGTGTCTAAGCTAAGGTACAATCTTCTTTACGTCTCACGACTTCTCGATGATGGCTATGAGACTCGTTTTAAGAAGAATGCCTGTCCGGTGCTTGATTCTTTTGGTGAGCTCGTTTTTGGGATTTCTAGAGTTGGTAGAATTTTTGAGGTGACTTTTCCAATCGCTTCTTTGGATCTCTCAAATGTTTGATTGCATCTTCTTCGATATCGGCTTTGGCACCGACGGTTGGGGCACATTGGTTTTGATCATCGACACGAGTTAGCGGCCTTGATCTCATGAGAGGTTTGCCTAAACTCAAAAGTGTCAAGGATGTCAGTATGTCATACTGTAGGCATGGCAAGCAAGTTGCCGCCTCACACCCGTCATTGACTATGGTTATGACTGACGGACCGGGACAGTTGCTTCATATGGATACTGTTGGTCCTACTAGGGTTCGGTCAGTCGGTGGCAATTGGTACATTCTTGTCATAGTCGATGATTTTTCGAGATACTCTTGGGTGTTCTTTCTTTCTTCGAAGGATGAGGCTTTTGATCATTTTCATGATCTTGTTCTTCGTTTGGCTTCTGAACTTCCTGGTGCCTTGAGAGCGATCCGAAGTGATAATGGCACGGAGTTCAAGAACGCTTCTTTTGCCACTTTTTGTGCTGAGCGCGGTATTGAGCATCAGTTCTCTTCTCCACACGTCCCTCAACAAAATGGCGTTGTGGAAAGGAAGAATAGGACTCTAGTTGAGATGGCTAGAACGATGCTGGATGAGTATAGCACACCGAGGAGATTTTGGGCCGAAGCTATTGCTACAGCTTGCCATATTTCAAACCGTGTCTTTTTGAGACCATCTTTGGGCAAGACTTCTTATGAGCTTCGTTTTGGTAGAAAACCCTCTGTCTCTCACTTTCGAGTCTTTGGATCGAAATGTTTTATTCTCAAGACAGGAACCTAGATAAATTTGAATCAAGAACTTGTGATGGTTTATTTCGGGTTATCCCGCTCATTCGAGGGTTTTCGGGTTTTAATGTTGAAACTAACATTGTCCAGAGACATGCAATGTCACTTTTGATGAGACTAGCCCCGAGCTAGATCCGATGTTTGGTGACTTACGGTGACAGAGAGCATTTTTGTTGAAGAAGATGATGATGAACTTGATTTTGCTCCTTCACTTTGCTGTCGATGTTCTGTGCAAGCCGCCCAAGCTCCGAACACCTGCACGATCGCTTCACCTCCAATTGAGGCTCTGCTGCGACTTCTTCATCAGAAGATACTGCGGAGGTTGAGGAGATGCTATCTCCTCAGCGCTCCTTTGCACATTGAAGCAACACCCTCCGGATCGATGATTGGTAATCTCCATGAGCGAGTCACTCGCTCCTGTATCATGATCCGAAGTCATTTCTCTCACTCTGCATTTGTAGCTTCTTTTGAACCCAAAGATATATCACATGCTTTATCTGATGCTAGTTGGGTCAATGCCATGCATGAGGAGTTAGAGAATTTTGAAAGAAACAAAGTTTGGAACCTTGTAGAACCTCCTAGTGGTCATAATGTTATAGGAACCCGTTGGGTGTTCAAAAATAAACAAAATGAGGATGGTTCTGTGGTTAGAAACAAGGCTAGGTTGGTAGCTCAGGGCTTTAGCCAGGTTGAGGGGTTAGATTTTGATGAGACCTTCGCTCCTGTTGCTAGATTAGAAGCCATTCGCATCTTACTTGCATTTGCTGCATCTAAAGGTTTTAGGTTGCATCAAATGGATGTTAAGAGTGCCTTTCTGAATGGTTTTATAGAGGAAGAAGTGTATGTTAGGCAACCCCGGCTTTGAGAATCCCAAGCACCCGATCATGTTTTTAAGCTATCCAAAGCCTTGTATGGTCTTAAACAAGCCCTAGAGCCCTGGTATGATAGACTTAAGACCTTTCGCTTAAGAATGATTTTGAAATGGGAAAAGTTGATAAGACTCTTTTCATTCTTAGGCATGGCAATGATTTCGCTTGTTCAGATTTATGTTGATGATATTATCTTTGGTGGTTCCTCTAATGCTCTTGTTTCGCTTTTTACGAGACCATGTCTAGGGAATTTGAGATGAGCATGATGGGAGAACTCAATTACTTTCGGGGCTACAAATCAAGCAATGCAAGGAAGGATCTTCATCCATCAAACGGCACACCAAGGATTTACTCAAGCGTTTTGATATGGGTGATCGCAAGTTTATCGCCACTCCCATGGCGACTTGACTACTTTGGATCCAGATGAGGAAGGAGAAGCCGTGGATCAACGCGAGTACCGCAGCATGATTGGCTCTCTTTTGTACCTGACGGCCTCAAGACCGGACATCCACTTCATGATGCGCCTCTGCGCAAGGTTTCAGCGCCACCGAGGACTTCACATCGCCAAGCCGTTAAGCGCATTTTCGGTATTTACACTCTACCCTTCAAGATGGCATTTGGTATTCTTGTTCTTCTTATTTGTCCATTCGGGGTTTTTGATTCGATTTTTGGGTCAGAGGCTAGATAGGAAGAGCACATCCGCACATGTCATTTCTTAGGCACTTCTCTTGTCTCTTGGTCTTCTAGGAAGCGGTCTTCTGTTGCACAATCCTTCTTTGAAATTTGAATATGTAGTCTTTGCTAGTTGTCAGAGTCGATTTTGTGGATGGTGTCCACTCTTAAGGACTTTGGGTTAACTTTTGCTAGTGTTCCTCTCTTCTGTGACAACACTTCTGCTATTAACATTGCTAAGAACCCAGTGCAACATTCTAGGACCAAGCACATAGACATTCGCTATCACTTCCTTAGAGATCATGTTGAGAAGGGTGATATTGTGCTGCATTTTGTGGAGTCCGAGGCTCAATTGGCTGATATCCTCACCAAGCCTTTAGACCCAACAAGGTTTGCCACCTTGAGAAGTGAGCTAGGGGTAATTTATCCCTATGGGTTGGTTTGAGGGGGAGTTGGATCTTTTCTGATCTTTTCTTGTTCTTTTGATCTTTTATTTGATCTTCTTTTTGATCTTTTTGATCTTGTTAGGCTTTTTGAGCTTTTCTTGCATCTCATTGTTTCATATTGCATTCATATGAAAAATTCAAAAAGATGCATTGTAATATAAGCTTTTCGCTTATCTTTTAAAATTGATGAAGCTTTGCTTATTACCTTTTGGAGCTTTAGTGTTTCAATTCTTGCTCAATGCCATGTCTAGTTCTTTGACTTGCTAGAATTATCATGCTTTCACATGTGTAGCTAAGTCTTTGTTATATGAGCTAGAACTTGAAAAACAACTTGAACTAAGAAATTAGCAATTTGTGAATTGTTTAGCGAGCCATTAATTAGTGCTCCTTTTGTGACATTGGCCCTGTCAAAATTGCTTTGTTAGCTCTTGAATCTAGCTTTGATCATTACTTGAGCTTCTTGTGTTCTTGAGAATCTAAAACTGCTCTTGTGCAAAATAAAAAAAATGATCTCTTTTGTGCGAAAAAACTGATCTCACCAATCCTTTCTCATGAGACGGCTCGCCATTGTACTAGGCATGAACTCAGGGGGAGTTTTGGATGACCTAGACCACTCTCTTAAGCTTTTGTTGCTTGGGATGGTCGTAGTGAGGCTTGAGATCTAGCACAATGCTAAAAATGCAAATTGTCAAATTGGTTGAAGCTTAGAAAGAAATTGTGGATGGCTCCTAGTCCAGGATCTTCTTTACTAAGATAGACCTTTTATCAACTTGAATATTCATTGCAATTGAGGAACAGTTGAAAAATGGGCGTTTGAGAAAATTGAGCAAAATGATTCAACTCAGGACCTTTTTGTCTCTTAATGTGGTCTTTGTTAGCTTTTTGATCTAATTTTGACATTTTGACATGGCCAGTATCATTTTAGGACCACTGTTGATGAACTTGCTAGATTTGAAGCTTTGCTTAAAATGCTAAAATTCATTGCTTTATATTGAGCCTTCTTGCTTAGCTTTGTTATATATGTTTTATCATGATCTTGCTAGTATTTGTTAGGCTTGATATGTTGTTTGTGCAACTTTAGAAATGCTAACTTGTTCTTTTGGGTAATCTCCAAAGCTTCTTGTATTCAAAAAATGAAAAATACAAAAAATTGAAGCCACTCCATTGCATTTCATACATGCTCCATCTTATGCTTTTTCCTCATTCTGCATTTGTCATCTCTGGACGAGAGGAAGGCGTGATTCCTTGATGACTCCATTGTCAAAGGGGGAGAAGAAATGTTAAAAATATGTAAAGGAGAGAAGTTGTTTGAAAAAGGGGGAGCTCTTGGAGAAAAATTGAAAATTTGAGATCATAGTGAGGGGGAGTTTCTTATTTGCATTCTTATGGTTTTATTACTACTTCTGAACTTGAATTGCAATTCTTGATCCTCACAATGATCAAATGTCATATTGAACAATTGTTCTTTCATATGGACCTTAAGTGAGATTTTGCCCTTTTCTGGAAATTGAAGATTTCTCGCTTTCTTCTGCTGTATCTCACTCGCTGATACTCTTCTGAAGCCAACTTGGTCATTTCCTGTGCTTTCTCTTGCATTTGGACCAAGTTGTGCCTTTGCGCGAAAACGTGATTTCTTTTCTTTTCAAACCTCAAAATTTGCATTTGTGGGAAATTGCCAATGTGTTCATCAAGGGGGAGATTGTGGATATCATGGGGATATGTGCACGATCTTAGTATGATGTTACAATTGGCAATGTCGTTCCCGGTTTGTCGAAACAGCGTTTTCAGCAAGTGTCAGGACAATCGGTCGTACCGGCGTGTAAGTCGTCGAGACGATCATGATCGCGGTAGAACCGGCGTAGAGAAGCGGTTGTCCGCATCACGGTTGAACCGTTTGAGAAGCGGTATGGATTTTCCGAGAAGATGTTTTGGGAAGTTTTGGATTTCCTTGAGGAAGCGAGACGACCGCGATTATGGGTCTTGGTACTACCGCATGATCTTGATAATCTAGTACCGCCTTAACACTGGCGGTAGTACCGATTGCATTTTCAAGTTGGGCCATCTTGGTAAAATGGTTATGGGTTAGGTCAAGTTCATGGGTTTCATGGCATATGTGTTGCATGATGCATGTTTTGACTAACGTGGGTCAAGTTGTGAAGAACTTGTTCCCGGATTCGTTTGCTTGTCTATTGCTGTGCAGGTTGCTTGGTGGTCAACGACGGTCAACGGCGAGGATGATCGGGACTAAGCTTGGAGAGCTGAGGTCCAGAACGATCAAGGATGTCGGGTGAGGTCAGAGGACTCAAGCGGAGCGCAGAATGGACAAGGGTAACCGAACGGGCAGTTCGGTGCGACTGGTTGGATCAAGCGGCGCGGGGGTCGGTGCAAGTGCCATGGTGGTTTTGGTGGGAGCCGGATGGGAGAGACTTGCCGACATGATGAGAGCCGTTGATCAACCTACATGTGGCGAAGCAGGCGAGTGCTTCGCGCAGATGGACTCGGTCTTCGGAGAAGAACCGAGAAGGGGTATTTTGGTAATTCTACCAAATACCGCCTTGGTGACCTTTTGCCAAGTCACGACGCAAGATGGCGCAAGGTGAAGTGGATTAGGTCAAGAGATGAAGACGGCGCTTTAAAACCGCGTGCGTATGTGTCCCGTTTGTTTTGGGCCTTAACGGAGCCCATTAGGGTTACTCTTCTAGAAGGTCTAAGCCTCCACTATAAATAGGAGAGGGTCTTGGCAAGACCTCTCAACCCTTTCATTGTGTTTGAAACCCTAGTTTGCTTAGGGAGAGGATTAGTGGAGGTTAGGGTTCTAGAGAGTTGGATTTGATTTCGTGCTCATGTATTGAGTTTTTGTCCTCCTTGATGGAGTGGCTGTAAACCAATACCATATCAAATCAATCCAAAGAAAGTTCTCTCAAAGATGAGTTCATTTGCTTTCTTTCTCTCTATTTGATGATTTTGAATCTTTCTTTGATCCGCGAGTTTTTGGTTGGTTTCTTGCTGTGATCTAACTTGCTGTGACATGTGGGAACCCATCTAAGATCATCTTGATCATCAATCACCCATGAGCAAGTCTCTAGATCATATTTCGTTTTTGGCTCGGTTTTGGAGCACCCTTCGTTCAATCTGAAAAAGGTAGGAACTTTGGTATGGATCTCCGCGATCTTTGATTGGAATAGGTTCCTAATATCTTAGAGAAGGTGTGTCTCAAGTTTCGTGAAGTTTGGAATTACGGATCAAAAGTTATGTCGATTTTGATTTCGTTTTTCAGTTTTTTCTGTTCATTCGCTTTGATTTTCTTGTTCACGCGGAAACGACCGGCACTGTTCATCCGGTTCAACCGGACTGCGGCACAACCGCTACTGTTCATCCGGTTCGACCGTTACTGTTCATCAGCACTGTTCATAAGGCTGATTTTTGTGTTTTTGGTCGTTTCTTTTGGGGATTTGAAGGGGTTTAAGTACAAGTCTTCCGCTATGCTTATATATATTGATCTTCATAGTTCTCATAGCTATTGGAGTCAATATCATGTTTGAATCGGATCAAAGCGAAAAATAGTTAGTGCTCCTATTCACCCCCCCCCTCTAGTCGCCTTTTCGGTCCAACAGAACTCAACTCAGCCATCTTCCAATACTTGAATAACATTTGGCTTGGACTTGTCCTTGGCAAAATTGTTTCCCAACCCTTGCTTCCCATAAGGGGTTTTGGACTTGTCAATAATCATGTTCAATTGTTTCTTACCTTTAGAAAAAAAATTCTAATGTGTCCTTAAGGTAAGCATTCTCAGTTGCACGTTTAGGACATGATTCACAAGTGTTGGCCTTAATGGCTCTAGTATGTTTCTCCTTATGGATAGCAACTTGAAGCTTAAGGGCTTCACATGAAGTGCAAGGAGCATAATTAATCTTATCCTTAAGCTTCTCATAGTAGACTCTAAATGCTTCTAGCATGATATTCATTTCTTTTTCACAATCCAAGCAAAAAAGAACAAGCACTAGAGTCAACCTTCTCAGAAGCTATCAACTTGCTAAAATCTAAGCATTTTTGACAGAGTGGATTTAAATTCAATCAACTCTGTCCTAGCATTTTCTAGTTGGTGCAAGGCAATGTGATGAGCATTTTGCAGTTTAGCAAGTTCAGAATATAAAGCATGGCAAGAAGCACATTCATCAATATCAAGGTCCTTAGCATTTGCAAGTTCTAGAGTAAAACTATCAACTTGAGACTCTAAGTCCTTAGCCCTAGCCATGATCATCTTAAGCGCCTTATCCTAACTAAGCAATTGCTCATACATCCCACCGCATATCATTGAAAGAACTTCATAGGAGGGAGGTACCTCATCGGACATGTTGTTGTCGTTGATGGAGTCGGCCATAAAGCACATGCTGGTGAAGTCCTTGACCTTGCCCTTGCCCTTCTCTCGAGGAGTCTCCACCTCCTTGTCATCCTCGCTCCCGGAGTCCACATCACTCAAGGAGTGATCTCCAAATACGGTAAGGGCTCGATAGGTGGCCTTCACGAGCTTGGCGATATCAAACATCGCCTTGTTCCCTTGTGGCTTCCTCCAAGCGGGCTTCTGCTCCTAGTGGTTGCCCTTCCTCTTTAGTTTGGGGCAGTTAGCCCGGATGTGGTAGAGGTCACCACACTCATAGCAAGTCACCGAACCACCGCTCTTCTTGTTTCTCATATTGTTATTGGTCCATGTGAACTTCCTGGCTTGGAGGGCTAACTCGGGCTCGGGATGGACTCAAGCTCCTCTTCATTGATGGTAGAAAGATAGGCAAGTGAAAAGCTCGAAGAGTTAGAAGAACAATCAAGAACCCTCTTGAGGGGATCATCTTCCAAGTCAGTGTTATCCTTCTTAGGATGATCAACTCTCTTGATCTCATGTGTCTTGAGTTTGCTATAGAGCAACTCCAAGGTGAGACTAGACAAGTTGACATTCTCCTCAATAGCAGTAGCCTTCATCTCTCACTTCTTGGTGTTGATTGTGGCCAAGAGATAGTATCATTCTCAGATTGAGAATACTCAATGTCAACCGCTATCAGTTGGTTGAGCACCTTGTTGAAGCAAGTGAATACATCATTGTTGCTCTCTCTAGGACGCATTTTGAACTTGTTGTGTTCTTACTTGAAGACCGTTTGGAGCACTTGCTTGATTTGGGACGAACGCTCATGGTAAGTCTCGATCGTGTGCCAAATCTCGTACGCGGTCTCAAGGTGACAAATCCTGTCGTACTCCTATCTATCAAGCCCGACACATAAGAGGTTCACTGCCTTGTGGTTGTTATCTAAGAGGATCGCTGAAACCAGCATAGCAACCTCGGGAAAAACAAGCATAGCTCGAACAACCTCCCATATGGCTTGACCTTTGCTTTGAAGGTAGACACACATGTAGTTCTTTCAATAGGCATAGTCGATCCAATTGAAGACATAAACTTGGTCGAGTACTTCTCTATAGCCATGTTCAGTGACCGGTTAAGATCAATATTGAACTAACCAGGCTCTGATACCACTTGTTGTACCGGAACAGTGACTAGAGGGGGGCATCAATAGGAGTACTACTCTTTTTTGACCCTGGTCGATTTCAACTTCTTCTCCTCAGCTGCTATGGAAGCTATGAAGATCAGAGAATATAAGCACAACAGAAGTCTTGCGTTGAAACCGACAAACCTCGAGACACAAGGACCAAAACCACCAAAATGCCACAAAGTGGCACACGGCCGGTCTAATCGCCCGAGGTGGCAGTCTGACCGCGTTGTGCCCTAAGACCAGCCTAGGACGATCACAAAAAGGCCTAACTTCTACTCCGGCGATCCAAATTCTCTTAAACTTCAACCATAGCTCATCAAGAAGGTTAGGAACCTATTCCAATCGATGATCGGAAAGATTGAACCCAAGGAGTCACAAGAACCGAGTAAATTCAAACTTTGATCCAAAAACTTGCTCGTGGGTGGATGATGATCCTATATGGATTCCCGTATGTCCCAACAAGCTAGATCACAACATGAACACTAAGAAAACCAAATGAACAAATAAAATCCCAAAAGCGTCAACCACTCCACCACGGAGGAAAAAAGCTCAACACTTGAGCACTTAATCAATCTATCTCCCTCAAACCCTAGCCTCCTCTATTCCACTTTTCCCCAAATCACAAATTAGGGTTTCTACTTGGAAAGGCTCAAGATGCGCCACAAATCCTGTACATCTCCCTTTTATAATGGAGGCTAGGTTAAGGGAGAAAACCTTATCGGGTGTCTGTTAAGTCCACACAAAAACTGGTCTACAATCACACACGGTTCTCAAAGCAGATGACGAACTGGACTTCCCGAATCTGTCTCTCCGTGATCTTCATCTTCACTTGACCTAAACCGCCTCTCCTTGTGCTGTCTTGCTCTGTGGTTTCTCAAAGGTTACCAACCCGGTATTTTGGTGAAGATATCAAAATACCTCTTCTCGACCCTTCTCCAAAGACCGAGTTCAATCGTCATGAAGCAATCACATGCTTCATCACATGTAGGTTGATCAACAGCTCTCTTTATGTTAGCGAGTCTCTCCCATCCGGCTTCCACTGGAACCACCGTAGCACTTGCACCAACCCCCACACCTCTTGATGCAATCCATCGCATCGAACTTCCTTCCGGTCATCCTTGTCCATCTTGCGCCATGCTTAAGTCCAATGACTTTACCTGACATCCTTGATCGTCCTGGACCTTAGCTCTCTAGCCTAGTCCCGATCATCCTCGTCGTTGACCATCGTTGACCACCAAGCCTCCTGCACAACAATTCACCAAGAAATCGAATCCGGGCACAAGTTCTTCGCAACTTGACCTACGTTAGTCAAAACATGCATCATGCAATACATATGCACTAAAACTCATGAATTTGTCCTGACCCACGAAGATCATCGCCTACCCGACAGATGATCACTGCCTGGCCGGTCAGGCCGCCGCTTATGGTCAGTCTGACCGCCAACTAGTGTCCAATCAGACCACTCCAGGATTTTTCCCAATGACCTGGAAAGTTCCCCTCTAGACATTTCGGACAAACTCTATCTACTTTTGCCTTGAAACTCTATTTTCTATGAAATTTGGTGCAAACTCACATATTAGCACTCTCACATAAGTGTTTGATCACATTTCTCGAAATTCAAATGTCACATTTCTTGCCGGTCAGACCGTCACCTTGGCCAGTCTCACCACCAGCCCCTCAACCGGTCAGTCTGACCGCCACCCTGGCCGGTTAGACCTCTTGACAACTGACAACGTTCTGAAAATACCGAAAACGAGGGTTTCGATAAACTCTTCGATGCTATTGCTAATTGTTCATCACACTGAGATTAGGAGCATATCCCATGACATCACAAGTTTATTATTGTTCATTGACAAGATCGATTGGTACTTGCCTCTGCAGGACGACAGTGTCATGTTAGATCGTGTTCCTCGTGCCATTTCAAGGAGGGAGTTGAGGGACAGTCTAGATAAGATAGAAAACATCATCAACGAAGCATACAAAATTTTGCCACCGCAACCAAGCAGCAGCAGTGACAACAAGAGTGTTCACCCTTCAACTTCAACTTCAACTTCAACTTCAACTTCAACTCCTCCAATGAAGGTATTTGGCCGGGATAAGGATTGTGAGAAGATAATAACAATGCTTCATGAGACAGTCGGTGATAACCAACCAAACACCAACAATGGCCTATGTTATTCTGTAATTGGTGTTTATGGCATCCCAGGGTCTGGGAAAACAACCCTTGCACAGTATGTTTGTGATTATGCGAGAAAGGGCAGCCATTTTGACCTTTTTATGTGGATTCATGTAACCCAGAATTTTAGTGTGGATGGCATTTTCAGTGAGATGTTTGTGGCAGCTTCAGCGAAGCCTTGCCCCACATACAGCAATCTTGACACCCTTGAAAGGAAGGTAGAGGCGGAATTGAGAGGCAAGCGGTTCTTCTTGGTACTTGACGACATCTGGTGTGACGAGGGTGTGAGTGAACAGAAACTGGATCAGCTACTTCGTCCATTGAGGGCCGGGAACAGTGGAAGTAAGATCCTGGTAACAACTCGAAGCGAAAATGCAGCTAGATATATGGGTGCCCTGAACCCTATGCCAATATCTGACTTGGATGAGGAGGATTTCTTCAAACTGTTCATGCATTCCGCAACTAATGGTGCAAACTTTCATGACCAAGGTCTAGAAACATTTAATATGATTGGGAGGGATATTGCCAAGAAGCTAAAGAGATCACCATTATCAGCAAAACTAGTGGCGGCACAACTGCGCAGACAACCAAATCTCAACTTTTGGAAAAGAGTTAGAGAACGGGACCTGTTGACTGAAAGCATGGGACCTCAATGGTGGAGCTACCAGCACCTTGATGAGCAGGTGAAACGATGCTTTGCTTACTGTAGTATTTTCCCCAGAAGACATCCATTGGAATGCGATGAGTTAGTTAAATTGTGGATAGCAGAAGGGTTCGTAAAGACTACCAATACAGGAGAGCAAATGGAAAATATAGGCCAAGGTTACTTTGATGCATTAGTGTCATGCTCATTTCTGCAGCCGACAGGAAGGGCTGATTACAGAGGCACAGTGCACTTTACCATTCATGATCTACTGCTTGATTTAGCAAGGAGGGTTGCTGGAAGTGATTGCATTACCCTTCACAATGACATAGAAAAGGTTCCTCCAGATGTTCGCCACTTGTTTATCAACTTCTGTGATACAATGAAGATTACAGAGCACATTTGCAGACTGAAAAAACTGCGCACCCTAATTTTTGGTCATTGTGCATGGGGGATAACAGACGAAGATCTTGGGGTCATGCTCAAGAATTTAAGGAAGCTGCGTGTACTGAAAGTACGACTGAGAAGAACTGATATAATGGTCCCAGCCTGTATCGGTCACTTGAAGCATCTCCGTTGTCTCAGCATTGAAGCTCAATCCTTTTTTTTGGCTGTAAAATTGCCATGCACATTCGACAGACTTTATCATTTGCAGATCCTAGAGCTGACCCCTTTCAATATTAATTTAATATGTTCCAGTGTCAAAAATATAAGTAACCTTATCAGCCTGCGGTATATAAGGACTCATAAACCTTTGGAATTTCCTGGCATCGGGGAGCTGTGGTCACTTCAAACATTGGATCACTTCAGGGTGAGGGAGGAACACGGGTATAAGTAACAGCAGCTGAAGATGCTAAAGTACCTTAGTGGCAATATGACAATCAGTGGTCTTGAGAATGTTAAAAGCAAGGAGGAAGCTCTAGAAGCCAGACTTGCTTGCAAAGAATATCTCTCAGGATTGTCACTGGAATGGAATATCCAGTGTCCGATCTGCCCTCCAGACCTCCAAGCAGACCTCCAAGCAGACGTACTTGAGGGCCTCTGCCCGCCGCCGCAGATTGCAAGACTAGAAATCACGGGCTACAGTAGTCAGAGATACCCAAGTTGGTTCTCGGGAAATCATAATAATCTGAAGAACCTGCAACATCTTGAGCTCTTTTATTGTAATCAACTGGAAGCTCTTCCTGAAATCAGCGAGTTCTACGTTCATCTTCATGAGCTTACACTCGTTTTCCTTCCCAAGCTAAAAGAGCTGCCTCGAATTCTAAAGGTCTTGAAGAACCTGCGAATTTCAAGCTGCCCATCCCTTGTCTTGACATGCATGGAGGATGTGGAGGAGATAAGGCCGATGTTTGTTGAGCTAATATCTCAAGTTGAACCGTTATTGAGCAGCACAAATCCCAAGGAAATAGTTGAGCAGTTTGAGAGGTTCAAGGCAGTCCTGTTCGACCCTTTTTGCAATGCTGACTCGTTACCGGTATGGCACATACCCTGTTTCCAAGTTATGTTGGAGAAAATCAGGCTATTTATCTGCGGATATCGCTCAGAAGAGGACTACGCCCGATTGCTGCTTCCGGCATCAGTTGAGCGTCTCCAGATCGATTCTTGCATCGTCACAAACACTGTCCTACAGAATTGCTTAAGAGGCTGTACTTCACTAGCTTGCTTGAAACTATCCGGAATTCTTTGTTTAACAGCGATTCCTTCGGAGGCGATGAAGTTCCTAACTAGACTTAAAGAGCTTTCGATCACTTGTTGTGTGAAGTTGACTCTCTTGCACGGCCTAAATCATCTTAGTGACCTCGAAACACTTACTATCAAGAAGTGCCCCAATCTCAAGGCACTACAAGACAGTGAAAAGGTGCGAGTCCTTCGCTCACTCGAGATTGATGACA
Source organism: Phyllostachys edulis (assembly GCA_036346405.1). Taxonomy (NCBI): domain Eukaryota; kingdom Viridiplantae; phylum Streptophyta; class Magnoliopsida; order Poales; family Poaceae; genus Phyllostachys; species Phyllostachys edulis. The sequence goes on from CM070566.1 coordinate 56,958,993, forward strand.
TATCTTTCGTCCCAGAGCTGCTCTCAACAGAAGGATGCTTATCGCTGCGGGAGCTTGAAATCGACGATTCAGAGGAACCGAAGGAGGCTGACTTCCTGCAGCAACTGCCTTCACTAAATCGCCTCGTGTTTCGAAACTGCAAATGGGACACCTTACCGGAGAATTTGGTGCACCTCACAATGCTCGATGACTTGCTTATTAGTGGCTGCGAAAAGATCCGGTCACTGCCAACACTACCAGAATCTCTTGGGTCTTTTCGACTTGAAGACTGCGATCCACATTTCACGCGTAGCTGCCAAACCCGTGGAGATCCAAACTGGAAAAGGATTGCTCAGGTCCCCTACAAAGTATTTGATTTCGAAGAGTATGATGAACTATGAAGGCTGATGAACAACGCCACTCATGCAGCAACAGCAACAGCACGCACGCCATTCTTCTCCACACACACACATATATATATAAGATTCTGTTGCCGTAAATTTAAGTGGTACATGAGAAGTAAGAGTACGTACTCCCAGGAGTACCATACCATTTTGATATGGTATTTCTGTAAATTTAAGTGGTATATATATATTACAAGATTCCGTGCCGTAAATTTCATATGGTATTTCTGGTCCTATTACTGTATGTAAAAGAATTCCCCAAAACCAGAAACTTCTTTATCATGTTGTATTCATGTATGAATTAAGTTGTTAAACCATGCATCAGACAAGATTGATAGAGCCTTTTGTGCAGCATACTCAGATTTGATTGTGAACCCGGGGCGAATTGCTCCGTACCATTACAAAAATCATTCGAGTTAGAAAATACTATCGATGTATCACTGATATGTGATTTTATGGCCCACTTGTCAGCCTCACATGTGATGATATTTTCTAATTTATACATCTTTGCGATGTACCAAACTAATTTTCTCTTCCGCGTAAGCCTATGTATAAGTAGGCTGTACATTAATAAAAAGAGAGGCGCTTCTATGTGCAGTGCTTTGGTTTGTTCTGGGTTAGTATTTGTCAGCGAAATGAAAGAGGCTGCATTGGCATGTCTGATCGAACAGTAGCGACGGTGCATTGACGTTAAGTCTTTATATACTTATTACTTGTATAGTTTTACCGATTGGACAAGTTCCAGAGGCCTTGTAGCCAGCCCGTCGTCATCCTCTATAGCGTCTACGATCAATCGGTGGTGAACGGCGCCGGCCGGCCATCCACGTAGCTGAGACGGAGGTGAGCTAGTCGGCATCCTCTACAGCGTCTACGATGTAGATGTCGTCCGGTAGGTATTGGTTTTACTGTTCACATTCCGGCAAAGCGCCGAAAGCTGTTTTGCTTTTTTGTGAATTAGCGGCAGGTTGCAATGGGCTCTGCTGGAGACGAAGACGAGGTTCTTGTCCCTTTTTCCAAGGTTCATAGGGTTATCAGTGAAGTGGTAGGATCGCGTTTTTGGAGGTTACAGGAGGGCAATTCCTCTGAAGAAGATGAAGAGATTATTGCAGAGGTTGAAGGAAAGAGGGTCATTGAAAGTGAGACGTCATCACAATGTGCAGGAAATTTTGTTTTTGAAGAAGCGATTGCTGCAGGGTATTCGGCAGAGGAACTTCTGACGGTGGGAATTGCACCGAGCCGGAGTGAGAAAGGGGTGGGTGGAGGTAGTCCCTGGAGGGGGTCTTTGCCGCAGTTTCGTCCCTGGAGGGGGCCTTTGCCGCCGCGTCGGGTGTCGCCGCCATTGACGGTAGGCGATGCTTTTGGTCGTGCTCGTTGCGGGAAACCGATCAGGCCGAGATGCAGCAGGGCTTGAGATGCACCGTTGCTGAAGCCTGAACGAGGTCCTCTGCAGACGGAGGAATGGCCGAGATTGGCGGCGATTGGGGTGGCTGAGGTTCAAAATTTGAATTCTGAATTGGGAGTGATTACTGGGTCTGATTTGCCGGTTTGGTCGGGAGATGCTACGGTGGTTAACGCTGAGTTTGTTGGGCCAAGCCCAACAGGGGTGGCGACGGTCTTTGAAGACACGGGTCCATCTCGCAGGGTAGGTCTGCCATGGATGCGTAAGGTCTTCGGTAGAAGCTGGGTTAGGCAGAACTATTTCTTTCCTCCTGGCGGCGGCAAGCACCCAATTTCATGCGATCGGCGATCCGGTGCTGAGCGGTCTGAACAACCTGTCGTGATGCTTGGTCAGGGAAGGGCCCGTGGCAATGGTGCTCGTTTCACTGCCAAGGTTGGTGGGAGTGGCACTGAAGTTGGGAGGGGAGGCGTCGTTGGTTCCAGAGGGCAACGGCCGGTGATCATTGGAGGTGCAGGTTTGGGGGGTCCGGGGGTGAGGGGTCTATCTGCTGGGCACGGTTTGGTCAAGAACATTGAAGGGCACTTGCAAAGCAATGTGGGGATTGGAAGTGGCGGCGGACAGACTCAGAGCCTCGGTCCTGGTGGGGGAGGAGATGGGATAGCTCAGGGAGCAAGTGCTTCAGATCTCACTGTCAAAGATGATTCTAGTGGTCAGGTTGTGGGGAATGGAGATGGTGCTGGTGGCAATGTGTCTATCCATGATCAGCGTCATTTTAGGGCGCCTTTCAATGGTCGAGGGAGGAACGGTAGCAACAGCAGAGGCTGGGGGCGTGGAAGGTTTGGCAATACATCAGCTAACAATGGGTATGTGGGTGATGTTACTAACATGGTGTGCTTTCGATGCAAAGGGAAAGGTCATGGCATTGCTAATTGCAATGTTAGGTTATTATGTGATATTTGTGAGAGCAATGACCACTTGGCTAATAAGTGTCCTTTGACAATGATACCGCGTCCTATTGCCAATTTATGTGGTTTTGGAGCTGATGGTCTGGGGTTTTATCAAATTCCAATAGCTGGGACGAAGAAGATAAAGAAAGAAATCAACAAGATTGGCTTGGTGCGGATAATTGGTGAATCAATGTCCGAAGGCACGTTGGTTCTGAGCTGAAAAGGATAATTCCTTTAAATTGGCATCCTCGGTAGAGGCCCATGGAGATAAGGAATTTTGGTCCATTTCCCAAATAATTTGGAATTGCTTCAGTATGGTGGCGATTGGTGATATTACGATAAAGGAACATAAGGTAGTGTTACAATTTGTAGAATGGAACTCGGGACCTACTCCTAAATACCAATTGCAGAAGGTTTGGGTTCAGGTCCTAGGAGTGCCATTGGAAATTCGGGATTTCTTGAGTCTGTGTGCAGTAGGTTCTATCATAGGCACTGCTTTAAGGGTGGATATGGAAAGTGTACGAAAACTTGATGTGGTTCGTATGCTGGTGGGGGTGCTCGATGTAGAGGCCATTCCATCCGTTGTGGAGATTGTGGTTGGGGAGTCGGTTTACGACATTATGTTCAAGATTGAAGATCCTGAGGGGGTCTCAGTTGAAGAAGGAGTTAATCATGGGGATGAGGATGCAGATGGAGGCAATCAAAATAAGGGCAAAGATGTTGACATGGAGGATAGAGAGTCTAAGAGGCCGAAGAATAATTCAGTTACAAGGGATCATGAGACTGGGGGACTTAGAGGAGGCCAAGTGGGGGGCTCAGAAGAATGAGGAGTCCATCTTGCATGTTCAGAGTAAGAAGATCATTGATGATTACGAAGGGGAAGGTAACTGTTGCTTTGGATCCTTTGTTTTCTTGAGTCGGTTAAAAAGGGGGAGCTTTTGAATCCTGCTGCGGCTGAGAGTGTTGAAGCCTTGGTAGAAACGGTAGTACCTGCTGCTCAAGATGAGGAATTGCTGGTGCCAGGTAGTTCTGCGGGTGGAGTTTTGCAGTGTTTAGCGGTTCAGGTAGTGAGTTCTGGCCGGGCTGGGGGTCTCTTAACCGAAGACAGTTTAGTGGCTGGTGGAGGACCTGATGATTCGGAAGGAATTGAAGGTGGTCTGTTGAGCCTAGTCGTTGATGCTGCTCCGGCCAGAGGGGGCTGCATTGATGGGTCTCTGGATGCTGAGGAGCAGGGTGGGGTTGTTATCTCTCAGGGGCAGTTGATAACTGTGGACTCGGTGGAGAGTGCAGATGCTCACCAGTCCCAGGAAATGCAGGCCAGCGCCAAGGTGGTTCCGGATGCTCACCATTCCCAGGAAATGCAGGCCAGCGCCAAGGTGGTTCCCAATTCTTTGTTTGATCGTGCCTTGGGTCGGGAGTCTGTGCTGAAGTTGGTGGAGCAGAATTCAAACTACATGGTGAGGATAGTTCCCAGGTGAGCTTGCTGGTAGCTGGGACGCAAGATGAAGCCGCTGGATTGCAGATTTTTGGAGATCGGTTGGAGAACTCAGCCGAGCTGGAGAGAGCTGAGCCGAGGTACGGGTGTTTGGAGAGGTAAAGATGCTCTGCCGACTGATGTTAGTGAGGGGTTTCAGGCGAGGAAGCTTAGGCAAAGTGAGAGGTTGATGAAGCAGAAGTCCGGCGATGAGGACTCGATTCAAAGGGCTCAAAGGCGGGCGCAATTTCGTAACCTGGATTTTGACTCAAGTAAGTCTGTTAATAATTTGTCCTTTTTATCTTTTTCTGATAAGCAAGTGTTTGATAAGGTTTCTAGTATTGGAATTTCTTTAGGGTCGGATGAGGTAGAGATTACTAGTTCTATTAATAGTATTAAAAAGATTGAATCTGGTAGAATGAAAAAGAAAATAAGTGGTGTTGTTGAGGAGTCAGAGGCTGAGAATGATGATTACAACGATCTCTCAGTTCTTAATCATTTAGTTAGTGATGTAGATGATCATTTAGTTAGTGATGTAGATGTGGATGTGTTGGATGACGACATGTCGAATTTTACTTTGGTCACTAATAAAAAGAGATCGTCTGGAAAGAAGAACGGAAGGAGCCCTCTTCTTAAATCAACCAAAAAAAAGTTAAAATGAAAGGTATTTTTTGGAATAGCAGAGGTCTAGGTGACTTGGCTAAACATCGCTTTATTTGTGACGTGGTTAAAGAGTATCATTTAGATTTTGTGGCCATTCTTGAAACTGTTAAAAAAGATTTCTCAGTGGCTTGTCTTAATCATCTTTGTGGAGGTCGGGATTTTTTATGGCACTTTTCTCCTCCTCAAGGTCGGTCAGGGGGTATCCTCCTTGGGGTAGATCTAAGGGTCTTTGATATTGGATCGATTGATGCTGGGGATTTTTATGTAAAGTTCCATTTAAAAAATAGAGTGGATGATTTTCAGTGGGTTCTTGTGGCTGTTTACGGTGCAGCTCAGCCTAACTTCAAGGAGAAATTCCTTATTGAGTTGGTTCACGCTTGTAGAAAAGAGTCGCTCCCCATTCTAATTGGAGGTGATTTTAATATCATTAGGAATTCGAGTGAAAAAAATAAGGATAACTTTGATTGTAGATGGCCTTTTTTATTTAATGTTGTGATTAATAATTTGGATTTAAGGGAAGTTGTTTTATCTGGTAGACAGTTTACTTGGGCCAATTCGCTGCATAATCCAACTTTCGAGAAACTAGATAGAGTTTTAATGAGTACAGATTGGGAGTAGAAGTTTCCTTTGGTCTCTGTTGTTGCTCTTGAGAGGTCCTTGTCTGATCACACTCCGCTTCTGTTAAGTACTAAAGATGCCTCTTCTAGTGGTTGCCAGCCTTTGTTTAAATTTGAATTGGGTTGGTTGTGTAGGGAGGGTTTTAGAGAGATGGTCACAGAGGTGTGGAGGAAGGTTAATAGAGGTCGATCGGCCTTGCTTACTGGCGAGTAAGGTTAGATATCTCAGCGTTATCTTGAGGGTGGGCAAAAAGTACCCGGGTGCGTGCAAAAGGAAAAGTTAGAGCTTAACTTGTTAATTGATAAGCTTGATAAAAAGGCCGAGGTGTTAAAGTTGACAAATAATGAGGTAAAAATTAAAAAGATGCGAATGAGAGATTGGCCCATTGTTAAGAGAAGAAGAAATTAAGTGGTATCAAAGGGCCAAAGCGAAGTTTATCTTGGAGGGTGATAGAAATACTCGCTATTATCATTTGATTGCGAATGGGAAGCATCGAAAACAAAAAATTGTTTTGCTAGAGCAAGAGGATGGAATTATTCGGGGTGATGTACAATTAAAAAAGTATATCACCAATTATTATAAAGACTTGTTAAGCCACCAAGAGAATCATTTATCTATGATTGAGGCTGTTACAGATGATATGGCTCAGGTTTCGGATGAGGAAAATAGTTATCTTACTGAACCTTTTGTTGAGAAGGAGGTAAGAGAGGCCATTTTTCAAATGGATCATAACAAAGTCGAGGACGGATGGCTTTCGGTGAGTTCTATCAGTGTTTTGGGAAGTCATTAAAATGACTTGCTAGCCATGTTTCATGCTTTTTATGGTTGCACGTTGTCTATGTTTAGCCTGAATTTTGGGATTATTACATTACTTCCAAAAAAAATGAGGCTAAGCAGATACAACAATATAGACCTATTTGTATGCTAAATGTTTGTTTCAAGATTTTTACTAAAGTAATTACTAATAGGCTTATGAAAGTAGCTCAAAAGGTTGTTCGTCCCTCCCAGTCAGCTTTTATGAAAGGGAGGTTTATTCTGGATGGGGTGGTTGTTTTGCATGAAACCATCCATGAGCTTCATAAACAGAATTTGGATGGAATTGTTTTTAAGGTTGATTTCGAGAAAGCTTATGACAAAGTAAAATGGCCGTTTTTAATGCAAACTTTGAGGATGAAAGGCTTTTCCCCTAAGTGGTGTGCATGGGTGGAAAGTGTGATCAAGGGAGGGAGTGTTGGGATAAAGGTCAATGATGATCTGGGGGCTTTTTTCCAAACTCATAAGGGTCTTAGACAAGGAGATCCTTTGTCGCCTAGTCTTTTTAATCTTGTGGCAGATATGCTGGCTATCTTTATAGCGAGAGCTAAAGCAGCTGGTCTTTTAACTGGAGTTGTTCCACACTTGATTGATGATGGGTTATCAATTTTGCAGTATGCTGATGACACGATCCTGTTCTTGAATAATGATTTGGAGCAGGCTAAAAATCTTAAACTTATTCTTTGTGTCTTTGAACATTTATCTGGTTTAAAGATTAATTTCCACAAAAGTGAGATTTTCATTTTGGTCTTGCTAAGGATCTGAGAGCATGATATACCCAGTTATTTGGTTGTGAAGTGGGGTGTTTCCTTTTAGGTACTTAGGTATTCCCATTCATTTGAAAGTTGAGGAATAGTATTTGAAAGGGGTTGAAGAGCGGGTTGAGAAAAAATGGCGGTTGGAAAGGTAAAAATTTGTCGGTTGGGGGCCGCTTAGTGCTTATTAATTCGGTGCTCAGCAGTTTACCCATGTTTATGTTTTCTTTTTTTGAGGTTCCTAGAGCAGTTCTCAAAAGGCTTGATTTTTTCCGTTCTAGATTTTTTTGGCAGAGTGACAGTCATAAGCGTAAATATAGGCTTGCTAAGTGGAGTCTAGTGTGTTCTCCTAAAGAGCTTGGTGGTCTAGGTGTTCAGAACTTAGACGCCAAAAATAAAAGCTTGTTAGGGAAGTGGTTGTTTAAGTTGCTTAATGAAGAAGGTGTGTGGCACTCTTTACTAGCAAAGAAATATTTGGGTGAGAAGAGCCTCTCTCAGGTGGTTAACAAACCTGGGACGTCTCATTTTTGGTCGGGGCTTATGAAAATTAAAGATCAGTTTTTTCGTTTTGGCTCCTTTCAAGTCAAGGACGGATTGCAAACTAGGTTTTAGAATGATATTTGGGTGGGAAATTCAACATTGCGGAGGCAATTCCCGATTCTTTACAATGTGGTTAGGAGAAAGGATGATTTAGTAGCTAAGGTTTTGAGTTCGAATCCCTTTAATATTTCTTTTCGTAGACATCTTGTTGGGGCTAAGTTACAGGCTTGGAATGAGCTTCTTGTAAAAATTTCTAATATTCATTTAGGCCTGTGTAAGGATGTTTACAGATGGCATTTGAATAAGTCTGGTCTCTTTTCGGTGCAGTCCTTTTATGCTGCGTTGATTGCCACCGATCATGCCCCCATTAAGAATTGGTTTTGGACTATTAAAATTCCATTAAAAGTCAAAATCTTCATGTGGTATCTCAAAAACGGGATTGTTTTAACTAAAGACAATCTACTTAAAAGAAATTGGAGGGGAAGTTCAAAGTGTTGTTTTTGTATTAAAGAAGAAACAATTCAACATCTTTTCTTTGAGTGCCCCTTTGCACGTATGGCATGGTGGATTGTGAAATGTACTTTTAATTTAGCTCCTCCAAGGAATATGGCTAACATGTTTGGGACTTGGTTAAATGGAATTCCAAAAATGCTTAGGTCACAACTCCTGGTGGGAGTTAGTGCCTTATGTTGGTCTATTTGGTTATGTCGAAATGATGTTGTGTTTAACAGCAAGATTTTAACTAATCCGTTGCAGGTTATCTTATTATGTGGATCCTGGCTGAATGCATGGGCAATCTTGCAGAAATCGGAACAAAAGGCGATTATGTTGGAGGGAAGTCTAAGAATGCAATTTGTGGCGAAGCATTTCCTCAATTTTCGTTGGTGGAGGCTTAGTCATAGGATCTGCAATGATTGAAATTGTGTTTTAATTATTGTTCGGATGTAAGGCTGCTAGCCATTATGTTGATCTTGGGTGGATCGGTTGTTACTTTGAATGCTCTAATAATTAGGCTGTGTGCATCTTTGATGCAGAGGCCGGGAGAGATTTATCTCTTCCATTATCTAAAAATAGTTTTACCGATTTATCTTCTTGAAATCAGGCACCGAGAAACACTTAGGCATCACCCGGTCTTCCATGGATGCGATGCTCCATGGGAATCTGGAAGTCAATTCAGTTGTTTGTGTTGTTGGGTCGGAACAACTGACCATCACTGGTGCTTGCTGAGCATGTATCGGGTCAATTTTGTTTACGAAAGTTGTCCCAAGTTTCATTAAAAGAAATGTATCCGGTCAAGTCATGTACATGTACACACATACATATATCTGTTTTGCGAACTAGAAGAATACAAGATATGCTTATTCCCTTGTAAAGGCAAAAAAAAAAGTGCTAAATCTCTGTCGAACGTTTTTTTCTTCGTTTTCAGTTGTTTTTTTTACCGTTCGATACTCGTGGAGATTTGTGTTGCGTTATCCAGGTTTGCTCGCCGTTACCGGGTTATATTCGAACCCGTTTTCTCCCCCCCCCCCACGTGTCCCGTGTCCGTAGCTAATTCTTTTTGAATTTTTTTTGGGGAATTGTGCTCATTGGTCATGTCATGAGCAGAACACTCGAGATGGGGGAGAGAAATGGTGTTGGAGGTGATTTTGGTGACGATTTTGGGGGAAAGTGTGGGGGAGGCGATTTGGTGGTGGTGAATCGGCGTCGGCGTTGCTGTCTTCCTCGCCGATAGAGTAGTGGCGGAGGAAGCGGAGTTAAGTTTCCGTACTTTGTGCCTTATTCTTCGTCGGTGTTGGTGTCGTGCTCGGCGATAGAGTCGTGGTGGCGGTGGTGGAATTCATTATCCGTCATGTTCGTTGTCTTCTTCATTGGCGTGGGTGTGGGCGTCTGCGTCAGGCTCGCTAACAGAATCGTGACCATGTAGGTATTTTTTTATTTCTTATCTTTTTTTTCCTCATTTTTTCTTCGTGTGTTTCGTTTTGGCAGCTTGTTTGTTGATTCATCTAAGTGTTTATCTTGCAGATCTAGGCTTTGTTTGTAGGCATATCTTCGAAGTTAGGGTTTGATTTGTCCCGTTCGTCACTGTGATTTCTAGGGGCAAGACAAGGTCTTTGTATTATTGCTCTTTTGGATCTGTGACGAAGATCCAATAATCCTCAATTAATTAAGTTGCTTATCTGTAATTGTTATTATAGATAACAATATTTTCATGTTATTCATAGTATACCCTTGTCATTCATAAGAGAGTGATTGTAAATCATTCTACGACCACCCTGTATGGTCGTAAATACTCCTATAACTAACTAGTGGTTGTAAGATTGCCTATGGCCACCTCGTGATCACCTCATGATCATAAGTCTTACTACAACCATTCTATAGTCAACACAGCTTACAGACATATAGGCCCAATTAACTAGGGACTCTTATACGATGTGTTTAATACACACAGCAGTTAATATGCACTGTTATTCTCCTAGATAACTGCACATATTAAGCCTCTGTCCTTGATGTAACTACAAGGCAACGTGGGGTGTAGTTTCTCTAACAATAACTACCATCAACGTGCGTATTTCATCAAGCGTTCAGGCACCCCTTGGCATGGAACAACTGCCACTCATTGGCGTGCTATATAAGAGCAATCAGGCAGAGCAATCGGGGAGGGCAGACAAAAGTCATTAAGCATTAGTTCTAGGGATTTCTTCCCAATTGTAAAGCATAGTCAATACAACAAATACATGAGTAGGGTTATTATTCTCCTAGGAGAAGGATCGAATCTGTCTAAATCCCTGTTTCTTTTTCTGCGTGGATCTAACTCAAGGAAAGTCCCAAACGTAATAACTAAAATGCTTGTCTCTCTTTCTGAATTTTCTTCAGTTTGTGCACTTGATTGATCTCCTTCTTCTGTTGATTTTCCGTACATGTTGCATTTGAATGTCACTCTTGTCACCTCGTTATTCTTCTTCTTACTAGTTGTGTGATAATTATGTGCAATAACAATTGAGAACCCTGATAAATATGCATAAAAGTTGAAGAAGTCATGAGCTCCCTTTGAACTTTTGAAATCCATCCCCATCTGTGGTATGTATTTCATGTCTATGGCCATATCATTTCTTTGGCTTGCTATTCTTTCCTCATTCTCGAAGAAAATTTCTAGGTCTTCTTCATTTATCTCTCCACTTCCATGTCCTTGATTTGTTGATATATTTCCATTCCCAGTTGTGCTTTCCGTTATACAAATCTTTGAATTTGTTGTGTGACTATTTGTTGCATTTTGTGCAGCCATATCCTGCCAGCATGCATTGTTCGTTACAACTTTTAAAACCCATGAAAACATATGATTTGTTTAATTTTCATGTTGGAACACCTTGTGCTTGTTTTTAACTAACCTTGTATTCTTCTATGTCTCTAAACATATCTAGCCTCCAATGGTTCTCATCTTCATCCTCCACAAGTGTACTATCTGATTGGTTAAATGAGTTTCTCTGCAAAAATCAGTAGTATCAGGTTTGATTTTCTATACGTTACATACGTTTCTATCTTTGTGACCATCTTTTTTTCAAATCACATAAGTATTATTTCTTACCTGTACTTGACTAGCTGAAATTGTATTATTGTATGTATCATCATTTGGTTCCTTCAAGCAGATGAAATCATTTCCCTAGAAAAAATAGGTACCCATCTCGTAAGAACCTCTTAATATACAAGTTCCAATTTAAATGTGCATAGCAGAAAAATTCGCATGAAAACTCTTGCATGCTTATTACCTTCTCTTGGGCAGTTGGTGTGTCGTCATTTCCATATGACTCTTGATTTTGGAAGTTCATGTCCCCTCCATTGCTTACCTGCATATTGAAAATGGTCAAGTAGTTCATTTGAACATTTCCGTTGTTGGATCTTTTTTTTTGTCTGTTTTTCAAGTTCTACTGGTGGTTATTATGTTGTAAGGCTTGAAATCAATAGTTTTTTTTCCTGTTGCAATGGCATGCACTAATGTTCACTGAAGGTTTTAATTTTCCATATGCAATATCTCATTTGTAGTTTCACCGATGCTTGTCACTGTGATCATGCACTAATATTGTAATTCACCATAATATAATTTTGTTTTGTAGAAAAAATTGCAATAATGTTCAAAGTGGGTCTTTATTCTAAATATCAGTTCTACTTACAGTAAAATTTTGTCGGACCCGGATTTCGCAAATCCAAATTCTCTGTGAAAACACTGTGCTATTCCCTGGATCAGTAGTTAACACTCACATAATACATCACTGAATCAATTCATACACGATGTCAACTAAACCATTCATTTATTAACACATTAGAGTTTACATAGACCACATCGGGTCAGGTTTTATATTAAAGGCCGAACAGGCCAAAAGATTACATCACGAAAGTAGCGAAAACGACAACAGAAGCAAAAAGGTGAGAGCACATCTCTCCATAGGCAAGCGACTGGGGTTACCCGTGTGCGTCCAATATTTCCAAAAGACTCAGATAATATAGGATGCACGCAAGCACTGACGGAGTCAGCTAGCACTACACCATGGCATAGTATTAAGGGCAATAAAACTGCCGGAAAAAACTGCGTTGCAAGGCAATTTATCTACCGGCAATTAGTTTTCCCGGCACTTATTGCTTGCTCAGTAAAGTGCTGCCGGGAAAAACATTTCCCGGCAGTTAACTGCCCTAGAAAAGTTGTTTTTCCCCGGCAGTTAGAGTTTTCCCAGCAGTTAGAGTTTTCCCGGTAGTTAGATGTATTACCGGTAGTTAACCTACCCTTGATGTATGTTTTTCCCGGCAGTTAAGTGTCTTTGATGTATGTTTTCCCCGGCAGTTAAGTGCCCTTGATGTATATTTTCCCCGGCAGTTAAGTGCCCTTGATTGTCTCTTTTCCACAGCAGATATATTGACACTATTAGCATGATTCCCAGCAGATTAAGCATCTAGAAATATACGTGTAAAATACTAATAAAATGTAATTATGCTGTTCTGAATAGTGAATTTAATATTTTTCCAATAGTTTGCACCAATCAATCAGAATTTAAAAACATACAATTTTCTTAACCGTACCACTTAGAAAATGTATTATTATCATGATCCAAATGTGCTTAATATCGTAACGAAAAGATGAACTAGCTCAGGGCTCCAAGACTGATCTTCAACCACACTCAACAACTCGACTAAAATAAATGCATGCGTATACGTACACACACTAGTTATTCTAGTTGATTGTAGTGAGAGGAACTCTCTGGGAGTGGGAATCCAAGTGCTTCGTCCCATTTCCATTCGCCAGTTTTGACGGCGTTCTACTGCTATCCCAGAATGACTTGACAAGGTCTTCTAGTGGAGGAGTTACCAACCCCTCGATTGATTCGCTGCTCGGGTTGCTAATCTCCCTCCTTGTTTGTGTTGAACTAGTTGGTTCGTCCACCTGGGTTATTATGTGCATGATAAAAACAGACAACAAAATATGCGTGTCGTCAGATGTTTAAACTAACTGGCAGCCAGACGAAAGGATTCACCCAAACCGAAATGCTCACTTTGTAATTAATCATCCCCGAGCGATCTCTTGGCATTCCCAGATATTTCCACCGTCTTCTCATGGTGCCTGCTTTGCATGTCGCGTAGCTCCGCTTGTGATGCGATGATGATAGGCTTCACCTTCTCACAAACGCCGTGGTCCAATTTTAGTGAATCTGGCAAACAAAGCATTTGTCGGCGATGAAAATACACCATACAAAAGTCATACATTCAAGCAAAAATTGAAGCAGCACTGCAAAGAGATAGTACCGTCAATAGAGCAAACAAGAGCTTCGCTTGAAATATCAATATCTTCAATTGTTGTGGCGACGGTAGATGAAAATCTAGTATGAAGTTGGTTGTTCGCCTCATTTCCATCACTTCATTGAAAGGGGGGACATATTTAGCATAGACCAAGTGCCAGTACTGAATTGTCTAATAATTGCCTAATATAATTGTCTAATAATTACAATTACCTTATGACTGAACCTGTGGCTTCTGCGTTGCTTCTTCCAAGTGCCAATACTGAATTTTCAGCAGTACTCCATTGTTCTGAGCATAATTTTGTCCTTGTCTTGCTGCAGAATAAGGAATATGTGTTAGTTGGTGTGTTAAAGAAACCCAAAACTCAACTACTTACTGTCAAAACAGACACACTAACCATTGCTGAAGATTCTCCACCAAGCAGCATCTCTTTTGTTCGATAGAGGATATGTTTTGTTGGAATGCATCTTCAGTTCTCTCCATGTAGGACTCCCGTTGCTCTCTCATAGAAGATGTAAAATCATGAATTTTGGTGGTTTCACTTTGTACATTGTTGGAATGCTCAGAAGCAGTCTTATTGAGGTTGCTTATATCATCTCAGACCTAGTGAAGTGATATCACATATAACACTCTGATCAATACTTGGTTTTCAAACTGAGCGTCACAAGTAGTAATATGCACAGATACATTGGCTTACAACCACAAGTTGCACCATAGTAGCCTACACACTATTTGGCATCATCCAGATATTCTTTGAATGCAACAAAAAAAAGTATGGTGGTCTTGACAAAGTATGAATGTGCATACCATATTTTTCCCATTATCGGAGCTACATAGTATTTTCTGCAAACAAAAAGAAGCTAAACCAAGCTCTTAATTGAGCAAACTAAGGTTGTGGCCACCCATGTGAGTTCCTAAATGTACTACATTTTTTTTGTACCAAAAATGTGCTACTGTGCTAAAAAATAACCATAATAAGCAAAAAAAGAAAGAGAAAATATATTACAAGCTAGTAAGGATAGCTACCAAAAAGAGATCATTACTATCATGTCCTTAAACAAAGCAACCTTTCCAACCAAAAGGATAGCTACCCATTGTACCTTCATAAGCCTCCAATACCTCTACTCTTCTCCACAATTTATCAACACCATACTCTTCTCCACAACCACATTCAAAATGCCAAAGGGGGTAGAATAGCTAACTTTGGTATCTCATTTAAAATGATCATATGAAAGAAATCATGAAATGTTAGTAATATCATAATAGCAGTTTTAGTGCTTGTATCGAGATCGATACATGTATGTCTTGGTGGTCTTAAGAGGTAGTTAAGGATATAATAGTTGATTAAGAAAAATCATCATGTAGACATATAATGAAAAATAGATGATGAGGCATTTAAGAGCTCACCCTCCAGATAAACCAAAATATGCTTTTATTGTAGGCCTCGAGCAATCCCATTGACTATCTAAAATCTCCTTCCCCAATCTAGCTCACTACTTCTTTCAGGATCATCACACGAAAAAGAAACCTCAAAATTGTACACAATAAATTCCAATTGTAGGAGAAATGTTTCAATTTGGATGGTGACAGACAAACTACAAATGTAGTAGATGACAACACATTGGATGGGGTGAACCTAAATCAAGAGGGTGAAAGAAAGAAAAATATTTCCTCTAGAAAATTCAGAAAACAAATCAAGCCTTTCAGATTAGACAGAATTATGGTCAATTGAAGTTTGCACCTAATGTTCAAATATGTTTTTGGTTGCAAGAGAATTTGAGCATAAAGCGCATGTGAATCAATTTCACCTGCATTCTAGAGGAAAACCGGTGAGCAAACTACATGATCTCAGCTAAATTATAAACATTACAGTGAAACTTGCATGAAGGAGGTTTTATGTTAGTCCAATACGGTTCTGCGACTCTAAACCTTGCCATCCAAAAGAACTGGTCATGTGAATATGTGACGCATCAATTTACAGTGTTTTTGGACACACATAATGTTAATTTTTTCCCTCCAATCAATAAAATACAAATAAAATATGAATTGTGCAACTATATTATGCCCAAAAGTCAAATCAAATGTTTGCAGCCTTACGCATGGCACATCTTAAGTTAACTAGCATATCAAATACTAACATTTAGAATCATTGTCATTAACGACCCTGGAGTTGCAAAAAGCTGACAGGAAAAAAAGCCTTTGCTAGGATACACAACATACTAGCTAGTCAAGCAAATGATTCTCTAGTTATGGTTCATACTCCATCGTAGTATAAAATCATTAACCTAAATCTTACCATGCGTACCACCAAGATCCTACAAGAGGAATCAAACAATCCTGCAGAAATTAAAATACACGTATCACAATGGAGATACCCTCGAGGTCAAAATCTAGCTTGTTATCAAACCATTTTGGTATTCAATCATCTAAATTTTGGGTATGTAAAATAGTCACGAAGTCAACTAGTTAAAAGGCACATCACTACCACTAAAAGAAAGTAGCATATAATGTTTTTTAGTACATGAACTGCACCATCCGATTGCTTGGTTAGCATTTTGCCATTTTCAACTGTTGTGATTCCATGACATGCCTAAGCTTCATGCATTTACTTGACACAACTAGGCTAACTACAATAGATTATTTACCTCTTTGAGTCTCATCATAGAAATTGTTAAAGATATCATTTTGCACTAGCTAAAGAAGATGGGTGGTGATCTCATCCTTCCTAGCATTGTCCTTGTCCTCATAGATTTCCACCTAAATAAGGCATAAGTCACATTAGCACAAATCAACGTACATAGAAAACTACCAACCCCCCAATCTGCATATTGTTCACCCAGAAAACAAAAAATGGGGGAAATAGCAGCATGGAAAATAAAACCGTGTAAAACCTCTAATTCAACACAAGACGGCATACAACAAATGCATTAACTTGTAAAGAATTTTACAATTGATGAATACTGGGAGTTGATCAATTGCACATGCTAGTTGATATCTTTGGGAACGTACAAACTACCAATACTCTGATACTTGATAATTAACTAAAAGAGATATGTACTTACATGTGTGTCATGTATACATGACAAAGATCAAACTACTGAGCCAATGTCGGCACTTGGTCCTGCAAGCTGAGTGCAAGCCCAACCATTTTCCTAAGAAGCAAAAACACTAAACACGAGAGACAAAGACCTTAATGCCTTTAGTGAAATAGAAATTAGCCCTTCTTTCCAATTTATTGAGCACATCTCAAACAAACCATCCAATGAACACCAATATATCCTTACCCACACCTCATCATCTCCAATGTAGTGAACTACACTACAATCCAAACCTATCTAATTCAAAACACACTACTGAGAATGAGTAACAATTTACTAATTTGAGTAACAATTTACTAATTTAGCAAGCAATTCAAACCAAGAACCGATCTTATATATGTATGTATACTGTTCGGTACGAAGCTCGACCTTGTTGAAGACGAGCACGAGCAGTATCCTGAGACTCGACTTGACGAGGAACACAGTGAGCATGGCGTGCTCAGCCGCGATCGGTCCAATGAGAAGAGCACGACGAGCTGGTCGGCGTTCTTGCGGGAGGGTCGGCAACCTCGCTCGGTGTTGAACCGTCCTCGATCATCCCGCGGCGGTCGGTCCAGTCGACGGCCCAGACGAGCACCCTATCCCCGACGAGCACGCGGCGGTGGATCTTCTTGAGCAGCGCCCGGACCACACAGAGAAGGTCGGCGCTGCTGTGGTGCTCGAGCCCCAGCGGGGTGGAGCCCACGATGAGCCGAGCTAGTGGCGGGAGCATCTGGTGGAGGCAACTTCATGAGAGGGGCCGAGCCAAGGAGAGAAGCACGGCGTCGCGTGCGGGTGGAGGTGCCAGATCTGGGGAGGAGGGAGGAGGAGGAGGAGGAGGAGGGCTGCGTCGCGTGCTGGTGGAGGCGCTAGATCCGGGGAGGAGGAGGACGGCGGTGCCGGAGGAGGGAGGAGGTGGGCGGTGCTCGGGAGGAGGGAGTTAGGGGAGGAGGCACCGTGGCGGCGGAGGAGGAGGGAGCCAGATGTGCCGAGGAGGAGAAGGAGGAGGGCAGCGCGGGTGCGGAGGAGGAGGGAAGGTGCCGGGAGTGCCGTGTGGGTGGGGGGGCGGCGCAGGAGGGAGAAGGACGGGGAGGCGGCACGGGGATTGGGGAAAGGAGGAGCGCTGGGAGAGGTTTTAGAGGAAGGGGCGGTCGGAAAGGAATTCGGGAATTTGGGTTGCGCGCCTCGGTCCAAATTTTTTTTAGTTGCCCGCCCAAAGGGACCGCTATTATTCCCAGCAGATACCTCAACTTGGATGACTTTTTCTAGGGCAGTTATACTGTAGGTAACATAAAAATATTACCGGTAGATAAATTGCTCTAGACAATAATTATTTCCGGCAGATAATAGGACCCTTAATCTCTTGAATATTGCTGGCACATGTTTTGCCACTAATCCAATTTTTTCCCCGCAGATCATTGCCCTTAATACTATGCCATGGTGTAGTGTAGACTGAGGTGGGATTAAAACAACTACAGACTAAACTACGCTTCATCCTCTCCTTGGACTTCAACGTCTGGATCCTCGTGGTAGGCGTAATGTCCTTCATCCATGGCTTCTGAGGGTTTGGGGGAAAAAAGCGAGGATGAGCACAACTTCTGTGCTCGCGAGCCAACACACAAGATGCAATAATATACATGCATGTCTTAACAAGGGTGGCATCGCCGGTGGTGGCAAGCGGAGGTGAGCAGCAGCCGACAAGCGGGCGGAATGGGGCCCCACTAGCGGCGGTGCCACCGCTAGAGAAGCACCAGGGTGGCGATGGTAGTGGCGATGGTGACACTGCCTTGGAGGCGCGCGGCGGCTCTAATGGCGCGATGGTGCAGAGGCGAAAGAGTGCACGCACGGGCGACGCGGGGACGTGTGGAAGTGAAAGGGGAGGTCAGGGCGGCTGGGGGGCGATCGTGGTGGTGGGGCGGCGGTGACTGGGGGTGAAGAAGAGAGGGTGGTGGCAGTGAAGGCCCACGGCAGCGGGGAGGAAGAGTGGAGGTGAGGGAAGGCTT
Organism: Phyllostachys edulis; assembly: GCA_036346405.1. Classification (NCBI taxonomy): domain Eukaryota; kingdom Viridiplantae; phylum Streptophyta; class Magnoliopsida; order Poales; family Poaceae; genus Phyllostachys; species Phyllostachys edulis. Next base: position 56,977,446 of record CM070566.1, read on the forward strand.
CCTTGCATCGTGGGGCACATAGTGACAGGGTCGACCGGGGGAGGGGCTCACCGGAGTGGCGGCGCGGCGGTGGGGCGCGACCGAAAGGGGCTCGAGTGCTTCTTCGGCTTTGCACACGGGAAAGAGGGGGAGATGAGAGGGGAGAGCAAGGGGATGAGCAAGGGGATGCGGGGGCTTCTTGTAGCCGGGGAGAGGGCAAGGAGCTGTTGAGGAGGCGTGCATTCCCAAGGCGACCGGCATGGGCATGCTCTGGATGGAGCAGGCGCATGCGCAGCGAGGGGGGAGGATGACGACGTCAATGACTTGCACGGGGCGGAGCTGGTGGAAATGGCAGAGCGACGGGACAAGGTGACGGAGGGGAGTCGGGGTCAGGGGAGTAAGTGTGGTGGCAGAGGAGGTTGGGCATGGTGCTGACATGGGAGGCGTGGAGCCGCCAGAGCGCACAGGTGTGCCGCCGACCGTCGAAGAAAAGGGCAAGGAGAGCCGACAAAGAAGGCAACGATCTGGCGACTTAGTGACAACAATGACAGCGATGTGGCGACTTCGGAGCCCCGAGTAGGCGGGTGATGCAGGCGTGGCAGGGCGGGCGTGGCTCAATGCTTGGATCGAATGGGGCAAGCGTGCGGTGGCCAAGTGGGGAAGAAGGCAGGAGGGGGAGGCTGGGCCGAAAGGAGAGGGAAGAATAGGTCAAGCCCAAAAGAGAAGGGAGAGATTTTGAAACTAGGTTCAAAATCAAGTTTGAATCCAAATTTTTGAATTGAGGCTGAGGGCTGAGAATTTTGGAGATACTTTACTACTTGAAATAGATTTTGAATTCAAAAGAGAAGCTTCAAATACTATTCACCAACCTACAAAACTGGATGTTGCAAATTTCCCAAAATTTGCATGTATAATTGTAATGTATTAAACTTCATATCATTATGTAATTTCACTTTACGAAAGTCACACCTCAATTCCTAGCCTTGAAAATTTGGTACGTCACTTGTTCTGTTTGTCGTCATTGTCATTGAGTTTTGCACGAATTGGAAAAAGCAAGTAAATTTTTTGATCCACTGATGTTGGACGTAACAATATTTTACTTCTTTTTTCTCATACCTCAAAACTAGGTGAAGTGTTCAAAAGACATGTGTAGCTTGTGATCCCATGTTGTCAAGGAAATTTGTAGGTTAGTCAAATTTGAAGCGTTTAAAAAAATAATAATAGTTTTCTGAAAATCGTTCATGGTATTCTTTGAGATTTGAATCATTGGAGTTAAAAATACTTTGCAATAGATTTGTGTAGCTACTCTCTCCTGCCTGCCAAAAAAAGAATGATTTTTTTATTCTTTTCAGTTCCATGTATGTTTTAATATCTTATTTTGCTTGCACTTAATAAACACCTACATTGTCTGCTAGTATTTGGTTTTCTATGTGCTTCAAACTCCATTCAACTTTATTTTGGGCTCGATTGTCCAATTAATATATCATGCTCCCCTGTCAACAAACAAAGAAATTATAGTGTGTATGTATTATGTTTGTTTAATTTTTTATTTTCTGTAAGCTATAAAGAAATTACCAATGTCATTAAATTGAGGAACTTACCGTTCTTGGATCATTATTCATCATCCCAAACTCATCATAAAAGTAGGTTGTTTCATTTGGAGATTGCATATGACATGTCAGCTGCAACATCATATAAACACAATCATTGTTTTCTTGTAATGAAATTAGGATACACAATTTTTTTTTCCAATACTGCATACCTTCTTTTCTTTGGATTCCATTGACTTATGATCGTCCAACATTGTTCTCCATCCTAAAATTGGAGTATTACTACTTGCTCATGATGATATTTTTTTATTCTCCTTGTATTGTAGGGTTCACCTTTTAGTTGCTTTGGTTTGTGTTGATGTTTTGTATATATAATTGTTTTTCTACTTCATTTATTACTACCTAAGAAGAATAGTTTTGCACTAAGAGCAAGAATATATACTACATTCTAAAATTGCTCTATTAGTATATGTTCATAATCTTGATCAATATATTTTATTTTGTAGGGTCAATGATATCATTACGCAGCTTCACCTATGATTTCTAGTTCATGCCATAGCTCTGTTTGCTTTTTTTTAATTTCTTATGTTCTGTAGGGTCAATGATATCTCTATATGCAGCAAGGAAAGCTCAATTTCCCAAGAATAGAGTGCAAAGTATAGAGTGCTACACTTTTGCAAACAAGAGATTAAATTGTTGCAGTCTTAGAAAAGATGTTAGTTGCAGCACGAAAGAACAAATTGCAGTAAGAGAACACATTGCAACACAAGGGAATGGAGTAGGACATGTCGCATTGTTGTGGAAAAATAAGTTTCGACAACTTCTAGGTTTTAATCATACCTTCCATTGTTTTCGTGTCGTATCCCCTTTCTTCTTCTGCTAGGTTTGTTTCTCTTTTCTTCTTGGAGTTTTTGCTTTCGTCGATCAATCGATCGACCGATTTCTTCTTTGCTCTTACTTGAGGGCCAAGTTTTGTGTATACTCCAATTTATTAGGGCTTTTATCTTCTTTCATTTGGATTTCAAATCGATCAATAGAAAATCGTCAAATCGCAGTCCATTAATGGCATGTTAACTTTCTCTTACTTGATTTCCCGTACTGTCTATTTGCATTGTTTTATTGTTTATTTTGCTGTCCTATTGGGTTTGCAGAATAACGTAGAAGGCCTAAAATTTCACAGGCCGTAAGAAAATGGCAAAACGCAGTCCGTTAGGATTAATAGCATGTTAACTAAAAAATAAAAATTATTAAAGGCCTATAAATCACCGCCTGTTAATATGCTTCTTTTGTTGGAACGTGGAAGCAATCTAAGTTTAGTTGGTTTTGATCCTACGGTAAAAAAAAATCAATCCGTAGGATGGAGCGCGGTGGGCTGAGCCGCTTTGAGATTGGTGACAGACGGGCTAGAGAGATTGAGCAGCAAAACCCCCGACCTGGAGAGCCCGAAGCCGAAATCCCCAAACCCTCCCTCGCGGCCCAGACCCAAGCGCGCGACGCGAAGCGAGGCGAGATGGCCGACGACCACGGCGACGGCGGCGGCGGCGTCGAAGGCGGTCGCGCCGAGGTGATCCCTTGACCTCCTGGGTGTGGGGGATCCCGATCTTTACACCGAGCTTTCGGCGGGCGTGGAGGGAGACGCTCGCGAGGGTTTCGCTTCGCGCCCGCTCGATCTATCCGTACCAGCGGTGGTGCTTAGCACGGGCTAGAGCGCAGTTTTTCCTCTTGTTTCTTTCGGCTTAGATGCGGCGGTTTGCGCTGCAGTGTAGTGGTTGGGCGTGCGAATTCGGCGGCGAAGCTTTCGGGGGTTCGATTGGTTCGTTTGTTGCAGATACGGCTACTTTAATCTGCTAGCCGGGAGTCCCTTGGGGAATTTCCCGGATTCGTTGTTCTTGATCTCGGCGTGCCGCTTGTGTAAAATTCTATTGCCCCTTTTGATTGCTCATTCGCCAATTTGATTGGTGCGAGCAGGGGTTGTGGAATTGGTCAGAAGGCGTGAAGGCAAGTTTAGGTTTTGCTTTGTGGATAAGTTGATTTGAGTGGGAGCAACAGTAATAGGTTTATGGATAAGTTGAACTTTGTGCTTGTTTCATTCGGGTGTATATGGGCTGATTTGTTTCCATTGAGGCTATGAGTGCTATGGCCTATGGGATTGATGGAAAAGGGGGTTTGACAGGTGCTGATAGATCCATTGCAATCGGAGGATAATAAGTGTTGCTTAGTCTCCTTTTCATGGTGCGGATGTGTTATTTTGACTTTGAATGATTTGTTGATAAACAAAGTTGAATTCATCTGCAGTTTTTTAACATATCAGTCATACAATTTTAACACATCAAGGTTCACTGTAGAATTCTTTATTTTAACTGCTTGAATAAGCAGTTGCAACTTTATTATGTGCTATAAATGTGCATCTAGAGTTCTTTAAGCATGCACCTGTCACTTGATGTAACTCTCCAAGCTACTTGATCATTAACCAAAAGCTCATGTGCATGGATACACTGATGGCAGGTCTTTCCTCTTTTTATTGCTTACAATGCACATTTACTTGGAGCATCTTGCATTTGTTCCATGTTTTTTTTTATGTTATCTCATTCAAAGAATTCTACTTTTTTGCGTCTATCTTGCGTCTCTGTGTTGGTGAGCTCAAACTAAAATCATCCTATCTCCAGGGCGATACACATTCACGTGAAGATGCGTTGCCAAAATCTAGGGATAAAGACAGAGAAAGAGAAAAAGAAAAGGACAGGGAGCGTCATAGGGAGCGTGACAGAGATCGAGGAAGAGACAGAGATCGGGACAGGGGCAGGGACAGGGACAGGGATCGGGACAAGGATCGGGATAAGGATCGGGATCGCTCCCATAGGCAACACCGTGAAAGAAGGGAACACCAAGATCGTTCTGATGATCATGATCATCACAGAAGCCGTGATTCTGAAAGGTATTGCTGTTAATGCTTTTGTGTTTTATATGCACCTTATTGTTACTCTAGAAACAGTTTTTTTTTTTTTTTTTTTTTTGCAATGGTGGCTATTTTGGTTATATCAAAAGTATGGCCTTTAAAATAAACAGTAGCCATATATCAGATGTAATTGTTCCGGGTGCCTCAAAAGTTATTTGGCTATGTCCTATACATGCTAGAATGATTAGTGAAAGGCCCACAGCTACCTTGCTTATATGCAATTTCATTTGTGGTCTATGTTTGTAACAACACGCAGGAGAAGAGACCGCGAAAGAGATGGTCGTAGACATCGCTCTCGCTCACGGTCTCGTTCAAGGGGCAGGGATCGCAGATCTAGGTCTCGTTCTCGTTCAAAAAGGTATGGAAGTGAAGGTCCTGGAATAATCTGTTATTTGCATCTTGTTCAGCTACAATGTACATACTATTTTTTTCCCCTCATGGTTATCTATCACCATCTTGAAGTTGCTTATTCTAATGAGAATAGCTATGCAGAAAATCCAAATCAATATGTTTTTTTCAACATCTATCATTTTTTATGTTTTTTGTGTATTATTTATTTGAGCCCTGTGCAATGTATATATGAATATGTATGGCTATGCTTTTTAATTTAATTCTTAGAGAGATGATATTTTTCTCTTTGTTGAATACAATTACCTTTTTCATGCGGTATTCTGTTTTCCATTTTTATGTTTTAGTTTCTCAGTAGTCACTAATATCCATTTTGTTGAAGCAGCAAGCGAGTTAGTGGATTCGACCTGGCACCACCACCGCATGCTGTGGTTACTCCATTTCCTGCTGTTCCAACACCAAGTATGCTCTGCCTCTCATCAACCCAGTTAAATGTTTATATTTTCATTTTTGCCGTTTCGTCTAGTTTATCTTTAGTTGGGACTTATTGCTTATTGGACTTAAGAAAGTTCTTTGTGCTGGGACTGGGTAAGTGATGTTCATGTGTATTTGTTCGGAATCAACTGTAGCCATTGCTGAATGCCAACCATTTAATTCCACTACAATGTTATACTATTCTCACCACAATTGGATGGGACCCATTCTTATTGCAATTGCCATAAGCTCCTAGCATATCACCAGTCCAATGTTGTTTTTTGAACTTAGCATTGGTGGATAACATAGAGCACTATGATGCTTTGCAATCCTTGTTAGAGCACCTCCAATAGATGTACTAGTGGACTGGTTCTTGGAGGTGCCATCTCACCAAGCATTTAACATGAACCCGTAACTCTAATACGAACAGTGTTAAAAGATGCTTAGTGGGATCCACCTAGAACCATCCACCAATAAGGTGAGAGTGAAAGAAGGATTATTTTGTTGTAGTCACGACACCATATGTGGTGGTTGGAGAGATTCTGGTGCTAAACGAGAGGGAAAGTACCAACTAATGGATGCTTTCTGTTCATAAGCCCCCCTCAAGCACCCATCCGCTGGAGATGCCCTTATATCTGTGATAGTATCTTCTGGCACAAATAACTTGCAACTTTCCATTTTGTTATTACTTGGTAACTGAAAACTGAGCAAAACTTCTTTGCTTCTTTCTTTTGTTGTTTGTCTGTTTTGTGTATGTGTATGGTAAGAAGGCATTCTTGGGTCACTTGCCCCACTGCTGCCAATGGAATGAGCGGCCTACTGTAGCTTTAATGTACAAGGAGGAATCAGTGCTCTGGTTTGATATCATCTTGTTCATCTTCAACTAGCAAGTATTACTGATTGCTAGCTTAATGATTATTACATTTCTTCTTGCACATATATTATCCATTCTTTGACATGGAATACTGCACAGCTGGATCTATTCTAGATCCAGACTGATGGTGAGAAGTAAGCAGTTTTAAATGAGCAATATTTTTTCTTGCTAATTGTTTATGCTTCCTACTAGAAATAAATTGATATATTGCAGGTCAGTTACCAGGCTCTTCTATTCCTGGAATGTTTCCGAACATGCTCCCTTTTGGTGTTGGACAGGTGATTATTCCTGATTTTTTTAATGTCTTCATTGTCGAAAGAACTTTTTCCTTTATTACTTTTTTGCTATTTTATGTCTGGACTTTATTATTTGTTGGATTTTAATCAAATTCGTCTGTTTGAATCAGTTCAATCCCCTTGTCATCCAGCCGCAAGCAATGACTCAACAGGTAAGTTATTTTGTTTATAATTTACTGCAGGTATTGATAAACAATGTGCCAAGTGACAACATATTTTTCCTCTCAGGCTACTCGGCATGCTCGGCGTGTTTACATTGGAGGCCTTCCTCCAAGTGCTAATGAACAGGTCCATATACTCGAATCACTTTCCCAACCCCCATCAACCCCAAAGACAAAAGCACGTGCACACACTGATACATATAATTTGCAATTGTTGGTTACACTGGTTTTCTTTTCTGCAGTCAGTTGCAATATACTTTAATCAAGTCATGTCTGCTATTGGAGGAAACACTGCTGGTCCAGGTGATGCTGTTCTTAATGTCTACATAAACCATGACAAGAAATTCGCTTTTGTGGAAATGAGGTCTGTGGAGGAGGCAAGCAACGCTATGGCCCTGGATGGCATTTTGTTTGAAGGGGCGCCAGTGAAGGTTAGAAGACCAACAGACTATAACCCTTCTCTGGCAGCTGCCCTGGGCCCAAGCCAGCCAAGCCCCAATCTGAATCTTGCTGCAGTAGGCCTAACACCTGGCTCAGCTGGAGGGTTAGAAGGCCCGGACCGTATTTTTGTGGGTGGCCTTCCCTATTACTTCACAGAGGCTCAAGTTCGGGAGTTGCTTGAATCCTTTGGGCCTCTTCGGGGTTTTGATCTTGTGAAGGATAGGGAAACTGGTAACTCTAAGGGCTATGCGTTCTGTGTCTACCAGGACCTCAATGTCACTGACATTGCCTGTGCTGCTCTAAATGGTATCAAGATGGGAGACAAAACCCTTACTGTCAGACGAGCAAACCAGGGAGCAGCTCAGCCTAGACCAGAACAGGAAAGTATCCTGTTGCAGGCACAGCAACAGGTGCAATTACAGGTATAGCTCAACTATTTAATTGTCACCCATGGTCAACTAATTATTCTCTTATGCCAATTAGATTTTATTTCTGCAATTGTTGGGTTCTGATTAGATATGATTCCTGTACAGAAACTTGTGTATCAAGTTGGAGCGCTTCCTACAAAGGTTGTGTGCCTGACTCAGGTGGTTACTGCAGATGAATTAAAAGATGATGAAGAGTATGAGGACATCATGGAGGACATGAGGTTAGAAGCAGGCAAATACGGTAAATACCAAAAACTTCTCATCCGCTATTTCTCCTCTTCTGAAATTTAGCCATTTGTCATCTGCTGAAGTAGGTCTGTTTTCTGTCTCTTATCTTCAGCATACCTTGTCCATAGTCCTACGATATGCCATTTCAGACTCATTCTTTCTGCCTTGATTTATAGTTTGGTTCAGTTCTGTTAGTTTTGATTCTCCTAGACATTCTTACTCTTTTGTCGATGTTGTTAATTCTACTCACGTATACTTCCCTTCTTCAGGCAATTTGGTGAAAGTTGTCATTCCACGTCCTGATCCCAGTGGACAGCCAATCGCCGGAGTTGGAAAGGTGAACCTTGTGTTTAATGCGGTTCAAACTTTGCATAGCATCTGCATTGTAAGAAATCTTTAAGATCTGGGCTTTCCATTGCAGGTGTTCTTAGAATATGCAGATGTCGACGGCGCCACCAAAGCAAAGACGGCAATGCACGGAAGGAAATTTGGTGGGAACCCAGTGGTGGCGGTCTTTTATCCTGAGAATAAGTTTGCTAACGAGGAATATGACGCATAAATTATCTTTATCTATGGCATTTGTCTTTTGCGCTAGCTTGTTCAATTACAACAACGATTTCTTCTGCTAAGTCGAACCTTCTTGTAGCCCTGGATTTATGCAGAGCCACCAGTTATTAAGATTGATGAAAGGTAGATTGCGTAAAGTTGATATAATCTTCTTGGCCATTATCTTGACGAGTTTGTATTCTTCGTTTGTTATGTTTTTATTCTCTTGTTTCTTCCTTTGAAATTCTTGGTGATACTACGGCATCGGCAACTCGCTGCCCAACCCCAAGTGGATTAGCTTTGGATGACCACGTTGGGGGATGGATTAAAAGGGGTGATATATCTGGTGTACATGTTTCATTTGGTGGATATGTGCACATAGTCTATCTGGACCTTAATTTTGAAAACCACGGTCGAGATCAAACCTCCTAAAACCCACCACCCACTTAACAGCATATCTGCGCTCTACCCCCCTCCGCGTGTGCTCCTCGTCACTCTGAGGGCCTCCTTGCGTCGTGCGCCGCGTTGAGCCACTGAGCTACTCCCCTGTCGTGCGCCCCCTAAGGCCTTGTTTGGCAACCAGGGAAAATGAACCATATGGAACAAAACCCACCCTTGGATTGGGTTAATCCCACTCCAACCACCCAATCCACCCAGGCTTCAAACCAAGCCAGAGGATAACCCCACTCGTCATTTGGGAGGTGTTCGGGACAAAATCCCGTCCATTCAAAAGAATTCGAGGAAAGTGAGAAAAATAAGGAAGAAGAAACTTCATAAAATTCAAGAAAACAAAGGTCAAAACTATAAACAAAAATCAGATAAAATTGATGGAATTCCTACAACTTCTCGCCAGTGACGCATTACATCGAACAGGTGGCGTACTCTGTCTATTGATGTCGTGCCGAGCAATGCCGTCACGCGGGCGTTGCATGAGTTGTTGTGCAGTTTTGCCGCCGTCGATTGCGCCACCGGAACGCCACGACACACTAGTCCGGGTGGTCGCAGCTTGCCTTCGGGGATTTGGTTGATCACCACAACCCCACGGGGAAACTCGGCTGGAGGGATATCCCTTGCTGCATTTGTTGAAGGCTGGGGAAATATATATATAAAGAATAGAGAAAGAAAGCGTTGGTGGGTGCGGAAGCGCCAAGGCTAGCTGGGGCGATGATGCCGGCTCGCGCACGGTGCGATGGAGAGCGAGCCCAGCGGCTTGGATGCGGAGGCGCCATGGCTGGCTGGGGCGTCGACGACGGCCCGCGCATGGTGAGATGGAGCACGAGCTCGGTGGCACCCCTGTGCACGAGGAATCAGCGGGATGGCGGCCCAACGCGCACGGTATCAAGTGGAGAGGGAGACGGAGGTGGCGGCGGCGGTGAGCAAAGAGGGTGGCGGAGGCGACGAGCAGAGATGGAGGCGAAGCACGCTGCGACCACTTGAGTTGGGGAATTTTTCCACGCCTCCTCGACGATTTTTGAAATCCCCGTGGTTTCGGTTGGATTTGGCCGGGATTTTCCCGACCCCCGCCTGATCCAAACGCGCTAGTAGGCTTGGCCTGTAAATTCTTCCACGCCGGGATGATCCCCGTGGATGGATCCTTGATCCCAGCCAATCCCGACCCTTCCAAACAAGGCCTAAGCGGGGCCACGCCCTTCCCCTTGTGCCCTGCTCGATCCGGTCGAGGTACGTGTATTTGAATTTAATGTCTTACTCACACTTCGATTTCCCTTCCTGATTCTGTGGTCTTATGAATTGCGTATTGACAGGTGACAGCTTACGGACAAGACGAAAGCGCCGCAGTCCGAGTCGCCAGCGTCGGGGCCTAGTGGGGGTCTCTTGCTTGTGCCGTGCCTAAAATGCGATGCGAAGATGGTATGAGCAGTGTCTGGGAGCTTAAAGAATCGAAGAAAAGAGTACTACAAATGGCCTAACAACGATTGTGGAAGGAAATTTCCAAAAATTAGTTACATTTCTTTGCTTGCTGCTTGAAATTCAGAATTTAGAAAATTGATGATTATGCCACCTAAGATTGTTTGAATTCAGAATTAGCTGCATATCATGTGCTATAATAGAATGGTTAGCCAATTATTTTTGCAGTTCTTTCATTAAGCAGTGCATTAAAAAGCTTTCCTAATTTGTCTTGCATGAAGAAAAAAAAATACATATCAGCTAACAATAATAATAGAGCAGAGCAACATGTGTTTGTACACAGACTTTTCCCGTACATGATCAAAATATCACCTCTCTCGACATTGTTTGCCTATACGGCCAGATAGAGACCTCGGTCCATACTTCTTTACACAGACTTTTGCTAATAGTCTTTTGTTGGTCCATACTTCTTTACGAGATCAATGATTTTATCATCTTCCCTATAGAACAATGTCATGTATATAACGTTTAGAATATAGAACGTGCAAAAGCTGAAGTGACAAAATTGATGCTTCGTTTTTTGTGTAGAAATATTCCAGCGGTTGCGACACTTTCATGTGAAAAGATCAATACGAGGTCCAACTGGCTAGGTTGCATTTCATGGAACAGGACCAAAAAAAAGATGAATGCCGTGTGAAGTTTAGCAATGCACAACGAACAGATCAAATGGTTTGACATGTTGACGATCATGTGTTGGCATATTTAGCTGAAATGAATAAGTCGCTGGACCAGATTAATAAGGGCATGTTTGCTTTGCACTGAAAGCCATTTGCACAGGATTTACCGCTCTCGACGCTGCTGCTGAGATAGCGTTTATTGCTGGCTCCCAGGCGTAGGAAATGAGCGCCTAGGAGCCAGCTGCCTAGGCTTGATTCATGTTGATTGTTTAATCCAACGGTTTATTTTTTATTTATCAATTCTAGGCATATACTTTCAACCAAACAACTCATCTCCAGGTTTGTCTGGCCAGACAAAAACCATCTACTTTCCAGGCTACATCTAGGCACCACTTTTTTCCAGGCATAAAGTTCAGGGCACCAACCAAACAGGCCCTAAGTCAATCCTGAAATCGGCGGCTACAGATGAGAAGTTTAAAATGGTTTTTATTGCTTTTTTAATTTTATTTCTAGGAATCTTCATTGCGAAGTTTGGTGATTGAATGTGTTTGTGAATTGTAATGTGCCATGTAGCCGTGAACTGTAATGTGTATGATTTCAATTCTACTTGTGCCCTTGAGTTCTGTTTCCATTGTATGACTTTTGGTGACTATGGATGAGCAATTGCTTTGTTACTGAAGCATGCGACTTCTATTGCTTTTACTTTTCAGTTTATAAATGTTTAGTTGCTTGTCACAGTGATGTGAATTGTTTGCTAGTTCTGTTCAAGTTTTAGAAATAAAGATCCAATGTCAGCTACTCATATTAGGGAGCCTGAACTAGTGTTCAAATCTCAAAGAGGACAATATTCATATTAGTTTATCTGAAAGTGATCACGCTAGACAAGATATATGTTTTCTTGTTTTCCTGTTTCCATTGTCATTACTGACTTACTGTGTGACACCACATCCCTGTATTCAAATTGCAAGGAGCTGTGGACACTTTTCGGCAAGCAAGAACGAAACAACCTGATTTCAGGTTATGGGAAAAACAACCTGAAATCAGCAAAAGGAAGAAATAACAGATATGCAAACTGCAACTAAGACAATTTGCCCAACCACAACTGTCATTTCCACGGCCAAATTCGCCACTGTTCTTTTGTCTCGTATAGAATGAGAATCAATCCCAAAAGGAAGAAAATTACTTTTCTACTTTAATACAGGAATGTGAAAATGTTTTGGGACAGCAACGAGACAGACCAATTATCCAAAACAACCTTACCCAAACTCCTTACATCTGACCAAACAAATAAGAAACTATAATATTTTCCAGTTACATTGAGGGAGCAACCACCAAGAACACCAAATAATGTTCATTTTTCCCAGGTCAAACACCTAACAAGGGGAAAGTGGGGCTATAGGACTACTACCAGAACTGACAACATGCGCTTGTTTAATAAGCTCTTCACACCATTCTTAGCTGTAGTTGTATCCCAAATTCCAATACTGAAACCGTTTTGTAGGAGCAAGTAGTTGACCAGCCACTGTGTGTCACCTAAGAACTTGCATCTGGACCAACTTCTTCCCTGCCAAGAACAATTTAAACCAAAACTTGTTTAGCGAAAGGACATGTGGAAAACAAAAATGGCAGGCTGAAAACCAAAACTTGTATAGTATCATCAGAATGGTAGATTTGCTCGTAGTGCAAATGCACCTATAGCATGCTCCCTGGAATCAAGCTCGCACAGAATGTGCATGTAAGACACAAAGATTAATAATGTCATCAACCAATAAAACACGCATAAAGATTTGATTGCATGGTTCTTGCATACATCAAGATAATTCATAGAACAAAATTATATGTCAAATAGTCCGCAAATAATATTAATTGAGTACAAAGAGTAGTCAACAAATAACAAGCCTCCATGACTCCAACCTCATTGATAGTACCCACTTAATTTGCTTGCATATTGAAAACACACACACGTATCAGATGAGGTATCTAATTAAAGGAACCACCTGTGAAACAAATTAAAATACTTCATTACTTTATTACTTTGCTTGTTTCTTTAAAGGGCAGTTGCAACTATCATGGGTGCTGATCTCATGACATGTCCTGCACATGCGGGTTGTCTTTCCCTTTGACTTTTTATGCTTGTTCTCCTAAGACCGATTCCTCTTGCATTTCCCTCTAGTGAGATTGTCGGTTAGCGAGAATACACTGATCCGCCCAAAACACATGCACCAATCTACCATTGCCGTCAATAACATAGTAAAAATAAAATGCAGCATTGTTCTCGTTCTTTCTAGCTAGATTATCAAGGAACATTTGAGTATCTGATGACTTTATACTCTCTCTCATAGTACAATGATAATTTTGCAAGTCTCTCCTTGTGCATCCTATATTCTGAAATCCACCCTCACTAATATGAAGATATCTAAATACCCCAGATCTCCCAATACTAGCTTGATGGTATGCGAATAGTGTAGTCTTAGCTTTCTTATTTACTTGTCTATTAGAACGTATCAAGTGTTGCTTACTAGGTGAGATAAAACCATAGTTATGCACTTCCACAAATATCTCTAATATGAAGTTATTGTCCTTAGTCCGTTTGATACCAAACATAGCCTCACACCCGCACCTACTCAATTTAGACTCATATGTCCTCTTTATTTTGATCTCCAACTTGTCCTTACCTTTTTCTTCCTTCCAGCCACGTATGCCACAATAGTACCGCCTCTATTGCAAAACCCCATTAGTAGTCGTTCGCTGACCAATATGAACGGAGAAGCCGATAACATGCGCATGTGCTTTGTAAAACTCGAGGGCTGCATCCTCATTTTCAAAAATCATCCCCACTACAGGCGTCAAGTCATCATTAACTATCGGTGTGGACAACGAAACTTGCAGCAGAAAGGATGATTTAGCCTGAGAACGACATTAATAATTTGTGAGAACCCGCGTACTTAAATTAAACTAATCAACAGTAATCGGTAATTAGCATAATTAAAATTTCATTAAATCATTACAAAGCATAATGTCAGTAATCTTTCAATCGCATAATTAACGCTTTGAACCTTGTAATTAAGCAAATATTCTTATTCACATCACAATTGTACAATAGTCCAATTACAAAACTGAATTCAAATATTACAATCCAATGCTTAATTTAAAATTAATATTTCAACTCCTTTTACAAACATCAATTACAAGAATTAAGTAAATTACAGCTGAAGGTGCTTGCATTCTTTTGCCGAAACTTCCTTGTCATCTCATCTAACCACCCTCCACCTTTCCTGTCTTTCAACCAAAAGCTCAAGGAGTTGTTAGTAAAATCGAAAACAGTAATGCTAGCTAAAGTAGAGGAGGGGGATTGCTGTCAGTATACCCGAAGTTCAATAGGTCTTCCATACTAACCTAGGTTAGCAGGTCCCTCGATCGCCAAGATGACCTGACCAACCAAGTTAGTCGGCACCAGTGGCAATCAAGATATCCAAAGCCAACCTAAGTAAGTAGGTAACCATTTCTCAGGGGGTTTCATCATCCGGCGTCGTGAGAGCCAACACCCACTTATTTTCTTTTGCCTCAACCACATTAAAACCAAACAATATATTCCCATTCATTCTCGCCCTCTGTTCAAAACATCATTGGGCCACCGAATCCAACACCCACATTATAATGCCGATCAACCGGAAAGCCCGCAATGGTAGCCATATTGCCCACAGCATCATTATTTAGCCCATATGCATCACCATAGAGAGCAGCCAAGAATAGGAAGCAACAGGAGTGAGGTAAATAAGGCTATGGTAAATATGAATAGGAAGGTAGTAAATATGAAATTACCACAAAGAGGATAGGATCAAACCCAAGATAGGATAAGACCACCCTCAGCCCCAACACTCCACATTCTCATCACCATTGGCCACAATAGGAGGGGAGAACCAGGAGCAGCCAGGAGCAACCAGGAGCTCCTCACCCACAGCCACCACCCCAGCCATTGGAGCAAGGGAAGGGAAGGAAGGAGCACCAGCAAGCCGGCACTACAACCTCCTTCCCATCCCAAATCCCAGCAGGAGGTAACCCAGCCAACCTCTGCTTGTTCTACTCATCAATAGCATTCAATCAAATCATCATACATCAAGGTAATCACCCACATCCACCCTCAGTACATTCATTTCATCACAGAGCAAGGGAGGGGTATAGGATCAGAGAGCAGAGAGAGGTTATACCTCAGTGAGCGTCGGCCAAACCAACCCCAAACCACCACCCATTTGCATCATGTAGAAACCACCATCAACTTTGTGCATCACTCAAGCACCAATAAGCAAAGTAATTAAATCAACTAAATCATCAAAATCTGATCTTCAATAAGGGGGTTAAGAGAGGTAGGACCTGGGCTAGGCTTGGGGACCAGAGGGGAGCCACGACGCTGGCGGCCAAGGCCAGGCCGGCAGAAAGCAATGGCCATGGGACCACGGGTTTAGGGCGAGCAATGGCCTGGGAGGAGCCAGGCCGAGGCGGCGAGCGAAGGCGCAAGGCTGGCCCAGCCACGGACTCGAGGGAGGAGGAGGCGGCAAGGCAAGGCGTCGGCCGGTGGAGGGCCGAGCCCATGGCGGCAAAGACCTCCACCATGCGCCGAGCCAAGGAGAGAGGAGGCGGCGGTGGAACCAGCGGGGAGAGAGGAGGAGGCGGTGGAGCCGATGGGAGAGAGGAGGTGGCGGAGGAAGCCCCATGGCGACGACGGTTTCCAGAATCGGGAGAGGCAGGGAGAAAGAGAGATGTGAGGGAGAGAGAGAGGTTGAAGATTAAAGGGGTGTGGCCGGTTGGGAATAAGAGGAAGTAGGGGTTAAGTGGATTGAAAAGAATTAAGGTTAGATTGAGGTTTGAGTTTTGAATTTGAGTGCTAATTTTTAGGTGTATTTAGATTAGACAAATAATCTTGACTCGTTAGCATTCGTTTAGTTAGATTAGAATAATTAAGATAATTAAATTTGTGCCTAGTTTGAAAGTTGAAGTTTTTATTTCCACACTAAATAAAATCAAATAGATGTTTGAGCGCGCATAGAATTTGCTAGAGTTGCTAATATTCGGTCATGTGTAGCTTTTCTTGTCGTTCTTTAGATCGTGTGTACTTTTAGTCCTAACCCTAGAGCCGTTATGCCGGAACGACAGTAGCGGGGAGTGTTAACATGGCGATAGCCGAAAGGGGTTTATTAACACACAAAATCCACTAATGAAAAGAATCATCTAACTAATATACATTTAGTAGTACTAAAATGTCACTAAGTATTTACTTAATTATTTATTATCCGTTTCGTCGCATATTTGCAGCAGACGAGCCGACGCAGGCTACAGTAGTTGAATCGGATTTTATCGACAGTGAGCTTTACTACTCGTTTGAAGGCAAGCTGCTCTCTTGTTCATTAATATAGCTATATTAAATGTAAACGGTACTTTATTCTATCATATATGTATTGCATTAAAATGCTTTCTCAAAACTTCAAATCAAATAAATGAGAGGAAGGTAAGAAAGATGAGAAAGAGGTTAGATATGACAACAGATGAGAAATAAGAAATGAGAGTAAAGCAGAGTAATAATATGGCTGGTAAAGGGGGCCCTTGGTCAGGAAGAAAGAGGGCAAGAGGTGGGACCCTTTACATATGGTTATAATATAAGGACAAACAAAACTCTTACTCGGTCAGAGACCGTAAATTCAGTACCAACCATTTTCCCGTTATTCGACGGGCAGAAAATGCTACCTGGTTACGTGATTTCGCTCTCCACAACGGGTATGTATTTATGTGTGAGTGTGGTGTAAGAAGAGATGCTATAAGCACTAGATGGAGTGTTGGGTGCGAAGAGGATGAATCGGCCCAACCAACATTACCTGAACTCGGTGGTGGCGAGCCAAGACCGACTTAAAAGTAATGGGTGGAGAAAAATATTCACGTAACTTGGAAAACGTTACAGATTCGGACTCAAGTCGCATCAAAGGAAATGCGATGTCCCCAGTTTAAAGAGGGTTCAGGATAGCTGTGGGTAAAGTGGTACAAGCCTGCGCAGTGCTATATAAAATCATGAATTCATGCCAGTCTCCTGGATTGGAGTCTACGGGAACCACTGGGGGTCTGTTTTCTCTCCGAGTAATCAAGTAGTCTTTTCAGAATAAAATCTGCAACCTAATGTTTTAATGTTTATTTTCAGAATAAGAAAAGAGGTAAGAATGTTGCTAAGGACGAAAAGTTAGAATCATCATTTGCATTTTAGCTACTAATGCTTGCTGAGTACACTATAGTACTCACTCTTGCTATCTTTCCCTTGCTTAGACCCTAGCTCTGCCGGGAGCAATCCCGAGTGAGAGGAGGGTTTTGCAGGTACAGATGATGCTACAGGTGATGAGGGCGTTTATGTTGACGAGCAAGGCGAGATGGACTTCTCTTTTAACTCGTGGGACGAGTAGTTCGTTGGAGGGACCTAGATGGCAGACCCTAGGGGAAAGTGTTACCTCCCCTCTTTTGTTGTAAATAAATAAGTGTATTTAGAACCTTAGTCTTTTGTGGCTACTGTTGTAATAAAGGAACAGTTTTATCTTATTGTTCTCATCACAGTAACTCAGTAATGGCTTACTATTCGTTGGAGCAGTGTTTTACTGGGCAAACGAATAGTAATCTGTATGCTTAAGTGTGATTACCTCCTGGGTAATGACACGGGGCGCCGCATAATTCAAATTAACAAATTGCATTATACGCACACTCACACAGAACGGAATGTTGGCCGTCTTCTGTGGGGTTTTACATAGAGAGCTTGCAACGAGATAGTGCGCATCGGCCATTTCGGGACTTGGCAAAGCTAGTGACCGCACGGAGCTGCTCACATCTTCTATTGAATCCATGCGGCTGCACATAAAAAAGATAATAAACAATCGACAAGACCTAACTAAATTGTCAAACCGCAAAATGTGTTTGTGGTTACACAATTCACATCAATTGTCCAGTGCATAACTACAAATAAACTGGGCAATAAACTGTGCAAGGAACATGAAGCTAGGCAAGGAACATCAATTAAACCAAAGAAACCTAGTAATGCAGTTTAAAAATGTCCATGTACATAACTACAAATAAACTATGCAAGGAACATGAAGCTATTTTCCTTGTTTCATTTCATATTTAGGATATCAGTAGAGCCTGAACAAGTTTCTCAATGTGGCAACATTGCTAAGAGATCAAGAACTAAAGATTGACAAGTATACAATAAATCAATAAATTGATAAGAGATCAAGAACTAAAGATTTGTCAATGCGGCAACATTTATCAACAAGCACCCATTTAAGGATAGTCGCCGCAAAAAATTGACTGACATACCACTACTCTTTGCGCAGCTGAGCAGGGGGGGGGTGTTACCTCAACCGGATTGAGCACGGCGCAGGAGGAGGGGCACGGCCCCGATTAGGGGGCGCACGATGGGGGAGGAGCTCAAGGGCTCGGCGTGGTGCAGGAGAGGCGAGGGGTGGCAAAGGGGGGGGGGGGGGGAGAGTGCTCGGCATGGCGGGGGGCGACGCATGGCAAAGGGGGCGCGGATGCAAGGGGCAAAGTAGGTGCTCAACATAGATGGCGACACGACGCTGGGCAGGCACTCAGCACAGGGGGCGACGCGGCGCTAGGAAGGGGACTCAGCACAGGGTAGCAGCGCGGCACTTGAGACGGGCTCGGCGCAGCGTAGGGGGCAGCTAGGGCTTCCAAACCCTAGCCACTCATGGGTCGGGAGGATGGAAGGCAAGAGGGCATGCGGGGGACTTTGTGCGATAAATTTGTTCAGGCGAGGTTTTCAGCAAATGTGCTGTTAAGTGGGAGGTGAGTTTTGAGAGGCTCGATTTCAGCCGTGGGTTTTGGAATTAAGGACCCAGATGGGCTACGTAGGACATATGCACCAGATATGTCACCATTAAAAGGGGACATCTTGTTCTCCGAAACCAAGAAGAGATGGACACGGACATGTGGTCATCGCCGCCACGCGACTTCTCCTCGAGATCTTCCGCCGCATGGATGCCTCCATCGTTGTCCGTTGCGCTAGCGCCTGCAAGCCGTGGCGGCGCACCATCATCGGCGATGCTTCGTGCCTCCGCCCCCGCCCTGACCGCTTCCGCCCCACCCTCCCTGGCTTCTTCCACAGCTTGTACTACCGAGGCACCACGTCCGGCGGCAGCGCGCACCGGGGAAGTTCCATTCCTCGCTCGTCGAGCTCGCCACCGTCTCTGCCGCCCCCGACTACGACAATGACCGGCGGAATTATATGACGGACGCTTCCTTCATACCCGCTAACGCGGCCGCCGGTGTCGACCTGGCCTTGTACGACCGGTCGTTCTCGTTGCGCGATGGGCTCATCCTCCTCAGAGGAAGCACAGTGGACGATCTCTACCTATGCAACCCCATGACCGGGGACTGCACCTTTGTCCCTGCCACCGCGTTCTAGGCTAGCACGTACGTCTTGGTCACCGACTACGATCTCTCCCCATCCATCTCCCACTCCAACGACTTGGCGACATTGATACTCGCCGTGCAGCACGGGAACATCGATCATGGCATGACCTACCAACTCTTCTCCTCCAAGTCCGTCGGTCATGCCTCATGCGCTCCCTGAAGTTCGAGGAGGGTCTTCAAGCTCACGTGTACCCCGGCAAAGAGGTCGTCTGCCTCAGCGCCATCCACCGGCTCGGTTGGTCGATCGCCGACAACCTACTGACGTGCACCATCGCCATCGACGTGCGCACGGGGCAGACATGGACGATGGAGCTGCCAGAGCAGTGCAGGCTGGAGTACTTCAATACCATGTTTAGCGACTCGCTCGCCTTGGCGACGTCCGAGGATGGGCGGCTTGACGTGGTTAGCTCGATGTCAGGCCACCAGATCCTAGTGTGTGATACGGGTGCCCGATCTTCTCGACGTAGAATCTCTCGATAACTTGTGTATCATGACAACTCGCTAGCTAATCCCCCGCACCAATGCACGAACTTACAGCTCTATGGAAATTCGTCTAAACACACACTGGATTATTGGATCCTCGCTGACCACGAAGCGAAAATCGTTGAACCTTCAATTCCCACCAAAAAAAGCAAGAACGACCCTTTGTTCTGAACACTCAATTTCCCCTCTTTTTTGGCTATACGCACAACAAGAGAAAACAAGCGTATGCTGTTCTGAAATAATAGATTAAACATGGTATAAACTCTAGAAGAGGGCAGCATAATATAGCCCTAGCGGCTGACGTAACATATTTGGAACTCCCTAACAATTGGGCCACGAAATTATTCCTAAGTAGATACAAACCGGCCTGTTGGATCAAGACTCGGCTACACGGCGCACAAGCCCCTTTGGTATTTGCTTCCAAACCGAGTGGATCTCCTCCTCCTTTATCCAAGTGGGCTTCCTCTAATGGGTTTCTAAGTCGGCCTCCAGTTACAACTCGGTTTTAGCTTTGCAAGCAATTCCGATTTTGAATCTGAGTTCAACTCGGTTTCAGCCCACCAACTCGGATTTGATTCTGAAGTTGAATTGGACTCCAATTCGGATTTAGCTTGCAACGTACTCAGCTTCTAGACGCATCTCTAATTCGGCCAAATAACTCAGATTGAGTTACGAGTTTGAATCTGAATCCAATTCGGATTTGCAATCCGAATTTGAATCTGATTGCAATTCGGATTTGCAAGCCAACAACCCGAACTCTTCTCTCCTTGTTGCACGTCCTTGCTTTGCTTCCTTTTGGTGCCCTCCGTCCTCCCACGCCTCCCGCTGGATGCAAACTTGTATTGCACAGCAAGCTCATCTCCTCCCCAACAAAATTGATTCTTCCCTTCCTTTGCTTCTAAGTCTCCTTCAACAAATCTGAGAACACATAAAGACACACTATTAGGTAGTAACCAATTCTCACTGGAATCAAAGGAAAATTCATTAAGGAGCAGATTCACCTGTTCAGCAAGCTTCTTAGCTCGTGCACGCGTTATTGGCCATTTGAACAGCTCCATGTTCGTTTCAGCTTGAATTGAGCTTGTTGATTGATTGGAAGCACTAGCCACACTTGGATCAGCTACATGAGAAGGAGAAGATGTAGTAGATGTAGGGATGTCCTCACCAGTGTGGGTGCTCAGCGACGGCGAAGGCGGCGGGTGGGCACGGCGGCGGACGATCGACGTGCAGAACCTGCTGCCGCATTGCCTGGACGCCGGACACGTGATGGTGAGCGCGTGGATGCGACTTTCCGTACGAGATGGATTGGTTTACTTGCATCTCCCAGATGAAGCACTTCTAGTTAATTGTCTGGCTAGGAGCAGCTTAATCCATATCCGGATCCTGTTACTGCAGAGGACACTGCATGAACAGTATTCTGCCGCAGCTCTGTAGCAACAGCGGCCAAAGAACTGTAGCGATTTATAGCGTCTCTGCATTGACAATAGTAATGCAAACTCCATAGATTCCCTCTTTTAAGCGTAGGTACCTATTCTGGTTTATTTATTTATTTATTATTTTCGACAACCCGTGAAAGACTTGCACGCCATTACATTATAGAGGAGAATGCATTATAGAAGAGAAGGAAACACATAACTGGAGGTACGAAGCATTTGTGCTTGATGGATCACACCTGCGAGGCATATCGGAGTATTTGCGCTTTTGTGGGGTAATCCAAATGTATTGATGCAGCTATACACTCAATATAGAAGAATTTGGATTTTAGAATCGAAAGTCCACAGTATAAGACTTCTCGGATTTTATCCATTTTTATAATGTTCTTTGGAATGAATGTACATCATTCAACTTGAACGGTAAATATTTCTTGCCGTTTGCCTGATCAAACTTTGCAGGTTCTAGCTGCCTTATGATTTCACTTTGTTTCGGCCGATGTTAATGCATTAAGGGAGAAACAAGGATGAGCCCATGGAGAGTGTAATATTGGGAGCGGCCCAGTTGATGTGCCAAATTGCTTTATGCTAGGTGGATGCCGTATATATGTACCCTCGATGAGCTTCTCAAAAAGTATAGGTATACATTAGCACAATCCTATCCAGGGTCTTCAATTATATTCTGGACCTACTAAACCATACAGACATTGAGTATATTGCAACAGTACTTATCTTGGCTCAGCTAGCTAAGCTGTATGAACAATATGCCTTGCTCTTTCTGACACAGCATTGTCTCTGTATTGTTGCTACTTGCGTTCTGGTTGATCATAAATTCATACTGTACACATCGCATATACATATAGTATTGCCGCAATTTGTCAGCTCTTTTTCTTTGATTACAAGCAACAAGCAACATGGCTCTATCTTGAAAACCAGTCGAGATAATGGAAAAGGACATTGTGCCAACTCTTTGGCAGCTGATTTACTTAATTTGCACCAGTCCATCTCCACATACGCCATGCAATTCCATGATCCCATCTCATGGTCATCCTACATAAGTTGAGATATTGCTTGGTCCCTTGTGTCCAAAAAAAGAAGGAAAAACACAAAAATAAGAACAGTATAGAGAGTCGGCATCTCAGGTCGATGATATAACAGTAATTTTCTCCAAAGACTGACATGGATTATTAATGATTTTTTAAAAATAATATTAATTTAAAAGATAATTACAAAAATAAATAGTCAAAATAAAAAATTACAAAACTAGACGCATGTCGCAGGCTCCTAACCACTGGCGATAGGGATCCTTATTTTTTTAATTTTAAAATTTGAATAACAATCCATTCAAATGGTGATAGGGATCCCTCAAGTTCCTGTCGCCATTTCAAATGGCGACACAATCTCCCCTGTAAAAGACCCTTGAAATCCAAAAATTCAGAGAAAACTCACTTTTATTCAGAAAAAAAAGAAAGTGGGGAGGGAAGGGAGAGGAGGAGAGGGGAGGAGAGAAGCTAACGAAACGTTGTCCATTCGGTTGCCCACTTATAAGGTAATTTTTTAACCGAATGGATTACATAGTGGAGTAGGTGGTTCCATCCGAGTGGAACATATACCAATTCGATAACCTAATGAAGGCTCCCATGTGCTGTGAGAGTACAATCAGAGTGAGGTCAGGCAAGGTGCTATGTACAAATGCAAGGAGGTCGTGCATGAGGCGGTCAAACTCTGGACCTTGTTAGTGCAGCGTACATTCACAATCGTCAAGTCTAACCCAAGATGCTACGACGTGAAGTGCGACATAGAGAGATGCCCTTGGCGAGTGCACGCATTTCAGCCTAAGTGAAACACCTACTGGAAATACTCTATAGTGGTCCCTCGCACATGTGTCGTCGCTGAGTTAGTGCAGTCCCACATGAACCCATCATCAGGCTTCATCGCTAACCTCATGTACGGTGAGATCATGAATAATCTAGATTTTGAGACATGATCCATCATTCAGGCGATTAAGGCAAGGTTCCAATACACAGTTAGCTATACCAAGGCGTGGAGGGCAAAACAGAAGGCATTGGAATCAAGGTTCGGTACGTTCGAGGACTCCTACCACAACCTCCCCGGGCTACTCCGAGTCATACAAAGACAGGAATCTCGGCACTCATGTCAACTTTTAAGATTCCACACATCCGAAGTGGGCCAATAAGAGGGTACTGCAGCGAGCATTCTTCATCTTTGGTCCATGCATCAATGCATTCCGGTACTACCGTCTAATCTTGTGCGTGGATGGCACATTCCTGACTAAAAAGTACAAGTATCAGATACTGACTGCAATACCGACGGATGGGAACAATCAAGTTCTTCTCGTGACATTCGCTTTCGTTGAAAGCGAGAACACAGACAGCTGATTGTGATTCCTGAGGAATTTGAGGATTTCTGTTGTACAGGGCCATCCAAACAAATATGTCATACATGATCGGCATGCGGGCCTGCTAAGTGCAATAACTCAACTACAACATGGAGAGAACGAACCACTTTCATGAGTGGATCTGCAGAGCAAGTGGTGCATGAGACACTTAGGTGCAAACTTCTACAAGCAGTTCCACAACAAGGACCTGATGAACCTGTTCAAGTGGTTGTGCAACCAGAACCGACAACGAAAGTTTGAAACAATCTGGAAGATTCTGGATGAGCGGACCCAAATGCATAGAAGGGAGGCAGCAAAAAGGGCCGCCCCAAGCACTGACCAGGCCCCCGAAGCATTGCCACAGCTACCCACAGATGGTCCCAGTGTGACGAGGAAGACGGGGGCGTAAGTGAAATGCTTCTCGAACTGGATTGAGCACAAGCTTAAGGATAAGTGGTCGCTGCTACATGACAGGGGTGGTGCTTGATATAGTATCATAACAACCAATCTGGCCGAGGTGTACAACTGGGTCATGTGCGGCGCAAGATGCCTCCATTTGGTTGGTATTATGGAGGCAATTCCCCACGGTACCACAAATTACGTTATTGACAGAAGCAACAACATATCGCTTGCCATGGCAAATGACATAGTACTCTACTCTGCCATGATCACCAAGTACATGGAGGAGAAGAGCAAAAAGGGTGAGATGCACCGGACATTCAAGATGGGCACAAGGGAGCTTTGCTTTGAGATAATGTGTAGGGATAAAGGACGTCGCGAGACGATCCACGAGAGGATCACCCACGAGTGCACGCTACGCCGTGCTAGTTGCGTATGCACTTGCAATAAGCCCCTTCTTCTGCATAGACCCTGCTTCTATGTCATGGCCGTATTTTTGATGGTGGTGCAGCATCCCGACCGGTACCTCTCTGATTATTTCAACAAGGAGGAGGTGATGCATACCTGGAGTGTAGAGATGTATTGTTACGTCGTGGTTGACCATTTCACTGGCCATCCAACCTAGGACCAACTTATTTGGGCCGCGGACATTGATAGGCTGAAGGAAAAGATTGGCTGGCGACAGGTACGACGTACCAGGAACAACATGAATGAAGCAGAAGCCGGACGTCGTACGAAGAAGTGCTCCATTTGTAGGGAGTCTGGGCACACCTTCAAGAAGTGACCTACGAGAAATCCTCAGGATGAAGGAGACATCAGCACTCCGAATGTCGCCATGGGGACCTCATCCGACAGCCCGACTCGAGGCGGTCCACATAGGGGACGTTGAGGTCGCGGCCATGGGAAAGGTTCATCCAGTTGAAATATGTGGTGCCCAATGCTTTTATAATATCACTTTGATTTGTAAAAACCTAGGTGTTATGACGTTGTGCTGAATGTTATTTAATATCAGTGTGATTTGTCCACAAAGTATGTGACAATGTTACACTGAATGTTATGTCATTGTGATTTATTAACAAAAGATGTTATGACATTGTGCTAAATGTTATGTAATGTTATTGTGATTTGTCGACAAAAAATATGCTCAAAAATAGTCGGTAGAAATCTTGATTTATCGACAAAAGTTGTTATGACGTTGTGCTGAATGTTATATAATATCAGTGTGGTTTGTCGGCAAAATATCTGCTCGAATTAAAAAATAACGCTTTTCCAAATTTTAGAATTAAAAAAATTAAGAATCCCTATCGCTAGTTGATTTGGCGACATGAACCTATCGCCAATTCAAGAGGCGATAGGAAGCTCTGGGTACTGTTGATCCCCTTGTCGCCTGTGGCTAGACCCTTGTCGCCAATTGGAATGATGACATGAAGCACCTAGTGTTGATATTTGGATCCGTATGTGATCCGAATTTCTAATATAGAAGTATCTGGAATATGTCATATTAGCGGATTAGTTTCTTACTTGGACTGTAAGTTATTTTACCCTTTTATATACCTCTTGTACGCCGTACGGAGAGGGAGACGTCTCATTGTAATCCCCCTGCGTTTTTGTAATCGCTGCTCGTATAGTGATCATCGTCGATTAGCGTCCGTGGTTTTTTCTCCCAAAGGTTTTTCACGTGAAAATCTGTGTCTCTTTTGTTTCTATTTTTCTAATAAGTAGTAAGAGCATATAAAATTTTAGAGTTTTGAAGTGATACAAAGAAAACAAATAGCAGATCATCTACCGCCACCGTCAGCGCGCGCGCCTTTGCTGGATCCCTGCTCCCGTCTCGCGTCACAAGTCGTCGGCCGAAGTTGTCGCCTCGGTTGGGCAGCAGAGCCGCAACTCACTTCGTCGTCCTCGATCCGTGCGCCTCGGTGCGTCGCCAACCATCGACGACTCGCCAGCAATCGCCCTTCGATCCGACAGACACGCGCAAGCGAACGAAGCAGCCGACGCTCATCCCCAGGCGCGCAGCATAGGCGCTTGTCCGCACGTCACCGAGCGCCGACGCAGGGCGTGAGCAATCAAAACACACATCAGCCAAGACCAACAGCGACCACAGGTCCCAAGGAAAATCTTTGTTTATTAAATCTCAAAGCTAAGTCAGGTTCTGTTGGTTCACGTGAATAGCTTTGGAGATTTTTTTTTGCTTCGGCCACCCATTAAGTGCACCGGGAATTTTGAAAATCTTTGATTCGTGTATGCAGTACATGTACGAAAGAGGTCGTGATTTTTGCTAAGTTTATACAGATCAGTACCAGTAATTTTTAGGATTTATTCCTTACGGTGACTTTGAAGTATGATCTTCTACTCCTGGGTCAAGACACAAGATTTTCGTTGTGGCAAGTTAAGATGAGGGCTGTGTTGGCACAGATGGATTTGTATGATGCGTTAGAAGGGTTTGAGAAACAACCTATCACATGGACTACAGATGAGAATCGTAAAGACTGTAAGACTTTATCTCAGATTCACCTTCATCTATCAAATAATATTTTGTAGGAGGTTTTGAAAGAAAAGACAACTGCTGTATTATGGCTGAAGCTGGAGCAAATTTGCATGACAAATGATCTAACCAGCAAGATGCATCTCAAGTAGAAGTTGCACTCTCACAAATTGCAAGGAGGATCCGTGCTTGATCATCTTTCGTTGTTTAATGAGATCGTTTCTGATCTTGAGTCGATGGAGGTAAAATATGATGATGAGGATTTGGGTCTTATTCTTTTGTGTTCCCTACCTAGTTCTTTTTCAAATTTCAGAGATACCATATTATATAGTAGAGATACTCTCACTCTTCATGAAGTTTATGAAGCTTTGCATGCTAAGGAAAAGATGAAACAGATGGTACCTTCTAAAAATTCAAGTTCAAAAGGAGAAGACTTGTTTGTTCGTGACAGGCAAAAGGAGAAGAACTCAAACAATGAATCTTAAGGCAAAAGTTCGAACGGCTACAAGAACCGATCGAAATCCAGATGCAAGTACAAGTCGTGCAAATATTGTAAGAAAAGTGGGCACGGCATCTCTGAATGCTGGAAGCTGCAGAATAAAGAAAAAAGAAATGGCAATTATAAGCCAAAAGGTAAACTAGATGATGAAGGTAAAGCCTCCCTTACTGCTGATGATAGTTCTAATGGAGAAATTCTTGTTGCTTTTGTTGGATGTGCTAAGACCAATGATGAATGGATTCTTGATTCTGCTTGTACCTTTCATATGTGTCCTAATAGGGACTGGTTTGCCACCTATGAACCTGTTGAAGGTGGTACTGTGTTGATGGGTGATAACTTATCTTGTAAGGTTGCAGGAATTGGTTCAATTCAGATCAAGATGTTTGATGGCATTGTTAGAACTTTGACAGATGTGAGGCACATTCCAGATTTGAAAAGAAATCTTATCTCTTTGAGTACTCTTGATGGTAAAGGGTACAAGTATTCTAGTGAAGGTAGATTTTTGAAGGTATTAAAGGGCTCTCTTGTTGTGATGAAAGCTGATATTAAATCTGTCAATCTGTACCATCTGCGAGGTACTACAATATTAGGTAATGTTGTTGTAATTTCAAGTTCATTATCTTATTCTGATGCTACTAATCTTTGGTATATGTGCCTTGGGCATATAAGTAAAATTGGTTTGGCAGAATTGAGCAAGAGAGAACTTCTTGATGGACATAGCATCGGCAAGCTGAAATTTTGTGAGCATTGTGTGTTAGGCAAACACAAGAGGGTGAGGTTCAATGCTTCAGTTCATGCCATAGAAGGTATTTTGGATTATGTGCATTCTGATTTATGGGGGCCATCTTGGAAGACATCGCTAGAAGGTGCTTGTTATATGTTAACAATTATTGATGATTACTCTAGAAGAGTGTGGCCTTATTTCTTGAAGCATAAATCAAAAGCATTTTCAACATTTAAACAGTGGAAGACTATGGTTGAAAGGCAAACTGAAAAAAGGTAAAGAAACTTCGCACTTGTAACATCCCAGTTTTCGGAGCCTTTTTGAAAAAATTTAAAAACTCAAAAGTAACCATTTGATTCTGTCTTTTGCTCAAGCTTAACCTGGAATTTTGGAAATTTGGAGATTTAACTTGAATAAATTGAACTCCAATTAACCTTTTTGGTCGATCTTGAGTTGTTAGTGCTCTTTGGCTTTCGTTTTTCTTCTCTGGTTGCCTTGTGTACCCCTCGGCCTAGCCTTAGGTCCCATACCTCCCTTGTGTTTGGACCTCCCTTAGATCCCAGACCTCCCCTGTATTTGGATCTTCCCTTAGGTCCAAGCTCGGGTTTGTATTTCACATGTCCTTGTTAACCGAAAATCCAAACTCGGGGTTGTGTGTTTCCTTTGGACCTCCCCGTGTCCTTTGGACCTCCGTTTTTGTTCCTCCAGTTCTACCGCTTGTTCCTTTGGACCTCCCGCTTACCCCTGATCCTCTCGCGGTTGTACCGTTCGATCTGGACCGTTAGGACCTCCCCTTGCGAGATCCTAGCCGTCAGACCTCCTTTGATCTCGATCTGGACCGTTAGGACCTCCCCTTGCGAGATCCTAGCCATCAGACCTCCTTTGATCTCGATCTGAACCGTTAGGACCTCCCCTTGCGAGATCCTAGCCGTCAGACCTCCTCGATCTTGATCTAGACCGTTAGGACCTCCCCTTGCGAGATCTAACCGTCAGGACCTCCTTTTGATTTGATCTGACCGTCAGGACCTCCCCCTGAGAGATCTGACCGTCAGGATCTCCCCTTGAGAGATCTGATCGTCAGGACCTCCCATTTGATTTGATCTGACCGTCAGGACTTCCCCTTGAGAGATCTGACCGTCGGGACCTCTCCTTTGATTTGATCCGACCGTCAGGACCTCCCCCTTTGATTTGATCTGACCGTCAGGACCTCCCCCTTTGATTTGATCTGACCGTCAGGACCTCCTTAGGACCGCCTTGTCCACAGGACCTCTTGTGGTCTTTTTGCAAGGACCACCACCGTGGGTCATGACCTCCCATGGGTCACGACCACCCTTGTGAGTCACAACCTCCCCGTTGGTTGCGACTGGTCTTTTTGTAAAGACCACCCTATTGGTCTTTTTGCAAGGACCACCCCTTTAGGACGTCCCCTCTGGGTTGGGTCAGCCTCACGTGTTTGACTGGCAGCTTGTCAGTCCCTACTCATTTTCCTCTTCCTCCCGTTTGTACTACCAGAACAAAGTCTTCAAGCATTTATTGCGGTTGCTTCTGCAGTACCTCGTTTCCCTCTTTGGTCACTTCCTTGACTTGCCCTTTTCCCTTAATCACCTGCTCCTGTCGTGTGCCATTTAATGCGGTGTCCTCCTCTTAGAGTCTCCCGTTCCTATAAAAGGACACGAGAGAGCTCCCTGGCCTCTGTTTGTTGCCCTGCACCTTGGACCTCCTCCTTTGATCTAGACCTCCCTCGTTTGAGCCCTCCTTGAGCGATTCAAGCTCTGGTTTTCATCTTCTTTGTAACCTTTCTTTGGCTCTTACTTGGTGAGTTCTTTTGATCTTCTTGTTGGAGTTTGCTTTGCTTATTTTGGCTCTTTCGAAACGTGTAGATCCCGATTTCACAGAGGATTTCTTGGACCCGGCCGCATCAACAGAAGCTTCTTAGTTCTTCATCGAAGGCAAGTCATAGACCTTGATCATGTTGAACCCTTCTTTACAAAATGTATATTGTTTTAACTTATCATGCATGGCTATTTGTATACAAATGGTTTTGGGAGTAGTTATGTGCCCTCTTGCCAGTAAAGACATCCTTGGTTATTTGAGACATACATGTTGACATGTTTCCTTGACATCCTTAGGATGTGCTTTGTTGTTGGTCTCTATTGATTACCAACATGGGTACGTCTTGTGCTTAGCCATGCTATAGATTGCGATGGTTTCAACTTCATGATTCTTAATTGTTAAATATAACTAATGAACTATGGAACCGTGGCAATGCCACTCGATGAAATTGTTGTGCCAGGACTAGGGTGGTCCTTTGGCTGGGAGGAACCCCAAATGTTTTATGCTCGGGCAGGGTGGATGGTGGTTAGTGTGGGTGCAGGAAGCACATTGGGTTGTGGAACGACTTGCTTGAGCAGCCAACTAAGGACTTAACCTTGAACCATTGATCTGGGTCACCTCGTGCAACCACATGTCCAGGATGGGGTGGACCGGGTGCAATAATTAGGGAAGCTTGAGTCGGTTCTATGCTGATGGGAATGGCGCAAGAGGGGAGCCGCGAAGGCGGAACCTTAGCGAGAGCAGAACCGAGTCAAGTAGACCTTTGTAAAGACCTGGTGGTGGTCTCCACTTGATTCACACGTCCAAGGAAACGTGTGTCGTATCAAGCGATCACCTCTTGTGGGTAAAGTGCGCAACCTCTGCAGAGTGTAAGATCTATTCGAATAGCCGCGGCCTCGGTTATGGTCATGCCCGGAGATTTCACGCAAGGGGTAGACTTTTCTAAAGAAATTGTGGTGGGCTTTGAGTTGGTCCTGTGCAGTTTGGTGGTCCAAGCTGTGATTAGGGTGATCACAGTGAGGCTTGGTTGTGGACAGGGTGTCCACATGTGTTTTCAAAGAACTTGCTTACTTATGAGTTTTCTTTCAACTTGTGCTTTGAAATCTACTTAATGTATCTCTTGCAAATGTTGCTTTCTGCCAACTAACCTTGCAGCCACTCCTTGTCAAACTTTACATGATTATTATTTGCATGCATTCCCTATGACTTGCTGAGTACATTCAACGCACTCATGGCTTTGCGCCCTCTATTTGATCAGCAGAGGAGGGTGACCCAAGGAGCACAATGCTCTATGAAGAGGAGCTCTATGAAGACCTTGCGACTTAGAGACGTCCTTCACTCGATGGCCTGTGGGGCTGGTCGAATGGACCCTGCGCTTTTGTGTTTTCCGCTGCTGTGTATCTCTCTTTTGTGTAGCCCGGTGAGGCACCCCTGTAAACAGCTTTGGCCATAAGGTCTTTTGCTTATGTGAATATTAATTTATCTGCTTCATCTTTAGAATGTTGTATGGTTGTGATTCCATCTCTGTTGTGACTGTGCGAGCTAGCCATGGATCCTGGAACTAGCTCAGTGCACAGAGGGTCTCGGGTAGGTGCTACCTGGGGCTCCGACAACACTGATAATGGGATGGAATTCTGTTATGATGAATTTGAATCATATTGCAAGACTGAAGGCATTGTTAGGCACTACACCATTCCTGGTACTCCTTAACAAAATGGTGTAGCTGAGCGTATAAATAGGACCATCATTTCCAAGGCCCATTGCATGTTGTCAAATGCAGGTTTGCATAGACGTTTTTGGGCTGAAGCCGCTTCCACTGCTTGATATCTTATTAATCGGTCACCCTCTGTTGCAATTGGAAGGAAAACTCCAATTGAGGTATGGTCTGGTTCCCGAGCAAATTATTTAGAATTGAGAGTTTTTTGTTGTACTTCTTATGCTCATGTTGATAATAGAAAATTAGAGCCTAGAGCTGTTAAGTGCATTTTTCTTGGTTACAAATCTGGTGTTAAAGGATATAAGTTGTGGAATCCTAAAACAAGTAAGGTTGTGATCAGTAGAAACATTGTCTTTAATGAATCTGCTATGCTTCATGATAAACTGCCCACTAATGTTCCTGTTGAGAGTGGGCATAATTCAAGTGTTCAGGTGGATCATTTTGTTGGTTCAAATGACACATCAGATAAGGAAAATATTGTTGTTCATGATGCACCTATTGTTGAGGATACTCCTATTGTTGAGCAGCCACCACAACGGTTCATTGCAGTTGACAAGCCTAGGAGGGAGATTAATCCACCCAAGAGGTTGATTGAAGAAGCTAATATTGTTGCTTATGCTTTAAGTGTGGCAGAAGAAATTGAAGGTAATTCAGAACCTCCATCATACTCTGAGTCTGTTAACTCCACTGATTGTAATAAGTGGATAACTGCTATGCGTGATAAAATGGAGCCACTTGAAAAGAATGACACTTGGGAATTAGTGAAATTGCCAAAAGAGAAGAAGCATGTTCGTTGCAAGTGGATTTTCAAAAGAAAGGAGGGTATTTATCCTACTGAACCAGCAAGGTATAAAGCAAGGTTGGTTGCTAAAGGTTATAGTCAGATTCTAGGTATTGATTTTAATGATGTCTTTTCCCTAGTTGTGAAGCATAGTTCTATTCGCACTTTACTCAGTATTGTTGCTATGCATGATTATGAACTTGAGCAATTAGATGTTAAAACTTCATTCTTACATGGGGAGTTGGAAGAAGACATTTATATGGACCAACCTGAGGGTTTTGTTACTCCTGGAAAAGAACACCTTGTTTTTAGATTAAAGAAATCTTTTTATGGCTTGAAGCAATTTCCTAGGCAATGGTACAAGAGATTTGACTCATTTATGCTCTCTCATGATTTTAAGCGGTCTGATTATGATAGATGTGTTTATTTAAAAACTACTAATGGTTTAGCTATTTATTTGCTTCTCTATGTCGATGATATATTGATTGCTGCAAAAGGTAAATCATAAATAGCAAAACTGAAAACACACTTGAGTAATGAATTTGAGATGAAAGACTTAGGTGTAGCAAAGAAAATTCTTGGCATGAAGATTATTAGAGAGAGACAATCTGACAAGTTATACCTTAGTCAAAAAGGTTATATTGAGAAAGTCCTTCGTTGTTTTAATATGCATGATGCAAAACCAGTGAGTACTCCATTCGCTTCGCATTTCAGATTATCTTCATCCTTATGTCCTGAGTCAGATTATGATATTGAGTACATGTCTAGAGTTCCATATTCCAGTGCAGTTGGTTCTCTTATGTATGCCATGGTTTGTTATCGTCCTGATTTATCTCATGCATTGAGTGTTGTTAGTAGATACATGGCTAATCCTGGGAAAGAGCATTGGAAATCAATTTAGTGGATTTTCAGATATTTGCGTTGCACTTCTAATGCTTGTTTGCAGTTTGGGAATTCTAGAGATGAACTTGTTGGTTATGTTGACTCTGATTATGCTGGTGATTTGGACAAAAGGAGGTCTCTAACAGGTTATGTTTTCACCATTGGTGGTTGTGCTGTTAGTTGGAAGGCAAGTTTGCAAGCTACTGTTACCTTATCAACAACTGAAGCAGAATATATGGCTATTTCTGAAGCTTGTAAAGAAGCTATTTGGTTGAGAGGTTTGTACACTGAGCTTTGTGGAGATAATTCTTGCACTACTATATTTTATGATAGTCAGAGTGCTATATGCCTTACAAATGATCAGATGTTCCATGAGAGAATAAAGCACATTGATGTGAGATATCACTTTATTCAAGACGTTATTGCTCATCAAAGTATGCAAGATAAGTACTCATGATAATCCAGCTGATATGATGACAAAACCAGTTCCTGTTACTAAGTTTGAGCTTTGCTCAAGCTTAGTTGGTATTACAGTTTAGTCCTAGAGACTAGTTGGCGCACGGTGATTTTTATCTTATTGGGGAATCATTTGGTGATTGATGATTCTTTATTTTGCTACAAGAGGAAATTCGTCTCAAGGTGGAAATTGTTGATATTTGGATCTGTATGTGATCCGAATTTCTAATATGGAAGTATCTGGAATATACCATATTAGCGGATTAGTTTCCTATGTGGACTTTAGGTCCTTTTACCTCTTTATATACCTCTTGTAAGCCGCACGGGGAGGAAGACGCCTCATTTTAATCCCCCTGTGTTTCTGTAATCGCTCCTCGTATAGTGATCATCGCCGATTAACGCCCGTGGTTTTTTCCCGCAAAGGTTTTCTATCTAAAAATACGTGTCTCCTTTGTCCCTATTTTTACACCTAGTTTTGTCATTTTTTATTTTGACTATTTATTTTTGTAATTATCTTTTTTAAAAAAATCGATTATTAATTGTGGACGTCCTTGTCCTCCCACACATGATGGACATTAATTCCCTCATGCAGCCTGCTCTTCTGATGTTTGCATTTATCAGTAGATGCCAAACAAACAATCTTCCATCACCACCATGGATAGGTGCAGCCCTGGCAAAGAATTGATCTCACCACTATGTTCTAACAGTATCATCATATCAGCCTGCAACTTTAGGTGTATCCACTGCTGAGCTGCTTTCACTGTTGCCTGTCGGAAGAAGTGTAGTTTTCTCGAGATTCGATCGCACGGTCAATCACATGTGATTTTGACAGCATGAATCACATTATTACGAAATTATGGACAAGCTCGCAGTGTTGCAGTGGTCTCGGCTGCTCTGGGATCCCTGGGCCCTGCATGAGCACTATTGCTGCATTATCACCAAGAATTCTGGAAGGCTCCACACAACATCAATTGATGAGAAAAAAACATAGAACTCACAAGTATGTTAAGTATATCAATTGATGAGAAAAAAACATAGAACTTACAAGTATGTTAAGTCCTAATGGATTCTTACGTGCACCTTAGAATGGTGCAATTAAACACAAATCATGTTTACAAACTAAGAATGGTGCAATTAAACACCTTAGAATGGCTACTGCAGGGGAACCATAACAAAGTACAAAATACAGCATATATGACATATGTTGTACTAGACAGCTACAGATGCACACATCAAAATAAATGGGTCGGTACAGTAGAACTATACATATTCCATGACAAATTTGTAGCCATCTGCTTGGATTAACTAAGTTTTTTTGTGAGATAAACCCAATAGATGTAATTTACTTAAAAATTGACTCCCTTTTGTGGCTTCAGAACTGCGATACATCATCAAAAATAAAGTGAAGGCCCTGTCTCCTGGAAAAATTAATTGGTATTCCTGGAACAGATAGACCAGCCAGTACTCCAGTACATTTCCAATGAATTGACGATATCATCCTATACTACCCTAATTAGATCACCAACAGAGAATATGTACAAAAACACGGATTATGAACGTCTTAGTTTAGATTCCTTAGATGCACCAAGAAGAGATGTGTTTCTTCAATTGTTCAGTGCAATGTGAACCAGTCTAAAAGGTATACAAGACTACATGTAACATTGTCTGCTTGCATGCAGTAACTGTAAATATGGCCACCAACATTGCTCTACCTCTTCTAGGTATCATTCCATGTGGTGTAAGTAATTGAAATAATTCTGGCCGATATATATTCCGTACGTTTGTTATATGAATTCGTTATCTTATCAATCATCGGTCAATTTCTAGCAGGAAACCAGGGCAGTACTATTCCATCTACTTGTATAGTTACATAGGCAGGGCACCATCACCATGAAGGCATTAACTAAGCACATGCATGTACTCGCCCTTCATGTAACCTCTGTTTTTATATCCACTTCCCATATGCATCTCTTTTGAGCACAGATCAGCTGCGGTCACTCAGTGAGTACACTAACTGCAAGCTCGGCCAGCCGTCCAACTGAAAATTTGTCGGATAAGATTGTTATGAATAGCGCTTGTGTTCATCATGATGCCAATGGACCAATATATATACACAAAGTAAAAGAGGTGAATATGCAAATAACCCCTCATAACAATGGGGAATAACACACTATACATATATCTCTAACACCCCCTCAAACTCATGGTGGATCAACAACACTGAGTTTGGAGAGGTAGAAGCCGTGTTGTGCTCCAGTCTGGGCCTTCGTGAAGAAATCCGCTATCTGAAACTCTGAAGGCACATACTGAAGAGCAATCACCTAATCATGCACACAAGACCTCATGAAGGAAGCATCAACACCAATATGCTTGGTGAGTTTATGCTTCACAGGGTCACGGGCAATACTGATAGCACATGTACTGTCTGACAAGAGAGGAGTCGGTGTAGTGACAGAAACACCAAAATCTTCAAGTAACCACCGTAGCCAAGTAATCTCTGCTGTCAAGAGAGCCATAGCTCGCAACTCAGCCTCTGCACTCGAACGGGACACTGCAGTCTGTTTCTTCGTCTTCCAGGCAATGAGAGAACCACCAAGAAAAACACAGTAAGCAGAGATAGACCGGCGATCGAGAGGATCGCCGCCCAAGTAGCATCCGAATAAGCTGAAGTCAGAACGAAGTGGAGCGTGGAAAAAGAGACGGCGAGAGATAGTCCCACGAAGGTATCGCAGAACTTCGAAGAAGGTGGTCATAGTGGACTGAGTGAGCAGAGACGAACTGACTCAGAATGTGGACTGGATAAGTGATACCCGGACGAGTAACAGCAAGGTAGACAAGACTCCCAACAAGATGACGCTAGCGAGTCGGGTCAGAAAGAGGCTCGCCATCAGAGGGTCGGAGGTGAACATTGAGCTCCATGGGAGTCTCAACAAGATCTGTTGATCGATGAGAGAGGCGCGATCAAGAAGATCTGAATATACTTCTCTTGGGACATAAAGAAACCATCTGGAGTGGAAGTAACCTCAATCCCAAGGAAGTAACGAAGAGGACCAAGATCCGACATAAAGAAATGCTCACTAAGACGAGCTTTGACAAAGTCAATGTACTCAGAATCATCTCCGGTAATGATCATATCATCAACATACAGAAGAAGAAGAGTCCGACCACGAGACGAAGTATGGACAAAGAGCGCAGGATCATGATCACTAGTGAAAAACGGCAAAGATGACCACGAGTAGAAGCGCTCAAACCAAGCACGAGGGGCTTGCTTAAGGCCATAGAGAGAGCGACGAAGACGACAGACCATGCCCTCAGGAACAGAATACCCAGTTGGCGGATGCATGTAAACCTCCTCACGCAACTCGCCATTAAGAAAGACATTCTTGACATCAAGCTGAGAAACAGACCAGTGGAGAATAGACTCCACCGAAAGAAGACTGCGGACAGTGCTCATGTGGGCAACAGGAGCAAAAGTCTCGCCGTAGTCACGACCATGCTCTTGCTGAAAGCCACGAGCAACAAGACGCGCCATATAGCGCTCAAGGGAGCCATCAGAGCGAGTCTCAATCTTATAGACCCACTTACACGTGATGGGACGAGAGTGAGATGGAAAAGGAACAAGATCCCAAGTGCCAGTACGCTCGAGGGTAGCAATCTCCTCGACCATGGCATGCTGCCACTCAGGGTGAGTAACAGCATCCCGGTAGGAGACAGGCTCATGAGTAGCAGCACTAGCAAAAGCAAAACGGGTAGGGGGCCGAATTGACTAGCGATCGCGGAGAGCGTAGCGAGGAGAAGATGACCCATCAGGGGAAGATGGAGCATCAGGAGAAGATGGAACATCAGGAGAAGATGGCTCATCTGGAAAATCCTTAATACGAGGTCGACGAGTGTAGAAGAGAGGGGGAGGAGCCACAGGAGGAATATGTGGAGACTCAATGGGACGGGTGGACGAGGGCAAGACAGATATAGGTGTATCTGGAAAGGTCAAAAAAGACAGAGACTCCACAGAGGAAGCCGAATGAAAGGCAGGATGTGGGTAGAAGGGACGAGACTCGTCGAAAGTCACATCTCGAGAAATCCGCATCCGTCGACCAACAGATCCCAAAGACCGATAGCCCTTGTGCTCGCATCAGATCCCGTAAAGACGACTTAACAGATCGAAGCGGTCGGTTTAGTGCGTTCGAGGGCGAGGAGAACGAGCAAACGCAGCCAAAGCGAGCACGGAAGGCGAGTAGTTAGGAAGGAGACCACAGAGACGCCAACAGAATTGCACGTTGAAGAGCAGAAGAAGGCTAGATGTTGACGAGATAGGTGGCAGTGGAAACAGCCTCTGCCCAAAAGTGAGGTGGAATAGAGGCGGCAATCATCGATTGCACGAGCCGACTCAAGGAGGTGACGATGCTTGCGCCAAGAACACCATTCTCGAGCATGAGCACCGGGACAAGAGAATCGGCGAGAGTGCCTCCTTTCGGCAAGGAAGCCGCACAGTAACGAGAGAGGTACTCGCCCAGAGTCAGCACGAAAGACACGAATAGGAGTGGAGAACTGTGTGCGGACCATAGTGGCAAATTGTTTATAGATAGAGAAGGCCTCACTACGAGAAGACATGAAATATATCCAAGTGTGGTGAGAGAAATCATCTATAAATATGATATAATATCGATGACCCCCTTTCGAAACGAAGGGAGCCGGACCCCAAACATCGGAATGAACAAGATCAAAAGGACACTGAGACACTGACTCACTATGAGGATAAGGAAGTGAATCTGTTTGCCTAACTTATAGCCCCGACAATCTAAAGACACGTCTCTGTGAGAAGACCCCAGAAGGCCACAACGAACTAAAGACGACGAGACGAGATCCACATAGATGGCCAAGACGGTGATGCCCATCTTTGAAAGAGCCGGTAGACGGAGTGGCGAAGCGAGAGACTGGCGGCGACGGTGGCGCGGAAGGAAGGTGAAGCTACCAAGCTCCCAGAGACGCTGTGAGTCAAGGCGCCGAGGGCCAAAACCAACCAGAGCTCCCGTGTGGCAGTCCTGAACACAACAAGAGTCAGAGTCGAGAATGACCCGACAACCAAGATCAAGAATCGCCCAATGTAAAGAAGCAAAGATGGTAAGGCGAGGAACATGAGCAACAGAAGGAACATGAAAAGATGAGTTGTAAGAGGTCCTCGACCAAAGACAGAAAGAGAGGTACAATCA
This sequence comes from Phyllostachys edulis, assembly GCA_036346405.1. NCBI lineage: Eukaryota > Viridiplantae > Streptophyta > Magnoliopsida > Poales > Poaceae > Phyllostachys > Phyllostachys edulis. The sequence continues at coordinate 57,016,027 of CM070566.1, forward strand.
GCAGTGAGAACACTAACAGGAGAATCAAGAGGTGTAATGAAGGACGAGTGGAAGCATCAAGTCATGTGAAAAGATGCTCCGAATCAAGAATCCACGGGAGGTGCTCGATTGTGGAGGGGTGGTTTCGCAGCGTTCAAGAGTCGATGAGCGTAATCGCGTAACTCGCCGAGGAGAACTCAAGAGGCAAGCGGCGTCAAGTCCGGCTATCTCTGCCAAGGAGAGAAATCAAGAAGGAGTCGGCGCGTCGATGTAGAAGCACCAGTGCCAGTGCTAGTAGAAGAACGACGTGAACAATACCGCTGCTTCTTATAGCACTGGGACTCAATGTGGCCGACCTTGTCGCAGTAGGAGCAGTGAGGACGGCAACTGCTAGAAGGAGGGCGGCCACCACCACCTGTGGCAGCCGCTGGAGGAGGCAGTGTGCTAAAGCATGGAGCAGTTGGTGTAGCAGGTGGACGAGCGGTGAGCATGGAGGGGAGTAGCATCGCATCAAAGACCACTCAAAGCGAATGGAAGCCATCAGTGGCGGCGCCGACGACGCGGCGACCAAAGGCAACGGTCTAACAAAGGGCCGACGGCGCGGTTAGATCGACGTTTTTTTTCTCTTTTTTTCTCTTTTTCCTTTCCACTTACTTACTTACGGGCCGATGAGCCGGCCCACACAAGCAAGCAGACCGAACGGGGGAACTAGGGTTCCCCCGAGTCGGCGGCTACGGCGGCCTCGGTGGCGGCGGCGGCGGTGGCCCTCCGGTGTCGACAATGAGACCCAAAGGGCTTGGCAAACCGGAGGCGGCGAGGGCCCAATGGCACGCGGAAACCGGAGAGAGCGTCTCGGTGCGAGTAGGTGACAGAGCGAGTGGAGCGGGCAGCGTCGCCAAGGCCGAGGTAGGCGGCGTCGCTGCGGCACGCTGCTCAATCGGCGAAGCGCCGGCTTGGCCGAGGAGGCGGCGCGGTCGCCCCGGAAGCGCCGGCGAGCGGGCGGCGGCGGTGGCCCGATGACGAAGCGAGGTGGCGGTGTTCGAGACCAAAGGTGGCGAGGATCCGACGGGCGTCGAGAGACCGGCGGCGAGATTCGATCGCTGCTGAGGCGCGGGTCGCCCCGAGCGCCGCGAGCGGTGACGGCGGCAGCCCAGATGACGCAGCCGAGGTGGCGGCGTCTGGAGATCGGAGGCAGCGAGGATCCGATCGGGAGAGGCGACGCCTTCAGATCCGAGCGGCCGCGGCCGGGCGACAAGCGAAGCAAAACAAACCCTAGGTTTGCTCTGATACCATGTTATGAATAGCGCTTGTATTCATCATGAGGCCAATGGGCCAATAGATATACACAAAGTACAATAGGTGAATATGCAAATAACCCATCATAACAATGGGGAATAACACACTATACATATATCTCTAACAAAGATCAGGCACATCTCAAGGGTGAATGAGTGATGCCACTGAGGACATGATCTCAGTCTTCTAATTCCTCACTTGGACGTCTGCCGGAGGAAATGCACAGTGGCTGCAGTCCATACCCAAAACCTCTAGATTAAGGAATAAGTCCATTTCACCCCCTCGAACTTTTCAAAAATTCCACTTAACTCTCACTACACCATGGCATAGTATTAAGGGCAATAATCCGCCGAGGAAGAATTGGGTGAGAGGCAAATTATGTGCCGGCAATGTTGAAGATATTACAGGTCCTATTATTTGCCGGCAATAACTATTATGTAGAACAACTAATCTCCCGGGTATATTTTTATTTTAGCTACAACATATCTGCCTTAGAAAAAGTAAACTAGGTCAATATAACTATCGGGCAAAATATTGGGCGGGAGGTGAAAAAATTAGTCACGTAAATTCTTGAACCTGTGACCACATATCTGCTGGGCAAGATCCCCAGGCAAAATAACTAGCGCCAAATGAAAAACGTATCTGCCGGGCAAACGAAAAACGAAGCGCCAAACGAAAATGCGAAGGAGAGATACACGTGATCCCCTCTCCTCCTTATCTCGCTCCCCTCCCAAACAATCCCCTTCCCCTCCAAACATCCTCCCCACCTTTTCCTCCCGACGGCCGCCTCTCCTCCCCGGCCGCCACCCTCCCCACGCCTCCCCTCCTCCTCGGCCGCCACCCTCCCGCGCCTCCCCTCCCCACCGCCACCCTCCCCGTCGCCCCCTTCCTCCAGCGCGCCCCTTCCTCCCAGCAACGACAAGGCCTGTGTTTCTGTGAGTTTTCTTCCCAAATGCCTTCTTCTCCACCCTCTCTATCTCTCTCTCTTCAATTTCTTGAAGTTTCTCCTGGCGAATCCACTCATGGCGCCCATCGCCCTGGCTAGCACGGCGCCACCGCCGCCCCCCTTCCTGGCGCCACCTGCTCCCTCGCGCATGTGCCTCGGCCTCCCAATCTACTCGGTCCACCACCGGCGCCTCTCCCCTAGGCCCGGCCCGTGCCTGGCCATCTGCGCCTCCCTATGCCACCTATGGTCGGCTCGGCCTCCGGCCGCCCCTGCCCGGTCCTGCTACTGGATTTGATCCCCCCTATTTCCCTTTCCTTTTTTTTTGGTTTCTACGGTTTTGACTTGGTTCACTTTTGATTTGTGGATTATGGTTGCTCATGTAAGGTGAAGAGGATGGTGGGTTGCTAGCTGATATGCATGGTGAATGCTGTGTTGGATGCAGGCTACTACCACCATGGTTGCTGAGGTTTGCACTGAGATGAACCCTGCTCTATTCTCTCCACTTCCTCGTGCTCTGTGATGCTTGGATAATGCTACTGAGATCCGGTGCTATGTGTGAATCATTGTTTCTTACCCTTGTTTCTGATTTGGTGCATGTCTGCATGACGAGGTAGGCTCCTCCCCACGCCGCCCCTCCTCCCCGCGCCTCCCCTCCTCCCTGGCTGGCCCTTCCTCCCAGCGCCGCCCCTTCCTCCTAGCGCCGACAAGGCCCTGTGTTTCTGGTGAGTTTTTCTCTGCATTGTTTCTTACCCTTGTTTCTGATTTGGTGCATGTCTACATGACGAGGTAGGACAGAATGTTACAGTTGTCGTGTTAGATCGTTGGTTGACGTAATTTTAGGTCAAATACCCATATTTGTCATGTTTTGAGAGTCTGTCATATGTATGTATGGTTGTCCTTGTTCAGCTTCTAAGCTTGCGAGCTTCACAAATCACAAGTCATAAAAAACTAGAACTTGCACACAAGGACTGCATATTTCTTTTTTGTTTGTATCTAGCTAGACCCAACAACTAGCTAAGGTCAAATGTGACTTGTTTTGTCATGCTTTTTATGGGGTTGGATGAGTTTGGCTGCATTGTTATGCACATTCATGAAGTTTGGCTGTTGAATTGTGCATGTGAATAGCCCAAAAACGCGGCCTTGAAATCAGCTACCTCAGTCCTCTCTATTACTCGTTGCCTTGAAATAATATTGTTTGATGAGAAATCAGCTACCTCAGTCCTCTCTATTTCTCCTCAGATCTGGTTAGATCTTGAGTACGTTATGCTTAATCGGGGTTTAATCTAGGAGAGGCATGGTTTTGAGTCAGTATTTGGGATTTATGTTGTAAACTAAGTAATTTAGTCATCTAGGTTACAACTAGTATGGATAGTATTGTTAATCAAGTATTCAAGGATAATTTTATATATGTTAGAATAATTTCTTTTGTCTATGTATTGAACTAAGCCTTAAGGTTAAGGGTAGTTTTTTTTGGTATCTATCACTTTATTGCTTTGTTACCATCTCATCTGCTTTCTCCATCTTCAACTACTGAAGCCTAAGTTTATTCACACCCATATGAAAAAGTCACACATCATTATAGTTAATGTTCCATATAGTAATACTTGATCCATATTTGCAGAAAGCACTTGAGGACGCAGCCACAGATCATCCAGAGTGGACAAAGAAAACCATAAAGCAAGGTGACCTTCTGTCACGCGTCTTTGGTCCTGATAGGAATGGGTATGTTCGTTCTATAGGTAAAGGACCAACTCCAGGAGATTTGGAGATGCCTGGAAAGCTTAAGTATAGATCAACCAAGCTCCAAATGGCTGTTGAAGGGCATTGATAAGCTGAATTGGACAAAGAATTCCTACTAGGGTGCATTGAAACAATGCAAGCAGGTAGTGATAGAAAAATTGACGCCCTTAGTCAACAAGTGGCGGAGATAAAGGAATTGTTACTTACTAATTCTCATGTGGGACGACATGCACATATCAGTCCACGATATGCGTCAAATTCACCTATACATGAGGTATAGTACAATACATTTTTTTTGTAATTAATTACTTGCTATAGAAGAATGACGTTTGTTTCCACTTTTATTTTTATTGGCCTATAGGATCAGCATGTCGAAAGTGACAATGTTGAGGTGGAGTCTAATGCTGCAGAAAACATGTTGTATGAGGAGGTACATACTGCTCACAACAAAATAGATTCTTCACCATTGTCATACCGCAGTTCATATCTAATGTAATGTTTTCTCCTTTTGCACTTGTAGACATTGAATAGGCGTGGAGTTCCTTCACAAAAAGGAAATGGAGGAGTAAGATTTCACATATATCACTATTTATTGGTTTGCTCCTTACCATTTTGCAATTTATTTGACTAGACTTGAATTGACACATTCAATGATGACATGTTTTAGAGTGGAAAAGAAGTTGTCTTGTACTCTGTTATTGGACCACATGATATCCCTGTTGCAAAGGCTACTATTATATCAACGGATCGGAGGACAGTAGTGGGTGGTACTCTGTTGGGTATTGAATGTTGGGAAGTTATTGTTAATCATGTGCTAAAAAGGGATGCTCAACTGCCTCGTCCTTATGGGGATGTGAGCATCATGGCTGATGCTTATGGGAGATCTATTGCATGGCCACATCAACATGTAAGCATCCATCTATTGTATCCACCTTCAATTTGTTTCCTCAAGTAATGTACTTGCATTTATTTAAATCTGCAGATAAAAGAAGATCGGAAGTCAGTGGGGCCATCACAACAAGCTGGACGAACACGAGGTAATTCCAGCAATTAAATAGCTAAGCAGTTTAAACATCGTAATAGTTGTTAGTAAATGATCCAAGATCTTCCCTAGCCCTACACCACATTTTCTTAATTCTTTTATGATTGCAAATATATGGTCCTAAAACAAGAGGAGGAGGTATCTGTCCTCCCACTATGCCAAATGCCCCAATGATAACGAATTCTAAGTAGTCCTATTTAGACCATAACGGAGTAACAAAAAAATTACTATTGGCAGTGCATTCTATGCGTGCTAGTGCTGCTACCATTTCACTTGCCTCACAGGTTGGCACTACAAAATGGAATCTGCGATAGCTGAATTGGACTCGTAGCAAGTTCTAGCTCCTATACATACATCCAAACCAAACACACAATCTCAGTACCTACATAATTGGCACACCTGAGTACAGACAACAGGTAGGTGGGCCCACGGTGCCTAACTTGCATATGATTAGAGGACTAGCATAGGCCTCAGGGAGTACTTACTACCATTGATGCATCCATGGTAATACTAAAGCGACTTTTCTGCTAGTTCAGGGACCAGGACCGTCTCCGGCCAGCTGCTGCTATGAGCCTTTGAGTTGTCTTTGATTTATGATGTATACGATGATGGTACGTCTAGTGGCTGTTACAGTCCATATCAAGTTTTTTCCCCTGGTGTGATTGAGGCTTTCTGATTGTTCAGAAGTTAGCTTCATTCTGCCTTTTTGTGTCTTCAACTTGTATGAATGTACATTCATTTGGTGTGGAGTCCGGACAGCAGAAAAATAAGTTTTCCCCCCTCCCCAAATGGAGCTTCTAAATTTCTTTGGTCAAATGCATATCAAGTCGTGATATAATATTCACAACCTTCTCACATGTTACGCCCTTAGTCCATATCCGGTTTCATATTGTCAAGCTTTGTGATGCTTAGCAGTCTAGCTCGCACAATATTTGGGTTCGATCCATCGATAAATAAGTGAATGATCCAACTGGTGGGTTGATTTGTACGATTCTTTGTCAATCTTATCATTACCTCTAGAATTGTCTTGTCACCGCAAGATATGAATAATTCCATGATACCGTGAATTTTGATCTGGATTTAAGGCCTTCTAGAGTTATGTATGAATATGTTCACTTGGTGCTAACAACTCATTGACATACAGGTTTTTTTACAAGACATACATGTTTTTAAGTGACAACAAATTGTGTTATGGAATTACTGGCTTGTTCTCATGGGATTAGGAAACCAGGATGATATAAGAACTGAAAGCAAATTATGCGTGTCTAGTTACTGATTTTTTTAGAAGCCAACTTCTACTAAAACTCAATCATCGAAGTCACTTATTAGCTCGTGCACTTTTAGGAAATGACTGTTAAGGGTGGTAGTGTAATGTATTTTTGGCAATAAAATAAGGAAAAACTCATACAACAAGAGATATATGGTTTGTGGTTATTGACTTCTCGAATTTCTTTTCAGGTACAAAACATAAGGGCTGTTGAAGTTATTGTTTGCTGATGGAGTGATCGTCCTTATTTTGCAAATGGTGATAGCATGATGATTTCATTGTCGACTTCTTTTGCGTAGATGTTTTGTAAATACCAAGGATAGACTAGTATTATGGTAGAAGAGGCTCGAGAATTTACATGTGCCAAGGATAGACTAGTATTGTCGATTTTTTTTGTGTGGATGTTTTGTATATGCCAAGGAGATCGTGGCTATATTAGAATGCTCAGAATTCTGAAATTGCATGTGTATGGTGTACTGCACATGTACTGTTATGCTTATCAGAAATATGATATTTCAGGTTTATGTATTTTGCATCATCTGAATTTCATTTATGTGTTGCAGCTATATTTGATTGTTGATATGACATTTTCTAAGTGGTACGATTGAGAAAATTGTAGGTTTTCTAAATTCTGGTTGAATGGTGCAAACTATTGAGAAAATATCTTGGCGGCGTAATTAAATTATATTGGTATTTTACATGTATATAGGTGCCTAATCTGCTAGGAATCATGCTAATGCTGTCAATATATCTGTCGGGGACAATAGACAATCGAGGGCAATTAAGTGTCGGCAATACATCTAATTGCCGGGGAAAACAAAAAATCGAGGGCAGTTAACTACCGGGAATAAATCTAACTGCCGGGGAAAACCAACTTATCTAGGGCATAGCGCCGTGAAAATAGACAATCGAGGCGATTAATCGCCGAAAACCAACTTATTTAGGGCACTTAACTGCTGGGAAAACAGACAATCGAGGGCAATGAACTGTCGGCAATACATCTAATTGCCGGAGAAACTCTAACTGCCGGGAAATATCTAACTGCCGGGGAAACTTTAACTACCGGGGAAACCAACTTATCTAGGGCACTTAACTGTCGAGAATACACATATCTACCGGGAAATGTCTTTCCCGGTAGCACTTTACCGAGCAGGCAATAAGTGCCGGGAAAACACATTCCCGATAGATAAATTGCCTTTCCACATAGTTTTTCCCGACAGTTGCCTTACCCTTAATACTATGCCATGGTGTAGTGTCTCTCAACTACAAAACCGGTTTTTTACCCTCCTAATCTTTCAAAACCGGGTCAAATAACACCCTGAGGTGGTTTGACTGATGTGTTTCCTAGAGCTCACATGTCATATATATAAAGACACACACACACACACAGAGCAATAGACAGAGGGAGAATAGAGAGAGAGAGAGAGAGAGAGAGAGAGAGAGAGAGAGAGAGCAGAGGAAACAGAGGAGGCGGCGACGACGACGAGCGGTGGCCTGAGAGGTGGGTCGTGGGGAGTCCAAGGGTGCCGGCAACGCTCCTAGAGATGGCCCATGGCTGCTGGGGTGCAAGGCCGAGCAGTGGCCGGTGCTAGGGAAGAAGAGGGGTAGCAGTGACGACAGTGGAGAGGGAGAGGGACAAAAGGAGGTGAACACATTTATCTAGGTGAGCTCATTCTTTCTCTCTCCATATATGAAAGGTGGGCCCTAGGAACCACATTAGCCAAACCACCTCAGGGTGTTATTTGACTCGATTTCGAAATACTAGAGGATAAAAAACCAGTTTTGTAGTTCAAGAGGTTAAGTGGACTTTTTTGGAAAGTTTGAACGGGTAAAATGGATTTATTCCTTCCACGTATGCAAACCGCCTAACCAAACCACCTCAGGGTGTTATTTGACCCGGTTTTGAAAGATTAGGGGGGGGGGTAAAAAACCGGTTTTGTAGTTGAGGAGGTTAAGTGGACTTTTTTTGGAAAGTTTGAGGGGGGTAAAATGGACTTATTCCCCAGATTAATATGTAGGATCATTAATGACAATCAGAGGGAGGGTGAATGATTGTGTAAGATTTTTCGCACCCTAATTTTCTCTCACGAAGAAGACAACAATTGATTAACAAGCACTGTATGTAAATCAATTGAAGTCCCTAGCTTCCGGTCAACAACTAATAGGCAGCAACCCATTAGATTAATTTCTCCTTCCTTGATAGCAGAGATCAACATCAATTTTTGGATATCTCTCAACGTAAAACTAACAACCTCATCTCGATACAGCAGCACAGGCTATTAATTAACACCAACAACAAAAGTCTTACTGAACTTTGCAATCCAGCCATACTCACGGCGATGGATGGATGGATGCCTGCACTGCCTGCTACTTCGCTTGACCTCCCTTCTCGCTCGCACAGCTACCAAAGTCGAGATAAATAATTCTTACAGGAATCTCGCCGATCGCATCGACTACCAAAACGTCTGCCGCCTACCGCACATGCTTGCGTGTTCTGCTTGCCTTCCGCACGCCAGCAGCAAGGAATCCTCCCCTAATCTATTTGTTCTCTTTCCTCTGTCTCATAATCATGCACCAACAAAAACTGCTTGGCAATGTAATCATCAAAAACTTCTAAGAAAGAATGATTCTAAGAAAAAGGAGCAAGGAGGGTAAAAATCAAGAAGCTTTATAGATTATCCAAGTCACTTCACATTGATTTAATAAAGTAACCAAACCATCTGTTTTAGTAGAGCTATCTAGATCATATAAAGTCATATACCATATAGCAATATCAAAACAAGTCTTTAGAATGATTAAGCATTTCAAATTAATTACAAGCATCTCAACAATGATCAAACCGATTATAAAGAGCACAATGAGATATCACAATGAAAAGTTAAAGCCTAAAAGTGAAGCAAACTTTAAAGCTAGATGAGTTAGCAGTCTCATGTAACAAACCATTGCTCCACTTTCAATTCTTAAGCATGTGGCATGCTTGTAGCATACTTCTTTTCAATGGTGGCATGCTTATAGCATACTTCTTTCAACGATGACATGCTTGAAACATACTTCTTTTCATTTGAGCACTCCCATTTAGCCATGCTAGCCTAGCCGCACCCTTTCTCCCCGTTCTCTCTACCATGCGGGCCATCCCGGTCAGCCCCTCTTCCTGCTCATCTTCTCCTCCCGTGCGCTCCGCCCGTTTCAACGTCGCCACGGCCGCGTCTCGCTGCCGGTTTGCATACGTGCCACGTCGTCACCAATCTGCCACCACGCCACCTCCTCGCGCATCCACGCGCCACGCCACCCCACCGCTTCAAGACGCGCGCCTGCGCCGCGCTTGCCGCGACCGCCTCATTGCTTCACCGGCCTTGCCCACACCGAGCGGTTTCCTCCTCTCGCCTACAAAAACTCATCACTGAGCCCCTCCGCCTCCCCTCCTGGCCATCCATCTCCTTTCCCCTCTACCCCATTCCATTTCTTCATCGTCGAGCACCCAAGAGCCGCGGCCGCGTCAAAGCCGCGCCGGCCGTCCGCGCCGCCCCAACGCCGTTCTCCCTCTCCGATGAAGATCTGGCCTCCACAACCGCGTCACGACGTGCCCCGAGCCCTCTCTTGCTTTCCCCCTCCTCTTCCCGGCCGATTACACCCCACGTCGTGCCGCCATCGCCGCCCCTTTCCACCCCGCCTCCGGTGCCGTGGCCACGCCTCCTCGGCCATGCACGCCCCCAAGCTCTCCTACGCCTTCCTCGGGCCGCCGCCTCCCTCGGTGCGCTGCCCCATCGTCGGTGCTGCTGCACGCCCAAGCGCCTACGCCACCACGAGAGTCGTCGCCGCCTGCCCTGTGCCGCTTCGCCGACGTCGCCACCTCGTGTCACCTCCTCGGGCTCTCGGCGGTCCATTTTGGCTGCCGGCCAAGCCCTTCGCGCCCCACCTCTCGCTGGCGCTGCACCATGGCCGAGCCGCCCCCGGCTGCCTCCCCCCCTGTTATTTGTGTCTTTGTGTATGAGTTTGGCCTTGTGACTCTGTGTATAGCAGTGTTTAATGCTAACAAGCGGATCTAGTTAAAGGTTGATCAGTAGATCATTTCCGTTAGGAGTTATTAAGTCAATTAGTGTGTTACTATCAGTTAAATGAGAAATGACAGTGAGCCTTTGGCTATGTAGATAGGATACATCAAGATTAGTTAGCTATCACAATAGGGTAATAAACCACTTAGTTAGTATGTATCCTTTTAGCAGATGGTGTGCTCTAGTAGTGTTAGTTGTTGGTTGAGTCAAGTAAACAGGGGATTGCTAGAATTGATTAGGGCTTACTAAAGTGATTAGTTCAGTTAACATTAGCGGGATGCTCTGTAGCTAAAAGGTTTTCCTCAAGTCGATTAGTGTTAATGGAGTCAGGTTTAGACAGGTAAACCCTTACGTGATCCCACATTAGTGAACTCTAGCTCTTTGTTGGAGTAAAAGAAATAATGTTGTAATTCGATAGTTAATAGGAATTAGTAGAGTAGTTAGATAATGATCGAGTATCATTAATCTATAAGCTCACACACTTAGGAACCAATAATCAAGAGTGACCCAGAAGTCAGCCTTCTTTCATCCCAGGTCCTCAAATGGAATATTCTTGCATATTCCATTTTCTATATTTTCCATCATTTCATGTGATCGCCATCTTCCAGACGTTCGTCCTCCCTCATACGAACTCCGATTCCGTCGATTCTAATTTCTAAATTCATATAAATTTAGTACCTTTCTTTTGGTTCTAATTTGATAATTTTTGGATTTTATTTGGAATTATTGTATTTATTTGGCTCTTTTCGCGCGTGTAGATTCCGGTGTTCCCGAAGAATTTCCGGACCAGTCGACCGGAGCATATCAAACCTTCAACAAAGGCAAGTCATAGACCTTTGATCATATCATACCCAGTTTATAAAATTATATTGTTTTATATCAGCATGCATCGCTATGTTTATATCAATGGTTTTCAGGAATAGTTCAATACCTACTTGGCAGTATGACTCCGTTGAATTATTGTGAATAACATATTGACATGTACCCTTGGACACCTTAGGTTGAGAAATTTTAGTTGGACATTATTGTAATACCAACATGGGTGCGTATTATGCTTAGTCATGCTTTAGTTATGCGATGGTTTCTCGATCACATGATTCAATAATAATAAATTTGACTTAATGATATATGGAATTGTGGCGCGACCACTGTTGTTAAAACTTGTTGTGCCATGGCAAGGATTGCCCTTTGGCTGGGATTGAACCAAAAATGATTCTATACTCGGGCGAGTGATTGTGCAGTAAAGGGGACGATTCGGGATGTGGTTGCCTCGCCTGAGTAGACACTAAGGACTTAACTTTTTACGCCATTGATCTGGGCCATACCGTACAACCCAGGATGGGGTGGACCTGGCTGAATAATTAGCAATGCTTTGATTCGGTTCTGTTTTGGTGGAAGTGTGAACCCTGGGTTATACATTCACACTTGGCGCAAGAGGGGGGGGTCCAGAATGGCGAATCCTTAGCGAGCAGAACCGGGTCAAAACAGAACTTTGTAAAGGCCTTGTCACGTGCTCTAGACTGCTTACCTAAGGTAGTGAGCGGTGGCATAGATATATGCCAAATAAACTAGAGAAGTCGTGTCTTGTGGGTCAAGCTGTACAACCTCTGCAGAGTGTAAAACTATTTGAATAGCCGTGTCCCCTGTTATGGACAACGCCTGGTGATTTCACACGAGGGGTAGATTTTCATAAAAATATTGGAATGGTTGGTTGGGAAGCGAATTGGATGTTGGTTGTTGGTTGGGAAGTGGACAGGGTTGTTTACTAGTTGATTCAAAGAAAACTGTTTACTTATGTATCTAATCTTTTAACTTGTGCTTTCAATCTAATTATTGTATTTACTGTCAATATTGCTTTCTGCAAAATAGCCATAAAACTATCATTGTCAAGCCTTGCATAAATACTATTCGCATACATTTCCCTACGACTTGCTGAGTACTTTATGTACTCACAACTATACATCATTTGTTGATCAGTTACCGAGGAAGAATCAGGAACCGCAGAGTTCTACGAGGGAGAATATTTTGAAAACCAGGCGAACTAGGTCGTGTTCTACACTCGATTGCCTGTGGGCATGTCGGGTGACAACCACGAGACGTTTTGGTTTTTGCTGCAAGTTATCTTTTGTCGTTAAAGCCCGACGCGGTCAACTTTGTAAGAACTGACCACAATATCAGTACCCAATATTGTTAATTATTTATTAACTAAAATATACTAGACCTAGCCACATATCTAACATAATGAATCTAAGTAGGACCTCCAAAACCGTGTTACTGAAGGAAAAAACTAGGCACATGCAGGACCATGACGACACTAATGCCTTGCCTAATACTTCTAGCTAGGGGGTAGCATGTTACATACTACCAATACTAAAAGCGTCGAGTCCCAAGGGAAAAAAAAAGAGAGAAATAAATAACGGAGGTATTAGCATCCGGACATACAGGTAGAGTTTTCCACCCGTACAATCAGTATATATACTACTTGAGAGCTAATTTGATTGGATGGATCACGTCGAATGATGAGTTCTCACTTGACACGTTTCCTGGTCATCCTTTTGATTTGCCAATCAAGCCTTTTAGGCTTTTAGCATTGCTGTGTGAGATGAGACCCAAGCATGCATGCATATGATACAGACTGTGCAGTCTATCGACTTGTGGTGCATACATGGCAGTATGGACATATAATTTGAGCACAATCATGCCCTGCTACTGCATACTTGCACATACATACTACTTGGGGGCTAATTTTCACACCAATATATATTGTGCATGTATATATTATGGATGATACTTGCAACATTTTTTTTTACAGATGCAACATTTTTTTTCTACAGATGCAGCACTTGCAACATCCCCGGACAACGGTTGCAACATCCTAGAATAATAGTTGCAACATCCCTGGACAACGGTTGCAACATCAAAAATTAAAAAACAAAGCATTTGGAAACAAACACGTTGGAAAAATTGCAACATCGTCGTGAACAATATGCAACATTTTTTTCTACAGATGCAACACTTTTTTCTACAGATGCAGCACTTGCAATATCTCCGGACAACGGTTGTAACATCCTAAGACAATAGTTGCAACATCCCCGGACAACGGTTGCAACATCCTAGGATAACGGTTGCAACATCCTAGGACAATGGTTGCAACATCTCCGAACAACGGTTGCAACATCTTTGGACAATGGTTGTAACATCTTCGGACAATGGTTGTAACATCTTTGAACAACGGTTGCAAAATATCCCACACAACCAGTGTCTGTTGCAAGCATGCTAGCGTATGTGGTGTGGATTGTTATTGTACTGTTAAAAAAGAAATGAATTTATTTATTGCTTCCCTAGCTTCAATGTGTACGCAGCATTCATGGTGACCGGCATGGTCAGATGAGCTCGGCCTTCTTGACGTTCGAATCGTGCCACGCCTATGATTTACTAGTGGCAGGCATAGCTGTTCTCATGCGTTGCGTTCCTCGAAGAGGAAGATGCTAGCATTCATTTGGTGTGCTAGTCTTGTCAATTGTCATGTTTGGGCTCCTCCCCCAAAAAAAATGTCATGTGACTAAACCATTGAAGAGGCAGAGAATTTACACTGATGTGCTTTTCTTCTCGTCTCATCCACTCAATCAGGAAAGCAACTTGTGATGAATTGAGACACTACAACACCGAGAGCGATCTTGTGTTCAGTTGGACGCTAGGACTCGGTGTGAACGCAGTGTATGAAGCGTCCGAAGCTGCCGTTTGCATCGGGCTCTAAGTCAAAACAAGGACTTGGTGTGAACGCGGTGTATAAAGCATCCGAAGCAGCCGCTTGCTTCAGACTCTAAGTCAAAACATTACCCAATAAACAAACGCGTAGAAACATGTACTATATCTGATAGTATTAATGGTGTCTCTTCTTCCCGGATTCACCATGTTTCAGCCTGTTTACACTGTTATCCACCAATTTTTTTTAACTAGTATTTAGATCAAATCCATGATCAGGCACACATGCCGAATACCTCGATCTCAAGATATCTCCATATATGAGCAAAGAACACAAAAAATCGAGAGTAAAAGGAGATGGACAGTCATTTGGACTGTTCTTATCGAAATAATCAACAGTTGCATTGTACTAGCTTATCTAACCTAGTGATGATATACTAGCACAAGATAATGCCCTGAAGCTTCATTGTAAGACCAAATCAATTCTGGCACTGCTCAAAACTGTCTCTCTACCGTAATGTTAGGTTCGAAAACTAAATGCACCGTCTGCAGACCGATCAGATTATCCATGAATACATTGAAGGTCACATCTCAAGCTTACATGTTACAACATTGAATGTCCTCCATGTGCTGTTTCAGACACTGAGTATGGCAAATCTGTCAGGCTAACAGTTAGTGCAGTAAGGTCCCAAATGTCAGGACAAAACTGTATTGGATAAACTCATATCATACTTGGGAATTTGTATGTTAAGTTGGGGAAAATATCCTATGCACATGAGTTGAACCGTGCACATATGCACATAGAGCATCCCGGCCTTCCAATCCAAAATCGACGGCCAGGATCCAAAATCGACGGACAGTGGGCGAGCGCTGGGAGCGAGAATTTGTAAAAACACCAGTGAAATCTTCTCTCCGCCTGCCGCCCCACACCAGCTAGCTAGGGTTGGCTTGGTCGCGCCGCCGCCGCCCTCTGTGAGGCCGTCTGGTCCTCGCTCCTCGCTTGCGTCTTTGGTATGCCTCCCATTCTCCTCCACGCCGTCAGGTGGGTGCTGGGAGCTCTGCGTCTTCTCCGACGCCCGAGCCCCAGCGTCCCCCCCCCCATTCTCCTCGGCGGGATCTGTTGGGGAGCCTCCTGCCTCGCCGCGCCGCCCTCCTGCTGCCTGGTCCTCGCCACGCCGACCTCTGCCTCGCCCGCGCCGCCCTCTGCCTGCCGCGCCGCCCTCGAGCTCTGTTGAGGTGAGCTTCTTGCATTTTGGTTATTTGTTGGAGTCAATTGAGATGGGATGGAGGGCTGTTGTGGTAATTGATTCATTCTTCTTTCGATTCTGCTGACCCAAGTGCGGCATGGATTCCACGGAAGATGTGAGTAGCTCAAGACGCCCACTAAGCGTTGCCATGTCCCGAAATGGTCGATGCTCACTCTCTCGTTAGAGTAGTTTGTGTAAACACCACGTAGCGGCGAGCATTCCGTTACGTGTGAGTGTATGATGATTTGGAATTTTTAAATTTGAATGAGTAATGTCGATGTCATGCTAACTCATCCAAACCGCTGCAGGGTTCGTCGTCTACACCGGTAGTTAATGACAACCTGACGCCTGCCGTGGGAATGATTTTTGAAGATGAGGATGCAGCCCTCGAGTTTTACAAAGCATATGCGCATGTAGCCGGCTTCTCCGTTCGTATTGGGCAACGGACGATCACAAACGGTGCTGTGCAATGGAGGCGGTATTATTGTGCCAGACGTGGTTGGAAGGAAGAAAAATGTAAGGACAAGTTGGAGGTCAAAACGAAGAGGTCATATGAGTCTAAATTGACTAGGTGTGGGTGTGAGGCCATGTTTGGTATCAAACGGACTAAGGATAATAATTTCAGGTTAGAGACATTTGTGGAAGTGCATAACCATGGTTTTGTCTCACCTAGTAAGCAACACTTGATACATTCTAATAGACAAGTAAATGGGAAGGCTAAGACGACATTGTTCGCATGCCATCAAGCTAGCATTGGGACATCTGGGGCATTTAGATATCTTCATGTTAGTGAGGGTGGGTTTCAGAATGTTGGATGTACAAGGAGGGATTTGCAAAATTATCACCGCACTTTGAGAGAGAGTATAAAGTCATCAGATGCTCAGATGTTCCTTGATAATCTAGCTAGAAGGAACGAGAACAATGCTACATTTTATTTTGACTATGTCATTGACGGCAAGGGTAGGTTGGTCCATGTGTTTTGGGCGGATGCAACCAGCAGAAAGAATTATGTTCATTTTGGGGAGTTGCTCTCATTTGATACAACATATAATACAAACCAATATGACATAATATTTGGACCATTCATGGGAGTGAATAACCATGGGGGATGTGTTCTATTCGGGGCTGCATTGCTGCTCGATCAGACGATTGAAACGTTCAAATGGTTGTTAAAATGCGTTAAATAAGATGTATGGGAGGTCTGCACCTAGGCTTATAATAAGCGATGAAGATGCGGCCATGAAGAAGGTAATTCAAGACGTATTCCTAATACAACGCATGATTATGCATGTGGCACATATTGAACAAACTCCCAACAAAGATTAGGCGATTTGAGGATAACCGAATCTTTTACTGATCGGTCAATTCATGTGTGTATCCTCGAAACTCGGAAGAATTCGAGTCGCGATGGGCTAATATTATTTCAGAGTTCCATTTGGAAGATAATGAGTAGTTGGCTGGTCGTTATAGTATTAGGGCATCTTGGGTACCGGCTTATTTTATGGACATACCCCTGGCAGGAATCCTTAGAACAACTTCAAGGTCTGAGAGTGCCAATTCTTTTTTCAATCAATTTATAGGTTAGAAACAAGCTTTGGTTGAGTTCTGGATCCGCTTCGACACTACGGTCGATGAACAAAGAGAAAAGGAGCTAAGAGAAGACAATGCCACCTTTCACACGAAGCCTCAATTGAAGACACCATGGCCAATAGAGTTGCATGGGAGCGAAGTTTTCACACATAAGGTGTTCGCAAAGTTTCAGAAGGAGGTTATTGCTGCTAGGGACAACTGTGTTGTTGAGAGCCGCACCTGCAATGTATGCGATCTTAAAGTAACAATGTGAATGAGGAAGACAAGAAGGTTAGAAAAGTCACATGTGACACTAACACCATGATTGCGCAATGCTCGTGCATGTTGTTTGGCACTCATGGAATTCCTTGCCGCCACATTATCCTTGTTTTACGAGGTGCATTGCTGAATGAGCTTCCTAGTCATTATGTTTTGAAAAGGTGGACTGCTAACTGCAAGAGGGAGGTTGTATTTGATGAGAATGGCAATGTCCTTGAGGAGAAGCCCAAAGATCCCGCAGAGGAAGAAATTAAAAAGTTAGCTTCTGAGATGCGAAAGGACTTGGAAGATTTGATACATCGAGCTAGTCCTTCACTTCCTCACATGCAGAATGCTAGAGGGAAACTTAAAAAGTTTATGCATGAGATAAACCAGGAAATTCCTGCCCGACAGCAAAGTAGAGTGGAGGAGGTTGAAGCGTATCCTGGGTGTGGCATCCCTGATCAGATCGATATATTGCCACCAACAAACAATCTCACTAGAGGGAAATGCAAGAGGAATCGGCCTAGGGAGAACAAACAAAAGCCTAAGGGAAAGGCCGCTCGCATGTGTAGGACATGCAATGAGATCGGCACCCACGATACCAAGAAGCGCCCTTTAAGGAAGGAAGCAAAATAATCATGCCCATACGGAATTCTGGTATGCCTTGTACTCATTGTATAACATTCCATTGATATTTGCTTATAGTACTCATTATCTAACATGTTTAGTATTCATATTTGCTTTGTAGGTGGTTGCAAAGGAGGTGGTTGTAATATTCGCTTTGTTGAAGTTCAGTAGTTTGGAATCAATGCAAGCAATTAAGTATTCAATTGTTGTAATATGTTGTATGGACTTGTAATGTGTTTGGTCAATGCTACAACTCTTGTAGGAGTTTGCAGGGACAACTCTTGTTATAATATGTTATTCGGTTTGGCTGTTTAAGAAACTTGTCAAATGCTCTCAGAACATATGTTGTTTCATGCATCATTATATAATTCCTGGAGAATGACATACTTTGTACTCTGTTTTTTGTGTATTACATTTGATTGCCAAACAACCAAGCTAATGTCAGGCTCTAACAGGCTGAAACATGAAGGGAAGGAGAGACATCTGATGCAGATGACAAATGTTCTCAAGAATATAACCTGCTGCCAGCTGATGTCAGGCTCTAACAGGCTGAAACATGGAGGGACAAATGTTCTCAAGAAATCACAGTTTGGACAGATTCATATCCCTTCCTGATACTGTACCTGTCTCAGATTCAAATGTTATATTCCTGCTGCCATTTCATATGCCTTCCTGATACTGTACACATAACCAGAGAATGGGTACAAATGTATGGAATGTAGCCATCTCTTCAGGATCCATTGATGTTATGTATACAACCTGTCCAGATGAGAATGGGTACAAAGCTATGTATGGAATGTAGCCATCTCTTCAGGATCCATTGATGTTATGTACGGAATGTAGCAATCTTGAGAAACCAACCTGTCCAGATGACAAATGTTCTCAAGAAAGCACAGTTTGGACAGATTCATATGCCTTCCTGATACTGTACCTGTCTCAGATTCAATGCAGTTTCGTCTAATGCCATTTCATATGTTCCTGATACTGTACCTGTCTCAGATTCAATGCAGTTTCGTCTAATGCCATTTCATATGCCTTCCTGATACTGTACAGATTCAATGCAGTTTCGTCTAATGCCATTTCAATGCAGTTTCGTCTAATGTCTCAGATTCAATGTAGTTTCGTCTAATGCCATTTCATATGCCTTCCTGATACAGTTTCGTCTAATGCCATTTCATATGCCTTCACGATCATTGTCTGCACAACCGAGAGAATGGGTACAAAGCTACTGATGTCGAAGTCATACTGGACTGGACTCATCCGAAACACGATTTTTCTCACGATTCTGAAAACTGCACTTGACAAGCCACTGAACAAGCCAGTCATTCATACAATCTGATGGATTAGAACACTAAACATCCACTTAACAAGTTAAATTAGAACACTAAACATCCACTGAACAAACCAGGAAGGCAGTCATTCATACGTTATTTATATTTCAGTCATACTCCACAGTACAGTTCACTAAACATCCACTGAACAAACACGAAACATCCACTGAACAAACACTAAACATCCACTTATATTTCACACATACTTCACAGTACAGTTCACAAACACACTTAAATGACATTCTTCGCAACGAAAATTCCTAAAAAGAACACTAAACATGCAACAAGAACCATTTTGAACTTCTCATCCGCCGCAGCCGATTTCATAATTGACTTGTTAATCTTGTCCAACAACTTGTTCATTTCAGCTAAATGTGCCAAGACATAGTCGTCAACATTGGGAGCTGTTGGATATGTTCGGTGGGCATTGCCGAATATGACACATCGTTCCTCTTTTATGTCCTGTTCCAACTGCAAGGCAGCCAGATGTGTCTCATACTGATCTTTCCACATGAAAGTGTCGCAGCCTGCATAATTCTTCTGCACAAAAACATAGAAAGGTGATTAGACATAAGTGGACAGGAGGAAATTCAAACATATATCTTGTAAACGTAGCTCTTACGCCGTTGTTGTTAGGACATTTGTAATACTCTTTTCCGTGATTCTTCAAGCTCCCAGACACTGCCCAAATCATCTTCTGACCGCATTTAGGGCATGGCACAAGCTGTAGTCCCCCACAAGGCCCCGACACTTCCTTCTTCTCCATGAACTTCATACTGCCTCCCAACCGAAAAGTCAATCACATGTCATAAATGGTTATGTCTGACATCAGTGGTTTATCCCAACCGGAAAATCTCATCCCATGTCAATATTTGTTGAATCTTGCTCACATTAATCAATCACATATCTCTATGCCAGACATCACATATATCACAAAGGTTGAATCTGCACTTATTTGTAATTGTTAATTTAACATATCTCATCCCATGGTTACAACAGAAAAATCAAGAATTAATGTGATGTATGGCCTAACTATCTTCAAATTTCTTTCAGTCTGGCCTAACCATGTCAAGAAAAATCATCACAAATGGTTCTTTCAGTCTGGCCTAACCATGTCAAGAAAAATCAAGAATCACATACCGGTATTGAGCAGCTCGGCGGCGGCAGGGACGTCATGTATGAGGGCTCGTTGGGCCGGAGGCGCAGGGGAGCCTCGGGGCGAGGCGTGTAGGGGACGAAGGGGTCGTTGGGCCGGAGGCGCAGGAGGCTCGGGGCGGGGCTTGAGGACGAAGGGAGGCTCGGGGCGGAGGCGAGCGAGGACGAAGGCTCGGGAGGAGGACCAAATCGACTCGGGGCCTTAGGCGGAGCGGCACGAGCATCGCGGAGGCAAGCAATTACTGCGGTGGAGACGAAGGGGCGGCCTGCGGTGGGGGGGGGGCGGAATCGCCGGTGGGGGGGGCGGAATCGCGTAACCCTAGAATATGGATCGGGGGAGACAAACGCCATTTCGCATCGCGTGGGGGCTTATCCGCAAAAATGCCGGAGGTGGGACGGGGGGAGCGACGCGATCGATCCTGGCCGTCGATTTTGGATTGGAAGGCCGGGATGCTCTATGTGCATGTGTGCACGGTTCAGCTCATGTGCACAGGATATTCCCCCAGTAAGTTGTTAACTACAGTCCCAACTCAGGAGCTGATAATTTTACTACTCAAATAGTATATTGACCTCAGATGTTAATCAGAACTAAGTTGTTTTGGTTATTTACACTTGAGCAATAGGAAGGTTGAGTGCTGGCATTCGATAAGACTATTGTTCCCAAGCTCAAAGGAAAAGGGAAGAAAAAGACTGAAAATTTCATCATTATTTCCTTGGGTAATGTTTTGACTCAGACGTCCGATGCAAGCGACAGCTTTGGACGCTTCATACACCGCGTTCACACTGAGCCCTAGCGTCCAACTGAACACAAGATCGCTCTCGGTGTTTTAGTGTCTCAATTCATCACAAGTTGCTTTCCTGATTGAGTGGATGAGACGAGGAGGAGGGCACATCAGTATAACTTCTCTGCCTCTTCAATGGTTTAGTTACATGAATTTTTTTTTGGGTGGGGGTGGGGGTGGGGGGGTGGGGAGCCCAAACATGACAATTGACAAGACTAGCACACCAAATGAATGCTAGCATCTTCCTCTTCGAGGAACGCAATGCATGAGAACAGCTATGCCTGCCACTAGTAAATCATAGGCATCTGACCATGCCGGTCACCATGAATGCTGCACAACGTACACACTGAAGCTAGGAAAGAAATAAATAAATTCATTTCTTTTTTAACAGCATAACAACAACCCACACCACACACGCTAGCGTGCTTGCAACAGACACTAGATGTGTAGAATATTTTGCAACCGTTTTCCGAAGATGTTACAATCATTGTCCTAAGATGTTGCAGCTGTTGTCCGGAGATGTTGCAACCATTGTCTTAGAATGTTGCAACCGTTGTCTGAAGATGTTGCGACCGTTGTCTGAAGATGTTGCGACCATTGTCCGAGTATGTTGCAACCGTTATCCTAGGATATTGCAACCATTGTCCGGGGATGTTGCAACCATTGTCCTAGGATATTACAACCGTTGTCCGGAGATATTGCAAGTGTTGCATCTATAGAAAAAAAAGTGTTGCATCTGTAAAAAAAAATGTTGCATACTGTTCACAATGATGTTGCAATTTTTCCAACGTGTTTGTTTCCAAATGCTTTGTTTTTTGATTTGTGATGTTGCAATCGTTGTCCGGGGATGTTGCAACCGTTGTCCGGGGATGTTGCAAGTGTTGCATCTGTAGAAAAAAAAATTGCATCTGTAAAAAAAAATGTTGCGAGTATCATCCATACTATATACATGCGCAATATATATTGACGTGAAAAATTAGCTCCCAAGTAGTATGTATGTGAAAAGTATGCATGCAGCAGGGTATGATTGTGCTCAAATTATGTCCATGCTGCCATGCATGCGCCACAAGTCGACAGTCTGCATCATATGCATGCATGCTTGGGTCCTCATCTCACACAGCAATGCTAAAAGCCCAAAAGGCTCGATTGGTAAATCAAAAGGATCACCAGGAAACGTGTTAAGTGAGAACTCATCATTCGACGTGATCCATCCAATCAAATTAGCTCTCAAGTAGTATATATACGGACTGTACAGGTGGGAAACTCCACTCGTACGTCCGGGTGCTAATACCTCCCTATTTCCTTCCCTCACCTTTGTGGACATTCACTCAGCTACGGTAGTAAAGTATGACTGGATGAGCGCACTCTTCGTCTCACTCATAGATAAGTTATATATATGTCAGAATCGGTCACTTAAATGGACTTATCTATCTGATCAAGTATCCATTTACTACTCTTCAAATGCAGTAGAAGTTTGAAGGAAAATTGGATTATTGAGTTTATACCTTTTATTGTATTGAGCCACTTAATATATTTAAAGTAAAAGAATAAAAACTACCATAACCACCGGAAAGATTCCAGTCCCAACCGTTCACATGCCTTCAATTCAATGGGGGCCATCTTACTCTATATTAGAAGACATTTTGCATCATTGCAAAATTAACCTCCAGAAGCGGACCCTACGGCTTTCATGAGCATAATATGTTGTCATTCCTTAACTGATAATGGCAAGATGGAAAATTCCTTACATGATAAGGCGCAATTAGACAAGGCATATCCTATATAAAGGCAGGCTCTTTCACTACAAACCACAAAACCATACAAAGCTAAGCCTCCAAAAACTGCTTCAGAGCAAAAAAAAAAAAAGGGGAAAGAAGTGCGAGTGAGAGAGAAAAGAGACAACCCTTAGACAATGGCTCTTATTGCCGATGAACTCAAGGCCAAGGCTGAGGTCTACTATGGTGATGAGATCTGCCAACAATGCACCATGCTCCTGCTCAAGGAAGCAGGCCTCCCCAATGGTCTGCTTCCCTTAAAGGACATAATGGAGTGTGGCTATGTTGAGGAAACCGGATTTGTGTGGCTCAAGCAAAAGAAGAGGATAGACCACGTCTTCCAGAGTTTAGGAAGGCTGGTCTCTTATGGCACTGAGATAACTGGCTTTGCAGAGAAGGGAAGGATCAAGAAGGTCAAAGGGATAAAGACCAGGGAGCTCATGATGTTGCTCCCAGTGGAGGAGATAGCCCTTGATGAACCAGCAACCGGTAAACTCATCTGCAAGAGTATTGCTGGGTTTTATAAGACCTTCCCTGCATCAGCTTTCCAGGTCCCAGAGAAGGAGAATGAGAAGATGAACTGTGCCGTACCAAAACCAGTTGTCCTAATGGAGAGAACTCCACAAGTTATTAAAAACAATTGATCCTTCTGCCATCCATTGGGCCGCATATCATTATCAGCCCTTCAATCCTATATACTGAAATAATGGTCGAATTGGTGCTTTACTATTTGCTTATGTACTTCAAAGTTGACAACCCAACGTTCTTCCTATATACTGCTATTGTATAACTGCCCTGGTATCTATAATCCTATAAGCCAACTGCCCAACCTCATTTTATGTACTACATAGCTCTATGTTACTAATATGCACCATGTTATGGATTTCTATGATATGCTTTCTTCTTACTTTTTACCCTTTTATTTTAGAGAAAATACTACTATGAGATGCTTTTATTTCTTTCTCTTTTCCCTTCTCGTTTTTAGAGAAAATAAATGACAAGGCACGAGCATAAGAAGGAACAAAAATTCTTTGCATGACGTGTAAGTATGACCTCTAAATGGTCTTTGCAACCAGTTAGTGTCTCTTGCGATTATAGACTTTAGCAGGTGCAACAAGTGGAAGATGAAAAGTTTCAATGATAAGTTTAAGGTAGGACAAAATCAAGGTTAATTATACAAACTGCCAAACAAGGTTGTCAGGATCGAGATCCTTGGCAGGATCGTTTTCCTATTGACAGGATTGAGATCCTAGGATCATATAGTAGGATCATGGGAGGATGGACCACGAAAATCATGATTCTAAAGATTATAAGGTCTTGACCACTGACCTTATAATCTTAATTAGGAAGAACCATATAGAAAAATTCTACCATACAGATCATAATCCTGACACCCTTGCCACCAAGGAAAGATACATATATGTTGTTGGTAACACTTGTTAGATTGTTTATCAGCAAGAGCTCAGCGATTAACATGGACGTACTTCGGCTTCAAGAGGGGTGTGGTTATGGGGCGTGCATGACCCCATTCTAGATGGTTGGATTATAGGGGTATGGGCATACATATCATGTAATCCAGTATGCATAAAGAAGTTAGTGGGCTAGTTCGATCAAATAGTACATGCCACGGCCTTCAAAATGGTTTGGGAAGTCAGGTAAGGACCAGCAATGTTCCAATAAGATTCGGCGGTGCTTTTCCTTACAAAAAAGAAAAAAAGATTTGGCGGTGTTAAATTTAGACTTTAGAGAATATGAAGATCACATGAAATGCATCAAATTGGCTTAGGCAGTTAGGCTTATTCATGTCAACAAACCATAAAACCATAGACCCAGGCAGGGATGAATTCATTTATCCAACCAAACAGCCACTGCCTGGCTACATAAGTGTTGAATCCACTTAATGATAATTGTCTATCATTTCACCTGCTGCTGACAAGTTTTCCCTCGTTTTAGATGCAAGGTTCTGTACACAAGTTATGTGACAACTAAACCTTACAAGTCCTTAACTGCAATCCTATACGCGGTTTCTTGTACAGAAATGGCTTCCTAACTTTCTGAACACTATTCATTTCCTTCCATCATTTATGGGCCATGATGTAAGGAGGTAAAATTCTACACGAGGAAACAGAACTGCTCATGACCAATCGATAATGATATATTTTCTCAGGGAAGAATTTGCCAATGTTTATATCAAACATTTGGAACACTAGCATACCAAAGCTAATTATTCAACTCCTGTTAAGATGGTAGGGCTGATCCCATAATGGTTGCAGTGATTTAGACCAGAAATAGCAGCCATTAACTCACATGACTTGAATGTATATATGTGCTCAGATCTAGACAAATCAAGGGGGCTGTACATAAGGGTGGGCAGGTGCCCATATGCTCACTCAAAACATTTCCCCTGCAGCATCTTCAATTAAGAAGTGCAGGACATAATTATGAGCTAGTGGGAAGTAGGTCGAAAAAAGATATTTTGGTTTGGTAAAACATAAGGTAGTCGATCAACATGACTTTAGATCAACCGCATCTTCAGTCAAATCAAGAATTTTAACTTGTTTGTAAGTTCTAGAGGAGACAAGAACAAAAGAAAAGCACAAGAAATTTACAAGGTACTTACTGCTATGATGAACAGTATATAGCCATGTAGTAATACACTGCAAAAGATGAAGCTTCCATTTGCAGAACTTGTTATTTGCTTCATCTAGAGGACAAATTAACCTACAAAGGAATCAATATAAATTGCTCTGAATAGGTCATATGCACAAACAAATGAAAAACAAAACGCACAGATTCTGTTGACTCACCAAATGTTTGATGGAGTTCTATGTTGCAAACTAAGGTATTGAACTTAAAGTAGCAGCTAGACTTAACAGGCATCAACAGGAAATAGAATAAGAAGTCACATCGTCCTCTATGTAGTGAATCTTCTTCTTGCGTGAAAATGGTCGAATAATGCATCTTACGAAGCGACTCAAAGGATCCTGCAAGCCTTCCATTTCATAATGACCAAATCGCCAATCGCGCAATACGAAAGGTCGCTGAATAGGCCGATCTAGACCTCCTGTAAGGCAAAGAGGACCACCAATGCTTAGATGGAGGAAGCAAACATAGCCTTTCCCTTCATTTTAGGTAGCTGCCTTATTCTAGGCCCTTTGGTAGTTCAATAAATAAGTCAGATAGAGAACAGCTGAGCGTAACTCAAAGATGGTTAAAAGAAGAAACTCAAGAGGCAGTATTAATCTTGCAGCTCAAAGGGAGGCCAGTAGCTATTCACATATTTTATAATCATTCCATGGCAGTCACATGTCCTACTTATCAAGTTGCTTTTAGTGAAACAAACCATCACCTATAGATCCTGCCAATTCACTTCTTTATCAGAAAGAATCAATATCTACCTGCATACATCCGACCATGCTTATCTACTGCCCTGAAAAATGGACGTGTTTTCTTCTGAACTGCAGCTTGTCGCAGTTCCCTCCAAGCAGACATTCTGTCCTGTCTTGTAATTTTTCCAGTTGTAACAACCTGGAATTTAGATGCATATTGTTATGCTTATCATAGAACTGTGTTCTCAAAAAAATGATGATCATAGAACCCCCAAATGCATGTATGCACAAGAAAGGAAAAGAATATTAGCGGTAACCACAGGTCTAGACATGTTTAATGCTTTATCAAAGGACCAAAGTTTAAATAAAAGGGAACATACTTTAAATTTTCGAAACAAGAGTACACTTATTTACTTATTATGTTTTAAGACACGAATTTACTTATGTTTTAAGACACGAACACTAGAGTAGAAAGCCTTAAAATTTTACACAAGAGTTAGTGCATGAAGCAGATATAATGGTTACACAGATCATCATGTCATCGTGATTTGCTGAAACAAGAAGTTACCTTGGAGAATAAATAGTATGAAGGGCGAGGTTTCCGTGCTAGATTATTAGCACGGTCAACAGAAACAAGCCCAAACTTGGGACCATAGCCATCTGCCCACTCCCAATTATCCGATGTTGTCCAGAATAGATAACCAAGCACCCGCACACCCTTCAAAACAATATGCCTATGAGTGCTGAAGTTACAGACATCTCCATGAGCACATACTAATGCATGTGTGGAAGAACATACCATTATAATGGCGGCGTATATGGCTAATAGGTGTTCCAGCATATATGGTTTCCGAATCAGATCAGTCTCATCAGAAATTCCATTTTCAGTAATGATAAAAGGTATGTCTAAGCTCTTGTATCGCTCATTGAACTGAATTAGGATGCGGAACAGCCCGTCGGGATAAACCCCACGACCAGATTCACTGTACTCATCATTATCCACGAGCTTTAGACCAGGGCCTGATATTACCTCCTGCATGAAAGTGGAAAAGTTAACTCATGTCATTTACAGGATCAGACCATTTATTTAAGCAGCTAGTATTCAACTAACCTGCCCATAGTAGTTGATGCCAATAAAGTCCAATTTATCACAAATGCTATCAATGTAAGGGAATAGGGTCAATGAATTAGCTAGTGTGACAGCCGCAACATCAAATAGGCCATATGGCCGAGTAAACGATACATGATGTGCAATACCAACTATTGGCTTCTTTGCATTCTTGCTGCCAATCAAGAAATGAATAGTTAGAAATTGAGAGGAACACAAACATCTAACTATTCAACTTATGATGGTAGATATTCATTAGAGCAATGGCATAAGGTGCTATCTACCTTTCCAAATGAATGTAATCATAGGCTTCAGCATGTGCAACAGCCATCCAATGCAAAGCTTGATTATACACGCCAGTTGGCAAAGCAGATGTTGCTACTTCAATTGCATTAGGATCTCCACCAGGCCAAGCACCAGCACAATAAGTCAGCATCACAAACACATGAGGTTCATTGAAAGTCACCCAGTAGTCCACTAAATCTGACACACGGTCAACAACAAGCCTGCATAACCAAAACTAACATGACAGTTCAAGAGCCAAGAAACTACCAAATACATCCCAAGGAAGAATGTATCGGCAGGCCAGTTTGACTGCTAGAAAAGAGTACCTTACAAAATCCATGAAGTAATTAACAGTTTTTTCCATCTTCCATCCCCCATATTCCCCAGCCCAAGGTGGAAGTGAGTGATGAAATAGAGTAAGCATTACTTTCATTCCATATTCATGGACTCTTTGAATGATCCATCTATACCGCTCAAGCGCTGCAAAATTAACCTAGAAAGAGCGATGCCTGTCTTATTTCACCAATACTTAGATCGTACATGCTACAAAGAGAATAAATTATAAAAATGTTTGGAGAGGCACATGAACTGCATTACATGCTCCTATCAACTTACTGAGCTCTTGAACTCTTCAGTTTTTTCCTTAGGCATTATCCTTGTCCAATCTACCCCCATGCGGAAAACAGTGATGCCGGCTTCCTTAGCAAGTTTCAACTCAGTATCAGGATCGGACCAAAATTTAAGCCTCTCTTGCCTGAACAAATAGGTTAAGTTTACAGACATGAGAGTCCATGGTGTCTAAGCAACATATTATGCACAACACTGTCTAGGAAAAAGACAACACTACCCATAAATAATTGAACAAATAACAAAAACATGAAAGGAAATGATAATAGAATAACAACTGTAAAGTACGCATTCATGTTGCATCATCGGCACTCATCTTTACATAGTCCCCCTGTGAAACTGATATCTAAATTGACTTTCCCCTGAAGAAATACTTAAGATGAAATGAAGTACTTTCTTAGTAAGTGACTTTTTCAAGCAACGAAATTTAAGCTCTTATCCTAAAAATAAGAAGGAAATTTAAGCTCTTAGATTACAGAAATGAACTAAATTAGCTCATTATTGAAAAACAAAACTGCCATGTGCATGTACTTACGGGCATGGAACATTGTGCCAAGCAGCAACATTATGACTGCAATTACCACCACCACCAGATTCTCCACCCTCAGAAAACTTTTCAAACCCCCGGAGCATAGCCTCCATGGCTACCTTAATAGGCTTCCTTTGCTCTCCATCGCTAGCCTTTTCGTCCCCTCTTGACCTAGAAGCTTGCTGAGAGCCTCCGTCACCACCAGCAGATGCCATCACTGCATTTGCTGGCTTCTGGTTGCGTACGGTCTCCTTATCATCGCAGGAATGTTCAGTTGCAAACTGAAGCCAAGCATCTTCCAGCCTGTCCTCAACATGTGCAGGCGCTGTCGCTAGCCCAAAGAAGAAATTAGCATCTTCTGCAAACAATTTGACACACCATCAAGACTTCCCTGCTGCTTGATAATTGCTAGTAAGTCATGAACTGAAAAAAAATGAATCTTGAATTTTCTAAAGAAAACTCTGAAACTTGTGTGACCATAATTGTGCCAACCGAGAAACCAAACTGATCCACAAATACAGTAGTACACTGCAACAGGCAAATCCCATTAATCTCACCCGTTGGTTTCCATATCTTTTATCCACGTCAATCAATTTACAAATCACACCAATGAAGTGAGCAAGTCCTCGCCTTCGAAAAAAAAATGAGCGATTCCACAACGAATTGACGAAAATTAAATGGGTCAATTGGGCGTTCCCAAAGACCAAATCGACAACCGCACCAATGCAACGCCTTACTCACGATGGCCGCTGGAGAGATAGTTCAGTAAGTGAAGCGCGTAGAGCATGGCTAGGGTTTGTGCGGGAAAGGGGAGTGTGACCTGAGGAGGCGGCGGCGGCGGAGGGGATGGCGCGGAAGTCGGCGAGGGGGTCGGCGGAGTCGTCGATGGGGTTGGCGATGCGGCGGAGGTGGCGGCGCCGGTACCGCGCGAAGGAGGCAGCGTTGGCCGCCGTCGCCGCGGCGGCCGCCAGGACGGCGAGCTTCGCCGCCGCCACCAGGAAGGCCGGGAGTGGCATTTCCGTAATATTACCGTGCTCGGAATCTTTCTTACAGATTTTTCTCAGGCGATAGACAGGAGTGGCGGGAACTGCAGGGCTCCCGCGGATGAGGGAGTTAGTTCGTTGGTTGTGGGTCCGCACTGACACGTGGCGGGAGGAGGTGGTGCGCGCCAGATTCTGCCGGGCCACTTGGCTCGTTTTGACTAACCTTTTTTTTCTCGCCATTAATTTGAGTGTTTATTTTGGTTTAATCGATTCTCTCTGCAAATATACGCATTCTTTCGCAATGTTTATCCGTGAAAAATGAGTAAATTTCACTTTCGATCATGTAATTTTATCATGATTTTATTTTATATCATTCTTAGTAAATCTTTTCACTTTTATACCACATGTTCATATCATGTCTTGCACTTTACACCAGTGTAAGATTTAGTCACCTCTTTGCTCTCTCCATTTTTTTTGTAGCCGTTGCCTTGCCGGCGGTAAGCTCGCCATGCGTCTCCCCTGTTTTTTTGGTGTAAAGTGAAGCAAAAGGTATGAAAAAGTGTTGAAAAAGTGAAAATATTTGTTAAGAGTAGTGCAAAGTAAAACTATGATAAAATTATATAGTCTAAAATGAAATTTACTCTAAAAATGCCGCCCTGTTTCGGTTGGTGTTTGAATCCTCTTTATTAATTACTTATTTTTGCTATGATGCATGCTACTCTAACTCGTTAATCCATGCTATACAATACAATAACTAAAAAGTTGCACACAGTACACAAGTACATCACTTCCTTTTATCTCTGCTTTCAAAAGGGTCGATGTATATACGCAGTTTTTCATTGTCTAGAAACGCAGCAAAGAATTAAACATCTAACTGTGTAGAAACTAGAAACGTACGTACGCATGGAAACTTCACGAAACGACGTACGTAGATGTATATACGGATCGATTTGGCACCGAGTGGGACATCAATAGACTAAATGATGGCCACCATCCACTCGTTTTACGGATCGATTTGGCCCCGAGTGGGATATCAATAGACTAAAAGATGGCCACGATCCACTCGTTTTTCAACTTTGATTTCAGGATTTAGATAGCATTCTTTATCCTTCGATCGAAAACCAAAGGTCGAGATTAATAGACACTCACAAAACACTATTTATACTGTGACTTTTACAGTAATACAGAGAATCCGAATCCTATTTTTTCCCTCTCAAAGACAGACACGAGGATTTATAAGGGGTAGTTGTCTACGGTTTTAGATCATCGAGGGTGTGCTATTCATCGTTTTTGTTCGGTTTCAGACGCGTCTGCGTGCGTGTATTTCTAAGACGTTACGTTCTACGAGAAGGAACTGAACTGATCATAGCCAGGAAAAAAAAGCTGATTTATTCGGTCGAGCTATTTGTTAGCTTTCATTTTTCATGGAAGCTACATGTGTATACGTCGATCGTTTTCAGAATTCTTTTTTATTTTGGGCCCCTCGGATGAATCAATTGCAAATCTAGACTCTTTCCTCTTTTTTTTGCAAATCTGGCCCCCTCCTCCCCCTCCTTCCGCGCTCGGGGAGCGCGGAAAGACCCCGAAGCGTGGTACGGCCACTTCATGATGCGTGGAGCGGAAGTCACTTCCATGATGCGAGCGGAACTCTTCGTTTCGATCGCCGTCCACTCCGCGGAGATTCGTGCGGGCGACCACTTCTTTGCACTCGGCGAGCGGAAGGAGAGGAGGGCCGATTTGCAAAAAAAAGAGAAGAGGTCTAGATTTGCAATTGATTCACCGAGGTCCAAAATAAAAAAGAATTCTCGTTTTCACTCGGGGAAGTTGTCATTTATTGAGAGCACTACTTGTGTTCCTAGAGAAAATAATTGCTGTGGAGCAAGCGTCGCTTTTTATATATATATATATATATATATATATATATATATATATATATATATATATATAGAGAGAGAGAGAGAGAGAGAGAGAATGCAATATACGCTTGAACTAACTGCCAATACACCTCTTAGATTAATCGAACATTTCTATAGTACATGGTAGAACTACAAATTAATGCCAACAAGTTAATTAGGGCAATGGTCGCTGTCAATACGTGAAATTCCATCACGCCCGTAAATGGAATCCAGAAATTAGAGGGAACACAAAGAAATGCAGATCGATTTTGGTCACCGATTCAGCTCATCTCCTTCTCCTTTAGAGAAAGCAAGTATATAGAAATCTTACACAAGTCAGTCGGCCCAGAGGAGCAGCACAAGTGAAGGCCCATTACCCTCGGCCGGAGGGAGTAACTAGCTAGTTAGTTACCTGCTGCGCCGTACGTCGGCACGGCGATCTCCTTGACGACGGACACGATGTGGCAGTTTTCGTACAGGGACTTGTCGAGCCTGCGGCGCCGGCGCCGGCATCGACGCGAGCACGATCAGCTCCGCCAGGAGCGCTTGCCGCGCCATGCCTATGATGAGAGAGAGGTTGGGAGCTCTTCTTCCCGTGGCTTTCGGCAATTGTCGCGTATATATAGCATCTGTTGGGGCCCTCAGTGCGAGAGCAGTGGCCCTCCTGCTCCCATGGAATTCAGATGAGACCTCCATTCTGCATGAATGATGCTCATCTTGTGTCCCGCGCGCCAGGAAGACTAGGGAGAGTGAAAATCTTGTGTCGCTTCAATGATGGATAACGAGAATATCTGGCCCAGCTAGTAGTAACCACGTTCCTTCACAGGCTCAATTGGGCTTCGCAAGTTTGTTTAATTGGGCCTGACTAGTACAGTAGTGCTTGGATGCATGTATACATTGCTTATTCTAATTCCCTTAAACAATAGAATTCGTCGGAATTCGTTCGTAGAAAATCTCGTACATAACAAATAGACATGATGTAAAGGAAGATCTAATATATTTATTCATATGTGTATGTCATATGCTATACTGTGATTGGATTGAAATTTTGTACCGACTAATTCTATTGTACTCACGAATAAGCGATTGCAATTCGCCAACACGTGCTTATCAAAATTCAAATCGATCCTCCCGTCCCTCAACAAAGTAGAAGAATACAATAGCAAATTAAATGCAACGTTGAACAGAACTGTTCCAAGTTGTTGGAAAAAAGAAACTCAAGCAGTCCCGGGACAAAGTAGAAGAATACAATAGCAATTTAAATCCAATGTTGAACAGAACTGTTCCAAGTTGTTGGAAAAAAGAAACTCAAGCAGTCCCCGGACAAAGTAGAAGAATACAGTAGCAAATTAAATGCAATGTTGAACAGAAGTGTTCCAACTTATTGGGAAAAAGAAACTCAAGCAGTCCCTGGACAAAGTCCTCCCGTCCCTCGACGTGCGACGACCGGCACTATCCAATTAATCTACACGCGCGAAGCAGCCGCTAGCAATTAGAGCTCTCACGGGTTAAGCAGCGGCGACAGTAATCCTCCTACTAATGATTGATTAGTGCTCTCGCGGGTGCAGCCCTGACGTGGACGGGTGGGGCCCACCCCCACCCGTGATTAGCCGCGCGACCGATGACGTGGCTTGGTCGCATCACGTTGGCACCGACCAGGGACTGGCTTGGCTAGCGCTCTCTCTGTCTCCTTCGTAGCTAGCTGTGTGGATGGGACAATTTGAGCACGTGCCTCCTTTCCTTCTATGGGCGGGTGGGTCCCGCACTCCCGGCCGCCGGCGGCCGGTGCATGCACTGCGGCTGAAGGAATTTCACACCACTAGCTAGTAGCTGCAGTTGAGCTATAAAATATTAATTGTAATTCCTTTTTTTCAGGTGCAACGAGTACGAATGGCACGTGCCTACAGGATTTGACTGTTTCACAGTCCAAAATGATTAAATTTTAGTTCATTTACAACTTCATTATATATAAATTACAGTAAATTATTTATGTAATTTTTGATTTGGTCACTGTAATTACTCTCGAAAGTCTTAATAACTCATATTTCCATCACATAATTCAAAATCTAACATATACTTTGAGAGACTGAGCAAAAGCAAAGACAAAAACTTAAATTAAATTCTATACTAACAAAATACGACAATGTGGTGAACCCGTTATGTTCCGAAGAAAAAAATCATAATAAATTCGAACCTAATTCATCAGATAGGAAGAAGTGCAAATCTCAAAGCTTATCGGACGGATGAAAATTCGACTATTTTAACAAAAGAAAACACACTACCAGAATCCAGTACTTTCCCGAGTGCCCGAAACACTCGGGAAAGTCCTGAAAACACTCGGGAAATTAGTTCCCGAAGGTCGATCATCGGGAAAAACCACTCGGGAGAGTTTAGTCGAGAATCAAACTGGTTTCCCGAGTGTTCCCAATATTACACTCGGGAAAATGTATTTCCCGAGTGTTTTGGGTTACACTCGGGAAACCTAAAGCGCTCAGGAAACTAGCTCACACGATGGGTTTCCCCACCATAACGGAATACTTTCCCAAGTGTATATCGACCAATGACACTCGGGAAAAGTATATTGTCCCCGAGTGTTTTAGTCCTGAACACTCGGAAAAATTTGAGTGACAGGTTGGGAAAGGATGGCCACGTGGCCATATTTCACGAGTGTTTTCGTCCTGAACACTCGGGAAACAATATACTTTTCCATAGGGATATATATATATATATATATATATATATATATATGATCCAATTTAGTTTTGCACCGATTTTGCAATCAAATAAACCATAATTAGATAGCAAGATAAATACCACAAATCATTACATATATAGATTGAACAACATTGACATAATTCCTAAGCTCACAATATCCTCTGCAATAAGCCAATAAATGAACAAGGTCCCAAATTGCTACAACACGATTGGTTGCACAGGGAAAAGTACATCTATCAGTTGGTACAATCATGGAATAGTGATCTTCCTCTCAACAAAAGCCTTCATTTGAGGAAAATCCAGCCATTTCATTTAATTTTGTCAAGATCTCAGATGGCTTTCCAAAAGCCTTCACAAAAGCCTACCAACAAAGCTGCACAACAAAATAATGTCACCATGTGAGTCTTTTATACTAATTTTCAACATGATGCTTAAGGAATAAATTTAAAATATATATACCCAAGCTCTTCCTTTTCAGGGTTATAAAGTTTGAAGAAAAGTAGTATATCTTCCTTGCTCTTCTCAGGAGGACGAATTGGATGCAAATCCTATATAGGTAATAGTTAGACATGGTCAAGCGTCTCTAATCTGGGAAGTATAATAGATAGCAATATAAGAAACATAAAGAAACAATAAACTGCAATTGCTTGATGTTATTACCGGTCCAAGTTCTACTTCGAAGCAACTTATTTCGGTGTTGTGTGCCTTGTTTGAAACCTCCTAAATTTGCCCCTTTATGCGGCACAAGTATAAGATACCATAACAAATGAATCCACACAAACAAAAACAATAATGGCAGGAGTGAAAAGGCCAAGAGGTTATAATATTTTTAACTGGTAATGCAAAGGTTCTCTAAAAAAACTATGGTGTGCCACTAAATCATTTTTAGTGAAGCCTCTGAAATAATAGTAGCTAGGAACACTCAAAATAACGTACCCACTATCTTTAGTTAAAACAAACCTGAAGGCCACTGAAAATGGCTCAAGTGTAGGTATGATCAAAGAAGGGCTGCATACATAGGATATAGGAGCAATACATCATAATGATTTACTGCACTACTGTCTCATTTTAGCAATTCAACCAAATTGATAGATTATGAGCTCAAATAAACCATGTTATGCAATACATGTACTTATGAGATACCCATAAAAAGTTCTTAAGAGCTAAGATTTAAGAAAAGTGAAAAACTTTCCATTGCGGTTACCTATAATACCCTGATACAAAAGAATAATTTCACTCTTTGAAATACTCGAATATCATAAGCTTGAACTTTCGGAAACATTATATGACTCACTGATTGTGCTTCTTCTTGAGGAACTAAAATCAAGCAATAGATTTAAATAATTAAATTGTCAATCAATGAACTAAATGCCCCACTCAATAATCATTATTTCAGGAACAACCAAATCATCTAATATCAAGAACCACAGTTAAAATTACAAATACATGAAGTTAAAATTCCACAGGCGCCTAAAAATGGTCACGTGGGGCAAAAACCCCAACCCATTCATATACATGACTATCATTCAGTCTTGCCAGATAATTAATTCATATTTCTTAGGAGACCCTATCATTTAGTCTTGCCAGATAACTTGGTAGGTGCTAGTCCAAGATATTAGAATTGATTTTATGTCATTGTGTTACACAGAAACAAGATATCATCATGCTCCTATTTAATTAAGGTACTTTTATCCTTGCTAGATGGATAATGAAGTGAGGGAAGCACAAAGTAGTTATTCCACCTTTATTAGTGTCAGTCTATAACTTGATCATTGCATCAAATCTTCAATTATGCACATATATAAGAAAATGATGCTAACAGGGAAGTCTGAGCCGCTGCTACATTCTTTTCGGCATGACAACAGATACCTGGAAAATTATCAAATAAAGCATTCAAAACAAGTATGACAACAGAAAACTAGCCCTCTAGCATGTATGGTCAAAACAAGTATGACAACAGAAAACTAGCCCTCTAGCATGCATGCGAAGAACAACTAGCTCATGTGTGGCTAATCTTCATATCAGATCTAGAATATCATTACTAAATTACATGAAAGAAAAGAGTGATAAGGAAATAGCTTATTGGACTAAAGAACATAAACTTCTTCCTAGGAGGAGAATGCATGCAATCAATCACATCAAATAGTTCTTTCACAAGACCAGCTTGCCCGAGAGTCACAGCCATACAATGATAAGTTGCTATGTCAGGATAAGAAGACAATTGGCCAAACCAAAACCCAACAAGAGGTAACCCTAGTATATCTCAGTATGCACTACACATACACATCACAATAGCAGCAGCATCATAGCTCTCAGAGCATCTAGGATTCATCACAGAGCATTAGGGGGCAGGGGGAGAGAGAGAGAGGGATTAAGGGGGTAGTATACCTCAGTAGTAGTGCAAACCCAACAACAGCAAGCAAATCATCTCCTACCTCCACCTGCATCTACAATTCATTTGTGCCACATATCAGTATACCAAAAATCCAAACATGAACTCTAAGTATCAGTCATCAGCACACAATTAATCAAACTCATGTAAACCGAAGATGCCAGAGAGGAGGAGAGAGTGAGGGTTAAGGGGATGCGTTGAACCAAGCGAGCCATGGGCCGGCAGCCGTAGGCTGGAGGTTGGAGAGCATTGCAAGGAAACAACATTTCAATATAGTGATCAACATATGTTTAATCCTACAAGAACAACGATCTCATTGTCATCCAATGTAATATATTTTTTCAATCAGTAAAAGCACGAATGCATGCCATAGGAAAAGAATGAACTACATGAACATACCTTGGAGGGTTCAGTGGCAAGTAAATTTTATCACAGAGCACAATGGTAGTAGCAAATAGAATAACAAATCAACTTTCTTGCTGCTGCATTAGTTAATAAAATACCCATCTTTTTCCAATTTTTCCCTTTGTAAGTCTCAACAGCCTTCCGAAGTATATCATCCTACATTTTGGTATACATGCAGCTCATCAGATAACACCAGTAGATAGACACACAATGATCTAGCGGATATTATAAAACATGTGGTACTTGCCTCATAAACAAACAATAAGACAATAAGAACATATTGTTTTTTGACATTTGCTACTATACATCAAAAGCAGTCATGAATATTGCTACTTCCCACAAGGTATTTTGCACATCAAAATCAATACAACTTGGATTCAAGAAGTACAATCATCCCTACCGATTTACAATTATGTAAGCCATCCCATGCAAACGTCGTTAGTAAACAACCATCTTTCCCCACTGACATTTCTGCCCAAAGCCGAACCCACAGTGGCACATCCATCATCAATAAACATCTCGAGCAAGAGAGAGAGAGAGAGAGATTAATGGGGGATATTACCTCAGTATACCAGTGATCCAATACCCTCAGTAGCCATCCCAATCATCTCACCATACATGAGCATAAACCAGCATACATCGGTGCAACAAATCAAGCATCAATTGAATGAAAGCAAGTCAAAAACATAGAAACCTAAATATCAGTGGAAGAGGAGGGAGTAAGGGTTAAGGGGATGCGTGAACCAAGAAAGCCATGGGTCGACGGCCGTAGGCCGGGCCGGCCGGGCCAAGGGCATAGCTGGGCCAAACCCCTAGCGGCGGGGAAACTGAGCTAGATCGACAAGGAGGAGCAAGAGGAGAGCACCAGCACATCGCTGGCGCTGCCATCCTCAACCCAAAAATCAGCAAAGCCCAACAAGGTGAACAATCAACCTTGCACCCCCTGTTATTTTTGCCCACAACAAACAACCCCCATATGAACCCAACATGAATCCAGAGAGCACAACCCATTGATATATCATCACCCATATCATCTATAACCATGGGCCATCAGTATTTCCATCACAGAGCAAGGGGGATGATCTGGTTAGAGAGGAAGGGGGGAAGGATACCTCAGTGCAATTGTGGCAACATAGGCAGTAGCCCATCTCCAGTAGCCACCTCCATCTCTAGTCAATCACCATGGCATGCATGCATGAAAATCAACTAACATCAGGATTTGATCCAACCATAATTCTGAAAATCAATTTAATGAAGAATAAAAAGGGAGGTTAGAGAGGGGTAGAGGCGGCTAGCCGTGGCCGTGAGCCAAGAGCCTGAGCCTATGGCCTAATCGGGCGCCATGGGGGCCGAACCAGGGAAGGAGGGGGTAGGAGGAGTAGGCAAGTTGGAGGGAGAGCCGAGGTGGCGCTGGCCTCTCGGCCGCGCCGGGGAGACTAGAGCGGGAGGTGGGCGTAGGAGGAGGCGACGGTGACGAACTGGAATGTGAGGACCCCGGTTTATTTAGCTTGTAATGCTTAGTTATCCATTGACCCTAGCATCACAAACAAAATAACCCATGTATTCGAGATATGTATACTTCCCAGAAATGCAGTATACACACCCCTTTACAAAATCGTGCATCAATATCATACAAGACATAGAACCAAAGCACGAACTAGAATAAAGCAACGACATACATAATATAGAGAGAGTTATTACAAAAGGGGCCGACCGGCCAAATAACAACTAAGCAAGATAAACACAGCGGAAGCAAAAGCCATAAGATGGCGATAAACAAAAGAGAGCCACAAGTTTTGCCTTTAGCCCACAAGGCAACCGACCGGGCCGCCTAGCTAGTCTTCCCAACCGCAGCACATTTCACAAAAGTAAAGCCCTTTGGGCTCTACCTCCTCTGCAACAAAGTTATTAAGCAAAGCAAATGAGTACAAAAATGTACTCGCAAGACTGACGTGTAGTATAACAGAACTATAGTTAGCTACATGCAAGCTTTATTTAAGTGGAAGGCTTTAGGCTCATTTTAGCATAAAGCAAGTTTTCATTTGCAATATTTAAATAGATTCAAAGCAGTTTTGCAATTCATTTTTAATTTGCAAGTAACAACGAGACAAGTAACATAATAACAATAGATAGATGACAACAACAATCCTAGAAGTGACTAACCCAATAGCCACCACAACAATAGCATGAATTATCCATTCATACCACCCATGTCAAGTTTTAATTAAAGGTTATAGTCTAACTCTCGAAAGACTTCCCTAAGCGTGTCCATAACCTAGGACGAGGCTATTCGAATAGTTTTAATCCTGCAGGGGTGTACCAATGTACCCACACGTCAGACCATCTTTTCGCCAAGCTATTAGCACACTTCCTTTGGTGTGCCGGCACAGCTAAGTCCAACGAGACCTTTCCAATATTGAGTGTCAACAACGAGTCGCCCATATGGGGATACAACCTCCCATACGTTGATCTTGAGTCATCAAAGATGCTCACCCCTTTATCTGGTGGTGCTCCTTGCGATGGTTAAACCCACTCTTGCTGCCTAATAGCCCACCATGCAACTCGAAGCTAACACCCGCCAAAGTACTTAGCCAAGAGAGGTCCCATATCCCTCTTGTGTGGTTAGCACGCAAAAATGCTTGGTTTATTGTAACAAGATGTTCGGTCCTTGTTGACTTAGGCACTATTCCACAAACCAACAATCACGCCATCATCCATTGTGCCCAAGTCCAAATAGTTTTCATTTTTAGTTTTGTTTTGACTTTACAAATTAACAAAGCACAAGAGATGGACGTAATGGAATAATATTTTTTGTGTGACCAAGGTCATCGACATAATGTCAACAACCGCCCATTTCTACCGTTTATCTAAGCATTTCTAAGCATACCAACACGTGATCTACTAAGTGATGAGAGCTCATCCAACGAACTCTACATCACAACAAGGTAGTCCTAGGCTTAGTAGTAGAGAATGAACATTTACCTATAGAGTATGCAGCTATAGGATCACTAAGCGATATCATTTAACAACAAAATAGCAATGCATACATACAAGTTAAACAAAGTATTAGACTTTAAAGTAATGGGACACAATGGGATATGATCAAACTGCTTGCCTTTCTGGGTATGCTCAGTTTGCTGCAGAGTATCGCTCACAGGATCAACACACTCGTCGACACCTAATCGAAAAGGCGAAAAGAAACGATAAGAACGACGAAAACCAAAAAGACACCACAGCAAACTTGCTCCAATTGCTCTCAAAATTTTTACAGCAGCAAGAGGATGATTTTTAGAGAATTTAGCAACAAGAACCAATTGATTTGGATTCTCAATGCAAAAGATATGGCCAAAACAAATCTGCTCAGCCTGGAAAATGCCGAAAAATTCAAATCGGTTACTATTTATCCGAATTAAATTCTCTAGCACAACTTTCCAAAGAGGTGTTGCACCTGGGATTTTTATGGTAATACCAGCACCTCATGAGAGGAATAACACAATTGAGTTCACCTCATTTGGAGCTATGATGCATGTTTTATGATTTTTCAAAGACATGCAAATGAGCACAAATAAAATGCACCCACAAATCTTTTGAAAATAGTGACATGACTAAATCCTATTCTAAGATTTAGTGCATTAACAGAGGAAGCCAACAAAGTTGGATTCACTCTAAAATGATCTATAGAGAATTACTTATGCATTTTACAAGTTAAATGAATTTTTAATGTAACATTTAAAGTCTATTTCTAAACTAAGTTGCAAATCCATTTTCTGGAGCCGAACTGAACTCACAACCATTTTTTGATTAGAGCCCAGATCAAACCAGAGCTAACAAAATTGGAATCACCTCATTTGGATTTAAAATGAAATAGATATGCATTTTTGAAGTTCATTACCTATTTCGGTTCACAAATAAGTCCAGCAGAATTTCTAAACTCAAAACAGCGGGGAGGACATGAGCCGTTGATTCTCAATCGGACGGCCCAAGACCTCCGGTGCGAAACTGCAGCGCTGCAGGTGTTGATGCGGCGTGGGCCGTGGATCACGGATCCAACGGCTCACGACTTCTTGATCATCATCGCGCTTCGCGCCGCTGTGAGCTTCGGAGAACGTGGGCCGTGGATCCGGATCCAACGGCTCACGACCGCGACATTCTTGGCGCTCACGCTGCGCGCGCGGTTGGACCTCGCGCGAAGCGGGCGGAGGTCGTGGCCGCGATCACGAGATGGGCGGCCGCGACCACGCACCCGCCGCTTACAGGACACATTAAAGACTACAATGATTGAAGATTATTAGCCATAATGGGGGAGATCTTTGTCCTAACGACAACGGCACAGTGCCGCTGCCGTCCGACAAAATCCCGAGGGCATGGACCTGGTCACCGCCGGCGAGATAGGACACGGCGGCGTACACCGAGGGTACCGACGAGTCCGCAATAGCCGTGCACACCAGAGGGTGGCACTCACACCGGCGGCGACGGCCCAGAACGGCGGCGAGCCGGAGAGGGGCGGCGCGGTGACCAAAATGGCCGAAATCACAATATGAAATAAAGCTCCGCAACATTCCATACAGCGGGTGCCCAGCATCTAGAGGACTACCAGGAGGTTACCTGGAGGTCTTGGAGGTGTTGAGGAGGTCGGAGGAGAGGAGGACCGGCGATGGTGAAGAAAGGGGTGCTCCACGGCCAAAAGCTCTAAGCTCCAAATTAGGCCACCTCTGAAAATGTCCCAACCAAATAAGTTAGGGTTTTTGTCACAGAGGGGAGTGGCTCAAATTGAAGTAAGAAAATGGAGAGGAAAGCCCCAGGGACCACCGAGGAGCTCCAAGCTCAACAATGGTGGTTGGGGGAGGTCTGTGGAGAAGGGAGCTCAGCCAAGCACAGTGGGTGCAAAGTCGGAGCTCAAGGGTGTGTAAAGGAAGCCAAGGGGGGAAACCAAGGGAGCTCTTATAGC
This sequence comes from Phyllostachys edulis, assembly GCA_036346405.1. Lineage (NCBI taxonomy): Eukaryota > Viridiplantae > Streptophyta > Magnoliopsida > Poales > Poaceae > Phyllostachys > Phyllostachys edulis. Next base: position 57,058,017 of record CM070566.1, read on the forward strand.
CCAGGGGAGTAGAGGTCATGAGCTAGGGCTAAGCTCCATGGTGAGCTTAGCCCATGGCTCGGTCCATGGCTCCACCAGGACGTGGAGGTGACGCGGGGGGGGGGGGTAGGCTGAGCATGGCCTAGGGGGCGGAAAGGCTGACACACATTAAATGTCTTGTGACAAAAGAGCATGTGGGAAGTGGCAGTCATTGACCTCCTCCGCCATGGCGCCTGCGCTACCGAGCTAGGAGAAGAACAGGACCTCATATCCACCGTTGGATAAGAACATGTGGAGGTCGTGACCCTCAGATCCGCAACGGTGCGATCTGGAAAGGCACGGGAGGTCTTGACCACCGGATCTGCATCGCCGCATGGGCGCAAAGAGCGGGAGGTCGCGGTAGTGAGATCTCCATCGCCTGCAGTTGCTTGAAAAGGAAAAGGGAGGTTGCGTGCGATAAGGGGATAGGAGGTCGCGCCGTTGGATCTGAATCAAAGCGCGGAACCGATGGGGAGGACTTAATTTGCTTGGCGACTCGATAAGCGAGGGAGGTCATGGCCTTTAGATTTTCATCCAAGGACACACAATGATGAGGAGGTTGTGGCTATTGGATTTACATCCAAGGCGCCTGACATTGAGGGGTGTCGTGGTTGTTGCGCACAACACAAAGGGAGGTCGTGGCGGTTGGATGTTGATCCAACGGCACACCACGATGAGGGGAGGTCATGGGCGTTGCGCATGACACAAGGGAGGTCGTGGCTATTGGATTTTGATCCAACGGCAACGAGCGGAGGTAGGAGGTCGTGGCTGTTGGATGTCAATCCAACGGCGCACCACAATGGTGGGAGGTCTGGCTGGTGCGCACAATGCTAAGGGAGGTCGTGGCCAGTGGATCTTGACCCAATGGTGACGAGAGGATAGGGGAGGTCGTGGCTATTGGATCTCGATCCAATGGCGCATTTAACCGAGGCACGGAGGTGCGGGCGTTAGGCGGAACCTTTGAAAGGGAGGGGGAGGTCCTGGCTGTGAGATTTCCATCTGACGGTGATGAGAGGAAAGGGGATGTCGTGGGCGTTGGATGCTGATCCAAAGGACACGACCTCGCGCGGGTGGGAGGTCTGGTGCGCTTGATAAAGAGGGGAGGTCGTGGCGGTTGGATGTGATCCAATGGCACACAACCTCGATGAGGTGGGAGGTCTGGTGCGCATGACACCAAAGGGAGGTCGTGGCCGTTGATTTTAATCAACGATTACAACGACGCGCAGGGAGATCAGTGCGATTGATAAACAGGGGAGGTCATGGCCGTGGATTTTGATCCAACGACGCAAGACCTCGCGAGGGAGGAGGACTGGGCTGAGCTGGTGGTGGCGGAGGTCGTGGCTGTAGGATTTTGATCCAACGACTCGACTCACGCTGAGAGGACCACGCGTGTGGTGAGGGCACGCAGTTGGGTGAGGCAGAGGTCGTGGCCATTGATCTTGATCCAACGGGCATGACCTCGCCCGGGAGGAGGAGCACGGGCTGAGCCGGAAGTGGGTTGGGTTCGACTTGCTTTGGAAAGCGGCTCGGACCCAAGGAATAGTGCCAGTTTTGAATTTAAATTGAAGGCTGAGGTTGGAGAAATTTTTAGAGGTAGCAAACTAACTCCAAAAATTCCGAAATTTTAACTAGAGCTCCCTCACTCCAGGATTAACCTTTCATAAAATTTTCAGAGGTTTTTGTGTACTGCATTTTTCTTCAGAAATTCATCAAGGTTGTTCTAGGGTTTGATTTACCTCCAATAATTATCAAACAAGTTTTAAAACTTATGAAATTTTTCAGAGGGGTCCCACATCATCTCTAGAACCTAGAAAAAATATTTCCAAAGGTTGGCACAAGATTTGTGACAAGTGAAATAAGGGTTTGACTTTAGTCAACAAGAGCTTTGTGTTTTTGGATTCCCCAACTCTTGGACAAGGATTATAGATGAGTTCAAGAGTTTCAAGATGTGAGAAATTTTTTTAATTTTTACACATTTTCTTACATTTGAAACACACACCTGTTTATACATTTTGGATGTTATATGGAAGGGGAGCAGCCGGGTCGGACCGGAGGCGCACGAGTGAGCAGGAGCCGCGGGCCGGTGGTGATGGCGTAGGGAGCTGGAGCGGGGAGCGAACCGAAGGCGCCGGGCTGGATAGGCTAGAGGCGGCGGCGAAATGGAGAGGTGGAGGTGGCAAGATGAGAGCTCCAGGAGGAAAGAGTGAGGAAGAGGGGATTAGAAGAGGCGGCGGCGGTAGGGTTAGAACTTAGAGGTGAAAAAAAGGCAGGGACGGGAAAAAATGGGTGCGACGGAAAAGCGGGATGGGAAAAAATGGGCGCGACGAAAAAAAATAGTTCCCGAATGTTTCCGTTTCAATACACTCGGGATTATTTTTTTCCCTAGTGTTACGAAAACACTCAGGAAAGTTAATTCTACCGAGTGTTGGCTTCTTGTCCCAGTGTCCTATGAAACACTCGAGATCTGCCCGAGTGTTTTTGTCTAGACACTCGAAAAATATATAGACACTCGGGAATTTAATGGTTTCTGGTAGTGACAATCGAATGTTGTTGAGCAAAACCGATTTTGATGCAGGCTCTCCAATTTTAGTCCTTTATACACAAAGGAACTGTAGCTTCTCGTTTCGAAGGCCAGTTTGCTTTCGATTTCCGCCGTTGGATGCGGCACTTGTTTGACAGATTAAGTACGCACATGCCGCATGATATTCATGCGCCCGCTGAATTAATCGTAGTCCACATATCTAGCAGCGTGTGTACGGTTTTGTTCTAAAGGCTTTACGCAACTCCCAAAGCAAGCTTTATTCGTTCCACATCTTGATGGTGATAGATGATAAGCACAAACTCATGGAATTTTTTTTTTAAATAATATTTTTTTAAAAGATATTTACAAAAATATATCGTCTTTCCAAAAAATTACAAAAATGTGTTCCTGTCGCCATTTCAAATGGCGACAGGAACCTATCGCCATTTGAAATGACGACAGGAACCCTCTCCCCTCCAGTCGCCGGTCCCAGCCATCTGTCGCCATTTCAACTGGCGACAAGTTCCTGTCGCCGTTTCAAATAGCGATAGGTTCCTGTCGCCAGTTGAACTGGCGACAGGAAGCCCAACCCTATAAAAACCCGAAAATTCAGCGTAGAACTCATTCTTACTGAGAAAAAAGAGAAGAGGAGGAGAGTAGAGAGGGGGAGAGAAGCTAGCGAAGCGCTGCCCGTCCGATTGCCTACCTCTCAGGTAATTTTTTAAACCGAATGGATTACATAGTTTTAAGCTGCGATTCACGTAATGTAGTATAGTTTTACATAATACTTTTGATTGGGTAGTATAGTGTTAGATATGCGGTTAATCGTGAAAATATTCTTTTTACGATGCAAGTCGTCAAATATGTCCGACTCGACATCATCAATTTCAAAATTTACTATGGTCAAGGGACTATTCTCGGAGGTCCCGAGGGATTGATTTGCGTTATTTCAATCGGCGATCGTGCCCCTAGCAAGACGAGAGCGTACATGGGGCGCGTGTGATGCGTGGTTGTTCCATACATTCCAAGTGAACCGTGATGTGTACGATCTGAAATTGAGTTGTCTTTCCCCACGGAGAGCACAACCGACATATTGGGAGTTAGTGCGACTTTGGGGACCAAATTCATGGCGATCATATGTACGCATCGCGAGGAGGCGAGGTGGAAATTGGTCCTTCTCGTCCAAGCATATGCCAAACCCACTCCTGCACTCCGTGGTGAACAAGAAGGAGGTCTTTGAGGCGAAGAGGAAGTCGGGGATCGCAGCCTGACCTGTGTGGCGCACACAATTCTTTGAAGCTCCGGAGTTCTTGATCTTTGTCGATGAAGATCACGTGGGAGTAGCTCCTCGGCCGAGCAAGCTCTTGGTCTTCGACGAGGGTGAGGAGGTTGAAGCCGTAGTGCAAAGGATGGATCTCAAGACCGAGACTACATGGCTTTGTCTCGAAGATGAAGGTTCCGACGACGAGGTTGAAGTTGACCAGCAGGCGGTTCCATCCGAATGGAACACATACCAGTTCGACAACCTCGTCGTCAACGAAGGCTCCCGTGTGCCGTGGGAGTATGACCAGAGTGAGGTTAGGCTAGGAGCTATGTACAAATGCAAGGAGGCCGTGCAGGACGCGGTCAAATTCTGGGCGTTGTTGGTGCGGCGCACATTTAGAGTCGTCAAGTCTACCCCAAGATTCTACGACGTGAAGTGCGGCATAGAGGGATGCCCTTGGCGAGTGCACGCATTTCAGCCAAAGTGGGACACCTACTGGAAGTGCTCTATAGTGATCCCTCACACATGCGTCGTTTCTGAGTCAGTGCAGTCCCACCGGAACCTGTCATCAAGCTTCATCGCTAACCTTATGTATAGTGAGATCGTGGATAATCTAGATTTTGAGCCACGATCCATCATTCGGCGATTGAGGCAAGATTCAATACACAATCAGCTATGCTAAGCCTTGGAGGGCAAAAGCGAAGGCATTGGAATCAAGGTGGGGCACGTTTGAGGATTCTTATCACAAACTCGCTGCGCAACTCGAGTCATACAAGGTAAATCCGGCACCCATATCGACATTGAAGGCGCCACGCACGAAGTGGACCAATAAGAGGGTATTGCGGCGAGCATTCTTCGTGTTTGGTCCATGTATCAATGCATTAAAACTTCGCCGTCAATCTTGTGCGTGGATGGCACATTCTTGTTGGGAGGTACAAGGGCGGATCTTGACCGCAATAGCGACGGATGGGAACAATCAAGTTCTTCGTGGCATTCGCTTTGTTGAAAGCGAGAATCTGACGGTGGTTGTGGTTCTGAAGAACGTGAGGATTTACGTGGTGCGGGACCGCCCCAACGTGTGTCTCATACATGATCGGCATGCGAACTGCTGCGTGCAATAACCCAATTGCAACAAGGAAGGCGTGCCACTTCCATGGCGGATCTGCGAGCGGTGGTGCATGAGGCACGGGTGCAAACTTCTACAAGCGGTTCATAACAAAGACTTGATGAACATGTTCAAGCGGTACAGGCAACGAGAACCCGGCAGCGGAAGTTGAAACACTCTGAAAGATTCTAGATGAGCGGACCAAGACACACTGAAGGAGGCGGCGACAAGGGTCGCTCAAGCGTGACGAGCCCCGAAGCATTGCCAGAGATACCAACAGATGCTCCCAGATTGAGAAGGAGGACGGGGGCGCAGGTGAGATGTTTCTCGGACTGGATTGAGCACGAGCCTAAGGAGAAGTGGTCGCTGCTCCATGACATGGGTGGCGCTCGATATGGTGTCATGACAACTAATCTAGCCGAGGTGTACAACCTGGGTCATCGCGGCGCAAGGTGCCTCCCTTTGGTGGGTATTGTGGAGGCAATACTCCGCGGTACGACGAAGTACTTTGTTGATAGAAGCAGCAACGCATCGCTCGCCATGACAAATGACAGAATACTCTACTCCGCCATGATCACCAAGTACATGGAGGAAAAGAGCAAGAAGGGTGAGATGCAGGGCATTCAAGATGGGTACAAGGAGCTTCGCCGAGATAATGTGCAGGATAAAGGGCGTCCGCGACGAACCGCGAGAGGATCACTCACGAGTGCACGCCGCGTCGCGATACTTGCACATGCACTTGCAACAAACCCTTCTTCTGCATAGACCTTGCTCCCATATCATAGCCGCATGTTCGACGGTGGCGCAAACATCGATCGAAGACTCTCTGTCTATTTCACCAAGGAAGCGGTGATGCAAACTGGACCGCGGAGATATATGGTTCTGTTGTGGTTGGCCATTTCACCGCCATCCGACACAGGGAGCAACTAACTGGCTGCGGACATTGATAGGTGAAGGAAAGGTTGGTCGACGGCAGTCTGGCGCGATCGGGAACGACATGGACGGCGTAAACCGGACGTCGTCTGAAGAAGTGCTCCATTTGCGAGGAGTCAGGCACGACTTCAAAAATGTCCCACGAAATCCTCAAGACGAAGGAAACATCGTCACTCCGGACGTCGCGGCGAGGACCTCATCCGGTCACCCAACTCGAGGCGATCCACGGGGGGCGTTGAGGTGTGACCAATGTTGTTACCAATGTTCGAATTATGTTATTGCACGGACGGTAGTAACATGTTATTGCCAATGTTCGAATTATCATTTTAATTAAGTGTTATGATGTTTCTTTGGATGTTATGTAATATCCGTGTTATTAAGTGTTATGATGTTTTCTTTGAATGTTATGTAATATCACTTAGCTTCCTACTTACGAATCATTAGTATGTCAATCTTTCTCGTAAAATTCTCTACAAATTCATCACACTAGAACAATATCTGACGATCAAAAAATGTTATTATGAGTCTAACAGATTTTGTACCGTCAAAAACGTATGAAAATCGAAGCGGCAACGACGAGAGAATAGGCAAATTCGCTTCGCCGCCAGTTCAATGGCGGCAGAACCTATCGCCATTTGAAACGGCGACAGGAACCTGTCGCCAGTTGAAATGGCGACAGTGGCTGGGACGCGATGAAGGGAAGCGTTCTGCCGCCATTTCAAATGGCGACTCAAATGGCGATAGGTTCTCGCCGCCATTTGAAATGGCGACGAGAACACATTTTTGTAATTTTTTGGAAAGACGATATATTTTTGTAAATATCTTTCAAAAAATATTATTTTTTAAAAAAATTCCAAACTCATGCTTATTCTTATTTGCATCATTTGCTAGACTAATTAGGTGTTGAAGACTGGCACATGAAAAACCTTTGCTAGGCCCCGTGCTTAATTACAGTTGAGGAACTGCAGAGGAACGGTGTGAAAAATGTTTTGCAAGGCGATAAACAACGATGTACAATATACTGCAGCAGCAACAGATCAATATGTACAGCACAGCGATTTCACTGTAACCAAGAATTACTGTAGCAAACGGTCAACGCTTGATGTGGACATTTGATTTCGATCGAACAGTGGAGATCGCTTCTAATACAATGACACTATAAATCCACTTATTCAATGCAGTGGATCACAATCCTCCTCCAACATGCATGTGTTGGAGAAATGCAGTGGAGATGGGCATGCTAATGTTGTGGCACAACTCATGGCAAACTATACTTAACGACATAGCTTCATTACAAGGATAAGGGTCCACGCCTAAATTGCCAATGAGTAGCAAAGCCAACATCAATGAAGTTCTAAAATATTATCAACATACAAACATCTCCCCTTCCTTCGCCCCTAGAGCCCTAGAAGGCAAAAAAAACCCTTGATGGGAAAAATGCACAAAAAAAACAATAAAAGAAGAAGCATAAGTATCTTATAGTAATATTACTAGTGAAGCTAGAACTAAAGCAATTTCTGCCTTCCTTGATCTCTCTATTCTATCATACGTATGTATAAGCCCTTTATAATTGTACATTTCATTGCATCTTCCAGATGTCCTCAAGGCTCCATAGATTCTCAGAAACGCCTTCAGAGAAGCCTTGCACCCATCCATTGAGCTGTTGGTCTTGGAATTGATCGTTGGGCTGTATTGGCATGGACCAAAACTCATGATCTGCCTCTTGCATCCAATCTCCACGGCTCATCTTCTCACCACCGCCATGCACATGCAGGCTCTTCTCCTCGTGTGACTCCGATGTGAACGAATCCGAAGACGAGCTGGTAACCATGCTGGGAGAGTTGCCCAAGCAGGTGGTGGTAGCCATGGTTAGCCCAGATACACATGGCGCGTCGCCGGTGCCGTAGCCATCGCCGGCGCCTGCGCCGGCGCTCGCTTGGACGCGCTCTGCAAGGCGAGGCATCCACAGGTACTTCATGGCGTCCTTGAACCTCTTGCTGTTCACGTCGCAGTTGAGCTGCTTCGCGTGCTTTTGCACCCTGGTCCTCCAGTAGTTCTTGATCTCGTTGTCGGTCCTGCCCGGCAAGCGCTGCGCTATCTTCGACCACCTATTGTTAACAGAGGAGAATTCCAATTTGAATCAAAACTAGTTCTGTATATACAGGTGTAAAGTGGAAATTAATACGGAGTAGTAACAAAAACAGAAGGAAAAGAAGAAGGGAGGAGAGGAAAGGAAGGAAGAAACGTGCAGATTCCACCAAACTGGTACAGTTTTCGGTGTCATTAGTCGTGCGAGTTGGGGAAAAAAATTAATGGAGAGAGTCTCGTGCGATGCTCTATCTCTATCAGTCGTTGATTCTATTTTAGCCATGCAAGTCGAGAAAAAAATTTAATGGAGAGCCTCGCACGAGGTTCTATCCCTATTCGTGGTTGATTCTGTTGATGGAAGAAAGCTAACGGAAGGGATGGTGGCAAATTTCCTTTGTGCGAGTTGTGCCTTGCTTGTGAACTTTTTTTATTATTTAATTCTTTTTTAAAATTATTTTAAAGATAGTTTCTTTCTAATTTAATTTTTAATTTTGACCTCTTTGGTTACGCCACAACGCGTGACGTAACAAAAACACTTTGTCACACCCAGACCTCGGCATGGCAAACGAGTGATGTTATACCACTTCTTTTGGCGTGATAGGACTTAGTCCAAAATCGGACGCATCCAAAGGGATCGGTGACGCGACAACACAGTTTAGGCACGTCATGGTCGATAGCGTGACAACACAGTTTGATCACGCCATGGATCATAGTGTGATCAAAGAGATTAGAATTGGAAATAAAGTTAGGAAGACACTGTGTTTAAAATATATATTTTTTTAAAAAGGGCTCCTTGCTTGTGTGTGTGTGACGTCACATGTAGTGTGTGTACATGGCCCGGTGAGCTGGTAAGTGTTGAGCGGGCACGTCCGCGTCAGGGAGTTGTACTAGGAGCGTGACATGTACTACCGCTGCGACTAGGAGCGTGTGGTCCCGGCCCGCTGGAGCTGAAGAGATGGCCGCTTGCTGGATCAGCAGCTTTTGCAGGTGCGTCTACACGAGTAGTCCAGTCTAATCTTCCCCCCACCATACGTACATATGAGCGCGCGCACGTGTTGCCGCGCGATTTGCTCGTGCCAACTGCAAGCGCGAAGCGTGCGCCGTCGGCTTTAATTTGCGCCAGTCGGTCGCTGATTAGACCGTGATTAGTTATAGTAGCAGGAGTGAAGCGATTAGCAGTGTGTTTAAGGGAAGGTTTTGATTAAGGAAGTAATTAGGCCATTCATTAGTTACCTGTTGCCCCATCGGGAGTGGAGGTCGAGGATGAGGAGCTGCTCCTCGGCGCTGAAGTTGCCGCGCTTCACGTCCGGCCGGAGGTAGTTCAACCACCGCAGCCGGCAGCTCTTCCCCGTCCGCTTCAGCCCTGCGTATCATGCGCGCAATCCCTCAATTGTTAGCAAGTGACGTCGTTCATATCCTTTCATGTAGTAGGTTCGTTGGCTCTATTCAAAATTATTTAAGGCAGACCTTAAAAAATTATTTTAATTATATTTATTAATTTATTAAATATTAAAATGAATCGATTTCGAATAAAATTAGTTAAGTTCTAAAAATACTTTTAAACTATATATCAAATAATATTAAATTAAACTGATTTTGAGAAAAGCTACGAGTATTTGGCTCCATATCCGCACCTACTTTTACAGTATCGCTAAAACTAGCGTCCAGTCGAACCAGAAGAAAACTATACAGGTAGTAAGGCATACTCATGTGTATGTGATACAGTACAATTGCATCCATCGATCTCAGCACTTACACATGTCAAACTAAATTTTACAGATGGATTATGTGCCGGTGATTATTTTACTGTGCCTAGTCATATCGATCGGCCCACGGGAGCTCATCGTACCAAGAGATAATTAACTAAAGAATCGATTGTGTGTTGAGTTGGTTACTTACCGGCGGCTCGTGCGAGCGCGTTCCAGCGGCCCTCGCCGTGCTCGGCGATGTAGTTGACAAGCGTCAGGTCCTCGTCCACGGTCCACGGCCCCCGCCGGAGATCCGCCTCCGACTCCTGCTCCTGCGCCGGCGGCGTGGTCGGGCCGGGGCGACACGCCATGCTGCTGCTCCCCTGCAGCACCATCTCCATTGATCAACTAGTGGGGCCTTGACTCTCGATCGAGGAGGAAGGAAAGATGGAAGGAGGAAAAAGCGAGGGACAAGTGTAGAGCTGGGATTCGGAGAGAGACTGGAACTCCTTTTATAGGGTTTGCGTGTGGGTGAGCGTGAGCCGAGGGAGACGGGAGAACTTCATTCACGACAAGGCAAAAGGGAAAGAAAGGAGAAGAGAGCTGGCTGGGACTGGGAGTTGATCTGGCTGTCTCAGATAGAGAGGGTCTCACTTGGGTCACTCACGGAGGCACCAGGATCTTCTGTGGCACTTGTAAGTTGTAACACGGTATAACTTAATGTCTCTAGCTGTAGATCTAGTATACATGGTTCCTGATAAATCCAATGTTATTAAAACTTTATGTTTGTGGATCGATGGTTTTATAGATTGCTACATCAACAAACCACAATAGTTGTACACATCAGACGAATGTACAACTCTTTTATTACTCACATGGAAATGAAGTGAGCAATATAAATGCCAATCAGGTTCCCTAGATACAGTGGAAAAAAAAGGACCCTCTCTTGTGTGGCTTGCCCCAACCCCACCCACCGACCGCCGCTGCTTTGGCACTGGCGGCGGGCCCCCTCCCCCTCCCGAGCCTCCCCTCTCTCTCCCTCCCCCCTTTTCTTCCTATGTAAAGATTCTTGCTGTTGGCGCGCTTTCTGACGGAGTCGCGGAGCTGCGCTCCTCTTTGGCCGGAGCTCATGGGCTATCGGCACACCGCCCCTGGAGGCTAGATCTGCCCACTGGTTGCCATGCTACCCCCCCACCCCCCCCCCCCGCGAGGATGCTCGCCCGAGGTGACCACCACCGCCGATCTTGCCGCCTAGCCATGAGCTTAGGGTCACCGATCTTGAGAGTCCGTCGTAGGGAGCCGTCGTCTTTGCACGCGCCGGGTGGTCCTCGGTGCTCCACCCTTCGCCGATGCTGCCGCCGGTCAGCGTGGCCGCAGCGGCTGTGAGCTCGGTGGGCGTCGGCGTAGTGGGAAACCGTCGAGAGTGGAGCCGCGATTTGTCTTGGCATGCGCTGGGTGGATGTCCCTCCATCGAGCGATGACCACTTCTGCGTCGCGCTGTCCCGTGCTCGCCACCGCCCAGCTACTAGTGCACGCCCGTGCGAGTCCTCAGCACCTCTGTCGGCAAGTTCATCCAGAGATCATCCCGCCACAGCCAGAAAAGTCTCCTCAACCCCCCCCAGTGCCCCTGCCCCATGGCTCTCATTTTTGCGCTTGCTAGCTGCGTTGGAAGAGCCCGAGTAGAGGGTTGTTGCGGTTGAAAGAGCCTGTGTAGGGGGGCTGTTGCCGTTAAAGTGTTGTCTCAAGGCGCAAGAGGCGCAAGACGACTGTCCTGGAGGCCCCTTTCATAGCAGTTGGTCCAGTCCACCTTGAATGAGCTGCGTGGGCGGAGGGAGAGAGGTGTCAGAGTTGTCATCTTTCGGTTTTGCATCGTTCACTATTGTCGCCAAGAGGAAGAACTGCTTGCTTATCTAATTCATGTGAAGCTCCTCGCTGGTAGCCCTGTCAGCGTGTGGACCAACCTTTGCACCTGCTTCTATTCTTCTCTCTCAAGCCGGTGTTAGGGCGATCCTCTACACTGTTCGGTTTTAACCAGATTGAAGCTCGAGTGCGTTGAATGGAAAGTGTTGCCCTTACCTTAGCGATGATGTGTGTGTTCGACAGAGCTGGTCGATGTTAGGGTGTGGTTAGAGTTTGCTAGTTGGTGCCTCTAGCTCTGATGCTGTTGTTAGGGTGTCACAAGGCGTGCCCAGTTGCTGGTTCTCTTCCACTGTGGGTGTATCGTTTTGTTTTATCTTGTTTACTCCTGTTTTATAAATGCAAAGGGCAGCTCTCATACCTCTTCTTTAAAAAAAAGTTTCCTATATACACACGTTTCTTTGCGCAATTACAGCAACATGCATGCACGTTCCGTGACTTATGTACAAACCATTTTGGAACAAAATTCATAGCAACAACCTGTACAACCGAAAGATCAGGATGACATGCAGTTATCAACCTGCCCATGTGAGCCACCAAAGTACCACTTATTTAGCCAACTTTGCCCAGATAAAATTCAATGTAGAACTTCCTGTTTTTTTTCTCCCAACGATATAGAGGTCCTTGAGGCCATTGGATGCGCAATTCGACAATCCAGATCTTTCCAAATGCAAACACTGTTTGAGTAATTTAAGCAAAAGATATGTTCATTCTATGCGGAAAAAAGTTTGACTAGGAATTCCTCTGTGGAAAAAGGTTTGACTAAACGGACATAGAAGCCCCAAGAACCACTAGATAAGCTCCCCAACGGTATAGATTGACATAGAATTAGAGACAAATATATTGAATTGAAAAACCCCTTATCCAATGTTACATCCCCCCTAGCCCATTGATGTGGATATCCAGGTTTCATCATGTATTGAAACATCATGATCACTTAGTGATGGCAATGCCTTTGGCCATTACGAACACACCCATGTGAACAATGTGAGGGTGCGTCACTTCTACATTCCTTCTTGTGATTCCATGGAAAAAATCTATGGCTAGAAGCTATGTCTAAAGATTAAAGGGGTTTAGCCTCCATTTTTTGTGGAGGCAGAGTGATAAAAAGACTTTGCCTCAGTTGCCCAAATAGGCATGCTTGATGGACAACACCACGATGGGACAAAAGCTAGGCTTGAGAAGTGCCATATATGAAAGATTAGGATGGCACGCCACTAGCTGGCTTAATTGCTAATGACTGATTTTTCCTTGGTGACATGCTCATCAACAATGACAACCATGATACATGACTGTTTGCAGCAATGGAAATCCATGTACGGGACACTGGGCTTCGTTGCTTTCTTGCATTGCAACAAGTGGATCGAATCAGGGGCAGAGCTCAATAGGCTCACCCGGTGTGATAGGATACCGGGTCTGAGAAAGTTTTAGTGGGGATTAGCCCATATATACCATGCGTGCACCTTTTGACCCAAATGTTGTGTACCTGATTTAGTCCAACCTGCCAAATTGAAAAACACGCTTGTACGCGGTGACCTGAACCGTTTGATCAGAAAGATATACCATACTAGTGTATGTGAGATTTTATATCGGCTTAAATTTTAAACAGGTCATGGAAATAACTAAGGCTTGCGCGCATCTCCCTCTGCTTTCTTTGATGTAACCAAAGCTTTTCCAAAGGAGGCATAGGTACAAGTAAATACCAAGAGTGATGTGATCCAATCCGTTGGATCTTTAATATTGTAGTCTACAATCTCGCAACTAACCGCTGCACCGTGCAGAAAGGAACTCAAGTTCTTACTCTAAACTCATGCAACTTGCAAAAAGCCTATCTGTTCTAGTGTTGAAATGAATGCATTTCTAACCCTTTGTGCGTGCCAATTCGGGAATATTTTTTAAAATAATCTATTTTTATTCAAAATACAGAAATAATACCGCTTAATTTTTATTTACAGAAATAATCTCGTGTCGCCAGACGGTTGGCGAGTCCATAAAAGTCGCCTAACATGATCACGACACATATTTAAATCGCCGAATGGAACAGCGACTACTGTGTAAGTCATGAAAACGGATGTGCGAAGTTTTGGACGTCGTGGCGTTGGTTGAGCGATTTAGTTAAAGTCGCCCAACCGATTAGGCGATTTTAGCTCCACACCTGAAATTTCGCCAATCGAATTGGAACAATTGTGTTAAAATATATATTACAATTTGTAGGTATTGTATTTAGCAAATCGTATTATATGATGTTATATTTTAAAAGATAACGATGTGGTGACAACGTTGGTTGGTCTGTTTGTTATTTTCGTAGAATATGAAGGGTACGAAATTTGTCAGACTCGCAATAACATTTTTTGATCGTCGTATATTGTTGTAGTGTGCTAAATTTCTGTAGAATTTTGTGAGGACGATTGAGATAGTAATGAGTGGTAAGTAGAAAGGTAAGTAATATTATGATACATGAGGGAGTCTCTCCTCGATGAAGTTATGAAGATGCAAAGAACGCTCGTTCCTTCTCGCATACTTGCAATATATGCTTGCTTTGATGGCTTAGCGGAGACACGGAACGAGAAGTACATTAAAGTCCGCGGACAGAAGCACATTACACGTTACAATTAGTTCCACAACATACTTGTTCCACAATTGCTTACAAGAACCAAAGTACTGACTGAAGTACATGTTACAACATAGTAGCAGTTGTAATACAAGTTCCTACGTGTCGACATCGCCTTGCAAGTTCTCGACAAGTGTGCCCTTCTGGCGGCGGCCGCAACGCGTCTACCGCCGATGCGACTTCCCTTCGTCCATATCGTTATTGAATGCGACGACTCTGGCGACAACCCTTCCCCTTTCAGCGGTCTAGATCCGAATCCAAGTCCTATTTGCGTTATCCAGCGTGGCGAAGTTACCCACAACCCAAGCCTCTTAGCTCGCCGCACCACACCGCCGCACCCTTTCCTTCATGAAGTACTCCGTCGAAGTTTGATGGGTCTATGTGGATGGTCCCACACGCGACGAGGACATGAGAGCATGGCTTGTAAAGGAGCTTTAGCTTATTGCATGTGCAGCTAGGTTCATTCACATGGTCTCCAAGGCATACCTCATGGGTAACAAGAGACCGAGCGTCCCGAATCCGGCTCTATCTCGGAGGATCACGTCGAATCGATGCTCCGTATTGCCCATTACGAAGACCGTGTGCGACTGAGCCTTCTCGGTCTTGGCCTGCATGTATCTTTGTAATCTTGACGAAGAGGGTGTACGTGGGTTGGCCGCATGAAGTGCCGCATTTGCATGTCTTTCCTGAAATATCCGATTGTACTATGCGTAACGCCGACGATGGCAACAAGAGGCCGAGAACGGAGGCCCCTAATAACCCAGTTGTACACCTCTGCAAGGTTAGTGGTCATTATGCCATACCTTGCACCATTCGTGTCGGCAAGAAGGACCACTTCTCCAATGGCTCGGCCTCAATCCAATGAGAGAAACACCGATGTCCCTCGAGGTCCTCCGCGTCAAAAGGGAGGGTCGAGCTCGCAGATGGTGTGGCGCTCGGTCATGCCACCCCGGGAATGAGGGGACGCTTGTTCCTCTCGACGACATGCTTCTGGTGTGCTCGCCCAACCTCTCCCCTAGCGCATCAAATTTACGCTTTGGTTACGCATAGCAAGCCTTTTGAACAGCTTCATCAGCGGTTGTTTGCTGAATCGCTTGAAGAAGTTGGCCCCTAGATGGCGAATGCACCATCATTCCTCGTGTCCGCCAGGAACGGCTCATCGTGGTCTTGCTGAAGTTTTCGGATGGCCTTCATCATCCGGAGTGGCGATCATGGATTATGCGAGACATCGACGCCGCCTAACTTCTCCCACCTTCGGATGTTGAAGGAACCACAACCACCGTCGTAATTCTCACTTTCCACGTAAAGCAATGGCTAAGGGCGAATCGATTGTTGCCATCAACGTCAATTCTTTGTCGAGGATCATGCCCTTGTATTTCCCGATTAGAAATGTCCCGCCCCGCGATATCACGGGCAACATGTGTCCGAATGCATTGATGCAGGACGAATGCTAAGAAGGTCCTCTGTAATACCATAAAACCTAGTCTGCGGTCTTTTGGGTGGTTGGTCCTTCACGAATCGTACCAACATCGTAATACACTTTCAATCTTGTGAGCTCCGACATGATTGCAAATATTACAAACGTTGCAACCAGTGATTTCTCCACATACATTCCCCATATCGTCGTAAACAAACAAGTAGCTACCGTCGCCTACATTCGCCGAGAACAAGAACAAACAAGAGTATTACCTTCGTTCGTCTTTCTCTTTCACGTCTACAACTCCTCTCCTCCCGAACCGCCCTCCCGAGCTCTGCTCCTCCCTGCACTCTCTCCTATGCTCCTCTCCTCCCGAACCGCCCTCTCCCGAGCTCTGCTCCTCCCTATGTACCTCTCCCAAGCTCCTCTCCTCCTATTGTCTCCCTCTCTCGAGCTCGCTTCTCCCTCTCACCTTCTCCCTTTTTTTCTCCTCTGCCGAGACAAATGGTGGATCTGGGTTGCTTTCTATATGACCCTGTAATCGCTCAACCGTAGGACGACTTGGCAGGAAGTGATGGACCAAGGGTTTACTGACACGTGTCCAACTCGCCATACGGTTGGGCGACTTTGATTGAGCGCTATAAATTCGCTCGTCCGTATGACGACTTTCTCCAAGTCGCCGTACCATGAAGCGACTACGCTCGAACGTTTAAATAGCTATTCCATTGGGCGACTTCAATATGTGTCGTACTACGGTTGGGCGACTTTTCGGACTCGTCCAACCGTACGGCGACACGAGATTATTTCTGTAAATAAAAATTAAACGGTATTATTTCTGTATTTTCGAATAAAAAATAGATTATTTTTAAAAAAAAATCGCCAATTCGGGTCCTCCTCCTACAGGGTTTCAGAAAAAGACTAGTTGACGTTTTTTTACACAAACTATTTAGATGTGTATTCTAAGAGCTCAGGGACGGAGACAGTGGACTAGTGGTGAAATCCTCTATACAGCTCTTAGTTATCACATAGAATAGCAAAATATTTATATTTAGTATCTCTCGATATTTAGTTATCATCATATAGCTCACTGGATAAAAATTTTCTGACTCCTCCCTACAAACGCTGAAGGGCAATGCTGTCGACAAATACGACGAGTGAGACAAGTAGACAAACACGCCATGTGTGTCCATATTACAGCCTATCTGGACTTCTACGTACAGAGCAATACAATCCATGAAATTCATTTTTTCTATCTTATCCTGCTGGAATTTCTCCTCTCCAGAAGCTTTCAAGAACGGAAACTGCCAAGAATTATATGTAGACCCGGAAGAGAAATTATTGTTCATAGCCATCTAATCCAAAATCAATGCTCGGAATTAGATCGACGCGAGCGAAGAAGTAGAAGCATCCAGCCGGAAATTGGAAGCATCGATCAGAGTTCGTTTGGAATAAGTTTGTGTCCTTTCCCCTCGTGCGCCGGCAAAAACTGCAGCTCGCCTTGCAGGACTGCGCCATTGGCGTGCAGAATACGTGCTCTGTTTTTCTTTTGACATTTTAATGGAATGAAACCAGGGCGGAGCCAGCGCCGGCCTGGGTCGCAGCTTGTTTTGCCCCATGCTGCTTTAGTATATGTTAGCATTTTGCGTTTTTACCTACAGTTTTTCGCCGAGGCTGTTGGACCCGGATTCCGAAAATCCAAATTTTCTGTGAAAACACTGTACTATTCCCTGGATCAGTAGCTAACACTCACAGACACATCGCTGAATCAAAATATACATGGTGTAGATAAAACCATACCATTCATTAATTAACACTTGAGCTTTACATAAACCGTGACGAGTCAAGTTTTTCCAATAAAGGCGAACGAATGGCCAAACCGATACATTACAAAAGTAGCGAAGCGACAACGGAAGCAAAAGGGGTAGCACATTTCTCCACAGGCAAGCGACTAGAGAAACCCGTGTATACCTGATATTAACCAAGGACTTGGATAATATTAAATGCACGCAAGTACCAACGGAGTCAACTAGACTGGGGCGAGATCAGGACTAAACGAACTAATCTACTCTTCATCATCTTCTGAGCTTGCAGCTTCTGGATCCTCGTAGTACACGTAGTTTTCCGGATTTCCTGCTTCTGAGGATTTTGAGGGAAAGAGCGAGAATGAGCACAACTTCCGTGCTCGCGAGCCAACACACAATGCCATAATATACATACAAGGCTCAACAAGGATGGCTCAAGTTCTTTTGTTTGCTAAAGCAATGTTTTGAATTATCATAATTATAAATTCCTATCACTTAACATTTTAACAAATTGCATTTTATTAAAGAGAGTAATTGTGCAATATTTATTTTAGTAGAGGTTCCCTCCAGAGGAAACTCTACCCTATGCATTTTTTTGATTGAGCTGCCTCCAATTACCACCATCACGAGCTCGACGACTCGGTAAAATCCCACACAGGCTATGTAAGCTCTTCCACCATTTTCCATACCACCCACCAAGTTTAAAAATAGAACTAACTCAAGTTATGATTCCCATGTCCGCTTTTGACCAGAGACACTACTGCTTAAACAGCTTTTAATACTCTGCAGAGATTGTACACTTTACCTACAAAGGATAATCATCTTGATATGTACACACGCTTCCTTAGACATGTGAATCAAGGGAGATCACCCAAGGCCTTTACAATGCATCCAAGAAGATTAGTTACACTGCTAAGGTTTCATCCTCGCAGGTTACACCCATGCATCCGCTAACCCATACTTAGACCTCTCTTGCGCCATCTAACGATTTACGTCGTGCACCCCGACACACTTCGCCATTGGGGCTTACGGTGTCACAGACATCTACCGTGCAACTCGTCTTGAGGATACAAATTATTTAGCTAGGTTGTAATTTAGACTTGCGGTTGCACTTGTTTTATACGGAGGTCGTGACAAGATTAAGTCCTTAGGGTTATCTCGGGCGGTTCATTCCACATTTCCAACCATTCTAGCGCTCCCGAGCACCCACCACCTCACCATCCGCCGTATAGTATTAGCAATTAAGGTTTTTGAGGAGTAAAATCCACCAATTCCACCATCTCGGTCATTTCCGCAATGACCGCTCCAAACCATTTTTATGTTTAAAGGATGATGTTTGGGATATTTAATGTCCCTAAGATTTAAGCAAGACTAGCATGTCGCTAAGTACAACCTATAACTAGTATTACCATATATTTACTAAGGTGACAAGGAATAATGGATTCAATATCAATGGATGGCATAATTATTATTTAATCATCAAATGGGTATTTAACTACCTTAAGCTTTAACATACATTTGATTAAAGAATTAAAGCATGCAATTTTGATTATTTAAATGAATATAATTTGCATAATATGTAGGCTCAATATGATCAAAGTATTGACTCGACTTGGATATAGGTAAGAGGAGTTTGATAATCTTGTGCTTGATCTAAGTGGAGATCCTTCGCGTCTTCGAATCCTAATTGGACGATCGCACCAGAAAAAGGGCACAAACAAGCAAAGAGAGCAAATAAATAATGAAAAATAATAAATGAACTCTAAATTGAACAAGACCTATGCCATTAGCAAGATCTTGAATTAACAAATTTTTAGGAATTTAATTCATAATTTTTGGAGCTACGACGAGGGAGAACGAGACTTTTGAACGGTTTGGAATTAAAACAAGGAAATAAGGGGGAGAGAAAATGCTAGCCGTGGGGCCCACGGCACAACCTCTAGTGCAAGGGAGCAAGGCCCAACCCATGGCCGGGCCCATGTGGCAGTCACAAAGGGGGAGGGGGTTAAGCAAATGACAGTGGGGCTCAGAGCAAAACAAATCGCCCCCAATTTGTTTGCTTGGGTTACAGAGAAAACAAAAGAGGAAGCAGAGGGAGGCGCTCGAGCGATCACGGGTGATGGCGGTGCCGGCGTGGCGAGCGGCGGAGGCGGCCGGCGACGGGCAGAATGGGGCCTGGTGAGGGCAGGGAGGCCACGGGTGGCGGCGGTAGCGGCAGAAACACAAGACGGCGGCGGCAATGGCACAAAGGGCGGCAGTGGGCGCACGGGAATAGAGGCGCGGGCAAACTGGTGGCGGAGCGACGGAGATGGTGTCCGCACGGGTTGCGCGCCACCATGGGGGAGGTGCGGGGCCGAGTAGGGAGGGCGGAGGCAGCCCGAGGCAGTCTGGCGGCGGTGACCGGGACGGAGGAGGAAGGAGCGGCAGGGATGGCTTGTCTCGGCGGCGGGGAAGACGAATGGTGGTGGGGGATGACTTGTGGGCCTCCGAAGACGCGCTGTGACGGGGTCGCCGAGGGTGGCGGCTCACCGGAGCAGATGAACGGCAAGGAGGCAGCGCGGCCGACATTGGGGGCGCGGCTTCGGCTCAGTGGAGAAGCATGGTGAAAGAGGCAAGGGCACAGGTGGGGGGGGGAAGGCAAGAGGAGGCTCCAGGGTTCTTATAAAGGAGGGCGGCAATCTTCTTGTGAACAGACACACTCGAGGCAGAAGGGCACAAAGGGCGCCAAGGGACGGGCGACGGGGTGGTGTGCACGCAGGCGACGTGCGAGTGGCAGCGGCGCGGCAGCAGGGGGAGGTGGCGTGCAAGGTGCTGGTGGCAGTGGCTGCACGCAAGAGAGAGAGAGGGGGGCGCAGAGGGAGAGAGCAGAGGGAGGCCCTGCTCAGGCTGCTAGCTGGAGGATGGAGCCAGGAGGAAGAAAACAGGGGAAAGAAGACAAAGCACCAGCGGGCTGCAGGCCAAGCGGGCCAGGAAAGGGAAGCAAGCCAGTTGGGCTGGAGCCAAGAAATGAGGGTGAGAAAACGGGTCAGCTCGAGAAAAGATATGGGCTGAGCCCAAAAGAAAAAAAAAGGCCCAACTCGAGATGGCCTGAGAAGTCAAAAGAGAGGGGACACTCCAACCCCGAATTTGAATTTCAAATGTTAAGAACATTACATTTGAAACACAAACCTGAGTTAAGAGGAGAAAGGAAATTTTTGAAAATACTTTGCTAATTTGAAAATACGGCGAAGAACGAAAACCGAAAAGTAAACACTATTAACCATCCGAAAAACATCACGTTACAAATCCTACCCACATTAAACGGAATCTCGACCCCGAGATTCAAGCTTCCCAGAGAACGTACCTCTTATAGCTTCTGGAGCTTCTTGGGTCTCTGCGGTGGTGACATAGTCCACACGTGCACGGCTTGGTGTTGAAGCATCTCTAGGTGCCTGCGAAGTCTGATGACTTTTGTTTGGAGTTGAAGTCTTGCATCGAGCGGGTGTGGCTCTCAAGTTGTACTTCTTCGGGGTGACTTGGCATTGAGGGCACCTTTTGGCAAAGTGTCCTTTTTCTTGGGACGCAGGGTTGCGACTGGAGCGGGAGTTGGAATTGGAATTGGACAGCTGTAGTGTTGGCTCCAACTTGGTAAACTGATGCCAACTGCTGGTTCACAACTATGTACGGGAGTGCCAACTAAAAAGCTATCAATTTATCTTCCAAATTCTTTGGATCCAAGTCTCACTATTATTGAATCCACCATTCCAAAGAAAGCATAAGGTCACCCAACTAAAAGAGCGTCCAATCATTTAATAAATCTCACATTCTATTGATATCATATCATAATTCCCAAATCTTTCTTAGGCATAAGTTTAAATAATCCAATAGATTCACCACTTTGATTGCATGACTTATTCAATTCATAAATCCACCAAATCTGGTAGCAATAATCGCATCTTTCAATCCGATAAACTCCAAGATCATGCTAAATTCGATTCTATCCCCTTTTTGGAACGAGATTCAACAAAGATTATAACCGCGCAATTGTTTCCTCCAAAATTCTTGACTAAATCCATGACATCATTCACTTAATTCCTCAAGTATATTTATCAATTGCAATCCTCAAAAATGTCTTTATACAAATTCAATATCTGCATTATGGAATCTTCCAAAAGATTGCTTGTAATCAATAAATCCAAAATTAAACCGCCGAATTATTTTATCACCATCTATCCAACAGTTAGTTAGTCCATCTCCAATATCAGTAAGATATTTATCAATACAACAATTATTTGGACTAACTCCCATATCAGTAAGGTATCCTTCAATCGTATATTCCAATATCCCACAATCAAATGTTTGTATAATCTAATATCTCGCAATTATACCTTCTATAATCTGGTCAAGACATATATCTATAATCCAACCAAAATTTCTTTTAAATCCTAACTTGTCTATTCAATCATATCCAATTGAATCCAACGTTACCAACATAGCCAATTAATTTCACATTTCTTGATTCAATCTAATCCACCAAAACCAACATCATGAATTGGTAATCCTATAATCCAATCTTCGACAATCATGTAATTCTTTTATTAGAATCCAACCGTAATACATGTCTATAATCTAACATCCCACAATTATATTTCTATAATTCAATCAAGATTCAATTAACTCTTCCAAGATGAATCAATTATGAAAATCCAGTTTTCTTTGCATTCTGCTCTCTACCTTTAATGCTCACATATCTTGATTCTAAGTTTCCAATTATCATCATAATCAACATAAGATTCGATGAAGATCCAAATTCTCCTAATAATCGAATCGGTACTTCAGATTCTTATATCCTTCTATAATCAATCAAAATTTTCTTCTGCGATCATTTTCTTTTTTCATAATTGATATAATCCACCGGTCTGCCATCCTTTAAATCATTCATAATCTGTGTTCACAGGAACTTCTTACAACATTGGCAAATCTTAAGATTTTCAATTTCCAAAATCAGTCCTATCGATGATTTCTCAAAACTATCTAGCTTGGCATCCAACATAGTAGTTAAATCCAACAGGAGTAGCTTCCATGTGATTTACCCGTTTGAACAATCTTCGACAACTCTTCACATGTTTCATAGATGAGAGGAAGAAAGCACGATAGGCGAGAGGGAAAAGCACATTAGACGAGAGAGAACAAGGGAGGAAGACTTGGACTGCTGCTCTCTTTGGTTCCATCGGAGGGAACGACTTAGCTTAGAATTAGATGAGTTATATGAGGGTTTACTGGCCCTCTAGAGCACAATAGAAGAACTTCAAACTAACGAGGAGAAAGAATCAAATACAATACAAAGCCTAAAATGGCTGCATTATATTAAGGGAGTTAGGTATTACATGACTCCTGAAGCACAACATATAGGTCATGCTAAGCCACGACACAAGATACAAACACAACATCTACAAAAGAAGGAAACGAAAAGTGCTTGCAACAAAGGACTGCCTGGCAAGCACTGCTAGCTAACCTAGACTAATCCTGACTACTCCAACGGGGGTACAGGCTACCACAAACGGTGTAGTTGCCCGGGGAGAGGGAGCGAGGACGGCTTTGGCCGAAGCTCGGCGAGCGAGAATAGGAGCGGGAACGGCTGAGACTGCATCCACAGCTGGACTCTTCAAGGTTGATGACGGGTGGCGGACTGAGCGTTGCACGTACTTGTGCGCCGTCATCCTGGTGCGGTTCCTCTTGGTCGTAGTGGTCGATCTGGCGCCGGGTTGCGGGAGATAACAGCTGATCTTGGTGTTGGAGCTTGCATCACGGCGGCTACTGCAATGACGGTGTTCTTCTCCTGATGTTGAAGAGCTTCGGGTAGCGTTCTCCCTCCTGGAGAGATGGGAAGGAACGGAAAGGCGACCTGAACAAGAGATCCTCGTGCATCTAGCACAAGTGAGTCGAGGCGAAGCGCACTATGTTCTAAACGGCATTAGAACAGCGGCTCCTGGGATGCTCGGTCCGGAAGGTGTGAGCGATGAACTCAACTTCCATGCACTACTACAGAAAAGGCCTTTACAGACGGTTCAAAAACGCCATCACAAACGGTTCCGTGAGCCGTCTGAGTTTATGGGTCAGTAATGCTAATGGTCATCACAGACGGTTCTCGAACCGTCCGTAATACATACTATCACGCACGGTGCAGATGCAACCGCAGTGATAGTCGACTACCACGCAGCGATGCAGAGATAAAACCGCTCGTGATAGTCGACTACCACGCACGATGCGTAGATAAAACCGTCGTGATATTCGACTACCACGACGGTCCGTAGATAAAACCGTCGTGATATCGATTACCACGCGACGATGCGTAGATAAAACCGCTCGTGATATTTCGACTACCACAGACGGTTCGTAGATAAAACCGTGCGTGATAGATAGACTACCACGCAGCGATGCGTATATGAAACCGCTCGTGATAGTCCACTATCACGCAGCGATTTCATATACGTATCGTTCGTGGTAGTCGATCATCACGCACGGTTTCATCTGCATCGCTCGGGTAGTCGATTATCACTGCGGTTTGCTCTCTGATGCATGCCTCGTGGTAGTCTTTGCATTGCTTAATCTATTTACGCTTATTGGCTAGCCTCAGAAATGCTAGCCATGCCCTCTCAAACAAGCACATCCAATTCTCATTCATTTCGTAGCACATCAAAATTGCATTCATTTCAGAAACAAGCACACATCCAATTCACAAATCAATTAACTAAAATTAACCATTAATGTACATTAATTTACACACATGTACCATTATGTTCAATCTATCTCAATCAAGTTCAATCTGCTACACTGTGGAAACTCCCATTTGGATTTATGACCGTCTATTCAGAATGCCGCAAGGTGTGATCGAATTTTTATGAGCTCGCCTGCTCCAACGCAGTTTCAGCGATGTTTGCAACCTGTCGATATGAAGGTTAAATTCGGGCTTATATAAATTGGTAAGTATATATGAAATAATTGTTGAAAGATTGACAAACCTGAGGATCATTGGTGATCGCGGAACCGACGAGTAGTTGCATGTTGTGGCAAACATAGTATCCACAGACGCTATGCCCGGCCGATCGCCGGTGGCACCGCAAAAATAGAATTGGTTAGTTCAAGAGGCATTGCTACGAAGTGTTATATAGGATTAATGTGTACTAGCTAGCAAGCACCGGAATGTTTGATCATGTTGCGTCATTCTTCCCTTGATATTCCATCCTCTAGCATGTAACACGTCGAACACCCTACGTGACTCCAAGAAGTTAGCCTTAGCCATTGCAAAGGAAGGAAAGACTACAATAGAGTTTCTATGGAGGAAATGTGTTTACCTAATGATTAAACTCCGGATAGTCGTGAAGTTGTGACCGCCCTCTCAGAGGGAATCTAGGTATATTACGATTTCGTTTTGGTATAATTACAATTAGAATCCAATGGAACCTACGGGTATGTCAAGATGGTCATTAAACCTAAGTTTGTGTTGCTTATAAAGTACAAATCAACATTAAGTATAGCCAGAGTGCAACACTACTTACTTCGGTTGTAGGGCAAAAGTATGAATTCCTTGTTGCGGTGAGCCATGAAAAATCTATAACGTAATTCTCGATTTAATGTTGCATTCGCCGTGATGCTTTGCTCGGAGACAACGTGTGGGTCGAGGAAACCTACCGGTGATTTCCTTCTTTCGCTTCACAGATCATGTATCTATTATACAAAAGCTAGGAGTTATATATAACATTTATCGATATTACACTAACATTGACCGTGATTGTACACACTTACAAATTGTCCAAAGATCGTATGATTGAGACGCCGAGCTCGCCGAGGTTGAAGAGACGAACAAGTCGTCGAAGGTCACCGTGAAGACGGCGCCTTGATACACGTGGTTAAAATGATGCTCCTTGAACTTGACGGTGACACCCGAGCATCGTTGATCAACCGCTTGTTGGACTGCTCCATGTACCATGCATGCAATTCCGCAATCCAATCCTAGGGTAGGGCTGTCTAACTTCTCGAGCAACGGCTCGCTGGCTTGTATTTCCGCCAACGGCAAGAAGGGGATATCGAGAAGACTCGATAGTCTTCGATTTGCCCTTGCCCCTTGCCTCGCTTTGTATAGGTCGACTTCACAAGAGTCGATTGAGCACGAGGTGTAGATGCATGTGATGCGGCGGGCCCTTGCCATGTCAAGGCAGAAGCCGGTGCGCCAAGTCCGTGGACTTGATGCCGCTGCAGACATTCCGTGAAGTTGACACCGAGCAGTAGCTCCAGCAGATGTCCTCCTTGGGCCATTGGATGAATGTTCCAACGGCTTGCCCTAGAGTCATGACCTCATCGCTTGGGGAATTTTCACGGACGGCCTCGAAATTGGCACAAACACCGCCCACATTCACTTTTGCGAAACACGGAGCTAGATTTGCACCGTGCACCAAAGCTCCGACATCGATGGATACACCGCCCCAAGCAAAGATCTAGGGCAACAGAGACATATCTCACTTGGAGCTTGCACTTCAGAGCCACCCACGCACATAACGGTACAAAATTAGCTACTCCAACAAAGCTTATGAATGGATTGAGCATTCCGAGATAATAATTATTACCGGATGTCATCGACGGAAAATCTATCATCACCTATTGTGGTAGGGTTAGGGTTGGACGCCTTGACTACTCGGATGTTTGGGGGGCTAGCTAGCGGTATAGTAGGGTGGGCTTCCAACCGACTTGGCATTTGCAATCCCTAATCCTTTCCTCAAAAGTCTCTTGTCGCTTTTGCTCGAACGCACTAATCCTTTCCTCAAAGGATTGATCGACTTTTTCACCGACCTCGCCTCGATTTTTTCAAAGGAGCTCATCTCCGAGGGATGCACGAAGATCCTCTCGTAGCTTTGCATCGTGCTCGGCTTTGGCTCTCCTCCTACTCGTGACGATCCTCGTCCGCTTGGAACCATTGTTCCCATGTGACAAAAACACCGGCGCCTCTCGTAATCTCGGATGCTCATCTGCTTCCTAGGGCCGCAGAGAGTATATCTTTCTCCCTATCTCGCTCGAATGAGCCTTGGGAAGATTGTGCACTCGGCGTTATCGCAATATAGCCCGACATGTCATTTCACTTCCTATGAAGTTATGGAGTAATTACAAACTAGGTAGTTCGATATCTTACCAGCGTTGGGACACTTCACGGTCTTCGGGTTTGGAAAGTACACTTCCCGAGGCCTAATAGCTAACCTCGCAAATAACCACTTTGGCGGCAAGACATCGCTGATCTCGAAATAGCAGGAGAGATTCAAACCGCTTGTTCGCTGTTCTCGATCCCTCCATATCGGGCTTTACCCGCATACCCAGCCGTGCCGAGTCGTGGGGGTGCTTGTTTTTGCCCGAGGGCCGTAGCGCCGTGACTTTCACTCTTAAATTCATCTGTCGTCTTCTTCGCCACAAACTCGCCCAGACTCTTCCAATAATAGATACTTGTGGAAGGGCGGCTTCAGATCCTTCTCCACGTAGTTCTTGACAAGCGTGCTTTGAAGTTCTTCCACGCTTTGCACGCTTGTAGCAACGCTGCGTCGTCGACGGAGTCCGTGAGTTCTACCGATCTCGAACGATGCAAGAATTTCCGTCAAGACAAAGTTTTAGCTAATGGTCCGCACCACCTTCCACGAATCGTAGGTGATCTTGACCCGCTCGTGCAACTATTCCACCATTCTCCGGAATGCGGTCGCTGCTCGGCGAGGATTGATAGGGTCCCCTGATCGACCTCCGTGATGGTAAATCGCCCGTGGGCCTTTTCGATATTCCTCTTCTTCTTCGCGGTTGGATATTGTTCCAGAGGATGGTGCATCATCGAGACATGAGGCTACCGACTCGTAATGAGCGGAAGACATCTTCACAAGAAATAGAACATCATGTGAACAAATGAAATCAAGATAAAGCTAAGATTTAACATTTTGATATTGCTATCGATGTAAAGTAAGCATTCCAATTAGAGCTCAAGTACAAACCCGATTATCAAAACAATTTCAAGACAAGACTATTATCATCACAGAGCATTCATCTCAAGCCCAACACACCACATTGCAATGTATTCCAAAGAGCGAGATCAAAACAAATACCATATGAATAATCGACTAGAGCAAATACAAATTCCTAAAACAAGTACAATTATCACGAAGGACCATGACAGATTATTGATAGAAATAGTTAGGAAAGGGGCATGGGGTCGATCGGTAACTTCGGCATTGGTTACCTTTGGCGCCGAGGAGAAGGACGAGCAGGAGCAAGACGAGCAAAGCAGGCGGCGGCGTCGGAGGGGCGCTGGCTCGGGCTCGAGGGAGGAGGCGGCGGGCTCGGCGGTCAGAGGAGGAGGCTCGGCGGGCTCGGGGAGGCGCGCCGGCTGGAGGAGGAGGGCGCCGACGGATCGGGGAGGAGTAGCGCCGGGCTCGAGGAGGCGCCGAGGACGGTGGCGACGGGCTCGGGGAGGAGGGAGCGAGAGGAGTTGAGAAACTTAATCGCTTGAGAGTGGCGGCGCGCAAACCCTAGCTAGAGTCCGAATGTAAATAGATGGATATCACAGACGGTTCTAAATTAGAACTGCTCAGGATATACACTATCACACCGGTTCTAACTTAGAACCGCTCGTGATATGTGATGTATCACGCACGGTTTTAATAAACAACCGCTCGTGATATTGATGAATCCTGCACGGTTTTAATAAACAACCGCTCGTGATATATGATTATCACGCACGGTTCTAATTTAGAACCGCTCGTGATAATAATATACGAGCGGTTCTAAGTTAGAACCGCTCATGATATATGATGTATCACTGAGCGGTGTTAATAAACAACCGCTCATGATACACATGTGAGACGATTCGTAGTTCAAACCGCTCGTGATATTATTTTGTATTGGTTAATATCTAGATCGTTTCGCTTATTGGCTAGCCTCAGAAATGCTAGCCATGCCCTCTCAAACAAGCGTAAAAGACAACAATGTATATCCAATTCACATTCATTTGAGAAACAATCACATCCATTTCACAAGACAAATCTCAATTAATTAACTCAAATGAACTAAAATTAACCATGATCATCAGAATGTATATAGTACATATATACACACATTGTTCAATTAATCTTTAAAAATTAGCCCTTCATGATGATCGACGCATATGTAGCTAGTTTCGTCATGTTCTTCTTCCTCGACCCTTATGCCGTTTCCGAAAGGAGGCAACTCGTCAAATTGATTGTATCCTTCCTCGTCCACTACATTCTCAACTCCGACAATCCTCCTTTTTCCATGAAGAACTACGTGGCGCTTCTTATTTGCCGGGTCGGTAACATAGAAGACTTGAACAACTTGGTTAGCCAGTACGAACAGTTCGTCTTTGTATCCGACACGTTCGAGGTCCACGGTAGTGACGCCATACTTGTCGACCTTCACCTGTGGGAGATGGACCCAACGGCACCGAAATAGGGGGATCTTGAAAAGCACGTAGTCGAGCTCCCATATCTCCTCTATTTGCCCATAGTAGGAGCTCCTCACCCATCGGCATGAATGCATCTATGCGACACCGCTGTTCGTTAGTGCTTTTATATCCCGAGCTGCAGATAGAATGTGTACCCATTTATGTCGATCCTCGCCATGTTACAAGCAGAATGTTGGCCCTTTTGCCAACCATGTCAAGATATCACTTGACGAGCTCCTAGCAAGTCGCTCCTTCAACCATTGGTTGAACCGCTGCATTGTGTTGTCTCGTGATCCAAACATCCGCCGCAGCGGATTCATTGCGTCAAGCACGCCCTTGTGCCGGTCGATATACGGGACACTTCACCATGTGTTGCAAGATAGTGAAATGGGCTTGAGCATACGATCCATATTTGGAGTGATTGCTTTCCTTCCGATGGTCCCGATACCCTCGAGCCTCCCCTCATGGCGAGATCGAGGCACACCCTATCGGTTCGACCGAGCCATGTAATCGAGGCGTAACTCAATGACCTCTTCGGTTGCATAACCTTCGACGATGCCGCCCTCGCCGAGATCGATTTCAGACATATGACTTGAGAATTCCATGAACCTCTCGAACGGGTACATGCTACGAGGAACACGGGCCGCACATCTTTATCTCCTCACAATATGAACAATGAGATGGACCATGATATCGAAAAACGACGGAGGGAAATACATCTCAAGATCACATAGTGTCGTCACCACCTCGCCCCGCAGAGCATCTAGTCCTTCGAGATCGATGACCTTCGAGCAATTGTGTTAAAAAATAACACGACCTCATGATTGTCTCTGACCTTGATCGGCAAAATACTTCTAATTGCAACAGGAGCATTTGTGTCATCAACACATGACAATCATGAGACTTCATGCCAATTAACTTCAAATCTTTTATCGAAACAAGTTTCTTCATGTTGGCGGAGTAACCGGACGGAACTTTCACGCCATGCAAGCACCGCACGATTCGGTTCTCTCGCCTTGGACAGAGTGTAACAAGCAGGGGGAAGGTACGTTCGTCCTTTATCGGTCCTTGTTGGTGCTAACTCAGGTCTGATGTCCATATCAACCAAGTCAAGCCGCATGCGTTGACACCATCTTTTGTTTTGTCACGAATGTTCAAGAAGAGACCAATCAAGTCATCACATACATTCTTTTCTACATGCATGACGCCGATGCGTTGGCGAACTTCTAGGTGCTCCCAATAAGGTAAGTCCCAAAATATTGATCTCTTCTTCCACATGTTCTTCTTACTTGTCCTCGATTTACATCCCTTTCCAAGCACAACATCTAAATCCTTAACCATATCATAGACCTCTTTTCCGCTTAAATGCCTTGGAGCTAAATTGTCCTCCTTCTCTCCGTCGAATTGTTTCTTTATCCTGCGGTATGGGTGAGCCCTCCGAAGGAACCTACGATGACGCATGTACACGATTTTGCGCGAGTGATTCAGCCACACACTGGGTATCATCTAAGCAAAGGAGTACGTGCTTTGGCCCTTTTGTACTCGCCCGACAGATTAGCAAGGGCGGGATAATCATTTATGGTGCGAACAACAAAGAACGTAAAGTGAAGTTCTCTCGCTTGTACGCATCCCATACTGCACCCTTCAATCCACAAGATTTTTAGATCTTCCATCAATGGTGCTAGGTACACATCAATATCATTCCTGTGTTGCTTCGCCCTTGGATAAGTATCGACAACAAAATATACTTCCGCTTCATACACAACCAAGGAGGAAGGTTGTAGATACAGAGCGTCACGGGCCAAGTGCTATGTCGGTACGCTCATATTACCGAAAGGATTCATTCCATCTCATACTCAATCCAAACCTTATATTCCTCGGTTCCGCACCAAGTCTCGCAAACCTCCTATCGATGTTTCTCCACCGGGCGGAATCAGCAGGTGTCTTAACTTTCCGTCATTCTTACGCTCCTCGAGTGCCAATCTGCAGCTTTTGCATTCTTTGGGTTCGCAAAAACCGCTTCAAACGGGAATTACAGAAGATACCACGCCACCTTAGCAGAGGTCCTTTCTTCACCTCGATTCCTCGTCGTCATCCGATTGCTTTTACGCTTGTATCGGGATGCGTTGCACACCGACATACATGCATGTTTGTATACTCTACGGTAGAGGATACAATGTTCGGACATGCATGTATTCTTTCTACTTCCATTCCCAATGGACAAAGAACCTTTTGGCTTTGTAGGTGGTTTTGGGCAACTCATTTCTCTCGGAAGCATGTCCGCTAAGAGACCTAACAGCTCTGTGAAACTCTTGTCGGACCAACCGTTGCTTGCCTTCAATTTCAGCAGTTTAAGCACGGATGACAACCTTGTGTATTCCGACTTGCAGGCCGGGAACAAAGGTTTCTCCGAGTCCTCCATCATGCCCCGGAATTGAACATACTCCCTCTCATCACAGTTCCCTTCGCATCATGAAGCATCTCGATCTAGATTGTCATCGTGCGGCCTATCCGAATCGGAACCACAATCGACATTCGCGCATATCGTTGACTTCTGATAATATGCATATCGTTGACTTCAGATAATATGCTCTTCACCGTGATGGTCCAACATGTATAACCCTTTTGAAACCCTTCAATCAAGTGTGCTTCGATCCGCGCTCGGTTGTTAAACATCTTGATTCTCGCGATCAATGCATGGACAAGACATATATTCCGCCCTTATTCAACATATCCTCCTCGGCGGCTCTTGTAAGCGAACACGCCATTAATGTACTCTTCACTCACACGGTTCTCAGTGTACATCCAACCTTCGGTCCATCACAGGGTTCGTATTGAAAACCCGGAAAATAAATAAAGGGGTGATGACTTTCAAAGCGTATTTTCTGAGGCTTAATTATGATTTTTTTTATTTTTACATTTTTTCGGATTTTATTAACTTACATGTGGGCCCTACTTGTCAGTGACTCATTTTTTATTTCATGATTTTATTTATAAAATCTATGGCGGTCCCACATGTCATAGACTCGTTAGTTATTAACTAAATGATTAAAAACAGTAGGATTAATTAATTTGAAGCTCAAACTGGGCTTAGGGGTGACATCGCATTGCTATATAGTCGTGGCTCTCGGCCTAAGGTCTCGCCGAGGCGAACCGATGACGATGTCCCATGGAGGCGCTAAAACTAGCGATTTGGCGTAAATGCTGAAACTACTCAAATTAAAGGATGCTTATGCTTCAAGATCTCACCTCGATCACGAGGAAGGTGTCAATGAAAGTCGGGAAGGTCCAAGGCGCGCTGGGTCGCCGATTGGTGAGAGGCGCGGCGGCAAGCTCCTCGGCGACAATATACAACGAAATGGACCAGCCGCTCAAATGAGGTGAGGCGATGTACTCAAACCGCACGCGAACGGCGATGGACCTATCGAGCGCCTAGAGATATGGAGATCAAGAAGACTATATCTGTTTTGGCCGGGAGGCGGAGCTATATATATACGCTCGTGGTGAGTTAATTATCACGGACGGTTTTAACAAAACCCGCCTCGTGATATTGGGCAATATCACGACGGTTCATGTTTGGAACCGCTCGTGAAGTATCACAGACGGTTTAAAACAAACCGCTCGTGATATTGTGTAATATCACAGACGGTTCATGTTTGGAACCGTCGTGAAGTATCACTGACGGTTCCAAACATGAACCGCTCGTGATGTGACATCTTCACGCAGCGGTTTTAGCGCGGAGAATAACACGACGGTGGGTAACAAAACCGCTCGAGATTGTGTTTATCTGAGCGGTTTCGATGAACCGCTCGTGATCAAAGGCCCAAGATAGCATTTCGTAGTAGTGATGGAACAAGACTCTCGATCTAGGACCTAGGGCTTCGGCCTCAAGATGGGTTGGTGGCGACCCAAGGTATCGCTTGAGTTTTGGGGATTTCCACGAACTTTCTAATGTCTTCTTCATGAGAGAAAAAGTCCCATGGGGTATCGGATGGAGCACCGGCCATCTACAAAAAAAAAAATTGAAACAGGAGAAAAGATTAGAACTGAGTAAAAACTCAAGTGAAGTCAAGGTAAGTAAAGAACTAAGAGTGATGAGAAGGAGCAATAAATATGCTATATTTTAACAAATACTTTCTTAATTTTTGAAAATAGGACTCAAGTCCTTAGGGCTCGACTAATCTAGTTAAGGCTCCTACAATCGTATGCTCTGATACTAATTCTGTCGGACCCAAATTCCGAGAATCCAGATCCTCTGTGAAAACACTGTGCTATTCCCTGGATCAGTAGATAGCACTCACAGACACATCGCTGAATCAAAATATACATGGCGTAGATAAAACCATACCATTCATTAATTAACACTTCAGAGCTTTACATAGATCACATCGGGTCAAGTTTTATAATAAGGGCCGAACAGGCCAAACTGAGTACATTACAAAAGTAGCGAAAGCGACAATGAAAGCAAAAGGGGTAAAGCATATCTCTCCACAGGCAAGCGATTGGGGAAACCCGTGTACGCCCGATATTAACCAAGGACTTGGATAATATTAGATGCACGCAAGTACCAACGGAGTCAACTAGACTGGGGCGAGATTTGGACTAAACGAACTAATCTACTCTTCACCATCTTTTGAACCTCCAGCTTTTGGATCCTCATAGTACGCGTAGTTTTCCGGATTTCCTACTTCTGAGGATTTTGGGGGAAAGAGCGAGAATGAGCACAACTTTCGTGCTCGCGAGCCAACACACAATGCAATAATATCCATGCAAAGCTTAACAAGGATGGCTCAGGTTCTTTTGTTTGCTAAAGCAATGTTTTGAATTATCATAATTACAAATTCCTATTACTTAGCATTTTAACAAATTGCATTTTATTAAAGAGAGTAATTGTGCAATATTTATTTTAGTAGAGGTTCCTCCGTGTAAACTCTACCTTATGCATTTTTTGATTGGAGCTGCCTCCAATTACCACCATCGCTAAGCTCGATGACTTAGGTAAAATCCAACATAGGGCTAGGTGAGCCCTTCCACCATTTTTCATACCACCCACAAAGTTTAAAAATAGAACTAACTAAAGTTATGATTCTCATGTCCGCCTTTGACCGTAGGCACGGCTGTTTAAACAGTTTTAATACTCTGCAAAGATTGTACACTTTACCCACAAGAGATAATCGTCTTGATATGTACACATGCTTCCTTAGACATGTGAATCAAGGGGAGATCACCACAAGGCCTTTACAATGCATCCAGCAGTATTAGTTACACCCGCTAAGGTTTCGTCCTCGCAGGGTTACGCCCATGTAGATCCGTTAACCCTTACTTAGACCCCCTCTTGCGCCATCTAACGACTTACGTCGTGCACCCCGACACCCTTCGCCACAGGGGCTTACGGTGTCGCAGGACATCTACCTGATGCAACTCGTACTGCGGGATACAAATTATTTAGCTAGGTTGTAATTTACAGACTTGTGGTTGCACTTGTTTTACACGGGAGGTCGTGACAAGATTAAGTCCTTAGGGTTATCTGGGCGGTTCATTCCATATTTCCAACCATTCTAGTGCTCCCGGAGCACCCACCGCCTCACCATCCGCCCAGATAGTATTAGCAATTAAGGTTTTTGAGGAGTAAAATCCACCAATTCCACCATCTCAGTCATTTCCCGCAATGACTGTCCCAAACCATTTTTATGTTTAAAGGATGATGTTTGAGACATTTAATGTCCCTAAGATTTAAGCAAGACTAGCATGTCGCTTAAGTACAACCTATAACTAGTATTACCATATATTTACTAAGGTGACAAGGAATAATGGATTCAATATCAATGGATGGCATATTAATTATTTAATCATCAAATGGGTATTTAACTACCTTAAGCTTTAACATACATTTGATTAAAGAATTAAAGCATGCAATTTTGATTATTTAAATGAATATAATTTGCATAATATGTAGGCTCAATATGATCAAAGTATTGACTACTCGATATAGGTAAGAGGAGTTTGAAAATCTTGTGCTTGATCGAGTGGAGATCCTCTGCGTCTTGAATCCTAATTGGACGACCGCACCGGAAAAAGGGCACAAACAAGCAAAGAGAGCAAATAAATAATAAAGAGCAATAAATGAACTCCAAATTGAACAAGACCTATGCCATTAGCAAGATCTTGAATTAACAAATTTTTAGGAATTTAATTCATAATTTTTGGAGCTACGATGAGGGAGAACGAGACTTTCGAACGGTTTGGAATTAAAGCAAGGAAATAAGGGGGAGAGAAAATGCTAGCCGTGGGGCCCATGGCGCAGCCTCTAGTGCAAGGGAGCAAGGCCAACCCATGGTCGGGCCCGTGTGGCAGTCACAAAGGGGGAGGGGGTCAAGCAAATGACAGTGGGGCTCAGAGCAAAACAAATCGCCCCCAATTCGTTTGCTTCGGTTACAAAGAAAACAAAAGAGGAATCAAAGGGAGGCGCTCGGGCGATCACGGGCGATGGCGGCACCGGCGTGGCGGGCGGCGGAGGCTGCCGGCAATAGGCAGAATGGGGCCTAGTGGGGGCAGGGAGGCCATGGGTGACGGCTGCAGCGGCGGAAACACAAGACGGCGGCAGCAATGGCACAAAGGGCGGCGGCCAGCGCACGGTAATGGAGGCGCGGGCAAACCGGTGGTGGAGCGACGGAGATGGCGTGTGCATGGGTTGCGCGCCACCATAGGGGAGGTGCAGGGCCGAGCGGGGAGGGCGGAGGTACCCTGAGGCTGTCCGGCGACGGCGACCGGGACGGAGGAGGAAGGAGCGGCGGGGATGGCTTGTCTCGGCGGCGGGGAAGACGAATGGTGGTGGGGGATGACTTGTGGGCCTTCGAAGACGCGCTGTGACGGGGTTGCCCAGGGCAGCGGCTCACCAGAGCGGACGAACGGCAAGGAGGCGGCGCGGCTTCGGCTCGGTGGAGAAGCATGGTGAAAGAGGCAAGGGTGCAGGTAGGGGGGGTGGGGGAGGCAATAGGAGGCTCCAGGGTTCTTATAGCTGGGAGCGAGGATGGAGCCGTTGGGGAGGTGGCTCGAGTGTGCACGCGGTGATGATGGCATCTCGGTGGCAGATGGGACAAGGCAAAGGCGAGGCAGCATAGAGAGCATGCGGGGGTGGGTGGCGGTGCCAGGGAGTGGCAAGCGGCCTTGTGCAATGGCGTGCACGCAGTAAGAAAAGGAGGCGGCGGCGGAGTCTTCTTGTGACGCTGCGCTGTGTGCGGGAAGGGCAGGGGCGCCAAAGGACGGGCGACGGGTGGCGGCAGGCTTACAGCGGCGTCTGTGGGCGTCTGAGTGGCGATGGCTTGGCAGCAGGGGGAGGTGGCGTGCAAGGTGCTGGTGGCGGTGGCTGCATGCAAGAGAGAGAGAGAGAGAGGGGCGCAGAGGGAG
This sequence comes from Phyllostachys edulis, assembly GCA_036346405.1. Taxonomy (NCBI): domain Eukaryota; kingdom Viridiplantae; phylum Streptophyta; class Magnoliopsida; order Poales; family Poaceae; genus Phyllostachys; species Phyllostachys edulis. Next base: position 57,094,252 of record CM070566.1, read on the forward strand.
AGAGAGCAGAGGGAGGTGCTGCTCAGGCTGCTGGCTGGAGGGTGGAGCCAGGAGGAAGAAAATAGGGGAAAGAAGACAAGGCACCGGCGGGCTGCAGGCCAAGCGGGCCAGGGAAGGGATGCAAGCCGGTTGGGCCGGAGCCAAGAAATGAGGGAGAGAAAACGGGTCAGCCCGAGAAAAGATATGGGCTGAGCCTGAAAGGAGGTCCAACTCGAGATGGCCTGAGAAGTCAAAAGAGAGGGGACACTTCAACCCCGAATTTGAATTTCAAATGTTAAGAACATTACATTTGAAACACAAACCTGAGATAAGAGGAGAAAAGAAATTTTTGAAAATACTTTGCTAATTTGAAAATACGGTGAAGAATGAAAACCGAAAGTAAACACTATTAACCGTCTGAAAAACAGTACGTTACATAAGCCCAGCTCCGCCCCTGAATGAAACCATTTAATATGTTTTTTTCCCTCTTGACCCTGCATGTAGTGCAGATGTAGCCAATGCATGAATGACGTCAAGTGTGTTTCAGACTGTTATGCATGTTTAGAGCACCGGGAATTACACACATTTCTTCAGGTGCCATGGTTCTCTGTTCCATGGTTTACAAATTACAGATAGACAAGGGGAGTTTCAACTATTTAGTCAGGGTTATTTCTTTTCTGTTGAAATTTTAATTTTTGAAGCGGTTCGATCTCGTACCGACATATGTATTTTTTTTCAATGGAGAAAGAAACACAGATGCAAACACCTGAGAGGAAAGTCGCCAGTATCGAAACAAGTGGACAAGTGTCGATCTTTAGATCACCTCTCTCGGTATATTCCATACATCGATGGATCCGTTGTTGCCTCCAAATTGCTAGAATGTCAACCTTTAGATTGTACGTCATGTACTCAACCGGTAGGTAAAATGCAACTGTGTTTGACAAAATCAGTCAGAAAAACAGTGTTTCATTTTGGAGAACAGCTGTACTGAAAATTACATCTTGCAGAAGTTCTTTACCTACAAGTGCACAAGTTCACAGCCTACAACTAGAAAAAAAAGAACAAGAGAGGAAACACACAAGCTTTGACTATTAAAACCCCTATCAGTAGAGTCTGCGAGTGTAGTATGTAATCCGTCCGCCTATCACGGCCGCCATTGCCATCAGCAGCACACAACTTTGCGTCTTTGCCGCTATGGAAATGGAAATTTACATGCTAAGTAGTCATTAGGTGAAGCTGAAAGAGACGTCAATCGTATAGTTCTCTTAGTCATTAGGTGTGGTGTGCTGCTGATTGCTACACGCACGCCATGCATGCTGAAAGTTTGGTCAATTCAGAGAGAAGAATGGGATCAATCCATGCGCGCTTGACGGTCAGGTAGGACACAAAAGTACGGACCGACAACTAGACAACTTGCTCGTAGGGGACAAAACCTAGAAAAGAAAGCTCTGAAGAAATTTGATACATTATACTAGTATACTCATCACATCAGATTGCAAATGTTCAGTTAGATTTCTTCATGTTCATCTATTTGTAGATGTACCTTTAAACCGAACTTCACTGCAAAGTGGGAACAATGGAAAGCAGGGACACGATAAAAATGCAACAAGCATTTCATTACACGACACCTGTCTTGCAAGAACACCGTCTCCTGTTTTAAATTCCAATTTATCTATCTTCTTTATATTGCTTTCTTTGACAATTTGACTCGATTTGAGAATGTGATGTTGCTGGGGAAGACGGGGTAACGTTTGTTATCCCTCTCGAGAGGACAGAGTAGGAAATGGGAGAGAAAGCTTGTCCCAGCTTTAGCGTTCTAGAATCATGACGTCAAAAGCAGAACAGTGCTTAGCATGTGGATTGGGCTCCAATTCTGTATATATGTAATGTAATGATAACTAACATTGGAGAACATCTTTACGTTCAAAAGGAGTTCAAAAGGAGCCATGAAGAGCGAAAGACTTACTGCTACAGCTCTGTTAATTTGACTTGCTTTGGACATGACATGGAAACGGAAATGCTACTTCAGAGATCAGAATTAATCCGCATAAGTTCTGATGTTTCATGATGATTTTAGATCATACCATTGTTCTTGTAAGACAATTTTTAGCCCTTTCCATTCCAAAGTGTAACCGTACTGGGCATGCTTGGATAAGTGCCCTATGGCAACGAGGTGCCCTTGACCCATGGAGCGTAAGGACGCCATGGAGGCAGCCGCACCACTAGGGCAGGAAGAAAGGGATACTAGGAACTCTTAATATATTTCTTGGTTAATTCCTAATGGTAGCTTGCGTCTCCTCTTATATAGAGGTTGAGCCCCCTAACAACTCAATCTAATCCTTCTTATTAATAAGAACCTTCCTAACAGATGAGATCTTACCCTAACAATAACTTGGTAGCTAAAAATTCCTAATCTAATCCTTGATTAAACTGGCCAAGGAAGTTTCCTTGCTGCTGCCTGGCTGCTACAATATTCGCGAGTACTACTCATATGCAATATCTTCTGCACTTGACAACTTCTCCCTCCCTTCGCGACAGCTCGTCCTCGAGCTGTGGTGGCGTCCAATGTTGCAGCCCTTGGTAGCCCCATGTCGACGACAGACTATGGCATCGGTATGGATCCTTGAAGAGCATGGCCTCCATGTGTGGGTGCAGCACAATCGATGGTGGTGCCGACACTGAGGATGGCATCAGGAGATGCGGCACCCGCAGCAAGCACGATGACAATTGTGGATGCTCCAAGGTAGGTTGTGGCAGCGCCACGGCTGGTTCCGGTGGCGTTGCCCATGGGGATGGCAACGGAAAAACTAGTGGTGGTGCTGACTTTGAGTCCGAGGGTGATAGAGGCGACGCAAAAGTTGCAACGACTTGCTACGGTTCCTCTTGCATCTTGGCCTAAATCGCCTTCATGTCCGCTAATATGGCCTTCATGTCGGCGAGATCAACGTCACCTCCTTGGTGGTGGAGATCATCTCGTTGTTGATGACCTCACTACTAGAAACTGCGAGTTCCCGAGTACCTATATCTTTCCCGAGTGTTCCGAGGGTGACAGAGGCGACACAAAAGTTGCAACGACTTGCTGCGGTTCCTCTTGCATCTTGGCATAAATCGCCTTCATGTCCGCTAATATGGCCTTCATGTCGGCGAGATCGACGTCACCTCCTTGGTGGTGGAGATCATCTTGTTGTTGATGACCTCACTACTAGAAACTGCGTAGTTCCCGAGTACCTATATCTTTCCCGAGTGTCTGGACGAAAACACTCGGGGAGATCCCGAGTGTTTCATAGGACACTCGGGACGAGAAATCAACACTCGGTAGAATTAACTTTCCGAGTGTTTTCCATAACACTCGGGAAACAAAATGTAATCCCGAGTGCATCAAAACAAAGACACTCGGGAACTTTTTTTTTTCTTGATGCACCCATTTTTCCCCGCCGCCTTTTTTTTTTTGCTTTTAACCCACGCCCCGCCGATGTCCCAAATCCCTTGTTGCCTCCCGTCTTCCTCCTTCTCCTCTTCTTCCTCCTCCCCATGGGCACCTTTCCACGCCCGCCGCCTGCTCCTTCGCCGCTGCAGCCTCTCCTCCCCGACTCCTCCTCCGCCGCCCTCCCTGGTCTCCTGGCGCCTCCTCCCTCTGATCTGTGGCTCCGCCGCCTTGGGCCTGGCCCCGCTCTCCCTCTCTGCTGGCTCGGCCTCGCCCAGTTCCCATGGTGCCTCCTCCCTTGATGATGCCACGCTGCCAAGCAACTGGCGCCTTGGCTCTAGATCTGCCGCCTCCTCCTCCTCCCGAGTTTGGCTCGCTCGTGCTCGCCCCAACGCTCGGTCGCCTTCGGCCCCGCCGCCTCCGGCTCCACTCTGGCACCTCCCCTCATGGCGCCGCCCCGCTCCTAGCTAGCCTGCTGCCTGCCGCTAGTCTCGGTTTTCCCCATCTCGCTTGCCCCCCTCGGCGGCCGAGGCCAACGCCACCTTGGCTCTCCTCAAACGCCTCCTACTCCTAGCTCCTCCTTCCCCTACTCGGTCAAGACCACAGGTGGCTCGCTCGACCTCTGACCGCTCGCCTCACACGCCCAAACTTGCTTGGATTTACTCCTTAATTCCCCTTTTGATTTTGCTACTTCTACTTATATGTGATGCTTTGATTTATTAATTTTGATATAGCTTGACTTACTGATGTTGGTTGTATCATGGTAATATACATGAACTGAGATGTAGATGCAAGTCCTCTCATTCATTGGTGACATTTATGGATGCCATGAATAAAAATGTACACTAGAATTTAGATGCAAGTATTCCAATGATCCATAGTTTGTCTAGACTTTGGATACCTCATAATATTTTGGTAAACATACTTTTTTCAAGAATTGAATGCAATCGTTATCCTTGAACATGTGTTGTGTTGTTTCTATATGCTAAAATCATCAATCAATCTATAGCTTGTTATGTTGCTTTTGTGCTATGTCCTCGATATTTTTAGTAGCATGCATATTTCTAGTTTGTTTGTAAGGGCATTGTAGTGTTAATCAATTCAGTACGTTATACAAGGCCATGGTTTACTATTTTAGCATCCTTCATGAACACACCTGTTAGCTTTAGATATAACCCTTGCTGTTATTGTTAGCAACTCGCTATAGATAGTAAGCCTAATTATCCGTTTCATATTTAACTGTTTCTGATTTTGAAAAGCGCTTTTGTTGTTTCATTTAGTCCTGAAACCCCACGTACTACTCTCTAAATATACTTGATCACCCTTATTCTCTGAGTTCTACGAAGTTGCTTGCATTTAGTTTCAAGTTATGTATCTCGATCACAATTCCTTTTCATAGTTTGTGCCACAAACAATCAGATCAATATCTATAAATTCTCTTTACCAATTGACTTCATAGCGCAGTACACATTAGCTACGTTTGTTAGCTCCCTTTATTATTACAACTTTCTTCTTTATATGTCTATAGATTCTCTTCGGTTTTGTCAGCTGTAGAGAGTAGCAACGGATGCCCTGGAAACAGCTGAATCTGCTAGGTGGTTCATTGGACTTCTACATTCTTTTTTTCTTTTTTTGTACAAGGTGATGCATACATTCTGAGGTGTAGATTTTGTATCGTTTGTTGGTTGTTGATGAAAAGAAAGCATCGCCATTTTGTAAACCTATATGTGCTAACAATTTATTTCATATATCGTCAAAATATGTGTTTCAACTTGTATGTACTAATAATTCATTCGTACGTTGTAAAAATATATGTTCTTTTTAATGATAAAGTGGCGAAGTTTGCATTGCTATAATACCTGCAGATGGATTGTTCTTCACTTTTTTTAGATGTAGCACATAGTAAATTCGGGATACGGCTGATGTATTTTAGTGCTTTACTACTAGTAATCAGTGGGTGTCACTTTCCCGAGTGTCAACACTCGGTAAAAGAACCCTGTTACGGTGGCTAAACCCGTTGTGGCACTTATTCTCCCGAGTGTTATATGTTTCCTGAGTGTTTAAATTTACACTCGGGAAAGTTATTTTTCCCGAGTGCTGGATGTTTCCCGAGTGTTCAGATTTACACTCGGGAAAGATATTTTTCCCGCATGTTGACTTGTTTCTCGAGTGTTCAAATTTATACTCGGGAAAGGTATTTCTCCCGAGTGTAAATCTCGAAACACTCGGGAAACCAGTTTTTTCCCCGACTAATCTATCCCGAGTGCTCTTTCCCGACGGCCGACCTTCGAGAAATTAGCTCCCGAGTGTTTTTGCTAATTTCCCGAGTGTTTTAGACACTCGGGAAAAACTGGGGTTCCGGTAGTGCCTTCAACTCTCCCATGGAAGACAGGACAACAAAAGCCATGGTGGTAGGTAGTGCCACTGCGGCTTCGGTGGCTGTCGGACCCGGATTTCACAAATCCAAATCCTCTGTGAAAGCACTGTGCTATTCCCTGGATCAGTAGATAGCACTCACAGATACATCACTAAATCATCTCATACACGATGAAAAACCATACCATTCATTAAATTACAAACATCAGAGTGGCATAGACCGCATCGGGTCGAGTTTTACAAAAGGGGCCGAACAGGCCAAAATGATTACATTACGAAAACAGTGGAAACTACAGAGGAAGCAAAAGGGGGAGGTAGAGCACTTCTCTCCACAGGCAAGCAACTAGGGCGGCTCATGTACGACTGGTATTGACCAAAGACATTGGACAATACCGATCGTACGCAAGCACCGACGAGCCGTCTAGACTGGGGTGAGACTTAGACTACTCGGAACTACACTACTCTTCATCGTTGCCTTGTCCGTCGACTTTGGGGTCCTCGTAGTAGTCGTAGTCTCCATGATCCGCATGATCTGAAGGATTGGGGGAAAGAGCGAGAATGAGCACAACTGCCGTGCTTGGCCAACACACAAGATGCAATAATATACATGCAAGGCTTAACAAGGATGGCTCGGGTTCTTTTATTTGCTAAAGTAATGTTTTCAAATAGCAATATTAGAAAATTCCTAACACTTAACATTTTAACCAAATTGCATTTCTTTAAAGAGAATAATTGTGTAATTATTAAAATACGTGAAGGTTACCTCCACCTTATGCTTATTTTTACTCGTGGTTACATCCACCACTTAGCAACACTGGTATGGACACTTAGGAACAAACCAAGATCGTGGTTACATCCACCGACCAGTTTTCATCCCACCCACAAAGGTTTTTGAAATAGAATTAACTCTAGTAAGTTTCCATTTCGCCTTTGACCGTAGGCATGGTTGTTTAAGCAGTTTATACTCTGTAGAGGTTTGTACACTGCACTCCACAAGAGATAATCAATTCAGAGCCCCACACGATTCCTTAGTCGGTGGTCGAGAGGCCATCACAAGAACTTTTCAAATCATCTCGCCTTTAGTCATCTCACCCATATGGGGTTGCACCCATACATTGTGCAGATATTCACCACAATGACTAGCGTAGCTAGCCTCCACTCGCCACAACGACTAGCGCGGTGGCAACTTCACCTTACCTCGGTGTCCTGCTCAAGCCGAACGATCTCGCCGCTTGCACTACCTCGATCCTCTCCAAATGAGATGACTTTTAGGATTCGATAACTTTACTAAGCTAAATTGCACTTTGCAGACTTGTGGTTGCACATGTTTTACAATGGGAGGTCATCACCAGATTAATTCCTTAATGTCCTCTGGGAGGTTCAAACCACATTCCACACATTCTTGTGCTACATCCACACCCACCATCATACCATCCGTCTAGATGTGGTAATAGCAGATTTGGGGTTTTGAGGAGGAAAACCAATTTATCTCAAATACCTCAGTCATGTACCTCCCATGACTGTCCAAAACCTTTTATGATTTAAGAGATGATGGTTGAGACATTTTAATGCCCCGGTACTTAAGCAAAACTAGCATGTCGCTTAAGTACAACCTATAACTAGCAATTTACCACATAGTTACTAGGGTGACATGGAATAATGGATTCAATTGACAAAGGATAGGATAATAATTAATTAATCAACAAGTGGCATTTAACTACCTTAAGAGTTAACATGCATTTGCTTAAAGAATTAAAGTATGCAAATTTTGGTAATTTAAAGGAATATAACTTGCATAAACTGTAGGCTTAAAATAATCAAAGTATTGACTCGCCTGAGCTAAAGACAAGAGAGTCTTGGTAGTCTTGTGCTTGATCAAACTAGAGGTCACCTGCTTCTTCGAACTCTACTTGAACAAACGAACTGAAAAAAGGAACAAACAAGCAGAGAGAACAAATAATTACTAAAGAAATAATAAATGAACTCTAAATTAAATAAGACCAGAGCCAAATGCAAGATCTTGAATTTAGACAAATTTAGAAATAAGATCGCTGTAGTCAGAGTTACAACGGAGGAGAACGGAGTCCTCGAAGTTTTTGGTTTTCGAGCACTGCTCATCCGATTACGCATGGTCTTAAGGGGAGGTTTCGACCACGGGTCAGAAGGAGGTTTCGACCATCTGGTCAGAAGGATACGACCATCTAGTCGGAAGGATACGGCTACTCGACATGGTCAAAGAACAAAGAAAGAGTCGACTGCTCGATGCGGTCGAAAGAACAAAGAAAGATTCGACCGCTCGACGCGGTCAAAAGAACCAGGGAGAGAACAGGGCACGAAGAAACTCACCAGGACTGAGGGAGAGGCCGGAGGTGGTTAGCGAATGGCAAATGGCGGCGGGGAAGATCGCGGTTGAAGGCGAAGGAGGACGGCGGCGAAGGGGTCGGCCGGGCCTGAAGGAGAAGAGGAAATGCGACTGCTCCTGTGAAACAAAACTGAAATGAGTGAGGGGATTGCTTCAAGGAGCTCTGAGCCACAAAATGACGCGAGTAGAAGAGGGGCCTGCACTGGTGCGGTGAGGACCGAGAGGGGGTGTGCGATATCTTGAACTCGGAGCTCGGGGCTTCGGGCAACCATAGCAACCAAAAGCAAGAGATAGAGAGTTGGGTGGGGAAGGAGATGAAGGGGACTGCTCTGGCTCTTTTATAGCCTAGAGGAGAGGAGGAGAGAGCCGCTGAGAGACTCGGGGCACGAGTCCCGAGGTGGCGGTGAGCGACAGTGACAGAGCGAGCAGGGAACAAAGGGACATGACAAGGTGCTGGCGAGTAGGTGAGTGCACAGGGGTGCAACAGAGCGGGCACGAGCACGCCAGGGCGGCTCGGTGCTGAGCCCAGGAGAAGAAATGGGCCGTGCCTAACAGAGAGGATTGGAAATTGAAACCAAGAGACAAGCTGAAATTCGAAGCCTGAATTTTGAAATGAGGCAGAAACTAGAGAATTTTTGCAATTACACAATAATTTGAAATAGGTTTTGAAAACCAAGAAGACAAACGGAAGGTACTAATCAGCATTCGAAAATAGGATGTTACAGTGGCGTCACCCATGGGGATGGCAACGACGAAACCAACGGCGACGCTGACATTGAGGACAATGCGAGCATCGCGTCTGCCATGGCAGCAGAAGCCATTGGTAAGGATCAACTACTCTAATACCAAATGTAATGAGCATGCTTGGATAAGGGCCCTAAGGCCATAACGAGGTGCCCCTGGACCCATGCGGCGCAACAACGCCATGGAGGTAACCACACCACAAGAGCAGGAAGAAGGGGACAATAGGAATTCTTGATATATATCTTGGTTAATTCCTAATGGTAGCATGCCGCTCCCCTAACAACTCAATCTAATCCTTCCTATTAATAAAGAGAACATTTCTAATAGATGAGATCATATACAATAACTTGAGAACCAGCCTTGCTTGGGTGGCTAGTGGTGGTGGTTGTATTCCCTAGCCGACCAGGGTTCAAACCCGTGTTTGGCCTCGTGTCTCATTTAGGAGGATTTTCTTTCAGCCCGCTCGTCCAGTCTTCCATAGGTGTCATGTGTGCGAGTGCGTGTGTGTGTGGACGTTTATGTGTTGTACTGGGTGTTTCAAAAAAAAAATCCTAACAATAACTTGGTAGTTAATAAATTCTAATCTAGTCCTTGATTGCACCGGCCAAGTAAGTTTTCTCGTTGCTGCCTGGATGCTACAGTATCCGTGAGTACTATTCATGTGCAATATCTTCTGCACATGACAATAACATTAAGCGAAGGCAGTTCTCAGAAGTACGCAAATTTTCTTAAGTTTATGGAATGTTAGTTAATTTTGTTCTCGCTTTGCTTGGATGAATTTAGACTCCAATGACACCTCCACATCATTTTTTTAGAATATCACAAAAGACCAAATTGAGGTAATGATAGTGCATATCCATTGAAACAATGTCTGCTGCATAATATTATGACCTAGACGGAGTTGGAATCAGACAATAATTAATGAAAGATTGAAAGCTACTTGATATCCACCACATAACAATACTATGAGGAGTTAACTCATGTGGCTATTCTTAATTCATGTACAATACGCTTACATCAGTTGTCTATAGCGTCTGTCACGTAGGATTTAAGCTGATGTGGATGAAAGAGAATAAAGAGAGAAAAATACGTTGTCTACAATCTTGTAGCCAACTGTATCACCAGAACCAAGGAAAGCATTAAAAGATTGTGTGTTGTCTACAATCCTGTAGCCAACTGTATCACCACAACCCATTGTATTAGCTGTCTTTAGTGCTGTCTACAAGTAACATAGATAGTTGTTATAGACAGTAGCTGTTTATACCATTGCACATGTCCTTAGTATAAGACTGCATTATTTTGCACACACTAATTAATGAGAAGTCCCTGACCAATTATTGGCTAGCTAAGCCTAGTGTACCAACTGGACATTGCTTCATGGCAAAACATTCTTGGTAGCGGTGAGTAGCATTCAGTCTTTGGTTACACTGTCAGTACTACACTAAAACAATAGGAAGAGAAATTAAATACAGAAATATTTATATAAAGTTTCAGACTTTGAGTACTATATTTTAGAAGGCATTCACATGCAAATCATGTTTCTGATTAAGATGCCTTCACCTCTTGTTAAACAAAACTTAAAGCTGTGATCAGTTGTGATCCATGGATAAGACCAATTAGTCTTGAACCAATCGAAGGGTTACCCCAACCACCTACCAAGCTACTACTGAGCTTTTTGCACCCAAAGGGGGGAACTAGTGGGAGAAAAGGACACAAGCGAAGTGCCATGCAAACTACTCAACAAAGTAGGCCCTGATTATCACCACTGCTTATGACAAGTGTTTCCACTGAAGGCATGTGTTTAAGAGAACAAATCCTGATCTTTTAGCTAAAGGCAGGCTCAGAGGCAATCACTATGTGTGATTCCTTCACCTTTGCTTCCTTAAGCCAAACACTGGCCTTCCTTTTCTACCTTGCCAATGTGAAATCAGAGTTGAAAAGTGGTAGGAGTTGGAGGAAAGAGAGGTATGAAACTTATTCCTTTCAAGAGTGAGAAAGCAAGAAAACAACAGCCATTTGCTTCACGTCATATGGCCAATCAAACATGGTCTCTTCTTTCTCTAGTTCACTGATATTGTCCAAGATCCTTGTTATTTAGTCAAAGCTTTGATTCGTGCTTGACCCGTTTGAGTACTGATGTCTCATAGACTCATGCACGCTAGCATATTAAGTGCTCTTCTGGTTATAAAAACGATCAAGCATTAGCATTAGTTCTTGTAGTGCTTCGATACAGTTACACCTCATAGCATCTTGCGTCGTGAGTAGGTAACTTGGTATGAATTGTTATAGCTTTTAAATTTTGACATCTCATTGACCACTAAGTTAAAAAGTAATCCTGTAACGTGCAGACAGCAGATATGACAGTAGGCTGATGTAAAACTGGCATGCTAGTTTCTAGGAAGGAATACTATGGACATCATTTAGACTAAAAAGAGATTAAAAAAATGTAAGACCGTGCTTACTCTAAATACAGTACATAGTAACTCAGATTAATACTGTAACATCCCATTTTTGGGTTTGTCCAATCTGAATTTGAATTCAAAAGTGTAACTCAAAATTCCCTCAATTTCTTTTTCAAAACTTCTTTTCTTGGGCTCAGCTCAGCCCATCTTCCCCTTGCCCCCTGGCCCGACCCGGAGTGGCCCATGCCACCCTACTCGCGCTGCTCGCGTCCGTCAGTCTTGCCCGCCTGCCGCCTGCCTACCACCGCCCTCGCGCCATGCATCGTCGGTTGCGTCGCCTCAGCGCCCACACCTCGCTCGGACCCCTGTCTCCCTCCTCTCCCTACCGCGATTCTCGACCGCGCTTGCGGCGCTGCGCCGCCATCAGATCTGAAAGCAGGTGATGCGCCGCACCGCTCAACGGCCAATTCCACGGCTTTATAAGCTGGGCCAGCCCTCGACCTTGCCTCCCCTCGCCATTCTCCCTCTCCTTTCGCTAAGCTTCACCGAAGGGAGCGAGCCCCGTTTCAGCCGCCGCGTCGCCGTCACCGTTTTCGTCGCCTCCGGTGAACCCTCCCCTAACTACCCGTGTCACCGTGTGTTCTGGAGCTTGACGAACTTTCCTCCCTACTAATTTCCCTGTTGGCCCATAGGAACTCGCCGAAGCCACCTTCTTCACCATCCCCGGCCAAGATTGCCATTTCCGCCACCGCGCCACCTCCAATAATCACCTTCCCAATTCCCTCCACCTCAAGCATCGCGTCGACATCCTGGTGCTCCTCCAGCCCTTTTTCCTCTCAGGTCATCACCGCGCAAGGAAGCACCGCCGCCGCCTCGGATCATCATCGCTGGCCATGCTCCATCCACCTCCGTCAACACCGTCTGTCCCGGTAGGTCCCCCACCCTCTTTAGATGCTCGTGCGCGTGAGATTTTGTAGAGTGTGTCACCGGGGCATAGAAGTCACCATGACCCGAATGTCGTCACCGCCAAACGTCGTAGCACCACCGCTATGTGCCACCGTGGCCCTTGCCGTCGGTACCCCTAGGATCATCCGAGCCTTGGGGTTCTATTTTTAGCCTTACCGGCTGCCCTGTAGTTCGGCTCATCGGCGATGAGTGTGGCAAGGAACCGCCCAGAGTCTCCTCTGTTTGGTCGAACTGCACAAGAGCTATAGCAGCGTTATTAAAACCAAATCTAGGTCATTAGGGCAAAGTAATGATTAGGAGCTGGTTTAATTAATGTTGTGATGGACTGACGTGTGGGCCCGTGATTAATTAATGAGGGGTAATTAAATTCGGTTTTTTGTTGTGAGTCAATGATACGCGGGTCCAGTGTGTTAAGTGCACAGTGTACCGACATTGTAGACCAGCATAGTGCACGTGGACCTTCGGTCCATGCGCTGTTCTTGTGAACTCAGTCACTAACAAATAGGCCCTATCTGCAAGTGAATAGTTTTTCTTTAGAAAATTTAATTCAAAAAGAAAATAAAATACCTAGGCCGCATGTCCTACCTGTCAGAGAGAGAATTTCTCTATCCTCTGGTTATTTTTGGATTTAATCCAAATTTAAACTTTAGAGAGCCCGTTCTCTCTCGTTTTAGCTCCAAATTTAATGAAATTTGTTTCTAAAATTTTCTAAATTTGAGATATATCTGTTGGTAGTGGTTTTGTTCAGTTCATTTGATTTTTCATTTGTATTTATTTGCTTTGCTCGTTTGTTTTTTCGTTTTTCGATGTAGTCGTCCGAGTAGAGTACGAGGACACGGAAGAGCCCCAGTTCGATCAAGCACAAGACTTCCAAGACCCACATGCTTTTGAGCTAGGTGAGTCAACATTTGATCATATTGAACCTATATTTGTGCAAATTTATATTTATTTAAATTATCAAATTGCATGGTTAATTTCTTATGCAAACGTATGTCAAATTTCAAGGTAGATACATGCCGACTTGATACTTCTATATTATTATATCATCCCTTGACATTTGAATCACATGATCCTTATCACCCTAGATAAATTATTGGTAACCTTGCTAGCTATAGTCATACTTAAGCATCATGTTAGTCTTGCTTAAGTATCAGGGCATTAATTGCCCCAATCATCATCTTTTAAACATGAATTTTTTTGGACAGTCATTGGAGAAAAATGACTGGTATATTTGAGATAACTTAGTTTTATTCTTCTCTAAAACCCTAACAACTTGCTATTACCACATTTGAACGAATGATATGATGGTTGGTGTAGATATAGCACGAGAAATGGTGGTATGTGATATGCACCGTCCACATATTTTAAGGACTTAATCCGGTGATGACCTTCCAATGTAAAACAGTGCAACCACAAGTCTATAATGGTGTCTACCTAGCTAAATAATTTTTATCCACTAGTGTGAGTTGCACCATTGGAGTGACCCACGAGTCGTGTCGCTAGTTTTAAGCCGTCGTGGACACGGGTCATGTCGCTGGTGTAAGTTGTCGTGTGGCGCAAGAGGGGGTATGGGTGTGGTAGATGTAACGACCCTCAGATGAAACCTTAGCGGGTGTAACTTACACTGGGAGATGCATTGTAAAGGCTTTGTGATGATCTCCTTAATTCACATGTCTAAGGAAATATGTGAAACACAACAAGCTGATTATCTCTTGTGGGTAAAGTGTACAGTCTCTGTAGGGTATAACCTGTTCGAACAGCCGTGCCCACGGTCAAGGGCAGGCATGGGAACTTGCTCGAGTTAGTCTCTATCTTAAAAACCTTTGTGGATGGGATGAAAACTCGTCGGGTGGATGTAACCGTGATTTTAGGTTTTTTTCCTTCTGGGTGGATGTAACCCAATGTTGTTAATTGGGTAGATGTAACCCTAGTAATAAAAAAATTAAGCATATGGTTGATGGAACCATGTAAAAGGTGGATGGAACCTGCACTGTTATAAATATTGCACACATTTACTCTCTTTAAGAAATTATGGTTTGGTTAAAATGCTAAGTCATAGGAGTTTCTACTTGTTGTAGTTCAAAATATTGCTTTCAGCAAATAAAAGAACCAAAGTCATCCTTGTTAAACCTTGCATATATAATTATTGCATTCTGTGTGTTGGCTCGCGGAGCAATGTTGCTCGTGCTCACTCTCGCTCCCCCAAATCCCTTAGAGCCCGTGGACCAAGAACACTACGCATTTTACGAAGATCCAGAAGTTGATGGCAACAAAGACGGATGAGATTAGATTAGTCTCAAGTAGTATAGGTCTCGCCCCAGTTTGACCGACTAAGTTGGTGTTTGTGCGCACTAATACTATCCAAGTCTCGGTAATATCGATTCGACATAGATTACCCCATCGCTTGCTCGTGATTTAAATGTGGCTTTCCCTTTTGCTTCCGCTATCACTTCCATTTTTATGTAATGTATCTTTTTGGCCTGACAGGCCGTATTGTAAACTCGACACGATGCGGTCTATGTGAATTATGATGTTTTGTAATTAATGTATGGTACGGTTTACGTCCTGTATGTAATGATTCAGTGATGTATCTGTGAGTGCTATCTACTGATCCAACGAGTAGTACAGTGAATTCACATATGATTATGGATCCCACGAATACTGACAGGTTAATAAGCTATCTACACTAATCAGTAGCCTTCTATCCTAACATGACGTACGTCCTTACGTGTTGCAAGCTACACCCTTGATAAAAAGCACCAGTTGCAAGAAAGCGACGGCCACAACATCACTAACCTTCAGTCGATCTCTAAGACATTTGAGAGTGGACATGATCACATGACCAATGATCAGTGGCACTGTTAAACTATCAAATGTCCAACTTTCCATCAAGTACATGATAGATATTATCTCCTCTGGTGTGTGCCAATCTCTTGTTGCCAAATGGCTCCTTTTACATTGTGCTGTTGTGATGCCACAATGTGCTACTGTACTGCCACAATGTGGGCTCTTTGTTCAGATTGTTTGTGTGTTCAGTACTTCAGTGTAATGTGATTGTTCACCACTGATCAGATATGTGACTTATCGATGTCCCGTGCCATGTTCCTGTCCGAGTCTTTAGCTAAAATAACATAACAAAACTAGCCTCTCCTCCTAAATAAAATGACAAAAATAACACCGTAATTTTGTTGTGGAACCAACATGATGCACACCTAGATCACAGCAAGTGACCTGCCGCGCACCCAAAACGTGGCAGGCTTGTCGCGCTGCAGGAACGTGTGCAAGCCACATACCGTGGTCTGGGTTTGCGGTAGGTCGCCTGCAGCGATCGAGGTGCGCGACATGTCGGTTCTGCGACAAAATCGCACGTAGGGGTGTCATTTTTATCATTTCGTTTGTGAGAGGCTAGTTTTATTATTTCATTTAAAAAAGAGGCTAAATGAACCAAAAGTTCGTTCTTGTCCCTCCTCTCTTTTGCTCCGAAGGATTAGAAAGGTGATAATACCCTTGTAGATGGGCAGCTATTTTTTTTTTTTTGAGAGGATGTAGATAGCTAGCTTGTTCCAATCAATGGTAGTAACTACTGAAGGCCCAGTGATTATTACCTCAAGTTCTTCCCTTCTAAGTCTCTCTCAAGCAGCTTTACATGTATAATTGGATCCACTTCTTCTAAAAAAAAGAAAAGAAGAAGGCCCTACATTTCCCTTTACTCTTAAAATAAGTTTAATCAAAGACTTCCCTGAACAACTTTAGACTTACGTAGTATAGGGAGTCAAAGTGCGAGTACTAGAAGCGAAGAAAATTCACTGAAACTTTCTTGGAGAGTATGAAGAAATCTTGACTACAGAAAATTGAAGTGTAACTTGGAAGAGAGAAAAGAGAACTTGTGGCGAAGATCACTCATAGAAGATGGTCATGTTCATACTAGTGTGACTACTGGTCATCCACTGGTTGGTAACAGAAACAAGGAATTTCATAGCAGTCTAGATGGTCAACACGTCGAGGAAAATTTATTTGTGGCTGCCATACGATGTAGGACTTCGATCGTTCCAGTTTCTGCTACTATTAGAGGTCGTCTCTTTTTGTCTGGTTTTCGTGTATTACTAGCCACTGAACTGTTTATTGTGAGAATAACTGACAATAGAAGTCGTGACTGACACTGACCCCGGCCGGCACCCCGTCGTGTAGAATGATTCGAAGCAATGACTAGCATAGCTGGAAACCGATCGATCGAGGTATACAAGACATGTAAATTTGTGAGTAATTCGAAATCTATTATGTACCTTTTATCATTGAGTGACTCTAAGCCCTTGACTCGAATTCATCACCCGAGCCAAGTTCCCAGGCCTTACCTTACCACTAGCAACTAATAAATAAAGGGATTTGATGATTTACCATTATAAGATAGATGCATTTGAGAATTTACCCCTCGTGTTGATAAGACATCGATAAGTAAATTCTGAAATGCACTTATTCATAGTGCTAAATCCTTAATAATTCCCTAAATAAAACGTGCGTGGCAGCCCATGGCGCATCGCCCCAGTTACCTAACCGGCCCATCCGTACACGCGTCAGCCCAGCCACATATATGCTAACGCTGCGAGTTGAATTGGCGTGGCAGTGCAACAATCCAGAATAATGCAGTCGCAGACAATACAATACCAGATCATGCAGCAAGTTCCAAATATGATCGGAGTCTTGATTGATGCTAGAATTATTCCAGATTTGTCATGGTGAAATCAAAGTGCAACTATAATCTGGACAATATATAGTGCTAATTAGCAGGCTGCAATTTGGCGGAAATACAGTATATGGAGAAGCTCGATTCACTAATCTATACGATCTCACTCAATATAGTTTTTTTAAAGAATCATCCCAGCTTCTTGCTCTTGTGTCGCCCGGCCTACTCTTATCCTCCTCACCATGAAAAATCCAATCCACCCGTTGTATGTTGACGCTAGGACTGCTTGTGTGCTTGCTAATGGCATATCCCTCAGTGCAGACTCTGCAGCTCTTCTGTCGGATTTATCAGCACCGGCGCCTCCAATTTTTGCAGAGATCTCCTCAAGGCCCAATGACAAGTGCATGGCTGTATTGCTCCGGTCCGCAGTTAGGATTGAAACCTACCTTTAACCTCCGGAGATTGGGCATTGCTCCTTGATGAAAAGCGAAGCACGACGCGCTGCAACACCTCAACTTGAAGTACTTGAGAACTGGGAATGCTGCCTGGTCAAAGATGATCATCGTTTGCGCAGGCGCTGTCCGGACATAGAGCGAGAGAGCATTGAGGGCAGGGAGTCCTTTCAGGATAGCAACATCATTCATCGAAAGCTCCCTAACTGCAATCTTTAGAATGCAGAGCTTGCCGACAGTGACGAAGCTTCAAACAAATTATAGGAGGGCTAGTCTCAAGAGAATTGCAAACTGAATACGATAGAGAGCGCATATTAGTAGCATAATTTTTTTAGAGTTTAGCAAAGTGCAATAGGGGTCGTCGCCCAATCTAAATTGCACTAATTAAGCTCAGCTAGTGCCTACAACCTAATATATAGCGTAACCATCATGTGAATTACATATATAGATTCATTGAGAGTATACGTGTATGAGTATAGATATATATATTTATACACGAATACAGGTGAGTGTAGCTATTATCGAGAATATACGTGTATATGTATAGATATATATTAAGTATGGATACATGGTGTTCAAAAAAAAATCTAAAATGCTGGGGGGCCACTGCCCATGTTGGCCTACCTTAAGCTTTGTCCCTGCTTGCCGAGTTCGCTGATCCACTTGGAAGGATGGAAAAGGTGCAAATGCGTGGGCAGAACTCAAATGTCTAAGGAAGGATAGAAGGAGATGTTGGACCCGGATTTCACAAATCCAGTATCCTCTGTGAAAGCACTACGCTATTCTCTGGATTAGTAGATAGCGCTCACATAATACATTGCTGAATCATTTCATACCTGGCGTTAACCAAACCATACATTAATTAGACAATATCAGAGTTTACATAGACTGCATCGGATCAAGTTTACAATAGGACCGAACAAGACCAAAAGATTACATCACATAAAAGCGGAAGCGACAGCAGAAGCAAAAGGGGTAGAGCACATCTAGCCACAGACAAGCGACTGGGGAAGCCAATGTACAATCGATATTATCCAGAGACCTGGGTAATATTGGTAGTACACGAGTACTTACTGAATCAGCTAAACTGAGGCAAGACTAGAACAACTACGGACTATACTGTTCTTCATCAGCTCCTTAACCTTCAACGTCTGGATCCTCGTAATATGCATAATGTCCTTGATCCATAGCGTTTGAAGGTTTGAGTGAAAGAGAGCGAGGATGAGCACAACAATCGTGCTCGCGAGCCAATACACAATGCAATACATGCAAGGCTTTTAACAAGGAAGGCTCGGGTTCTTTTATTTGCTAAAGCAATATTTTTAATTATCATAGGTAGAAATTCTCATCACTTAGCATTTTGACCAAATCATATTTTGTTAAAGAGATTAATTGTGCGATATTTATAACAACAGAGGTTACCTCCACCTTATGCTTATTTTTTATTAGGGTTACATCCACCTATAATCAACACTGGGGTACTTCCACCCAGGAAAATTACAAATTTAGGGTTACATCAACCCGACAAGTTTTCATCCCACCCTACAAAGTTTTATAAATAGAACTAACTCGAGTAAGTTCCCATGTATGCCCTTGACCATGAGCACGGCTATTCGAACAGTTTATACTCTGCTCACTTTACCCACAAGAGATAATCGTCTTGATATATACACATGTTTCCGTTGACATGTGAATCAAGGGTGATTACCACAAGGCCTTTACAATGCATCCCCCAGTATTTGTTACACCCGCTAAGGGTTCACCTGAGAAGAGTGACACTTACACAGACCCGTCAACCCTTACCCAGACACCCTCTTGCGCCATACGACTTACGCTCATACAGACCCGTACGTCGTACACCCCAACCCGTAACCATGAAGGCTTATGGCGTAGCGGGTCCTCCAGTGGTGCAACTCGTACTGATGGACACAAATTATTTAGCTAGATCGACACTATTAAAGACATATGGTTGTACTGTTTTACATTGAGGGGTCATCATAGGATTAAGTCCTTAAAGTCATCTGGCGGTTCATACCACGTTCCACATATTCTCGTGCTACATCCGCACCCATCATCATACCATCCGCCCAGATGTGGTAACAAAAAGTTATTAGGGATTTGAGAAGTGTCAAATTAATTTATCCAAATATGTTAGTCATTTACCTCCAACGACTGCCCAAAATACATTTTATGTTTAGAAGATGATAATTAGGGCATTTATCACCCCGGTACTTAAGCAATACTAGCATGGCGCTTAAGTACTAGTTATAGCTAGTAATGTTACCACATAATTACTAGGATGACAAGGATTAAGTATTTCAATTGTCAAGGATGGTATAATATTATTTGATTATCAAGTTGGTATTTAAATACCTTAAGACCATTTGATATACATTTGCATACGGAAATTAAAGTATGCAATTTGATATTTTAAAAGGAATGTAATTTGTATAAAATTTAGGTCTAATATGATCAAAGTATTGACTCGCCTGGGTCTACGGCAAGAGGGTCTTGATATTCTTGGGCTTGATCAAACGGAGGTCCTTCTGCGTTCTCGAACTCTACTCAGTCAGTCGCGTTGGAAAAAGAAACAATAGACAAGAAAAGCAAATAAGTATAAGAGAAATATCAAATGAACTCCAAAATAAACAAAACCTCTGTCATTAGAAAGCCACTAATTTTAGAAATTTTTAGAAACAAATTTCATTTAAATCGGTGTTAAATCGAGGGAGATTAGGTCTTCCGAAGTTTGAGTTTGAAATAAAATCAGAAAAAGGAATAAGGAGAGAGACTTGGTGCACCATACAGTACATGGACCAAGGTTCACGAATCACTGTGCTGGTCCACTGTTCCACTGCCCAATAGCTTGCCTTGGGCCCGCGTGTCATTGGAACAACCGAAAACCAGAGTTAATTAGGGTCATTAAATTAAGTGCCGGGTCCACACGACATTCTCACAGAGCAGTAATTGAGATATCAATTAACGCAGCCTAAGATTACTTAATCTGAAGACATTGATTTGGGCATTTACTGTCGGGTCCACGCGCTATTAGAACCGATGGCACTTAAGACAGCAGTTAAACCAAGCATTAATTAACACTTAAGCGCTAGACAGAGATTTAGGTGATTAAATGCGGTGCTACAGGAACTGTCCAAGCTTTGGACAAGCAGGGGAGGCCACGGACGCATGCGGCTCCGGCTCGCCGCCGGCAGAGGAAGGTGCGACGACGTCAGGAAGTTGTGCTCATCCTCGCTCTTTCCTCCAACCTTCAGAAGCCGCAGATCCTGAACATTAGGCATACTACGAGGATCCAAATATTGAAGGCCAAGGAGATGATGAAGAGTAATTTAGTTCTTTAGTCTAGGTCTCGTCTTAGTCTAGTTGGCTACGTCAGTGGTTGCGTACATCTAATATTAACTAAGTCTTTGGGTAATATCGGACGTACATAGGATACCCTAGTCGCTTGGTTGTGGAGAGATAAACTCTACCTCTTTTGATTCCGCTGTCGTTTCCGCTACTTTTGTAATGTAATTATTTGGCATGTTCGGCTCTTATTGTAAAACTTGATCCGACGCAGTCTATGTGACTATGATGATTGTAATATAATGTATGGTTTAGTTTACATCGTATATGGATTGATTCAGTGATGTATTATATCAATGATATCTACTGATTCAGAAAATAATACAGTATTTTTACGGAGAAATCTGGATACGAAATCCCGATCCGACGAGCAGTCTGCTTTTCCATCGAGTTATCAATATCAACAAGACAGGTCGTGTGCAGCGGTGGCAGCGGACTTTCGTCTGAGATGAGCCGAGGCCTAAAGGTGCATTTATCAAGATTTGTTTTGACCGGGATCTTGCTAGGTGGGAAGACGTGTGAGAGGAGAGAATCTTCCCGATGAGCCCAACGGAGAGGAAATTCCATACCCGTATTGTGCAGTAGTTGCAAGGGAACGCCATCAAGGCCCAGATAGACTCAAATTAATGGGCTAAACTATCAATTTTCCAATTCGTTAGAACCGGCCATCCGCACACGCGTCCAGCTCACGTACACGCACCCACCTTGATGCCAACGCTGCGAGTTCAACTGGCATACATATATGTCAATGCAAGCTACTGTGCAACCGTAATGCAGACAGAACAATATCAGGCCAGACAGCAGGTTCCTCACATCATCAGCTCCTCCGATTGTTGCTGGAGTTCTTCTAGAGTTGCCATGGCGAAATGAATGTGCAACTATAACCTGGACGATACAATAGTGCTACTAGCAATGAAGAAGCTAGATATAGCAATGAAATATGGGGAAAGCTAGGTAACAGGTATATACTAGTGATGCGATCTCCAAGTTCAAATTAATCTAGTTGCTTATTTGTGAAATACAAAGTCGCGATTCAATATAGCATGCAGTGCTGTTTACATAACCATGAGGCCGTGAAATATCCTCTTAGATAAGTTTACACTTGTATTATCAGCATACTGGAAATTAATTGACTCCAATAAAGATTTGGAGACAGAAAGACGCAGATATGTTCGGTTCGGAAATAAGCTTACAGGTACGAGTAGTAAACTTGCAAGGCGTAAAAGGAACACTCAATATGATAGATATGAACACGAGCTCGACTGAGAAATCGACGGCCATATAACAATAATTTGTGCGGCCGGTTCTGTCTGCATAAGAGAATTGCACAGTTTGAGTTGACTAGAAGACACCACAGTGTGAATGTACGATTTCATCGTCGCTTAATCACTTTATCTGCTCAATTCCAATACGGGACTGTTGGGGTTCTTAGATACTTGTTCTGTGATGGCAGCCTCCGCAGCATCGACATTAGCTGTGGTGGGACAACGGATGGCGGCATGGACTCGCGTGAGGCAAGAGAGGTGCTGGATGCCAAAATCAAAATCTCCATACACATACTTTGTTCTCACTGCGCTGAATTCAATCCGTAGCCTTCGGAGCTGCGGCATGGCCCCTGGTGTGAACTGCAGCCCCATCCTAGCACATGTGTAGGAAAACACCACGAGACACCGAAATCCATGCCTGCTAGTGATGAGCCATCTTTTGGCATTGATGAGCCTTCTTTCGGCACCAAACTCTGACTTTAATTTGAGAAGGATCAGATTAGGCCAATCCCCGAGGACACGTAGACCTTCCGCTTCTACTAAAGTAATGCTAATACGCAGGTGGGTGAGGTTTACGAGTGAGGCCATCTTAGGTGGGACTCCTCTTAAGGTGCCAGAGATTGTCAGCTCGAATCTTCGGAGGTGATACGGAGGGACCCACGAATCCAGCAGTATGTCAAGCAAACCACCTTCACAGTAACCCTCAAGAAGTAGAAATAGGGACTGAAGGTTCGACTTTCCAACCTCCTTGAGGAAAGACCTGAAGTTGGGTTTTTCGGTCGTCTCACGGACCTCACGGTCCCAGTCCCAGCGTACGCCTAGCATCCTCAGCCGCTTCGACTTAATCAGTAGCTCTGCCACAAAATCAAATGAGCTGCTACTATGGACAACAATGGTTGATAGTTCTTCTAATTTCTCCACTTTCCAGATTTCTCTCGGTAGTTCGACGCGTCTGTCAAGTAGTAGACGCGCCAACTTTCGCAATCCAACTATAGATGCAGGCAAAGTCCTCAGCCGGGTGGTCCGCCTCAAATCTAGGGTCTCCAATTTCTGTAGTTCTCCAATTTCTTCTGGTAGCACCTCGATACCAGTCCCTCCAAGTCCCAAGTATCTCAGTAGAACCAATCGCCCAATGCCTTTAAGATGACAGTTCCCCAAGTTCTCAGTATCTTCGAGATCCAGCACTCGCAGAAATCTCAAGCTGTACAAAGTTTCACCAGGCATCCGTTTAACATCTCCAAAAAATGTTAGGGATCGGACTTTCGAAAGGTCCTTGGTGATTGGCCAAAAGGCATCATCTTCTTCTTGTTTGCTGCAGCTGACAGTGAGGCGCCGAACGACACCATGTTGCATATAAGTTGTTTTTGCGTCCGTTGTCACGAAGTTCTCTTCACTGGACAACGACGTAATTAACTCAAGAATCACACCATGGACTTTACAACTCGTTGGGACATCATCTTCCTCACCATCATAAGTTGGTTCAATTAGTTTCCTGCAGATAAGCTCCTGGAAGTAGCTCTCCCCTGTCTCCCATAAACTTTCCTCGCCTCTCGTAGGGATGAATCCTTCGGCAATCCATCTCCATATAACACGATCCTTCCTGATCACATGGTTCCCAGGGAAAACACTCAAATACAAAAGGCAAGACTTCATATGGCGAGGAAGATCAGAGTAACAAATGTGAAATATTTTCTCCATCCCTTCTGTTGTGAGATCACCCTTCTCTGCTGGGTCCATGCGTTTCTCCACCATTTCCCACTGTGCCACTTCTATAGGTTTATTGGCTAAGAAGCTAGCTATTATAATTATTGCCAACGGTATGCCACCACATGCTTCCAGTATTTCGTCACCAACTTTTTCCAATGCAATCGGGCAACTTCTTTGAGAGCCAAATATTATGCTTCGAAATAACCTGCATGAGTCATCAGGATGAAGAGGCCTCATGTGATAGATAAAACCAGAGGAATGGCTGACACATGATTCGGCTACATCCCTGATGTTGGTCGTGATTATTATCCTATTTGCACGATTATTCTCGGGCAAAGCACTTTGGATGTATTTCCATGTCTCAACAGACCATACACCATCCAATACGATGAGATACCTAACATGTAAATTGTGAAGGCAATTTAGTAAGTGATTTTCTAAGACGTATAGTAGTAAGTGATCAATGAGTCAACACAGTACATAGACCACGTGGCATTAGTTGTCAACCCACGCTAACTGTTTTAACTTGCTTACCTTATTTTCACCACAAAATATTAATACTCAAACACAATATGTCAATAGGAAAGGTTGGACGCTCTACAGAAAAAAAAACCATATGTACGACTAACAATGTCCCTCGCAAAAAACTGTCTTGGTGGTCTCTTCAACTACCTATATATGGAGCTTCTAGAAGAAGAAAAAGAACAAATCTGATTAACAAAGTATTTTTCAAGATGGAGAGACCCAAAGTGTTTCCTATTGCATTACATGTGTTACATAAGTAAAAGTATATAGGGTTCTGTAAAATTTAGTAAAAGAATGGTGGTATCCTGTATCAAAGATTTGTTGAGAGACATTTTTTTTTGGAGTAGAGACACATTTTTTTTGGTAAGACATTCTCACATATTTCTTCCATAGTGATAGAAAAAAATTGTGTTTATTCATCAGGTGTCTTATTGTTAAAAAAAGTAGCTCTTTTGAGTAAATTTTAGGCAAAATTGGCTCTAGGACATTGCAAAAGTGTGCCATTTGCTGAAGAACATCAAAAATCATTATTTCACTGATGGGCACTACAAAATTGTGGTAATTTGCTAGAACACACTAGGCTTATTAAAATAATACTATTTTGAAATGTACGAGAGAGAAGGGGCGTGAAAAGTTCTATCATCGAACATTTTTTAAACAAAATTTGCATGGTTGAATAATCAATGGTCAAATCATCAAGTTTGGATGGCCAATTTTATAAAATGGTCTTTTAAAATGGAAATTTTCACACCCCTTCTCGCTCTCCTAAGTTTCAAAATAATGATATTTTAATAGGTGCAGTGTGTTGTGCAAATGACCACGATTTTGTAGTGTTCATTAGTGAATTATCAATTTTCCGGTGTCCTACAACAAATACAACACTTTTGCCTTGTCCTAGAGCCATTTTGGTCTAACTTTTATCATCGCTCCCCAAACTTAACTGAAAATTTCAAATGAGCCGCATATGTTTACAGTGACAAAATTGAATTCCTAAACTTTAACATTTGATTAATTGAATCCTTTCCAATGCATTGTTGTGGCAAACTTAAAACTGATGGTAGCATGGTTTGATCTAATTGGTATTCACAAGTTATTTCTCATTGGTTCTTACTGACTTTATTAGTAAATATGTATTTCATATTTCTTAATTAAACCAAGCCTAAGATAACGTGTATGTTTTATACTTCCAATGGTTGTAATTTTGGTTCTGCTGTCGAAAGAACAAAAAAAATGTTTTCGCCACTTTAAAATGTGGCATCATATCATGTTTGTTAGTTACCACCGCCGTTACAAAATTGTCTTTGTATTTTTTTGGTAATAAAGTTATTTATTATCTGTGCATGAATTTCACTACAAAAATGTCAATCAATTGCACCATATCTAGGTGCGCTAAATGGACCTAATGGGAGGTTGATGGAAAGGACCCAATTGAATCAAATGTTAAAATTTATGGTCTAATTGACGGAGTTGAAAGTATGAGAACCTAGTTGAAACTCTGAGTAAAGTTTGGAGGACTGATGATAAAATTTACTAATTATTTATTTCAAATAAAGGCAATTCATTTGGTTAGGCACTGAAAATAAATAAAAGTACACCCTCTGTTACTAAATGTAAGCATTTTTTTCTCCAATGAAAGATTTTGACTATAGTTATTACAATATACTACTAAAAATGTAAAAAATTTATATATTATGAAAGTATTTTCCAAGACAAATCTATGGTCATTGTTTTTGTGTGATCAGTCTATATACCTTTGCATATAGTGGTAGTCAATGTCTCAAAAGTTTGATTACACAGATCATACGACATTCTATGTTTAGTGACAGAGGGAGTAACCACCATTTACTGTTCAATTTTAGATCTTTCAGGATGTTATTTTGAACAAAAAAATTCCAGGATTGGACCATGAAATTGCATGGGGGTTTCGGAACTTGGTTTCTTTTAATAATGTTATTGCCCATTCTGGAATACTCACATGTTAGAAATGAACGGATCACACCTGACATTATCTTCTCTACAATAAGCAACAACAATAAGTACCTTTGATGTTGTAAACGTCTTCTAATCACATCGCTGAGTTCCTCCATATCCCAACCATAGCGTTCTTTTTGATGATCGAGTTGTGATAGTATGTTTCCGAGAAGCCTTGTGATGTCGATCTTCTGGGGAACTGGTACAAATACTCGGTGACCAAATCACCCATTAATCTTATTATACACCTCCTTAGCAAGTGTGGTCTTGCCTAGTCCTCCAGGTCCTAATATGCAAACCACCTTGTGTTGTTGCTCGTCATACATCAGCCACCTAACAAGTTCGTCTCGCGGTCTATCCATTCCCACGAGGCCAACGGCTTTATCATAGACTGCGGGCAGCCGTGACTCCGTTGCCATATAGCTTGATTCCAAGATCTGTACTTCAGTCTTATGCACCATGCTTCCTAGGTCTCCCTTCCCCATGAGGCTTTGAATTTGGAGAATGAACTTGTAGCACATCCCATTTCTCGGGATACGTGAGAGGTTGGTGAATGTAGTAAGGCTTGGCATTATCTTCGTCGAATTGGAGCATGAGGTCATCGTCTGATCCTCAATGTCGTATGTCATCTCCCTCATTTGATTCCTCCATCCTTCATCGAAAGTTCAGCTCGACCATGTCGCGGTTTATCAAGAAGAGCATTCATGGCGCCAAGCTCATCTTTGAGGATCATAACCTCTTTCCGTGTACCTCTCAGCTTTGCGTACTCCTCTCCCATCAGAGTGGCATGCTTCTTTAGAAGAGAATTCATCGCCCCCGTGGAAGAGCTCACCATAGCGTCCTCCACCACATCGCTTGCTTGTTTGCTCTCAACTTTTTCATGTTTTGCAACTATGGTTTGACAGCGCGTTAGTACTGTGGCATTTTCACGCGTTTGTCTTACAGAAACTCACTCGTACATTCAATTTGCTTAATGCAGGTTTTGGAATTTACATTTTTTTTTCATGGATCCACAAATAGTATTGGTTCTTGGTAACTACCTATTGGTTCTTATCAAGATTGGTAAATTAAACTAGTGTCCTACTTGCACTTTCTCTGCAACAACAATTATTTATTTAGACTATTGGAAAAAAAAAGGGGGAAATGAAGATTGTGACACTCCAACAAAAAAAACACTTCGAAAAAAGAGAGAACAGGAGGAAACATCTAATTCAAGCATTGCGTCTGAGGCATTGGGTTTAATCGAGCAATTGTTTGCGTTCTGTGTTCTAAGCCTTGATAGCATGGTTGTTTTTTTCTGGTCTGTCTCTTTTCAGTAGGTGGTGGAAAAAATCAGTACTCAGAGTAGTGTGTTCTCTGTAGTTTAGTAGTTGCTGATCTTGCCTAGTTATGCATGTAAGGGCAAAAAATGGTAGCGTTATACTTTCCAAAAACGTGATAGCTAATATCTGAATAGAAACAAAAAAAAACAGAATCGGCCATAAGGAAATGACGCCGATATATTCATTGACCCAAGAACTTTGCAACGTTATGACTAAAAGTGGGGACATGACTATCGAGCAATTTAGGATAATAACATATGCAATAATTTGCGCACATGAAGCTTTTGGACTATAAAACAATTTTGACGGTCAAAATTTGTTAGAACAAAAGGGGTTGGCAGGAAGAAACTGCGAAATCGAATAAGATTACCTGGAATGGGCAGATGCGAAGAGGATTCCGACAACATATAAATCCTGGTAGCAACCATTTAGGTTAAATTGGGATCAAACGAGCAGAAGCACAGGGAGAGTTGGATTGAAGATAGATGGTAAACAAAGAAGAAGAGGATATGGAAAGGGAAAGAAGAAGAGGAAGAAGAAGGGCATATTTGTTGTTAGATGGAAAATGCGCACCTGCTATCAGCTTGTCTGTTCGCCTCTTCCACCCATTGTACGTTGACGCCAGGAGTGCTTGGATGCTTGCTAATGGAAGCCTCCAATGCAGACTCTGCAGCACTTCTGTCGGATTCATTAGCACCGGCGGCCCCAATTGTTGCAGATATCTCTTTAAGGCGCCCTTCAAATCTTCTACTCAATTCCAATACGGGACTGCTGGGGTTCTGAGACACTTGTTCTCTGATGGCGGCCTCCGCAGCCTCCACCTCCGAAGCTCTAGCATCGTTGCAATTGATGGTGGCATGGACTCGCTGGAGGCAAGAGAGGTGCTGGATGCCAAAATCAAAGTATCGATAGAGAATTTGTTTCCCGTGCGCTCAATTCAATCCGAAGCATTCGGAGCTGTGGCATGGCCCCTGGTTTGAACTGCAGCCCCATCACACCAAACTCACATGTGTACAGGAACACCACGAGACACCGAAATCCATCCCCACTAATGGTGCACCTACCTGGGGCAGCATCACTTGAATCTAAGTGGAGAAGGACCAGATTAGGCAAGTCCCCGAGGAGACGGAGACCTTCCGTTTCTGCTTCACCAATGCTAATACACAGGTGGGTGAGGCTTACGAGGGAGGCCATCTTATGTGGAACTCCTCCGAGGAGGCGACCGGAGATTGTCAGCTCGAATCTTCGGAGGTGATGCGGAGGAACCTCCCATGAATCCAGCAGTAGGTTGAGCAAATCACCTGTAGGGTAATCCTGAAGAAGTAGGCACCGAAGGTTCGACTTTACAACCCCGTTGACGAAAGACATGACGCTCCCTCGGTCGGCCCTCTCAAGGTCACCCCACCTTACGCCTAGCATGCTCAGTCGCTTCGATTTATTCAGCATCTCTGCCACCGAATCTAGTGAGCTGCTACTATAGACAACAATGGTTGATAGTTCTTCTAATTCCTGCACTTTCCAGATTTCTCTCGGCAGTTCGACACTTCCGCTAAGTAGTAGACACACCAACTTTCGCAATCGGACTATAGATGCAGGCAAAGTCCTTAGCCGGGTAGTCTGCCTCAAATCTAGGGTCTCCAAGTTCTGTAGTTCTCCAATTTCTTCTGGTAGCGTATAGATACCAGTCCCTCCGAGTCCCATGTATCTCAGTAGAATCAATCGCCCAATGCTTCCAAGATGGTGGTTCTCTAAATTCTCAGTATCTTCGAGATCCAGCACTCGCAGAAATCTCAGGCAGTGCAAAGTTTCATC
Source organism: Phyllostachys edulis (assembly GCA_036346405.1). Taxonomy (NCBI): domain Eukaryota; kingdom Viridiplantae; phylum Streptophyta; class Magnoliopsida; order Poales; family Poaceae; genus Phyllostachys; species Phyllostachys edulis. Next base: position 57,123,603 of record CM070566.1, read on the forward strand.
AGGCAACCCTTTAACATCCCCAAAAAATGTTAGGGATCGGACTTTTGATATGTGCACGGTGGTTGACGCCAAGGTGCTATCTTCGTCTTGGCTGCTGTAGTTGAGGGAGAATCGCCGAATCACATCACGTGGCATACATCTGATGTCTTCATCCCATGTGGCAAAGTTTTCTTCACTGGACAGGCATAAAAGGAAATCTTGAATCTCAGCATGAACGGTGCAACCCATCATTGGCTGGTCGTCGTAGTCGAACAACGGCTGAATCAGTCTCCTTCTTACAAGCTCGTCAAAATACAACTCTCCTGTTTCCCATGATCTTCCTTCACCTCTATTAGGTATAAACCCTTCAGCTATCCACCTTCTTATCAAACGATCTCTTTTGATGGTGTAGTTCTCTGGAAAAACACTCAAGTACAAAAAGCAGGACTTCACAGCCAAAGGGAGATCAGCATAACTGATATGCAGTATCTTTCTCATCCCTTGTAAGGTGGGAAATTGGTTCACAGCTGAAGAAATGTATTTCTCAAGATTCTCCGGCTGTGCCAATAATGATGATTTGCCGGAAAATAAGCCGGCTACAACAACAATCGCCAACGGAATGCCGCAACATATTTTCAAGATGCCATCAAATGCTTGTCTCAACCCAAATGGACTTCGTTCTTCTGAACCAAATATTAGTCTAAGAAATAAGCTTCTGGAATCAGGCTCGGTAAGAACGTTTATCTCACGCATACAATCATTGGGATGGCTCGAACATGATTTGCCTACTGCACTGTTGCGAGTTATTGCCACTATCTTACTTCCACAGTCGTTCTCGGGCAAAGCACATTTGATAGACTTCCATACCCTTATGCTTTCTATACCATCAATTACAACGAAGTACCTAACACATAAATTTGTGAAAGAATATATTAGCAGGCAAATTTTTTTCTTCACTTTTTGCGAGGATTAGCATGCAAGGCTTGATACAAAATCTTATTGCACGTGGTTCTTCAAGGAAAAAGCGAACTATGCTAGAAATTCTAAAAAAGAATAGAAACAGTATCTAGCACTTAATTAATTGGGGAAATTAGCTCAGTGACATCACGTTCAGACGTATTTAGAGGAATGATATTGCGTTCGTGAGGCACTGCAAAATAACATCGCGAAGACATGAAATACTGCCGAATGACATCGCCGTCACATTCCGTCCGTTAGTTTACTGCTCCGTCAATTAATTCCTTTTGACCAATTTTTAAATATAGAAAATGAACTCAACAAATTATGAAATTTTTTGTGGAGCATCCTGATATAGTTTACTTGCTTGTATATTTTTTTCAAAACTGTATCCATTCTTATTTTTTCTCTAAAATTCATTAAAGTATACTATTTGTAGGACTTTTATAATATATAAAATGAGGTCTAAACATTATGAATTTTTTTCAGGCTCCTTACACAGTGGACTTGATTGTATAATTTTTTTAGAATTTTTTTTAAAATTAATTCATGCAATTCCATAATATTTAGACATCATTTCATAATGTCCACTGTATAAGTTGTCCAATATAGAAAATGAGTTCTAATTGCATTAATTAGTTTTTGAAAAATTCTGGAAAAATTACACAATCAATTTCACCTTGTAAGGAGCCTAGAAAAAAATCATAATATTTGGACCTTATTTTCTATATTAGAAAAGTCCTACAAATAATATACTTTAATGAATTTTAGAGAACAAATCAGAATCGATAAAATTTTGAAAAAAATACAAAAGCAAGAAAACTATATCGGGATGCTCCACAAAAAATTTCATAATTTTTGAGCTCATTTTCTATATTCAAAAATTGGCCAAACGGAACTAACTAACGGAATAGTAAACTAACGGACGGAATGTGACAGCGATGTCATTCGGCAGTATTTCTTGTCTTCGCGATGTTATTTTGCAGAGCCTCACAAACGCAATGTCATTCCTCTAAATGCGTCTGAATGCGATGTCACTGAGCTAATTTCCCCTAATTAATTTGGTGGATCTTAATTTTTGACTAATCCACTACAATTTGATGTTATATGTGTGGTAGCAAGGAGGACGAAACAGTAAACTTATGATATGGCAAATTAGTTATAAAAAGAGAGATTCCTTTTGATCCTTTTGAGCAAATTAGTGAATAAACCACATCTGTAGGGCAAAATGTTTTAGACACTGAAGCCATCACCCACATTGAAAGTAGCATTGAATGGACAAATAATAGAGATGCTATGGCAGATCATATGTTTGCTTATGCACAGCGAAATTAGTGTCATGTGTGTACTTTCTCCATAATGTACTCCATTCAATACAGAGGCTTTGGCCACAGATGGAGGACCTGGATCGCAATGTTGCTGGCCACATCCAACTCAAGGATTGTGCTAAATGGCATACAGGGGCCGAAGATTAGGCATCAGTGCGGGGTGCGACAAGGGGATTGCCTCTCACCATACCTTTTTTTATCCTGGCAATCGATGTCCTACATTATATTCTGGAATTGGCAGATCAAAATGGATGGCTGTCGCCACTTAGTGGAAAATTTGTGAAAGCAAGGTTGTCTATGTATGCTGATGATGCAATGATCTTCCTGTCGCCTATCAAGGAAGACGTCGATAACATAAAAGAGATTCTACGAGTTTTTGGAGAGGTAACAGGGCTCAACATAAACATCTCCAAAAGTGTCGTCATACCAATTCAATGCTAGTCGATTCCTCTAGATGAACTTTTGCAAAAATTTCCAGCAACCCGAATGCAGCTGCCTTGTAAATATCTTGGATTGCCACTCTCGCGTCACAAGCCGGGGAAGATTTTGTTTCAGCCTCTGCTTGAAAAGATTCAGGCAAGATTAAGCGGGTATCACAAGAACATGCTATCCCGTGCAGGGAGACTAGTGGCGCTTAATGCGGTCATCACATCCATACCGACGTACCACCAAACAGCTATGGAGTTACCGTCCTGGGTCATAAAACAAATAGACAAAAGTCGAAGAGCTTGGCTCTGGACCGGGAAGGACATCTGCTCTGGAGGAAGTTGCTGGGTAAACTGGAGCAAGGTATGTTGCCCAAAAAAGTTCGGCGGTCTAGGGGTTCTGGAGCTGGAATAGTTCAGCTGCTCCCTTCACCTTCGCTGGCTTTGGTATCAATGGAAGGCACCTGAAAAGCATTGGAATGGGATGCTGCTACCGATAACTCAAACCGACCTTGATTTGTTCCGGGCATCCACAACGATAAGTATTGGTAAGGGTGACAAAGCAAATTTCTAGAAAGACAAATGGGTAGGGACAAGGCCGCTCAAAGAATTGGCTCCGAGACTGTTTCGCATTGCGGCTAGAAAAAATAGACTGGTACAAGAAGCAATGCATGGAGGGAAATGGATTGTGGATCTCAAGAGGAAAATTATCGTGCACCTCATACACGAGTTTGTCAAAGTCTATACCTTGGTCTGCCAAATCACACTATCTCAAACTGAGGATGGAATAATTTGGAAATGGACAAGTTCTGGAATCTACTCAGCCAAGTCGGCATACTATGTGCAATTCTTGGGGGCGGTGGAGACCCCTTTCCAAAAGTTTATTTGGAATGTCGGGCGCCGCAAAAGTGCAAAATCTTCGCATGGACTCTCCTTCAGCAACGCCTGCCGACGGCAGACGTCCTTGCACGACGCCACATCCAAAATGATCATTGGTGTCCACTTTGTACAAATAATCCAGAGACAGCTATGCACCTATTTGTCGAGTGTTCTTATGCCAAGCAAATCTGGACCTTAGTGGCCACATGGATGCAACGAGCTAACTTAAACCCAACCCACTGGACTTCTCGTCAAAAAATGGTGGACTGGTGGACCGACATTTTCCTTTCCACAGATGGCACCTGCAAGAAAGGACAAGGCTCGTTGATGATCCTACTGCTGTGGCAGATCTGGAAAGAAAGAAATAGGCGGATTTTTCAGCATCTCAGGCAGACGCCAGTGGGGCTGATGACGGTCATCAAAGAAGAGACCTAGGCATGGACATAGAGTGGGGCGACCAAGCTGCAGACCTATCTGCGAGATAGGGAGGATACTCATATTGATGGGCTAACCTAGGAGGGAATAGTTCCTAAAAATAGTTTGAGTGTGTGCGTCTTTCTCTTTTTGGGGGTTTTAGGACCCCCCTTCTTCTGTTTTCCTTTTCCTCACCGGTCCTCTCGCCGATATTTTCGTGAACTTCTCCTTTCTTTAATGCAATAACAGCACCCTTGTCGTTTCCTCAAAAAAAAAACAATGTACTCCATTATTGTTTTATTATGATGAGTTATGAGGAGCTTGTAACCGTTGGTTTGTTGTTTATTTTGGTTGTTACTGTGTTTTTTAGGTGTCTTCCCTTTTGGGTTGGTGTTTGTATTCTCTTATCTCTATTAAAGAAATGAGCTCTATTTCAATTTTTGTCGTAGTGCAAATTAGTAATCTGTTTTATATATACTAACCAATGGCATAGCATAGAACGGAGATGCATCTGGTGCACATACTCTAGGAATGAATAGAAACCCAAAACATCAATGGAGCACTCAAGAAGATGAACATTTAGTGCACTGCTTGCTATGGTTGGTCCAAGAGGGGAGTTGTTTTTGGGAAAGATCATGCAATTGGAGAAGATTCTGAATTTCCAGCAGATGCAGTTGCCCTTCTCCCTCAAATTCAATGGAAAGTGTCAGTAATGATGAAACTTTTTTAGCATCCCTCCATTCTACAATAGTGAACTATATAGATATTCTATTGGACAAAGAATTACAGAGGAGGAAATGAATACAAATGATGCTAATCCTAATGACACAAACACCATAATGGATGAACAGAGCCTTGGTAATAATTCAACTGAGAGCCAACGCAATACACAAACTATACCACAATCCCAACCTAGAAACGAGGAAGCAGATAATACTCGAGGGTCCAAGAGGAGAAGAATTGGAGCTAACAAAGATCCTGTAGACTCGATCAGTTCGTGCATGCTGTCTATGGTCTATGCATGCAATGTTTGCCAGTGCTAATGATAATGTTGCCAAATTAGCTAACTGTTTTCGGTTCATGCAAGATGATGCAGCCATAAAGCAAAAGATCTTCAAAGAATTGCAGAAATTTGAGTCCATTTCATTCAAGGATCTCATGACGGCTGGTGCCGTTATTTGTTTAGAGACCAACAAGTCAAATTACTTCTCTCTTCCGGAGGAGTATAGCAATCTTATGTTCAGATGGTCATTGATGGTACCATTTGACTTAAGTTGAACCGTAAGTCAGTCTTTATATTTGGAATAAACTAGAGTTAGAGGATTGGTTGTATTTAATAAATCTTGGATGTGCCATAATCCAATTTATGTTTGAAGTTGAGGAACTATTTAGGATTTTTTTTTATTCATTGTACTGTTGAAAGCGTCAAGTGGCCATGGACAAGCCTCAAGTTATTGTTTCATGAATTTGTTCTTACTAAAATTTATTTCTTGGAAGTTTTATGAATGTTCTTTCTAGCTTGTTGCTTTCTGAACGTTATTTCAGTCCAATCTATGTCTATGCATGGCAGAATAATGTACTACATGTATCGCCAGGCATGCGACGTATCTATTGCTGGTGACGAGCATGCCACAGTAATGGTTGGTACCTATGTGCATGCTACAGGAGAGCCTCCTGCACAAAATGTATTTATGTTGGAAATTTTCTCTCCATAACAGATTCCGATGTTAAACCCCAAACAACCTAATCTAATATTCCTAGTAATGCTCTAGGAATCTTAATCACCTGTACCAAACATAGGAATGCCATATTCCCTACTATCTCATTCCTATGGTTAGGATTACCAGGAATCCTGGTATTCCCACCAATCTAGTTTTCTTAATACCAAACGCACCCTTAGCCCACTATGCCTTCCTTTGTATAGATCCTCGGACCGGATTTCTCTCCGATCACAAGATGAGAACGGATCCAATCTAGACTCTGATATTCTATTCTAACTCGTTAAGTGTGTGACCCTATAGGTTCATACGTATTCGGTCCCTTTTCCGACCACAAGTCGTTAGCGGCCCCTAGCAAGACATAGCGACCACCAAACACATATAAAGATCAAATCGGACAAACCTTATGCAATATGATATGCGATCAGGTCCCAGTCACTCATGACCAGCTCGCATCCCTTACGAACAATCTCCAACCAGTTATGATCAGTCACGACCAGTCGTCGTCTAGTTATGATTAGTCACGACCAATCCGTAACTCCTTCCGACTAGTTCCGATCAACCACAACCAGTCTGTGACTAGTTACGATCATCCAGGACCAGTCTGTAACTCTTTACAATCAATCTATGATCACTGGTCAGTTATTGCTTTACTAGTCTGACATCTATCACTAGTCAGACAACCAGTCGTAACTCCTTGCAACCAGTTTAGGATAACGCTCGACTAGTCCGCGACCAGTTCGCAACCAGCTCGCAATATCACACGACCACTAGTCAGGAATCAACCAGCGACCACTAGAGCTAGGAGACCTGTTTCATACAAATCATTTTGCCTCATGATATCTGATTAAACTCTAGGTGAGATACGTGCCATCCGTGTATTGTTTAATCTTTCCCCGATCAAGTGATGGATAACTTCATATGGTCAACTCTTCGACCACGTAGTGGCATGGCCATGCACTTTCCTTATCCGACCACATCGAGGGGCCTAGATACATCTCTCCTGTTATGTGGGAGGGGCAAATTCCATCTTGACAAGTCACAGTCATCCACATGCTTCATAGTATACCCAAAAGCTACTTTTCTGACACTACAACACAAACCCCTTGTAGAGGCATTTTTTTTAATAGGGGAAATTGGCTACAGGGCACTACACATTCGCGTCATTTGCCAACGGACATCCAAAAATCATGCCGCAGCCAGAAGACATCGCAAAAACGTGTAATTTGGCTATTAGACGCTGACCCCATTAAAATATTATTTTCTGACTAAAGAGGAGAGAGAAAGGCAGTGAAAAGTCCGTTTTACCCTCTATCTTCTTCATACGTTCTATTCCCCTTTGTCTTCTCTCACTTCTCCAATCCTCATTTCTTTCTTTGGGGAGGCCGGGGGTGGCATGGTCGCACGCGCCACGCCCGCTACTGCCCCCGGGCGCGCCGATCCCCGACGAGGACTACCTCGACTACTCCATCTTCGTCGACCTCCCGCCCTCCTCCCCGGACCCTCCCACGCCGACCTCCTCAAGACACAATCCGCCAGCCGCCGGCCGGACGCCTGCCGCGGCCAACAACCCAGAGGCAAAGCGGGCGGGCGGCGTGAGATGTAGCAAGGGGAATCGGGATGGGGATCTGGGGAGCGGGAGGAATGCCTTACTGCGGGCGCGATGATCGCTACGGCCATTGCGTGGTGCGGCGATGGGGTCCATGCCGAGGGCCGCAAGTGCATCGGTGCATCGGCCAACCCGTGGCGACTTGGCGCGCGGCGAAGTCTGAGGAGGGTCGCGGTTGCTGGCGTGCTACGCCGCACCAATGAGGTGCGGCAGTCATGCGCACCGAGCGTGGGTGCGCCACAAACCAGGTGCTGCCGGATGAGATTGTTGTCAATGAAGGCGATGATACCTCGCAGCCGTGGCATCGGCGGCAGACTGTGCATCAAGAAGAAGGCCCGCGGCTTCATGTGTGGTTGCGGCAGCTCCAAGGCCGTCTCCATCTCAGATGGCTCTGACAAGCAGTCCCCCATGGCCATGCCGCCCACAAACATGTCGAATACTACTATGACCATGTCCAGCACCACCACCACCACAACGGCGACAAGAAGAGCGGAAAGCAAGACGGCGTCCTCCACCGCGGCGGCGCCCTCCTCATTCTCTCCCTCCTCCTACGCCGACACCGACGACGACACCAGCGTGGAGAACACGCCCAGCGTGACCGCGCTCCTACACCAGCTCGGCGAGCTCGAGTGGACCGTTCGCTCCCTGCAGGGCGCCGTCGTCGAAGGCGGGTGCGGCGGGAGGTGGCACAAGCGGACCATAAGCGAGGGGGGAGGCGGCGGCACCGGGAGGGTGGAGGAGAGCGTGGCTGTGGTGAAGGAGTCGGCCGACCCGCTCACCGACTTCCGGCGGTCCATGCTGCAGATGATCATGGAGAAGGAGATTGTGGGCGGTGCCGAGCTGCGCGAGCTGCTCCACCGCTTCCTGTCCCTCAACTCACCTCGCCACCACCACCTCATCCTCTGCGCCTTCGCCAAGATCTGGGAGGTCTTCGCCACGCTCTGGCGCCGTTGGACTTCCTCATCTCCGCCGAGGAAGAAGTTTCCCCACGCCAACGCCGCCACCACACCGCCCACAGACACGGGAGTCGGTCGGTTGGAGGAGAGTCTTTGCCATGTGGGGCCCAGCTGTCAGCTGGAGGGAGGTGAGGGGCATTGAGGACATTTTACAAAGTTCCTCTCTCCTAATCACTCGGATATATTATTTTTAATGAGAGGAGTGTCTAACAGCCAAATTACACGTTTTTGCGATGTCTTACAGGCAAAGACGATTTTGGATGTCCGTTGGCAAATGGACTTGAATGTGCAAGTGCCTCAGCCAATTTCCCCTTCTTAATATGGTAGAGGCGTTTTTTTCCTGTATCTAGACTGTTGTAGAGACATTCTTTAAAACACCACATAAGCACATGCATCATCGCTCTGAATGAAGAGACATGTTATTAGAAACCTCTCAATATTATTTTTGGCATTTTATAGAGACGCTTTATTGTGTTTGTAAGGAAATAGAGGCCTACATAGCGGCAAACACAGAACATAAAATCTAGTAATTGTCGTGCACTCTTGCAAAGGTTGGTTCTCGAACTCTATACCTCAAGGGAATACTTCTTTTAGATTTGTCGCACTAACCACTTGAACCTCACAACCTCACTTGTTTACTTGTGCCTTGCAATATTTATATGTTGTTTTTTTAACACACATCAATCACCTAAAAACGCCTCTAGAGAGTTGAAAGTGTCTCAAAAAATTGTCTTTACACAACAAAATCTCTAGGCTAATTAGAGAGCATCTCAAAAACGTCTATACAAGATAAAATCATGCGTGTATCTTGAAAACGTCTCAAACGCGTCTCAAAACCGCCTCTTGTCATAGGGGCGGCCCACCGGCCCCAATGACCTAGTAAAGACACCGAGCCAGAGATACCCCTTGAGTCAGTCAAAGGGTATCAGGTACCCCTTCACACAGCGCAAAGGGTACATAAAGGTTGCCAAAGGTAGCCTCAATTGAAGACCACAACATACCCTAGAGCGAAGGGGTCTAGGAAACCCTTGCCCTAGGCCACCTCACACAGAGCGAAGGGGGTCCAGGGAGCCTTCACTCCGGGCCCACTTCGCAAGGAGTGAAGGGAGTCAAGGTTACATGTGGACCAGGAGTACATGCGTGGTGGACAAGGTCCAGGAAGGTCCACTATACACTAAAGGCTACGCCTGGGGAGGTGCAAAGAACCAAAAGCCCCTATAGTCATATGACCTTTTTAGGTGTAGAATTGTAATCTCCTATACCCCTGATGTAACACTATAAATATCCCTTTCCCCTTGTGGTTAAAAGGGGAGGTCTTATTGGCAATAAAGAGACATATTTAAGACACTTTAATACCGTTTCCCCATCTTTCAGGACCTTTGGGTTTTCCCCCTTCGCATTGTAGGGAGTCCAAGGGTCCCCCTTTTCTACTGTACAGTTTGTAGCTACGACACTTCTAAAGTACAAAATTTTGGGGCAATTTTTAAAATGTCTCCAAAAAGCACATCTAGACTATAGAACTCATGATTTTAGACACAAATTGAAAAGCGCATCTAGAAAAGTGTCTCTATGAGGGTTTTTTTTTCTTGTAGTGTAACTATCTAGTTACGGAATAGTGTTTGGTAACCCCTAAGTGTACAATTACACATGTAGGAAACCATGTTGATCTCAGGTCTAAGGATCATACATCAATGTTGCTTGAGACCTACTAATAACACGTAGAAACATAATAATTTTAACAGTGTCTCAAAGTGGGTCAATCTAACATCATGTTCCCCAACATGACTCCAAATTATTGGTTCAATATCCCCATATGTATAACCAGTGAAACGTAGTCATCAACCAATACATGTGCTGGTCTATAAGTCATGGTGTATCGACCAGTGACTTTCGACCAGGGATTCCTTTTATGAATAACATCATATAGCTAATACTTGCAGATCTTCATAGCGATAACTATCCAAGGAACATAATAACTCATTTATTCATGAGCTCATAGACATAAAGAGTGATACAATCATCTCCATGATTGCCCCTATGGCATATCACTAACATTGAGGTGGTCGGGCCTGTCACCTCGCATTGGGTCGCTTGGCTGGACATAGAACCTCGAGACCTCCACAAGAGGTTGCAGCCGATAGTGGCCCATTGCTTCCCGCTTTTGGAGCTCCCATGACTTGGTGGTGCTGATGAGGCTATGACACTATCATGGGTCTTGGTCTGAACCCTATCAGAAGGCTTGGGCGATGGTGGGCTTAGGCTCAACCCACGGTTTGAGCCATGTCATACCAGCTCATGTCTAGACCTTGGCACTTTCGGGGTCACACTGGTTACTCGAGGGCTCGAAGCAGGTCGAGATTTGAGGACGCACCATCGAGGGAGTTCCCCATCCCCCATCCCACCCCAACAATATGTAGTATGTTTAAACTAAAAGATAATAAAGAATCATAAACTATAAAAACAACCCTTGTGAAGATATAGCCAAGTCAACTATTGAGTTGCATGATATTGTTTTTAAATGGGCTTCTACCGCCGTTTCAAATGGCGACATGACCTTGTCCCCATTTGGATTGGCGACAGGAGCCTTGTCGCCATGCAAATAGTATGAAATGTCTTTGCACAGACTTAAGTCGCCATTTGAATTGGCGATGATATCCTGTCGCCAATTCAACTAGCAACATGACATTTTCAAAAAAAAATTGCAATAAAAATTTGAAAACAATGGTAAATAGAAGACAGAAAATTACATGCTTACATTGTTCATAGTAAGAAACAGAAACAGAAACAGAAAGTAAGAAATTAGTGGTAGTTCATAGGTTACACATAATAATTCCAAGGATGACATAACTTTAGTACATCAGACAACACAAGTAAATAGGACATACGTCATCAAATAGTTGTGTGACGCATCACAATGATAGTAATCAGAACATTCATCACAACATATTTCAAAAAGATAAACCAGCCCTGTGGCCGCGAGCTCCACGTCCGCCATGGTGACCTCCACGGTGTCCGCCTCGAGTGTAGTGGTCAGATGAGGTCCCCGCGGCGCTATCCAGACTACCGACCTCTCCTTCATGCTGTTCGTTTTTCGCATGGAAATACTTGAAGATATGCCTGGACTCCCTGCAAATAGAGAACTTTTTTGTACGACATCCGAGTTCTTCTTTGTTCGTGTCGTTCCTAATACGCCGTCTCTGTTGCCGACCAACTATGCCCTTCAGCCTATCAATGTCGACGGCCCAGATCTGCTGCTCTCAGGTAGGATGACCAGTGAAATGGCCAATCGCGCCGTAACCATATAACGCTGCACTCCATGTTAGCATCACCTCTTCCCTAGTGAAATATTCATATAGGTATTGGCTCGAATGCTGCACCAACGTGGAACATGCGGCCATCACATGTGAGCGTGCACTCGTGGATGATCCTCTCATGGTTCATCACGCAGTGTCCTTTCTCCCTGCAAAGTATCTCGAAGCAAAGCTCCCTTGTGCCCATCATGAATGCCCTATGCATTTCACCCTTCTTGCTCTTCTCCTCCATGTACTTGGTGGTCATGGCAGAATATAGTACTCTGTCATTTGTCATGGAGTGCAACGCAATGTTGCTTTAGTTAACAAAGTATTTTATGGTGTCGCGCTGAATTGCCTCCACAATACCAACCAAAGGGAGGCACCTCGCGCTACGCATGACCCAATTGCACACCTCAACTAGATTTGTTGTCATGACACCATACCGAGCATCATCCTTTTCATGTAGCAATGACCACTTCACCTTAGGCTCGTGCTTGATCCAGTCTTAGAAGCATTTCATCTGCCTGCCGATCTTCCTCGTCAAATTGGGACCATCTATGGGTAACTAGAACAATGACTCGGGGAGATTTTCAGCACTTATGGCAGGCTTCTTTGCTGCCTCCCTTCTGTGCATCCCCATTTGCTCATCCAGATGTTTCTAGAGTGCATCGAACTTTCTTTACTGGTTCTAGTTGTACAGCCGCTTTAAAAGGTTCATCAAGTCCTTATTGTGAAACTGCTTGTAAAAGTTTACACCCATGTGTTTCATGCACTACCTATTCTACAAACCCCCATAGAAGTGGTCGTGTTGCCTTCAATGTAGCTGAGTTATTACACTTAACAGGCTTGCATGCCGGTCATGTATGAGGCATACGTTAGGACAACCCTGTACAATAGAAATCATCACATTCCTCAAAAACCACAACCAACCGTCGGTGTTCTTGCTTTCGATGAATGAAAATGCCACAAGAAGATCCTGGTTGGTCCCATCCATTGTAATTGCAGGAAGTATATGCCCCTTATACTTCCTAGTTAGGTACATGCCATCCACGCACAAGATCGGACGGCAATGCCAGAATGCATTGATGCATGCCTTGAAGTCAAGGAATGCCCACTTTAGTACACTCTTTCCAGCAAATTTCGGATGTGTGGAATGTTCAATGGTGACATGAGTACCAGAATTCCCGTCCTATATGACTCGGAGCTGCCCGGGTAGGTTATGGTAGAAGTCCTCGAACGTACCAAACCCTGCTTCCAATGCCTTCTGCTTTGACCTCCATGCCTTATAATAACTGATTGTATACTAGAACCTTGACTCTATTGCCCAAATGATGGACCATGTCTCAAGATCTAGGTTGTCCATGGTCTCGCCATACATGACATTCACAGTGAAGCCTGCTGATAGGTTCCTGCAGGATTACATTGATTCAGAGACGGCACATGTGTGAGGATTACTATTGAGCAATTCTAGTAGGTGTCCCACTTAGGCTGGAATATGTGCACACGCCAAGGGCATCCCGCTATCTCACACTTCATGTCGTAACACCTTGGGTTAGACTTCACTACCGTGAATGTGCACCGCAACGACAAGGCTAAGAATTTCACAGCTTCTTAGATCGCCTCCTTGCATTTGTACATGGCTCCTTGCCTGACCTCATTATGGTGGTACACCCATAGTACATAGGTGTGGATATCATGGGGATATACTCATGATCTTAGGATGATGATACAATTGGCAATGGCGTTGAAGGTTTGTCGAATCAGCGTTGCTGCAAAGTTCAAAAATTTGTCGAGCAAGTGGCGGTCTGACTAGCCAGTGGCGGATCTGACCGCCAAGAGGCGGCACACGGCGTTGGAAATCGGTCAGACCGGCCATAAAGAGATTTTGGTTTTTAGAGCTGGGCCAAAAATAGAGGGTGTAGGCAAGTGAGTAGATTCTACTCCACTTGGTCTCATAATTTTTGGAGCTTCCAGGCAAAAGTTCTATTGGATTGAAAATTCCAGTAGGTTTCGGATTTCCAGGAAGGAAATTTGGCTAAGTCGGGCGGTCGTCGGTGGCGTTCAGCGTGATCGGTCGACCGCCGAGTGGCGGTCTAACCAGTTTTGACTTGTTCGTCGGCCTTCATGGCGGCGATGATTGCTTGTTAGGTCATATTCATGGGTTTAAGTGCATATCTGTTGCATGATGCATGTTTTGACTAACGTGGGTCAAGTTGTGAAGAACTTGTTTCTGGGAATCGATTTCTTTGTCCATTGTTGTGCAGGTTGCTTGGAGGTTAACGACGGTCAACGGCGAGGATGATCGGGAGTAAGCTTGGAGAGCTGAGGTCCAGAACGATCGGGGATGCCGGGTGAGGTCAATGGAGTCAAGCATGGCACAAAAGGGACAAAGGTGACCGAACGGGCAGTTCAGTGCGACGGGTTGGATCAAGCGGCGTGGGGGTCGGTGCAAGTGCTAAGGAGGTTTCGGTGGGAGCCGAACGGGAGAGACTTGCCGACATGAAGAGAGCCGCTGGATCAACCTACACGTGGCGAAGCACAGAGATGCTTCACGAAGATGGGACTCGGTCTTTGCAAAAAGATCGAGAAGGGGTATTTTGGTAATTTCACTTAAATACCACCTTGGTGACCTTTTGCCAACCTGCGGCGCAAGACGTCGCAAGGAGAAGCGGTTTAGGTTAAAAGAAGATGAAGACGGCGCTTTAAAATGCGTGCATGAGTTAGACCCGTTTGTGTGTGGGCTTAACGGGTACCAAATAGAGAAACTCTTCTAGAAGGTTAGCCTCCACTATAAATAGAGGAGAGAGGTGGCTGCACCTCTATCAACCCTTTTGTTGTTTCTAAACCCTAGTTTTTGCTCTAGAGGCTTAGAGAGGAAAGTGGAGGTTTAGGGTTCTAGAGAGTCTTGATTGATTGTGGGCTCATGGATTGAGCTCTTGTCCTCCTGGATGGAGTGGCTATAAACTCTCTACAATCTCAAATCAATCTATGCATGATTCCTCAAAGATGAGTCTCTTTGTGTTCTTGCTCTCTATTTGAGATTTTGGAGGTTTTTTTGATCCTTTGATTTTCTGTTGAGTTCTTGCCCCTATCTACCTTGCTGTGACATATGGGAATACATCTAGGATCATCTTGATCATCAATCACCCACGAGCAAGAGTTTGGATCAAGTTTTTGTTTTTGCCCGGTTTTGGAGACACCTCCACTCAATTGGTCCTAGGTCAGATCTTTGGCAAAGATCTTGACGATCGTTGCTTGGAATAGGTTCCTAATATCCTTTGGGAGGTGTGTCTCGAGTTTGGTCATGTTTAAAATCGTAGATCGAAAGTTAGACCAAATTGTGTTTTGAACGTCGGGCTGTTTTCAGTGTTCTGGACACCTGCCGGTCAGATCGCCCGAAGTAGCGGTCAGACCACTCAGCCCTCTAGTCAGACCGCCCTAGTATTTTCGGTCTGACCGCTCGGCTGTTTGTGTGTTGAGTTTTTGATTGTTTTACTTGGGGGTGTTGATCGGATTCAATACAAGTCTTTCGCTGAGCTTGCACATTGATCTTCATAGCTTTAATAGCTATTGGAGTGAAAATCGTGTTGAATCTGATTAAGGTGAAAAATTAGGCTTGTTCCTATTCACCACCCCCCCCCTCTAGGCGCCTTACCAGTCCTACAAGTGGTATCAGAGCCGGTTAGCTGTTCTCATAGATCTTAACCGGTCTGAGGAGCCATGGCGTCTGACAAGTATTCCATCAAACCACCTGCGTTTGATGGAGTCGATTTTTCTTACTGGAAGGCTCGCATGCATGCCTACATCGAGGCTCAAGGGCACCCAATTTGGCTTAAGGTCAAAAATCCTTATATAGTGCCCGCCAATGACGATGTGATCACACCTGATATGGAGGCAAATAGCAAGGCTCGAAACTACTTGATTCAAAGGCTTAGTCGATCTGAGTTTGAGCGTGTCGCTCACTTGAGGTCTTCTCACGAGATCTCACTACTACAAAAACAGGCTATAGTAGACGCCCCATCACAGACGGTTGGAACCGTCTGTGTTGGGAGCTGTCCGGACGTGGCATTTGCACTACCAGCCTATCACAGACGGTTCTAATTAGGAACCATCTGTGAATTATCACAGACGGTTCCTAATTAGAACCGTCTGTGATTGGCTGGATTATCACAGACGGTTCTTATTGAGAACCGTCTGTGATAGTACACAGACGGTTCTTAATCATAACCATCTGTGATAATTAGTTATCACAGACGGTTCTAATTAAGAACCGTCTGTGATATCCTGGCATTATATAAATTGTGCCCGACACATCCTCTGCCGCACTGCCGCTACCTCTGCCGCACTGCCGCTCTGGAGGCCCTATGTCCATTGCTGCACTGCCGCACTGCCGCTGCCTCTGCCACTACCGCTCTGTCGCAACCCTGCCTCTGTCGCAACCCTGCCGCTGGCTCCACTTAGATCTGCTACTCCTCCCCCATGCGCCACTTCCCTGCCCTAGCTCCTCCAACCTGCGGCTCCTCCCACGTTGCGCTGGCTTAGAGAGGAGAAGGTTGGACCCCTACCCCTAGCACCTCCACCCCGCTGCCTCCTCCCCCATTGCGCCACGTGCACCTTGCTGTGCCTCCACCCCCATTGCGCCACCTTAGAGAGGACAAGGAAAGGAGAGGAATCGTATTTTCTTCGTGAGCTTCGAGGGTAACGATCTAAAACCCTTTATGTTTGCTATAAATTAATCGCTAATCAATTTGACACTAATTTGTTACATGCGTAGTGTAGATGGATCGAAACTGGATGTACGGTGTGAACCGTGTGAATCAAGAGTACATTAATGGCATGGTTGCTTTTAGAAGAGCCGCTGAGCAAGATATGTTGAAGAAGGGGATAAATTTTATGTACTGTCCATGCATTGATTGCGGTAATCTGAAGATGTTTAACAACGCGGCGTAGATCGAAGCGCACTTGATTCGAAGGGGTTTCAAAAAAGGGTATACATGTTGGACCAGTTACGGTGAAGAGCAGATTATACCAGAAGTTAATAATGACGACATCGCCGAGGAAGTCAACGATTTATCGGATGTGGACTGTGCTTTTGATGAGGATAGGTGGCACGATGACAATCTGGATCAGATGCTACGCGATGCAGAAGAGAATTATAGTGAGAGAGTTTTGTAAATTCGAGGGCTTAAGGGAGGACTCGGTGAGACCTTTGTTCCCTGGCTGCAAGCCGGAATACACAAGGTTGTCAATCGTGCTTGAACTGCTGAAATTGAAGGCAAGCAATGGTTGGTCCGATAAGAGTTTCACGGCATTGTTAGGTCTCCTAGCGGACATCCTTCCGGAGAGAAACGTGTTGCCCAGCACCACCTACCAAGCAAAGAAGGTTATTTGTCCATTGGGAATGGAAGTAGAAAGAATACATGTATGTCCGAACGATTGTATCTTCTCAGAAAGAGTATGCAGAACATGCATGTATGTCCCGTGTGCAAAGCATCCCGATACAAGCGTCGAGAATCATTGCTAAGGTGAAGCAAGGACCTCTGCTAAGATGTTGTGGTATCTGCTGTGATCCCACGTTTGAAGCGCTTATTTGCGAACCCAAAGGAGGCAAGATTGCTGCGTTGGCACTCGGATGGCGTAAAAGAGATGGAAAGCTAAGACACCTGGCGATTACGTCGGTGGAGAAACTTCGATCGAGCTTCAAGAGTTCGGTCGGAACCGAGGAACATAAGGTTAGGGTTGAGTACGGATGGAATGAATCCTTTCGGTAATATGAGCGACAACATAGCACCGCCCGTGAATCTATGTATATACAACCTTCCTCCTTGGTACGTGTCTGAAGCGGAAGTACATTTTGATGTCACTACTTATCCAAGGGCGAAGCAACACCGGGAATGATATTGATGTGCACCTAGCACCATTCTTTGGAAGATCTTGTGACCTTGTGGAACGAAGGGGTGCAGGTATGGGATACGCATACAACGAGAGAACTTCACTTTACACGCCATGTTGTTACGCACCATCAATGATTTTCCGCCTTGGTAAACTGTCGAACTTCAAGACAAAAGGAGCCAAAGCCAGTCCGCACTGCTTAGATGCTATGGAGAGTGTATGGCTGAACAACTCGTGCAAAACTGTGTAGATGCTAACCAAGTTGTTCAAGTCTTCTATGTAACCAACCCCGCAAATAAGAAGCGCCGCGTAGTTCTTCATGGAAAAAGGAGGATTGTCGAAGTTGAGAATGTAGTGGACGAGGAAGAATACAATCAATTTGACGAGTTGCCTCCTTTCGGAAATGGCATCAGGCTCAAGGAAGAACCCAGTGAGGAAGCTAGCTATATGCGCGTCGATCATCATGAAGGGCTATATTTTAATTAAGAATTTACTCCAATGTAATTAATTTATTCCATAACATCATGTGTTATGGACTTGTAATCTCTCATATATTTTGATGTCAACGTGAAATTGTCATGTGTTGATGTGTTATGGACTTGTCATCTTTGATATTGATAGCCAGTCATAAAGGATCATTCTCACCTATACATTTGTAATAATACATTTCAAAGTTCCACGCAAGATTAAACGTGAATAACAAGAGGAGACCAACCGACCGACCAGATAATTTCTGGTCGAGCAATTTCTATTTGCTGGCCCGCAGCAGGTTAAGGAAAGAAGGGTTAGGGTTTGGGGTCGGGGTACGAGAAATCGGCTGCGCCAAATGCTTGGTGGTGGCGCCGGGAAGGATGGCCGAGGAGGGAGGGAGGGGTTGGGTTTCCTTTTGCTTTTCTCAGGCTATCACAGATTGTCACCAGGTATTCTCAGGCTATCATAGACGGTTCTATTATGGAGTTGGTTTGAAGTTGGTCGCTATGGAACCCAAGAAATGTATGGCGTAGGCTGATCTTGAAGAATAGGTTCCGTTCTGACTTTGTTTCCAAGAAATCGCGTCGAGGGTGCCCGGAGTCAGATGAATTTGGTTGATTTTGGACCACAGGCGAACGAATTGTTCGATGTGTAGAGCTGAGAAACTAGTCCTGAGGTTGATGTCCTGCACCCACCGCCCGTTTTGCAAGGCCGAGAAAACGGTCTGGTTTTTGCGAGTAGAGGAAGCGAAGATCGTGGGGGCTATGTCTTTGGGGGCCACTCTGAATAACCAAGCCGAAAACCAGAATTTAGCTGTTTTTCCATCTCCGAGAGAGATCCTAGTTTCCGCCGCAAAAATATTGCGATTCGAGTCGAGACAAGGGATTTCCATACCAACCCAAGGTTTGGTTGAGTTCTGCCATTCTTGCCAGAGCCAGCGTAGTCTTATTGCCAAGAAGAATTGCGGTAGACTTAGGATGCCCAAACCGCCCAGGTGGGTTGGACGACACACTCTTTTCCAGTTGATTTTGCACTTAGCACCCGAAAAGTTTTCAAGACCAGCCCCAGAGGAAACGTCGCCTCAATTTGTCTATGGAATGGAGGATCACTTTGGGGATTTTGAAAACTGTGAGGAAGTAGATGGGGATCAAGGTAAGGACCGATTTAACTAAGATGGCCCTCCCTGCCGGAGATAGGAGACGCCCCTGCCAGCCTGCGAACTGTCCAGCCACCTTGTCAAGAAGTGGTTGAAAATCCACTCTGCGGAGCCTTCTGTAGGTAAGCAGAAGTCCGAGATACTTGATCGAGAAGGTGGATCGGATAGCCGGGCAGTCGTTGAGGACCGAGGTAAGGTCTAAGTGGGCACAGCTGATGGGGAGCACTGTGCTTTTCTGGAAGTTAGTGTGCAGTCCGGTGGCCTTTCTGAAGTTGAGGATTATCTGAGTGGTGAAGAACACTTCAGTTGGGTTAGGATTGATGAAGATAGCCGCATCATCCGCGTATATAGAGGTTCTGATTGTGGCAAGGTGATCGCGCCGGGGGGGTGTGAGGAATCCCAAATCCGTAGCCTTCTGAAGAAGGCTTTGGATGGGGTCGATGGCCAAGATGAAGAGGAAGGGTGAGAGGGGGTCTCCTTGTCGCAGTCGTCGCCCGTGGATAATTGCATTGCCAGGGATGCCACTAAGAAGGACTTTCGACGAGGCGGACTTTAAGAGGGCTGCCACCCAGTTAGTCCATCTCAGTGGAAAACCTCTCTTTTGCAGCAGGTCCAGAAGGTTGTCCCATTGGACCGAGTCGAATGCCTTGGCTATGTCTAGCTTGAGAAAGAGCGAGGGGGTTTTAGAGTGGTGAAGTCTTGCAATCAAGTTGCAGACATAGAGGAAGTTGTCGTGAATGCTTCTTGTCTTCGTGAAGGCGCTCTGAGCTCGCGAGACCAAGCTATTGAGAAACGGCAAGATTTGTAGAAGTTTGTTGAGAAACCATCGAGCCCTAGGGCTTTGTCTTTCGGCAGTTGGTCTAGAGCGAGGCGCACTTCAGATTCAGAGAAAGAGTCCTGCAGAGTGTGTAGATCTATTGCCAGGGGGTGCAGAGCCTCCCAGTTAAGGTCCGTATCATGCTGAGCAGGCCTATCCAGCATTTCTTGGAAATGCTTTTGAATGACGCCTTCTTTCTCTAAGTGCGAGATCCCCTAACCCTGACCATTTTGAAGTTTTTGGATGTAGTTCTTCCTTTTACGGCTGTTTGCTTTAATATGGAAGAATTTTGTGTTTGCGTCACTTTCTCTGAGATTGGTGATCCTAGAGCACTGGTGTTTCCTGATTCACTCAATCACTGCGAGACCCAAAACTCTCTTCTTAAAGTTGGCCCACAGGATCAGTTCTGAAGAAGACAAATCCCTGCCCTCTTAGGCCACGTCGAGCCGGAGGATCAGCTCTAAGGCCATGTGGAGAAAGAGCTTTGGCCGTGGGAAGAGGGCAGAACTCCACGATTTAAGGGCGGAGGCCATGGACGCTAGCTTGTGGTGCAGTCTATGCATGGGCTCAGTATGCGAGCAGGGTGTTTGCCAAGCGTCTTTTACCATCTCGAAGAACCCTTGCATCTTGATCCAGTAGTTTTCGAAGCGAAAAATTTTGGGACGAGCGGGTCCGGAGATGTTTGAGAGGAGAAGGGGGCAGTGGTCGGAGATCGAAGAAGACAACGCCTGAAGGAAGTGGTTGTCGAAAAGGGTGTCCTAGCCTTCATTAGAGAAGACTCTGTCCAGCCTGACCAGGGTGGGTCTTTGGCATTCACTGCTCCAAGTGAACTTTCTGCTTTGGAGGTGAAGTTCTTTTAGCTCGCAACCGTTGAGAGTGTTGCGGAAATGCGCCATACGACGTGGGCTAATGTTGGAATTATTTTTGTCTTGCGCACGGTAGATGAGGTTGAAATCTCTTAAGACCAGCCAGTTGGTGCCGGTGGTTGGTTTTAAGGAGGCGATTTCTTTAAGGAAGGCCACCTTGTTGCTACCTTGGGATGGCCCGTAAACTATCGTGAGGCGAAAGGATGAATTGCACTCTTTTAGGAAAACCGTCGCCGTCAGACTGAAGATCGAGTTGAGAACGTCGGCAACCTCAACATACTCGTCGTTCCAGAGGAGGAGAATTCCACCCCTCGTGCCCTTTGCTGGGTTATGGGCGAAGTTCCGCAGGTTGTATCCCCCAAGGGACCAAGCAAGGCTTTGGTCTACCGTTGCAAGTTTGGTTTCCTACAGGTAAACAAGATGGCACGTTGTGGAAAAAAGGGTCTCCTGGACAAGTGATTTCCTGGCCTGGTTGTTGAGGCCCCGCACATTCCAGCAAAGGATGTTAAGATTTGGTGAAGACATTATTGGAAGCATCAGTCGCTGGGGAGGCCTAGTCGGTAGCTCTGGGAGGCGAAGGAGAGGTGCTTGCTGCTTTAGGATTGTGTTGTGCTTGCTGCAATCGAAGGGTACTGGCATGGTTGCTGTGAATCAACAGGGGGAGGCAGCTACAGGCGAGAATCGCCAAGGCAGAGGCGGCCAGCCGCAGCTGCGATGGACATGCACGGGGGCGCATCCGGCTGGGAGGACCAGACTTGTGACCACGAGGCAAAAGTCGAATGGCGATGGCTGCACCCGCAAAGCAGGAACTAAAAAGGAAGTGCTCCTGTAACCGACAGAAAGCTGCTTGAGATGCTAAAGGAAATGCCACACGAGAGGAAAAGGAAACACCATTGCAGTCACTTAAAAACTTCACCAACTTTGCATTCTGCTTGCTGATCTCGGTCTGCCCATCAACGTTAAAAAGCATCAGATACGCTGAGGGTTCCAGGACAGACCCTTGAACCATGAAAACTGCACCCGGCACTTCTCCCGATAATAAATCCAAAAGATGAAACAGAATTTGTTCCTGCTGAAGATCTAACAACAATGAGAACAACCCCTCGACAAAAGCTGATTCAGGAGTTTGCTGGTTAATCACCAACGCTTCTAGAACTGTTTTTGCAGCTAGTGGATCAAGCCAAGAGGCAATGTAGAAGTGGAAACAGCACAAGTGACATAGCATCATCCGAAGAATACAAACCATCAGTAGAAGTCTAAGAGCAAACAGCCTAACGTGAAGCGGCAACAATTGAGCAAAAGAGGCAGGATCCGCAGGGTCTACAACAGCGGTGAATACGATCTGCATGGTCCTAAAATTGTCGTCTTCTGCGAGGAGAGGATCCACCTTCTAGGCCGCCACCACCTGGGCGCCCTGCACGACTGAAGGAGCGAACTCCTGGCTGTCTGGAAGGAGAAGGCCTCCCATCTCGGCGAGGGCGTCGTCCGCTCACTGAGTGAGCTAGCAGTCCACCTTGAAGAGCTGCGCCAGAGTTGAAATAGAGTCTTCCGGAAGGGGGGCGTCGAAAGTTGCAAGGTACTCTTCGAGCGCTGTCTCCGTGAGAGAGCGGTTCATTGGGAGAGTGCCCAGCTTGCGGGCAAGGGCTTCTTGGGCTCATAGCATCATTGAGCCCGGCCTTCTCTTGGCCGCTAGGCGTACACTGCGACAGAGGTTAACCCGTGCGGTTGAGCGCTTGGTAAGAGGGGAGGCCGGTGTAGCGATGATTGGAGAAGGTGGGCTGGAGAACAGGGCGGCCTGAAGAGCAAGCCACTGTTCTGACCCCTGTTCTTCAACCTGAGCGGCTTGGTCCAGAAGGTGAAGTGGCCTGAGTATAGCCCTCTCCTGATGAGCATGTGAAGCCTCACCAGGCTGAGGCTGTGCCAGGGTCCCCTGCTCCTGTGGTGTCGCGGACAGCGTCGGGGCGTGGCCTCCCAAGGCGGGTTCGGCCGGGGGGACCATCTCCAAGTGTGACAGCGCACCGGCGGCCAGCTCCAAGGGGGTCGGTGCACCAACCAGAGGTGACCCTTGAAGCTCGCCTGGACTGGTCCCCTTGCTGACGTCAATGGAGTGGGGAGCCAGGTCTGAAGCGTATTGAAGCTGCAGGGGGTCGGAGGGAGAAACCAGGTCTTGGAAGTGGAAGAGGGGGTTAGGTAGAACCAGGAGAACTGTAGCCGACTCCTATGCCGAGGGCCCTCCTTTCAGCTCCTATGGTGGCGCAGGCGGCGACGGGGCTGCGCAGGAGACCAACTCCAGGAGGGGCTGCTGACCGGCCTAGGGCGACCCATGAAGCTCAGCAGGGGGGGCATCTCCAAGGGGGTCGGTGCACCAGCAGCCAGCTCCAGGCAGGTCAGCGCACCAACCAGCGACGACCCATGAAGCATACTCGGAACCACTCGGTCGTAACAAAGGAGGTTGTCCCCTTGCTGGCGACGATGGAGAGGGGAGCCAGGTCGAGTGAAGACGTCGGTCCAAAGTGGAGCTGCAGAGGGTCGGAGGGAGAAACTAGGTCTTTGAACTGGAAGAGGGAGTTAGGCAGAACCTGGAGAGCTGCAGCCAGCTCCTGTGCTGAGGACCCGCCATTTTCCTCCTTTGGTGGCGCAGACGGAGACGGCAACGGGGCGGCGCAGGGGATCAACTCCAGGGGGTAGCGGATCGGCCTGTGGCGACCGGTGAAGCTCGCCGGTGGCCTTCACAACTGAGCAAACCTCCATCCTAGCATCGATGGGGGAGGAGGGAGCCTGGTCCAGTGTAGGGTAGACCTTGCCGAAGACAGACGGGGCAGCAAGGATGCCATCTTGACCCAAGCTTGGTAGGGATGCCGGCGGGGCAGCAAGATGACCCGCCACCTGAAGAAAGGACGTCCAGCTTGCCGTGGGCTGCGCTGCCCTCGAGCTGCTCGGAGTAAGGCCTAGTTGAATAGCGGCCGCCGACGCCGCCTTGACATAATCTTCCGCTTTGTGCAGCCAATCTCCTCTCAGGTCCTCCTGGGAAGGAGGTGGATGCTAGGTGTTGCCAAAGTGCTCCTACAAAGCTTCGCGCATGGACTTGGCGTAGGACATGAAGAGATCTTGCAGTCTCCTATCCACAAAGGCCTTAACCTGATCCAGAGAGGTGGAGGAAGGACCAAAGAGAGGTTGGGAGGGGTCCCCGACCTCCCTAGCCCTACGACGACTGCCATTGTTTCTGCCATGGTGATGTCCCCGGGGGGACCTGTCGCAGTCCCGACCAGCCTCAAGGCGAAGGTTGGACGAGGGGGCAGCAGGGGGCCTGAGACTCCGGTGGCTGTGGCGACCATTGCCGCTGTCGCTGTCGTCATGGTCCTTGCGCCTCCAGTGAGAGGAAGAGGGGTGGTCGTCGCGGGCTGAGCGGCGGGGGGGACGACGCTGGTCCCGGGGATTGCGACGGTCGTCTACGTTGTCATCCACTGCGATTGCCCCCTTCTCCTCGACCTGCCGCTGCAGATGAGGGGGTACATGGCTCGGCCCCCCCTTGGACTCCGGGGTTCCATCCACAGGCCCCAGGTTCCAGGGGAGCCGAGTTGTGATGGGCTTGTACAGGGCAATGTTGGCAGCTGAGAGGAAATCGTCGAGGGGGGCTGCCGTATGGTCCTCGACGTAGTCAAGGTGCAGGATCACCCTGTGGGTAAGCCCATGCCTCCATTTGTCCAGGAGGTGGGAGTTCCCATCAGGTTGACTTGGGTCCTCCGCTCCATGCATGAAGGTGATCCAAGCCACCTTAGGGATGGAGCTCGGGTTGGCTGTCCACGCCCAGAGGTTGAAGGTCCTCGTGTCCTCCCAGCTCGCTGAGATGCCTTCAATGGAGTGCAGCGAGCATTTCCGGCCCACGAGGCGTTCAGCGACTTCCGGCATCCAAGCAAACACCGGAAGCCCTTCCAGGCAAAGCAGGACACGGAAGAACATTGCATCTCCAAAAGCATGGCTGACAGCCCTCCAAGGTCGGACGTGGATCTCCAAATCTTCGTGGTGGAACTTCTTCGCTTCCCGCACTCTATCCCTAGAGTACTTGGTGTTGAACCTGAGAAGATAAGTCTCTGGATGATGGAGGGAGACAGAGACTTCTTCACGGCGGAGACCGAAACGACGGCGAACCGCTTCCGCCACCGCACTGTCGTCAGAGGTGGCATCACCTCGGAGCACCCAAGTGACAAGGGCGGTGTCTTCCCAGTCTTGGCGGGTGCGGTCGAGCTGAGGGTAGGCGTTGACGACACAATAGTCTTCGTCTGGACGGGTGTCTAGAGCACCTAAGAATGCCATGGCCGAGGCACTCTTAGGAGAGGGAGCCGGACGCCAAGCGGCCTGGGGTGGAGCTTGGCGCAGCGAGGGGGGTGGATGAAGTGCCGAGCGCCGAGGGGCTTGGGGTGGAGCTTGGTGCCGCGAGGGGGGTGGAAGGTGGGGCTGTGGCCTACGCCGGCACTCCCTAGCACGGTGACCGGAATGGAAGCAGAGAATGCAGCGAAGAGGGTCTCAACAATTGGCAATCTGATGATCTCTGGAGAGACAACGATAGCACCTGCCTACAGATTTAAGGAGGAAAGGAGCCGAGGGAGAGCTAGTGGCCTTGCGTCTGTCAGCGCACCACCACCGAGGCCGCCAAACCAGCTGCCACCCCTCTTCTACGCCGGGCCGAACGGCCTTGGGAGGGGGTGAGAGAGCGTCATCTCTGGCTTGAGGATTCACCACAACTTCGAGGTTGCTTCGACTGGATGGGTCGCGCCAAGCTAGAGCCGTAGCTCTAGGGAGGCACGGTGTCACTTGAGTAAACTTCTCTTGAATGAGCGTTGGAGGGCGGTGGGTGGAGCGGGAGCTGGACACATTGAATGAGAGGGGGTTGGAATAAGGGGGCGTTTGCTGAACGATGTGAGTGAGGGAGGGGATAAGAGCCTAGCTCCGGAGGCCAAGAGAAGGGGCCGGGAGGCCAAGGGTGACAACCGGCCCCCGGGAAGGGAGGCGACCGTGGGGGGCAAACAAGAGTGGATATGTCCATGGGAGCGGTTTGGGGTGGGGAGGTGGAGGATGGGGGGGGGGCTAGCTGGCGGGGGGAAGGGGAAAGGGGGTTGCTGGTGGGGCTACTGGAAGTGGAAAGGGAAAGGGGTGGAGGCGGGGGGGTCGGGAGGGGGGGTGCAGAGGGGACAGCGCGCTTTCCGGGGAGGGGGCTGGGGGAGGAGGAGGGGGAGGGAGAGGAGTGGCCGCCGGTGCCGGAGTGGCACCGGCGGGGAAGGGGAGGGTGGGAGCCCTAGTCGCCTACGGCGTCGTCAGAGACCTTGCTAATTCTTGCACCCACTGATTATTTTTCCAACTTTCTTTATACAGAAAAATCATGAGCTCTCTACGCCAAAAGATGCCTCTTACCAAATGAAAATTATCTATTGTACCGTCAATAAGTATGCAAACATACATGAATGTTTACTTTTGTACTTAGTTGAAAGCTAGTCCATGTCATTTCAGAAGTTAAAAACGTTCACCTTTTTTAATACACTAATACCGTTCAATTTATATTTTGATTTGCAAACTTTGAATGTGATAATGTTTTCTAAACTGACTATCTGATTTGCATTTCTTTAGACCATTATGTTCCTTGTGAGTTGTGACGAATATACAAAGAGAGGACCATGTTGAATATGTTTTAACTATGTAAACATCATATTACCATAAGAAAATAGCTAATTTGCATGTCTTTTTGCAAGAGATTTGGTGCAAGAGGCACCCGCCTCTCTTCCGAGGGGTCAAAACCGACCTCCCACCACCTCGGTCAACACCAAATCAAAGGAAAAAAACCATGTGGCTGACTTGTGTGGTTACTCTTGTGCCCTGGAAGTATATTGTGTCACCCTATGATTACTTATCTTGACCTAGTGATACAGTATTGGTGCACTTAGTTGAGACTAGATTATTTAGGCCTTATGCAAAACCAATTTTTTTAAAATTCTGCATAAAATCGGTTTTGGCCAAAGATTTTCTATAACCACTTCACCGCTCTAGTCAGTACCTTGGTCCTATGGCCATATATGGATTGGACCGGGATCCTGAGCTATCCAAGCCGATCCAAACGAGCCCTAAGTCCTAACGCGCAAAAAAGGGCAGGCGCAGTTCCGTGGCTCGGTTTCTTTTGGAGTTGAGCTGCAGAGTAGGTGCTTTCCAGGTATTATGCAGCTCGCGTCTATGGTTAAGTAGTGTAACCATTAGCCAATCAACCCCATAAGATAATCGCATCCAGAAAACTAATGTTTAAACAATAAATTCTTATTGAATCGAACTGAGAAAATAACAAGATAGTCGGTTAACAGATACCTTTTATTAGGTACTTCCTGAGATCGTTGACGAGTTGGTGCTCAGCCAATATTTCGCAAAATCCTGGACGGACTTGACTGTATATATCGTCCAGAATCCTACGTATTGGTTGGTTCGGGCCAGCAATACGCACGAAAGCCGCACACTGGAAACCCCGCTGAAGCTTTTGATATACTTCCTTGGCGATAGTAGTTTTACCTAGGCCTCTGTTTCCGACGATGGACACCACCTTTTGCTTCTCCTGCCCATCGTCCTTCAGATCATCCACAAGATCATCTATCATCCCCCTGATGGCGACGAGGGGAGCCTTGTTCTCGTAAAGGAGCTGAGGATGAGTGCCAATGTCGGTGCAAGAGGAAGGATCAGCATTATCAGCGGCTTCAGCGTTGGGCGCCTTACTAAGAAGATTGTAGGCCTTGCAGCGCTCGAGAACGCCGACGATTCGGTCTATGAAATATTGGATTTGTTCGGCAATCTCCGGTTCCGGCGCATCGCCGAGCCCGCCCTGATGGAAGGTGATGTTGATCTGGTCATCAATGTCATAGGCATCCCGATCGAGCTTTCTCTTTAAATTTCTGCGAGGAGGATGGATGGAGAGGTCGACCCAATCCTCGATGTCGTAGGCTACCTCCCGGGCCTGCCTCATCCACTCCTTGACCTGCGCATCGGAGACCTCCCGTGTGGCAAACTTGTGGAGGAGTTGGTTCATCCTGACAAGCTCTTGCCGAAGGGAATGATCCTCCCGAATTAGGTTGGTTAGCTTGTGGAGGACTGCATTCATGGCTCCTGTGGAAGAGCTCACCATTGCCCCCTCCATGATCTCTTCAGTTGCCAGAGCAAAAGACAGCTTCTCTCTCTCTCTCTCTCTCTCTCTCTCTCTCTCTCTCAAATGAAATACGTACTGGTAGAGAAGCAGTCACCCATGGGGAAGGGGAAAGAGAGAGGCGCAGATTGAGATCGAATAGGAATGCTGCGGTCGTCGGAGAAATACATATAGCAGTCTATATGACAATTTCACCTCGTACACTCTTTTCGCAAAATGGCCCATGTATTTCCCGAGTTTAGACATCGGCATCGAGTTCCCGGTTGCCTTAGTTTCTGTGGAAGTTTGCAGAAAGATCCATCTTTTATCTAACTGTTCCATCTAACTACAAAACACACCTACGTAAAAGCAAAACTCCATCCGTGCAGAAATATATAACGCATTCAAATTTCTGTAGGTTTAACTATTAATATATAAAAGAAATATTTAGATTGGTCAGATGATCGAGAGTGGTATTCTTAGATTGAATAAATTTGTTGCGTACCATCGACTTTGTCACAGAGTCGTAAAATACATCGAAAACAAAAACTCTGGAAAATGCCATCGCCGTTATAATTTCTGTCCAAATGCTGTGAAATGACCATTTTACCCCGTTCTTTGTTCTTCTTTTCCTTTTTTATTAGGGTCGGTCCCACTTGTCATTCCATACCTTTCCTCTCTTTTTTCTCTACTCCCCTTCTTTCTCTGCACAACCAAGATGACAGCAGCGGGGAGCAATTATCGAGCAAGTTGTTATAACCCAATTGCTCCACTCTCCGAGCACACTTCTGAGCAATCTATATATTTTTGGTACGAACCTACACATTCCTTACGTCGGAAAGCCTAGGCAGGCGAGTACTACAAGTCAGCTATACACCCGCTTCTCTTAGATTGTCCAATCTGTTTAGTGATTGAACAAAAGGGGTGGGAGGAGGAGAGTGAATCGGTTGCTGGAGGTGGATGGAGTCCGTCCTTGGGAAGCTCTGCTATGTGATTGAAGAAGACAAGAAGCTGACACGCACCCTGAAGAATGATCTCGCATGCATCAAGGACGAAATGGCGATGATGAATGCCCACATCAAGGTAGCGGAGGATAAGGGCAATAACCATGATCCTTTAGAAGAGCAATGGATTCTGCTACTACAAAAGTTGGCATATGATATTGAGGACTCCATTGATACCCTCTATCAGAGCCCTAAAGTATTCTTCATTCGTCGTGGTGTAAGCATGTTGACAGGGACGGACCACCGCCCTGAATCTATCGACAAACTCAAAAGCTTCAAGGAAAGAGTCATCACCTTACGAGACTGGAAATCAAATGTTGCAACGACGAGCAGCACCCCCTCCGGATCTCCGTGTTGCACATCCGGCACTGCCCTCGGAAATCAACTGTTACAAAACTGTTGCACAGCTGGAAATAATCATGTGGGCATCGACGGACCCAAGAGAGAGGTCATGGATTTACTACTACGGCCGGAGGCAGCTGCCGACGGCGAAGCAGAGCGGCTGAGGGTGGTCTGCATCGTGGGGTTCGCCGGCCTGGGAAAGTCCACCCTCGCCAAGGCCGTGTTCGACAGCCTCGACGTCGACGAGCGGGACCGCCGGTACGTCGACGAGGGGGGCCGCCGGGACGTCGACGAGCCCCCGTTCCTTCGCCGTGCTTGGGTTGTCGCGTCCGAGCACAGGGATGCCAGGGAGCTTCTGCGGGAAATACACCGGCAGGTTGGTGGCTGCACAAGAGAAACCTCATTAATATCCACTCTTGCGCAGCTCGGAGAAAGCCTCAGAACATACCTGCATAGTAAGAGGTACGCACACTGTAGGAATTAAGCACCATACCAAGTCCTCGAGGGTAGTTTTTTTTAATGTAAATCACTCAATTCTTCTGATGATGACGATGATGAATTATTCGCACAATTCTAGGTTAAGTTTTGCAGTTATTTTAATTTTGGGTTACTCATATAACATTACTATTTTAGGAAAACTACAGATTATAGCGTGAACTGAAAGAGAGTGGTGAAGCCACTTAACCCCTCTAAACTCAAACCAGAGCAATACAATGGAAAAATCATCTAAAAATAAACTTAAGTTTAGGGTGCAAAATACTTGGTTCTAAAGTATATGGTGTTAAGTGGACACAGCACATTGAAAGTTTAGGGGGTATCTGTACTTTTTCCAAAGTTTTAATACACCAAAAATTTCAATATCTTAGTTACACCCTCTTGAAAAAAACAAAAGTGTCCTCCTAGAACCCATATAATCAAAATATTGTAACTTTGACCGACAATTTTTTTTAATATTTATTTGACTACATGAAGATGATATGAGTATAATTGTTTTGAAAAATACTTTCCTAATATTACAATTTATTCAATTTATAAATATTGTCAATTTGGATACATGCCAATATAAAATTATGTGGCTTCAAAAATACCATTGGATAAAGCACTAGAATGTTAGTTTGAGACGATGATAACCTGCAAGTAGGGGTGTCAATGGATCGAATACAAATTGAATAGTGATTAAACCACATTCGTATTCGTATTTTTCAAATGAATACAAATCGAATATACTCAAATATGAACACCAATCTAATGTTATAACGAACTAGCGGAACTACCCATATTTTCTTTGTTATACAACTGTAATGCCTATGATTGAACTATCCATTGACCATTTTAATTATCATTTTAGGTACATCATTGTCATTGATGACATACAGAAAAAGGAATTATGGGAGAAAATAAAATGTGCCTTCCCCAAGAACAGTACAAGTTGTAGCAGCATAGTGGTGACCACAAGAACACAATCCGTCGCCACGGCCTGTAGCTATGGTAGTTACGTCTACAAAATGCAACCCCTTGGGCGCAATCGCTCCAGGGACTTGCTTTGGCAAAGCGTGGATAACTCTTGCCGAAAACCTCCACCCGCGCTGGGTCCCGGTTTAGATGGCATCATCGATAAATGTGATGGTTTACCTCTTGCGCTGGTTAGCACAGCTCGATTTTTGAAAGGCATGCAGGGTCGTCTTGATGGGAAATACTGTAAACATGTGGCCCACGCACTTGGTGACTACCTAGCAAAGGAAGATGCTCGGATACGAAGAGAGTGCTCTCCCAGTGCTATGAAAGTTTACCAGACTATGGTCACAAGACCTGCTTGCTGTATGTAAGCATATTCCCCAAGGGTCATTTGATCAAGAGGAACAGTCTATTCAGGCGATGGTCAGCCGAGGGGTTCGTGGTCGGACACGGCCGACTCACTAAGGAAGATGTTGCCCGTAACCGTTTCGAGGAGTTGATCGACCGGAGTTTCATTGAGCCAGAGATGGGCAACAACTCGAGGGTGATGGGGTACAAAGTGCAAGGTGTGATGCTGGAGTTCATCGTGCAACGGACAATCTTTGAAAACTTCGTCTCGCTGATTCATAATGGTAAGCTTATACATAATGTGGCCGGCAGTGTCCGTCGACTCTCTGTCCAACACAGCACCAAGGACAGTGCCAGACGTGCAATGGAGAGTATCGAAGAACAATCTCATATCAGGTCACTGACTATCGCGGGGAGCGACCTTGTAGATTTCCGGAGGTGTGAGGTGCTGCGAGTGTTGGATCTCACCAATTGTGTTAGATAATCTTTGTTTAAGTATTAGTTTCCGTTTTACTTGCTGAGTCCAAGTCGGCTGTTGCAACAAGTTAGAGTCGGTGTGTTAAGATTAGGGGGAAAATTGTTAGTCATAATCTTGACATGTTTAGTTTTTGAGCTTGTTAGTTGGATAAGAGTCCGTTAGTCCAAGGAGCTGCACGCAGTTAATTGATTAGTCTGTCAGTTGTAGCTCGTATATGCTAGTCTGTTAGCACAAGAGCCCGTATTGCTTTGTTAGTCTAGAGTTTGTTAGTATATACGTGCGTGCATCCCTTGGTTTGTTAAAGATTAGTGGTTAGCATATTAGATAAGCTAGTAGTTGATGGTTAGTTTGTTAGCTTACGGCTGCATGTAATCATTATATATATATTGAAGAGAAGAAACAAAAAAGCGGTGGCTTTCCAGCAGCAAAGGAAAAGGTCTCCAAGCGTGCGTGTGTGAAGTTATGAGAGCAAGAGAAGTAATGTAAGCCAGATTGTGAAGAAAAACGCTGCATGCGCATGCAGCGACCAAGTGGTTTTGTCTACTTCTAGTCGTATTGCTAGCGTATACGTACATGTTCACGCGTATGCATCAGAGAGGTTCTGCCGAGCGTTCTGTCGCGTTCAGCCGAACGTGCTGTTGAGCGATCTTCTTCGGCTTGGTTCCTACAAATTGCAGGGGTCTCACTGATGACGTTCTAGGCAACATATGTGACCTGTTGCTTCTCAAGTATCTGAGTCTGAGGGGTAGTAGTGATGTTCGCAACATTCCCAAGGAAATTTCAAAACTGAAGTGTTTAGAGACGCTGGACATACGGGAGACAGAGGTGAAAACATTGCATATTGAGGTCATAACCCTGCCATCGTTACTTCATTTGTTTGGCGAGTTTCAGCTGGATGGTACAACCAGATTTACTTCTAGTAAACTGCAGACTCTGTCAGGACTTATCATGGACGAGCAGTGCAGCTTTGCGCATATTATAAATCACATGAGATTACTCAGGAAGGTTAAGATACTGTTGAAGAGTTCTCCAAGTGCTGAGTCAACACGGCTTTTTGAGGGAGGCACTGACCTGGAGCATCTATCAATTGATTGCGGCAATCTCTCCATAGACTTCCTGGACTGTCTGACAGCTCCCAGTAAGCTCAGCTCCATCAAACTACGAGGAAAGTTGACTAGTTTGCCTAACTTTATGACATCAATTGAATTTCTCTCGGAGTTGCACCTTTTCTCAACTGGTTTGAGCTGCAAAGCATTATCTGGCCTGCAGAGCTTACCTTGCTTGGAATATCTGAAGCTGGTAGAGGAGAGTCACGTACTTGGGGATGGTATCTTCCTTGTGCGAAAAGGAGGATTCCCAAGCCTTCTGCGGCTGTGCTTTGAGGCCCCAAAGCTTCCACTAGTGCAGATCATCGAACAAGGAACCATGATCAATCTCACGTCTCTTCACCTGCTTTGTCCGGAACTTGCAGACGAGCTCGGCGTCAAGGGCATCCAGCATCTTCAACGCCTCAATGAAGTGATACTTCATCCTTCTGTTGATGATAGCAAATTGGAAGCTTGGAAACGAGAAGCAATCCGGCACAAAAACAGCCCCTATGTGAAGAAGCAACCAATCAACGACGCAGAACAATTAATGGAGCAGTAATACTTAGCATGTTATGTACTCCGTGTGATTCATCAAATGTTCCTCTCCCTTTTTTTCTTTCTTTCTTTTGGCTTATTCCACTTTTTTGTTCGAATATACGTACATATAAATAATTGGTAAGGTTGCATACATTGAGCTCTTTGAGCGCATCGAGCAACAAACTGTAATAGCTATTCCAGCTCAGCGTAATTTTGTATGTATGAACTGTATGGACTGAAATAAACTACCATCTCCATTCTGGACCCTCACCCGTGAGCATCTAATTTCTCAATCCATCTCTCTCAAACCCTAATCTCCTCTATTTCCTCCACTTTTCTCAAATTACGCAACGTGAAAGAAATTGATTATGTTTTGTGTTCTTTGTGAAAATAATCGTTAAACAACTATTGTTTATTTGTTTTAAATTACGCTTTCAATCTATTATTGTATTCAATTGCAAGTGTCGCTTTTCGTAAAATAACCATAGAAGTCATTTCCTTTGGAATAAGCTATTATCTATAAATGCATTCTGTTGTATAACTTGTTGAGTACTCGAAGTACTTATTCTTGCTGCAATCATTCAGCTGAAGTGGAGAAATTTCCGCCTGCTTTCGAGTAGAAGTTTTACAAGTAGAGTGATCGCTAGGTCTTGATCCCAGTCGGTTGCCTGTAGAAAGTCAATGGGTTTCTGTTAGAGTTGTTTTCATTTCGCTACCGTCTCTTTATTTAGTCTCAGCCATACGTGGCTTAATAAGTGTAAACTCAACCAAAAGGTCAAAACCGTTATTTACTAATCAAATTAGTCGTTTATTCTTATATTCATCTTGTATGGAATGATATTATCTATGTTGACACTGTGTGCACTAGTGTGATCCTGGACTAGTGCATTATACACAAAGGGTCCAGATTTGCATATTTGGGTCCCGACAGTTCACTCTTGCGACTTGCAGGGCCATATATGCACCAAGTTAACACAAGCTTATAGGTTGATCAACCTCCTAAATCCAGTTTGATTTGCATTTTTATTAATTGATTTTTCTATGAGCTCTCACTACTACAAAACAGGCTATAGTAGACGCCCCATCACGGACGGATCCTTTGGAACCGTCTGTGTTGGGTCTGTCCGAACCTGCGGGTGGCGCGGGCAGCCTATCACAGACGGTATTTTTTAGAACCGTCTGTGATAGTCATCTATCATAGACGGTTTATTAATAGAGCCGTCTGTGAATTATCACAGACGGTTCTATTAACAAACCGTCTGTGATAATCCGCCAATCACAGACGGTTTTAGTTTAGAACCGTCTGTGTACTATCACAGACGGTTCTATTAACAAACCGTCTGTGATTGGCCGGATTATCACAGACGGTTCTTATTGAGAACCGTCTGTGATAGTACACAGACGGTTCTGAATGAGAACCATCTGTGATAGTTAGTTATCACAGACGGTTCTTAATCAGAACCGTCTGTGATATCCTGGCTTCATATAAATTGAGCCCAACACATCCCTCTGCCGCACTGCCGCTGCCTCTGCCTCTACCGCTTTGGAGCAACCCCGCCTGCTGGCTCGCTTAGAGATCTGCTGCCTCCCCAGCGCCACTTCCCGCCCTAGCTCTCCTCCAACCTGCGGCTCCTCCCCTAATTAAACAGATGGAGTAATACTTATTATCCTTTATCCACTCTATTGATTAATGATTTTTCCCTTATTTTGCTACTCTGTAAATGGACCCTAATGTTTTGTTTTCTTTGTTGTATTCCTTAATCGAAAGCATAGGGTTTAAGTTTCAATTAGTACTTCTCACAAAAGCTATAAATTCTTAGAAAAAGGCAAAACATCTAGCTCTCAATTTGATGGACCCTAATTAAACCTAATCTATAGCAGCCATTGGATGTTATTGAACCAAAACTATGATATAAATTCCAGAAAATGAAAAGCAAAACATGTAGCCTTTAATCTGGTGTAATTCCTTTGTGCAACGATGAGACAAAACGAGTAAGTACATACAAAGAGGTGAAAGTCTTAATCAGAACTAATTTCATGAGTAGTTTTCTAAAACATATTAAAAAGAAGAATTTATGACACACCAAGGTAAGTCACATGTGCAATGATCTATTTTATATTTCCTCCATTTATCCATGAAGAAACGTCATCACAGTGGTTTATTGTTTCAATTATATCAAAACGGATACCCGCGCAATCGCGCAGACCAACTTGCTATAGTTATTAGGATCTTCCTCTTGTCTTTTGTCTCGTATCTAATCAACAATCATGCAGATAATCAATAATTATCCGTTGCGCCAGCTTAGAGAGGAGAAGGTTGGACCCCTGCCCCTAGCGCCTCCAACACCCGCCGTCTCCTCCCCCATTGTGCCACCTTAGAGAGGAGAAGGAAAGGAGAGGAATCGTATTTTCTTTGTGAGCTCCGAGGGTAACAATCTATAACCCTTTATGTTTGCTATAAATTAATCGCTAATCAATTTGACACTAATTTGTTACATGCGTAGTGTAGATGGATCGAAACTAGATGTACGATGTGAACCGTGAGTCAAGAGTACATTAATGGCGTGATTGCTTTTAGAAGAGCCGCTGAGTAGGATATGTTGAAGAAGGGGATAAATTTTATGTATTGTCCATGCATTGATTGCGGTAATCTGAAGATGTTTAACAACGCGGCGCAGATCGAAGCGCACTTGATTCGAAGGGGTTTAAAAAAAGGGTATACATGTTGGACCAGTCACGGTGAAGAGCAGATTGTACCAGAAGTTAATAATGACGACATCGCCGAGGAAGTCAACGATTTCCCGGATGTGGACTGTGTTTTTGATGAGGATAGGTGGCACGATGACAATCTGGATCAGATGCTATGCGATGCAGAAGAGAACTACAGTGAGAGAGAGTTTTTCTTTAGAACCGTCTGTGATATTCGCATATCACAGACGGTTTTTAGTCGAAACCGTCTGTGATACTAGACTTCACAGACGGGTTTTTATTAAAACCGTCTGTGATATTGCGTATTATAGACGGTTTTTTACCGTCTGTGATAACGGCCTGTTATCACAGACCAACAAACACTGAGCAGGATATGTTGAAGAAGGGGATAAATTTTATGTATTGTCCATGCATTGATTGCGGTAATCTGAAGATGTTTAACAACGCGGCGCAGATCGAAGCGCACTTGATTCGAAGGGGTTTCAAAAAAGGGTATACATGTTGGACCAGTCACGGTGAAGAGCAGAGAGCAGATTATACCAAAAGTTAATAATGACGACATCGCCGAGGAAGTCAACGATTTCCCGGATATGGACTGTGTTTTTCATGAGGATAGGTGGCACGATGACAATCTGGATCAGATGCTACACGATGTAGAAGAGAACTACAGTGAGAGAGAGTTTTTCTTTAGAACCGTTTGTGATATTCGCATATCACAGACGGTTTTTAGTCGAAACCGTCTGTGATACTAGACTTCACAGACGGTTTTTTATTAAAACCGTCTATGATATTACGTATCATAGACGGTTTTTTACCGTCTGTGATAACGGCCTGTTATCACAGACCAACAAACATAGACGGTTCGAAAACCGTCTGTGATGACGGTTCCGAACCGTCTGTGATGTGGCTTCCTGTAGTAGTAATCTAGCTTTGACGGTTAGAAAGAGGGGACCGCTGGAGACAGAGGGGCCCACTCCTGAGCTCTTTTACGTAATGAGGCATTAACTTGTTTGGAATTAGGAAGCTACATTACAAATCAGTCCTCCCTCTCCCAAATTATCATCGGCTCTGGGCGAGTAGTAAAAAAATCTTCTTCTGAAATAAGGGAACGGGTTGGTCTTAGTATCGTTCAATGAGTGGTACGTATGTGTCATATGTGGCCTATGGACATTTCTAAC
This sequence comes from Phyllostachys edulis, assembly GCA_036346405.1. Lineage (NCBI taxonomy): Eukaryota > Viridiplantae > Streptophyta > Magnoliopsida > Poales > Poaceae > Phyllostachys > Phyllostachys edulis. The sequence continues at coordinate 57,160,652 of CM070566.1, forward strand.
AGCATATACGTTTTCTTTCGCTTTCAGGGGTCAATCCATAAGCTAGGATGACTACTAGTAATGGAGGCACGGCAACAATAATCCATCACAATATCTCACAAAAAAAAATTGTATAGCCCTAATAGTACATATGACTCGTCAAAGTCACATCAAAAAGGTAATATGATAAAAATCATATTTATCGCAAGAAAAAAACACTTGAATAGAAGTTTACAAAAGATATTCCTTTTTTATGTCTTGATTTATATTTTTTTTACCATCTTCCATTAATGTGTTCATCCTAATTTTTGAAGTATTGTTCTACTTATTTGAACCACTAAATTCGTGTATAATTCTTTAGTGTTCCTTGCCAAAAGAAAGAAAAAACTTCAATCAACCAAGCTAGCAATGCACACATATATCGATAGTAAGCATGTCATTGCATTGTAATTCTTGGTAAATGAGTATAAATATATTTGGGAAATGTAATTTCACATTAACCAACCGATTCAAATTAAAGAAAGATACTCCCTGCACGTCTCACACTGTTTTCTCTCAAGAAAATAGATGTCCCTAGATGTAGACAGGAAAGAAAGAATTGTACTGACACATTGTCAGGTTAAGGACATCCTTGTAGAAATTTTGGCATTTGGACTACAAAACTACAAGAGACTCTTGTGTAGATTTTGACGTCTTGGAAATTCCGGTCTATTTTTTCCCCAAGCCTTTCAAACTGAAAAATCCAATGTAGAAGCGTACAACAATTGGTTCGACATCGTAGTGAGACGACTGGGTGGTGCATATGTGGCCGACAACAATTAATACACTTGTCCCGTGGAGTTGTGTTTTGGAGTATGCCTATGGCGATAATTTTCCCACTTAATTTCCGTGCTGCGGAATTTTCAATATGAACTTTCTTACGTAATGTGCCTTTGTGGTTGTACTTAGGTGGCGATTAGCTATATCTTGTTCAAATTAATCTACTACTAAATTCATAAGGGTCCCCTAGAGTTTCTTGGATCCGTCTGGACCAAACGCTAGACTAAGGTCAATGGTACATCATACTCATACATAGTATTTAAGTTAAGACCTTTTCACGGAACTGAACCCCAATTTCCGTCTAATTATGGAATTGCAAATTCACGCCCCGCCTTTTTAGATTCTACATCCACACTCACATTGCAGAATGGTACTCTACTTTTGAGGAATTTACTGTTAGACCTTGATAATATGGAGAATCACCTCATCTTTCAACCTCTTGCGACCTATAGGGCCATATATGCACCAAGTTAACACGAGCTTACACATTCGATGAACCTCCTAAATCCAGTTTGATTTTTCTAGGGGCTCTAGCTTTCACTGTTAGAAAGAGTGGACAGCTACAGATAGAGGGGCCCACTCCTGAGGAATAAATATAATACACGAAAGGGCCAAAGATTAGACGGAGCCCAAGCAAAGGAAAGGTATGGCCCTGCTAGTACATATGACCCGTCAAAAGTCACACAAAAAAGGTAATATGTGATAAGAAATTCTTATTTATCGCAAAAAAAAACACTTGAATAGAAGTTTACAAAAGATATTCCTTTTTTAAGCATTAAACCACTAAATTCATGTATAATTCTTTAGTGCTCCTCGATAATAAGCATGTCATTGCATTGTAATTCTTGGTAAATGAGTATAAATATATTTGGGAAATGTAATTTCACATTAACCAACCGATTCAAATTAAAGAAAGATACTCCCTGGACATCTCGCATTGTTTTCTCTCAAGAAAAAAGATGTCCCTAGACGTAGACAGGAAAGAAAGAATTGTACTGACACACTATCAGGCTAAGGGCATCCATGTCGAAATTTTGCCATTTCGACTGCGAAACTACAAGAGACTCTTGTGTAGATTTCGACGTTTTGGAAATTCAGGCCTGTCTTTTCCCCAAACCTTTTAAATTGAAATATCCGAGGTAGAAGCGTACAACAATTGGTTCGACATCGTAGCAAGACAAGTGGGTGGTGCATATGTGGCCGACCACAATTAATATCTTTGTCCCATGAGAGTTGTGTTTTGGAGTATGCCTATGGCGATAATATTCGAGGTAGAGGTAGAAACGTACAACAATTGGAAGTCTTCGCATGGAAACAAACATGTAATTGAGATGTAGACTAAGACACCGCAGAAGATGCATTTTCCCTGTCTTTTTCACAATAGTGAAATGAGAAAACGAAATAAGTGACATGTTTGTGTTACAAGAAGTCTACCTGGCTCAAGGTTGAAGCTAAGCCACAGATATCATAACCCTAATTCATAATAACTTATCGATGCAACTTATAGGCTCATGTTGATCAAAATATCTCCAAGGAAACTGGTCAGAAACAAACGTACAAAATCAAATCTAGTATTATCTAAAGAAGGAAAAAACATAAAAAACACTACAGGTTGTGAGGCTCTAATTTATTAATCCAGATTGATATGTTTTGCATACATCTGAACAACCAAATTAACTGAAGGCAAGGTGTGGTCATGAAGAAAAATCATCCATCATCCTTTCTCACACTATGCAAGTCTTGTATCAGAGTTTCTCCTCTGTCTCTCTCGAGTGCAAATGTTGAATAGCCATTCAAAATTCCTTTGAGCTTCTTCGCAAGGAGAGCATATCATGTGCTCTCAGCCTTAATCATGCTACCATTCTCCTACTCAGAAAATGGTCGAAATGGTCATAAAAAATTATGAATTATTTGTTTTTCAATGAATAGTAGCATTATCTTTTTCCTTTTTGTTTCGGATTTCCTTCTCAGCAGAATTTGTTTTTTATTTCTTAATGTGTAGATCGAATTTATATTTGAAATTGTTTGGCATGATAGAATGGTTTTGTGTGAGTATTAACGAAAAAAATTCATGACCATTTGGATCATTTTCTGAGAAGTGAGAGGGTGAGTAGCATGATTAAGGACGGGATTCTATTGTCCGAACGCGAGAGCAGATCTTACTTCAGTTTTCGTTACGAAAAATGCATGCATGGTGTAGCCCAATATTCTACGTGGTGTGTGTGTGTGTGTAGGAAAATTAATAAGCATGGAACTGTGAGTTAACCAAAATTAATTTTGTTTATGACCAAACTGGTTATTATATTAGAATAGTTTAAAATGTTTCCGAGAAAGTGACTTGCACTTGACTTATTAAACTGCTGTCCCCTGTCATCCCTATCTCCCTTAACGAACTTAAAGTCTGAAACTGATGGAGACAACAACTTGGAAGTTTTTTCGACGCAAACAAATGGAAAAGAAGTAGTGAGGACAACTTGGAAGTCTTTTGCATGCGAACAAAAAGGAAATTAAGAAGCAGATGAAGACACGGTAGAAGATACATGCATCGGTCCCTATCTAATCGCAATCACAATGGTGAAATGAAAGGAGTGGTTTCCGTTTGCATTGCAGGAAGATATCTGCCAGCCTCGTTCATGGTGAAACACAATTTGCAGTTGGATACCATACTCGTATGATTTTTAGGGCCCAATTAGCTTACTGACCCAGTTCTTGCAGCAGCCCAACATTTGTGGCACGCAGAGTTGTACTCAACAAGTAACTCATCTCGGCCAGATATCTGAGACCTCACAAGGCCCCGCCACCGCTATCAGCCCACTCACCTAACCCGCGATGTGAATTGGCACACAAGTAACACTAGTACTTGAAAGTTTGGAGGAATAGATTGAATCTGCCACACCGAGCCAGGGAATGACCCGCATGACCGAGTAGGCAGCGAAGCATTTTGATTTACGATTGCTTAGGCACCTCACCCAATCACCATGTTAGGATAGTCTAACATCTGTTTTGGAAAGAGAAGGAACACAACTTATAAATGTGGAGTATTCCACCAACACGTTAATTAACCTTTTGGAAGAAAGATGGCCCAAGTATGATCTGAAGGCGCTGTCAGTTACACAACACACTGAGTCGGCGTGGTGTGTTCCCACTCCCAGAAATGACCCGCATTATAATACTTGTAGCACTCAGCAACAAGTGCGAAGTCAAGAACAGCTATACCAACCAAGTTTGGGGAAACATAATAGATAGATAGTATAGTTTTGGACAGTCTTGATGTAAATATTCACAACAACAACAACAAACCAAGTGTGTACATGCACATGACGTCCATTTAAACAAGTAACTAGGTTATACATTACGGTGTTGGCTGGAAACTGAATCAAAACACATTGAAATTGTTGTACCGTAACGGTGACTGGACCCCCCCCCCCACTCAACTTCATATTCTTCTTCTCAAATGGCTATGGCTATCAACATCAGAAGCACAATGGAAATCAAATCAAATCAACCAAAATAGGATGAGCAACCAAAGTTCTCCTAGGCCGGTTTGGTCGCCATGTACCAGCCAATCTGACCGCTGGGGGCCGGTTTGACCGCTCTTCGACCTGACTAAAAAATAGCATGAAATTCGATTCACAAATTAACCTAACTTTTGGAGTTTCCAGAAAAGGCTGAGACTTTTGCAAAATTTTTAAACCTACCAAACAAGCTCCCAAATTCACAAAAATGTTTGTGGAGGCTCCTAACATAGTATGATTACTTGTGTAAATTTTTCAGGATTTTATCTGTTCTGTGATTGTTTCGAAAATTTTTACAAGTTGCTGTTTGCATGTGATTTCATTATCTCACTTATGCAAAAGCTAAAAAGTTCATGCAAAAATAGTTTTCCATACAAAACATTCTCAAAATTATTCTCCCACTTATTTCCATTATATTTCCCCAAAAATGTGATTTTTAGATGTTACAATAATATACAAAATTATTTAAAAATAATTTATATATCAATTTTATAATAAATTATCACTATATAAAGCGACATTAGTTATAACTTAAATTATATGGTTCACAATTCATCCATATGATAGGTATTATATTTTTATTGCACAATATTATAAAATAATAAATTGTAATTAAAGTAAAATAGATTGTTTTGCCATCAAATGACTGATTAATCGGGGAAACGGCGGGCTAATTGAGAAAAAGGGTAGATTAATCATTTAAGACCGTTAAATACTCTTCGCATACACTATATGTGACGGTTTACCGACCGCCAATGATTAATCGACCGATTGATCAGTCGGTGCGGCCATTTTTCACAACACTGGTCAAAACCACCGTCACATCTACGCCACATCATTTGAAAACTGGAGTGGAATGGTCTTGAAGATAGTGAATGGCATTGATGGTTGAGGGATATGAAATGTCCAGTTTTATATTTCATAGTTAATTTTCAGATTTTGGAAAAAGTTCAGGGATTAAATAGACTTTTTCCTTGTTATTTTCACAGTTTCGTTGCCTGTACAAGACCGTGGTAGAGAAATTCCTGTTGCAAGTTACAGTACTTAATTGCTATATTACACAGATGGACCTGATATGTCTCTTTGATCCAACAGCTTAAATTGCTGAAGGCACCGTGCCTTTGTGGTTGTAGTTAGGTGGCGATTAGCTATATCTTGTTCAAATTAATCAACTACTAAAGCAGACAGGTTGGTCTTAGTATCGGCCAATGAGTGGCCCGTATGTGTCTTATGTGGCCTATGGATATTTCTAACAGCATATACGTGGTCCGCATGTGTCATATGTGGCTTATGGACATTTCTAGCAGCATATACGTTTTGTTTCGCTTTTCGGGGGTCACTCCATAAGCTAGGGTGAGTACTAGTAATGGAGACAGGACAACAATAATCCATCCAGTGGCGAAGCCAGTATGTAAATGGAGGGTGGGCTCGAAGCCTCAAATTAATTTAAGACAAACATCGTATTGTATTCTTGTGCAATCAAATTTATATATGAATAAAAGCAAAGCAATATGTACCTCGCTAATAGAAAGTGCATCTCTAAAGCATATAAATATGGTCCAGTGGGCAACGACCTGTACATCAAAATTAGAAAAATTAGTGATACTAGGTCCGACTTTGCGTGATCAGACACCAAATAGTCTTTTCATCCACAAGGATAAATTACCAATAACAATTAGAACACATATACTCTACTTAAATGTGAAACACTGAAACTGATGGCAAAACTCAGAAGCACAACCATTGCCTCAACGCGCGCACACGCACGCACACAATCTTCTTCTGTAATGGCCTTGTTAGAAGCCAACTTCTTGACTTTGAAGCACAACCATCGCCTCCACTTCTTCGCAGCAAGACAAGCAACTCTAACAATCTTCTATAATGGCCTTGTTCGATCTCGCCTCTTGTTAGCACCTTTATCCCCAAGTTTTTGTAGTGAGCAAGCCTCTTTAAGACATTTTGGTAAGCATTTGTGAGCACCCTCCGAGATCTTCAAATCCTCGATTCCTTTCCCTCTTTCCTGAATTCTTGGAATCCAAGCAGACAGAGGTGACCTCGTTCACCTCCATGAGAAAAGCGACCAGCAGCGGACGAGTGGGAGCAGGTGCCACCCGGTGGTGGCGACCACCGGGAGGCGCAATGAGGAGGAATCGGGCTTGGGAGAGAATCACCTCCATCTTTTCACCCGTGGCAGCGGAGAGCGAGGGCGAGAAGCGCACGACATGGTCGAGTGCTGCAGCGTAGTCGAAGGAGGGGACAGGAGGAAGCGAGAGGTGGGAGGCGATGCGGGAGGCGAGGTCAGCTAGTGAGGCCGTGGGGCAGGACGCGGCCTAACCTCGGCCATGGCCGTCGGATGGCTGGAGGTTGGTTGGGGCCACCATGGAGGAGGAGGTGGGGATTCGGGCCGTGAGGGGAGGCTGGAGCTTCATGAAGCCTCACCGTTGGAATCGCCCAATCCATCACAATATTTCACAAAAAAAAATCGTATGGCCCTGCTAGTACATATGGCCCGTTAAAGTCACATAAAAAGGGTAATATGTGGTAAAAAATCATATTTGTCGAAGAAAAAACACTTGAATAGAAGCTTACAAAAGATATTCCTTTTTTTTGAAGCATTGAACCACTAAATTCGTGTATAATTCTTCAGTGTTCCTCGCCAAAAGAAAAAAAAACTTCAATGAACCAAGCTAGCGATGCACACATATATCGATAATAAGCATACCATTGCATCGTAATTCTTGGTAAATGAGTATAAATATATTTGGGAAATGTAATTTCACATTAACCATCTGATTCAAATTGAAGAAAGAGACTCCCTAGACGTCTCGCACTGTTTTCTCTAAAGAAAAAAAGATGTCCCTAGACGTAGATAGGAAAGAAAGAAAGGGCATCCATGTCGAAATTTCGCCATTTCGACTGCAAAATTACAAGAGACTCTTGTGTAGATCTCGACGTTTTAGAAATTCACCCAAGCCTTTCAAACTGAAATATTCGAGGTAGAATCGTACAACAATTGGTTCGACATCGTAGTGAAACGAGTGGGTGGTGCATATGTGGCCGACGACCAATATCTTTGTCCCGTGGAGTTGTGTTTTGGAGTATGCCTATGGCGATAATTTTCCCACTTAATTTTTGCGCTGGAGAATTTTCAATATGAACTTTCTCTGTGCTAAATATATTTCAAACTTCATGTAGACCATTAGATTCAAACCACTTCGCCCAACATTCATGCAGGTTTCAAGATATGTTAATCAACCATGCATAAATACTAGTACTACTCATAGTCATGAATGGAACAAAATTAAGATGATTTTGATTGACTATAATTAGTTTATTGTACAATAAATTCAATATGTTTTTTACTATAAGTACTATTATTGCATTTTTTTTCAAGAAAGTGCGCCTTGTGATATTCATCTAGCAAACTGAAACTGACATATGTAGGAATATTAGAAGTCTTCGCGTGGAAACAAACATGTAATTGACATGCAGACTACGACACCGCAAAAGATGCATTTTTCATGTCTTTTTCACAATAGTGAAATGAGAAAACGAAATAAGTGGCTTGTTTGCGTTACAAAGAAGTATAGGCTTATGGACGCAACATATAGGCTCATGCTGATCAAAATATCTCCAAGCAAACGGGTCTGAAACAAACGGTCAGAATCAAATCTAGTATAATATAAGAAAACATTAAAAAAAACCACTATAGGTTGTGTCGCTCTAATTTATTAATCTGGATTGATATGTTTTGCATACATCTGAACAACCAAATTAACTGAGGGCCAGGCGTGGTCATGAAGAAACTACGCAAGTCTTGTATCGGAGTGCAAATGTTGAACAACTAATCAAAATTCCTTTGAGCTTCTTCGCGAGGAGAGCATATTCTGTGCTCTCGGCTTTAATTGTACTACCATGCTTCTACTCCTCAGAAAATGGTCATAAAAAATTCTAAATTATTTTTTAGATAGGGTATGATATAATCAAGCATCCTACAATTTTTCAAATGAAAACACGATGTATATCAGAAGAAGAAAAAGACAAATTTCAATGAATAGTATCTTTATCTTTTTCCATTTTAGTTCAGATTTCCTTCTCATAAGAATTTGTTTTTTTTTAATTTCTTAATGTAGATCGGATTTAGATTTGAAATGGTTTGACATGATAGAATGGTTTTATGTGAGTATTAACAAAAATGTTCATGACCATTGGGATCGTTTTCTGAGAAGTGAGAGGATGAGTAGCATGATTAAGGACGGGATTCCTGAACGCAAGAGAAGATCTTGCTTCAGTTTCTGTTACCAAAAATACATGCATGGTGTAGCCCAATATTCTTCACGGTGTGTGTGTGTGTGTGTGTGTGGACAACGCATTCAGCAGGCAATAAGCATGGAACTGCGAGATAACCAACATTAATTTTGTTTATGACCAAACTGGTTATTATATTCGAATAGTTTAAAATGTTTCCGAGAAAGTGACTTGCACTTTACTTATTCAACTACTGTCCCTTGTCATCATTATCTCCCTGGACGGACTTAAAGCCTGAAACTGACGGAGACAATGACTTGGAAGTTTTTTCAACACAAACAAACGGAAAAGAAGCAGCGAGGATGACTTGGAAGTCTTTAGCATGCAAACAAAAAGGAAATTAAGAAGCAGAGGAAGACACCGGAGAAGATACATGCATCAGTCCCTGCCTATTCGCAATCACAATGGTGAAATGAGAAAAATGAAAGGAGGGGTTTCAGTTTGCGTTGTAGGAAGATATCTGGCAGCCTCATTCATGGTGAAACACAGTTTGCAGTTGGGTACCATACTCGTATGATTTTTAGGGCCCAATTAGCTTCTTGGTGGGTTCTTGCAAGATCCAATTGCACCTGGGTGGCTCCTTCTAGTAGGAAACTTGTAAAAAACTAAGAAGCAAAAGAAGACACCGGAGAAGATACATGCATCGGTCCTGTCCATTCGCAATCACAATGGCGAAATGAGAAAAATGAAAGGAGGGGTTTCAGTTTGCGTTGCAGGAAGATATATGCCAGCCTTATTCATGGTGACACACAATTTGCAGTTGGATAGCATACTCGTATGATTTTTAGGGCCCAATTAGCTTACTGGCCCAGTTCTTGCTACAACCCAACATTTGTGGTGCGCAGAGTTGTACTCAACAGGTAATTCATCTCAGCCCAGATATACAAACCTCACAAGGGCCCTGCCACCGCTGTCGTCCATCCACCTGACCTGATGATGTGAATTGCCATGCAAGTGTGTGTGCAACCACAACCCTAGCTAGTTGTAGAGTTGCAAATTATGAAAATGTAAGTGCAACTATAATTTGGACAGTAAAAGAAGTACTTGAAAGTTTCAAGGAATAGATTGAATCTGTTGTTAAAATTGGGCCCATAAGTGCAAAGGCTCATTCATTCCTGAAATTCCAAAGCATGCATGGTTTAGTCTCATATTGCCTAGCCAAGTGATGGGAGATCAATTTATAAAGTGGAGTCTTTGCCACCGATTGAAACATGTGACACATGACATGGGTGACATGAGGACTATAGCGAAAACCACACACATGAACATACGCACACGCGTATGGTAATTGTGTAACTTGTGACGCGCGACCGTGAACGTGTCGTGAACCTAATCCACCTTTCTTTTGCTAACCATTTTCCTTCACTACTTTAAGACTAGTGTAGTCAAAATAAAGTGGTCGAAACGCTGTGGTCGGATCCATAAACCTGTGTGATCGAAACAATACGGTTGAAATACACTATTTGAATCTATAGACAAATGGTCAAAGTTGTAGACCAGTGATCAAAACTGTAAGACCAGTGTGTAATCAGAATCTAATAAACACTATTTAATTACTATTAATTGGTTTTGAATTAGCAGTTACTAGTGGTTTAATTTATGCTTTATTATGCAGTTACTAGAAAGTAATTGTCTCGGCCTTAAAAAGATCCGGAGACGTCCAGACCAGATAATGAATTGATTCACTTCCATTTTCGTCTTCTTCCTTTCTGTTCTACTGTGCTGAAGAGTTGTGTTGTCTAACCAAGTCATCCTTTCTCGACGTGCACGGGAAAGGAGGGTGAGCGAGTATCTTCGAATCATTGTCGTAAAGTTCACCTGAACGGAGCGGCAATAAGGTTTCTTGGCAGCACATCTGCGCGACCGCTCGATGCGCTGCTTCATCTACGTTCTGCACTGCTTCCTGTTCTTCATCACTCCCGACTGTAAGTTGGTTGTGCGACCAAACTATTTGGTTATAATCCTATTACTGTGGACCTCAGCCTGCTAACTAGCTATGCGGAGTCATCCCTCCGCAACTAGCGTCTTAGAGGGACTATTACTGTGGACCTCAGATGTTCTGGGCCGCATGCGCGCTACACTGATGTATTCAACGAGTATATAGCCTTGGCCGACAGGCACGAGTAACCTTGGAAAATTTCATCGTGATGGGGACAGATCATTGCAATTGTTGGTCTTCAACGAGGAATGCCTAGTAAGCGCGAGTCATCAGCTCGCGTTGACTACGTCCCTGCCCTTTGTACACACCGCACGTCGCTTCTACCGATTGAATGGTCTGGTGAAGTGTTCGAATCGCGGCGATGGGGGCGGTGAACCGCCCCCGGCGTCGCGAGAAGTCCATTGAACCATATCATTTAGAGGAAGGAGAAGTTGTAACAAGGTTTCCATGGGTGAACCTACAGAAGGATCATTGACGTGACCCTAACCAAAATAGACCGTGCACGCGTCATCCATGCAGCCAGGCGACAGCCACCGCTCGGCCTAGGCCTGACCTCCCCATTCATGGTGACACACAATTTGCAGTTGGATACCATACTCGTATGATTTTTAGGGCCCAATTAGCTTACTGGCTCAGTTCTTGCTGCAGCCCAATGTTTGTGGGGGGGCATAGAGTTGTACTCAACAAGTAATTCATCTCAGCCCAGATATACAGACCTCACAAGGGCCCTGCCTCCACTGCCGTCCATCCACCTAACCCAACGATGTGAATTGCCACGCAAGTGTGTGTGCAACCGCAACCCTAGCTAGTTGTAGAGCTGTAAGTTGTGAAAATGTAAGTGCAACTATAATTTGGACCGTAACAGTAGTACTTGAAAGTTTCAAGGAATAGATTGAATCTGCTGTTAAAATTGAGCCCATAAGTGTAAAAACTCATTCATTCCTGAAATTGCCTAGCCAAGTGGTGAGAGATCAATTTATAAAGTGGAGTCTTTGCCACCTATTGAAACATGTGACACGTGACATGGATAACATGAAGACTATAGCGAAAGCCACACACGTACGTACGCACGCGCATGTGGTAATCACGTAACTTGTGACGCGCGACCGTGAACGTGTCATGAGCCTAGTTCACATTTCTTTTGCTAACCGTTTTCTCTCACTCCTTTTAGACTAGCGTGGTCAAAATAAAGTGATCGAAACACTGTGGTCAGATCCATAAACTTCTGTGGTCGAAACAATATAATCAAAATACACTGTTCGAATCTGTAGACCAGTGGTCAAAGCTGTAGACCAATGAACAAAACTGTAAGACCAGTGTGTAATCAAGTTCTGATAAACAATGCTTAATTACTATTAATTGATTTTGAATTAGCAGTTACCAATGGTTTAATTTATGCTTTATTATGCAGTTACTAAGGAGTAATTATCTCGACCTTAAAAAGATTTAAAGACATCCAGACCAGATAATGAATTGATTCACTTCCATTTTCTTCTTCTTCCTCTCTGTTCTACTGTGCTGAATAGTTGTGTTGTCTAACCAAGCTGTCTCTTCTCGACGTACATCGGAAAGGAGGGTGAGCGAGTATCTACGAACCATTGTCGCAGAATTCACCTACACGAAGCGACAATAAAGCTTCTTGGCAACACATTTGCGCAACCGCTCGGTTCGCTGCTTCATCTACGTTCTACAATGCTTCGAGTCTACGCTACTTTCTGTTTTTCATCACTCCCGACTGTAAGTTGGTTGTGCGACCAAACTATTTTATTATAATCCTATTATTGTGTATGTTTAAAAGTACAATGAGTTGTCTGCTATTAGTATTGCTTTATGCATAGTTTTATGTGATCTTTATCTCATAATAAAATCTAGAATTAAAATATTGTCCATATTTTCAACATATGCAACACCGAGCCACGAAATGACCCGCATGACCGAGTCATGGATGATTGCAGTCGTAACCCAAAGCATTGTGATTAATGATTGCTTAGCACCTCAGCCTAATCACTGTGTCAAGATTGTCCTACATGGTTTTGGAAAGTGAAGGAGCACAACTTATAAATATGGAATTTTTTGTGTGTGTGTGTGCGGGGGGTGGTTATACCAACCAAGTATAGGGAAACTAAATAGATAGTATAGTTTTGGACAGTCTTGATGTAAATATTCACAACAACAAATCTAACTAGGTTATACATTACAGTGCTGTAAACTGAATGAAAACACATCAAAATTATTGGACCATAATGAGCGATGAGAAGGGTGAATATGAGATTCTTCGAAAACCCCCTCAACTTCAAATTCTTCTTCTCAAATAGCTATAGAAGCTATCAAGATTAGAAGCACAACGAAAATCAAATCAAAGCAAATCAACAAAAACAGGATGAGCAACCAAAGTTCTCCCCGGCCGGTCTAACCGCCATATATCCAGGCAGTCTAACCGCTCCTCGGCCTGACTGAAAAATAGTACAAAATCCGATTCACAAATTAACCTAATTTTTGATCTACAGCTCCAAATCACTTGAAATTTGAGACACAACTTAACAAGATCAGGAACCTATTCCCATCGATGATCCAAACAATCAAAGCCAAGGTTCCAAGAATTTCAAGTTTGAGAACAAGCGAGATCAAAACGGGGTCAAAACCTCAACTTGATCCAAAGACTTGCTCGTGGAGTCAAGATGGTCAAAATGACCTTAGATCAAGTTCCACATGTCCTAGCAAGCTAGATCACAGCAAGAAACCGGAGCAAATAGCCTAGAACACAAAAACCAAGAATTCAAGAAAGAGAGCAAGAACAAGTGAGAAACTTCATCTTGGCAATAAGTAGATTGTATTGAAGATGAAGGATTAAGGTTTACAGCCACTCCAACCTGAAGGACACAAAGCTCACTCTTGAGCACTCAATCTCTCAATTCATCTCTCTAACCCTAGCCTTCCTCTCTATTCAAATTATTAGGAACTCAAACTCAAATAAAATGTTAGTTGGCTCAGGTCACATTTGACTTAGTTTTAGAAATTCATTTTCAGCAGTTAGGAATTAAGAAAAACCTTTTCTTTAATACAGAAATTTTTGAAAATGCATGAAAATGCAGAAAAGATTATTTTGAAATTAATTATATAGTCTTTAGGAATGTTGGGATGTTACATGACTACAAGATTACGCTTTGCTGGTCGACCACGCTTTGTGATTGGAGCTGAAGTCTTGATCGAGACCGCCCAAGCCCAGATTTCACTTCAAATTTGCAAAACTGAAATCTATCCCTCCAAACTCCTTGACAACGATGTCAATTGTTCATCACTTAATCTAGAACCAAACGACATGGTCTCTATACAAATAATGGTGATGCCCCCATCAAATTCAATTGGACATGCAGTGCGTTTCTTGTCCCATCAAATAATTTCCCTTTGGGTTCACAAGAAAAAAAAATTTGCCCTTTGGATAAGATGAGGCCCTAGCTTGGGGATAAGCATGTTAGTTTTCTCATCTTTTAGAAAAAATAAAAGGAAAGGATTTTAGGTTGAACAAAGCATGAAGTCTTCTTTGTGATTTAAAGTCAGAAATGGACTACAAATCATGTCAAATAATCTTCTAATACAAAATGTCCACCACTGGATAATTAAACATAAATATTGTTGAGTTAACAAACCATGATAACTACTCAAGAATATTTAAGCTTAAAATAAGCAGCTTAGGAAATATCAGGCTTATACTCAAGAATAGTTTAGCCTCAAAATAGCTCACAATAATCATTATGTAAGTCAACATCCACTTGGGATGAGATCAGCCAACTACAGGCTATGCCATGGCTGATAGTGAAGCTTTCAGTTTGCATCAGGCATGGTATTTTGACAAGATATTGAACAAAGCTGTTTACAAGCACATTTACAACCGTCTTCAGCAGAAAAAATGCGCTAAAGAAAAAAAATTCTTTGCCAACCTGTGCTTGTGTAGGTGTTTGACATCATTGCATCCCCGCTGCTAGTTGTTCACCGATCTTCTCCAAAAGCATTTTCATTTGAAACGTAATCAATTGAAGACAAACTATGCAATAATGACAATGACAGTAAATGTGTGTGAACTAACAGCATGCTAGTCTGAAAACAGAGCACAATATATGCCGATCTGGAACAAAAGAAGCGAGCAACAGCAAGAAGATTTTCTGCATACGCAAATGCACAAACTATTCCTCAATTTTGATGCTGGTAATTAGCAAGTAAAGAAACAGTCATGCTAAACAAAAGCAAGATCTTATTTACCTGACTCAGAATTATGCATATGAAGACATTCTATTTACTAACTCCAAGGTTCACCAAGAACAGCAATAGGTAGTCGATAAATATGCATCTATAAATTGTGATTTGTGGACCTGAACACATAGATGCACTGAACTCTTTTTGTTACTCACTGTCCCCAGGGTGTGAAAGAGTTCTCTACATTACATATTATCTTGACAGGGCAATGAAAACACTTGAACCCAACTAATTGGAACGTCACAACTCACTTAATCCAATTGTTTAGACCTGCACTGAGCACGTAGCAAATAAAATTTAAGGTAATTTATTATTGGAACATGTATTCATCGACTGATTATTAGGCAACTAAAACAAACTAAATGATAATTAAACTGTGGCACAATTTCCTGTTCAAACAATTAAACAAACAAACACTTGGTGGAAATAAATGAAACTGTCTATATCTGTGAAGCATTTTAACAAACAAGTGGTCGACAACATCATGGGCAAATGGGGATCAAACAGACATATGATAGGAGGGGTAAATGGAGGCCATCGGTGTCGCAGCAGGTCAATCTTACAACAGCGGCGCATCCATTCTCCTCGTGCAGTGTAGAGCGTGGCTGCATCTCCTCGGTGTCGGCGTCAGGACCTCACCGGATCTATGGTGGCGGAGGTTGCCATGGGAGGTGGTGGCTCGTCGGTGTTTTGGCTTGACCTATGGTGTGGCGGCTCGGCGTCCAGATATGCTCGATGCGGCGGATGCCGGTTGTCCTGGTCCAGATCCGCTTAGGTGGTGGCTGGAGGAAGTGGAGGAGAGGGATTTGAGAGGTGGGAGACGGGCATCTGCGAGGAGGTGGACGGGCACTACGGTAGGGCGCTCGGGATGGAGGGCGATGGCAGCCGACGCTTGGGATGGATGCCGACAGTGCGGGTAGAGGTGGGGACGAGGACGGGGGTTGGGACAGACTTCGTCGGTGGGCTAGAGGTGGTGGTGCCGATTTTGGGGTGGAGGCGGCTGCGGCTGCGGCTTCGGCTTCGGCTTCGGTGCGGATGAGGTTTGAGTTAGGGATTTGGGGGACTTCGAGCAGCTGATTTGGGTATTTGGGGGAGTCGAGTGGGTACAGGGGAGCAAATAGTTAGCCTGACGGCTAGAGTTGGTCAGACGGGTCATGTCTGATCGGTCAGTACGAGTATGAGACATGATACTGTTGGTGCATTACGGTGACACAAGATGTAATCTTGTTTACGTCATGAGGCCGCACGACACGATAGTTCGGGCCGTGCTTGGTGACACCGAGACGATGGTAAGACGCAAGACGCAACACGAATAGTGCGAGGGCAAGACACACCAGATACGACCGACACGGCCCGTTAGGCACGATTAATCGCTTTTAATATACATATATAATTTTATTTTTATTTATTAATATTTATATGATTTTCTTTCCATTTTTAATACTTATATGGTTTTATTTTGTAGTTTTTAAATTTTGTATAGTTCATTTTATAAGTATATATAAATTTATTTTGGTTTTTTAAATATATATATATATATATATATATATATATATATTATGGGATTGTTTTTCAATTTTTCATATCTTATGAGCTAAATGACAAATGTTTTAACGAGCTAGCTATTAGAACATTAATAAAATTCTATTACATTTTCAATATGGTTGTCTCATTGTTTTTCAATTTTCATGTCAACTTGAATTCTACACATTTTTCTAATTTTTTGGAATTTTTATTATTTTTTCATTACATCAGCCAAATGGGCTAAGCAATTTGTCTTATTGACCAAAGACGAAAAGACGATGGTAAAATCACTTTATGCGTGGTATTTGACAAAGACGACATGAACGGCAATAGGGCCAAAATGGGCACAGCACGGCCCGCGTCTTGCGTCTTGGATCGAGCAAATCCATTTGGCCACCTCTGGTTGTCACCCTCAAAAAATGTGTTTTCTGCACAATTTGCTCACGAGTCACAGCTATCGGCAAAATCAGAATTTTGCTGACAGAATTATTACTCCTGTGAAAAAATTATAAACATGACAGGCCATGAGGATAATCGAGGGCTGTAAGGTTATCTGTGTTTTCTAGTAGTGACTGAAATATAACTCTCCAAACTACTTGACAACAATATCAATTGTTCACCATGTGTCATATGACCAAACCACATGATCTCTACACAATTAATGGTGATGCCTCTGTCACATTCAATTAGACACACATTGAGTTTCTTGTCTCATCAAATAATTTCCCTTTGGGTTTGTGAAAAAAAAATTGCCCTCTGGATAAGATGAGGCGCTGGTTTGGGGATAAGCATGTTAGTTTTCTCATCTTTTTAGAAAAAAAAAAAGGAAAGGATTTTAGGTTGAACAAAGCATGAAGTCTTCCTTGTGATTTTAAGTCAGAAATGGACTTAAAAAAGAAAAAAATAAAATGCAGATTGGGTGTGGGATTAGTTTTGGTGGAGAAGCACATGAAAAATGCTTTTTTAATAGACTCAATTTAGCCCAAAATATGGATTACTTCTGATTTTGGGCTGATGGACACCTTTCCATGTTGGATGTCACGGCTACTCTCTCTTTTTTTTTTTTTGAAAAAAATGGCACACACGCAAGGACACGGTAATGCTATTCTCCGCATGAAAATAACACCGATTCTCGAAAAGTAAATAACAGAAGTGTACATGTGTGTGTTTGGATAAATAAAATAGGTGTTGATGCAAAATATATATACGTGTGTGTAGCCATGTTTCTCTTGTTTTAGGAAATTAAATACTTCAACCGTTCAAACTTTTGAAAAAATATATGGATGGAAGTTTTGAAGTGCAGGAACTGAGCGTTGCTGAGTTGGTAGAGGGTGTTGTTGGACGGCCCGCTCACCCTGGAGTTTTTTTTTTATTTGGTCTCATATTGTCACCGTAAATGCAAAAATAGCCTCCTTAGTATCGTAATTGCAAATCTGGCCCCCTCCCGAGCACGGAATGACCAGATATTGACACGTGTCTCCTTCCGCGCTCGAGAGCGCTGAAACTGGCGACAATAGCGGCATTTTCACCGTAGCGAAATGGCGTTCAGCGCGGAAGGTAGCGGACCGGAATCCTTAGCGTTGTCGGACTGCGGAAGGTTCCTTCCGCGCTCATCTGCCGCGGCAATGGGGCATGCATACACAAGCCTCATTAAATGCCAAGCATTAAACTAATGCATGTTAATGCATTGCCATTATTTTAATGTATAACATTTAATGGCATTCATACGCCCTTCAGCGGGAAGCCTGTTCATATTGGAGCACCGCGGAAGGTAGTCGACCCACTACCTTCCTTGTTATCAGATCGCTCCCATCGCCGTCGCGTTTCCGCGCTCCTCGGGCGCGAAAAGATACATGTGTCAACATCTGGTCATTCCGTGCTCGAGAGGGGACCAGATTTGCAAATACGATACCGAAAGGGCTATTTTTACATTTACGATGGCAGCATGAGGCCAAATTAAAAAAAATTCCCCTGGTGCCCACCCTGGACGCCCCGCTTGAGTCTTCTACAATAGGTGACCAATCTAATTAATAATCCCAGTATACTAAAATAAATTAGATAGGCATGCATAGTCCATGCGCATCTTTGATCGAGTTGGAACATTTGCCAATTCTGAAGTGTGGGCAAAACCAATGCATCTTCCTAGCCCTAGTCACCTATCCTCGTCCAATAATTAATCCTCGTAATGCCTCCTCTACATAGAATGCTTCTATGGTCGGACATGTACAATAGGATGACATCAGTCGTCTATAATTTTTGGCATGTAAGATTTTTTATGATGTGGATAAAAAAGAATAAGAGAGGAAGAAGTCGTCTATCATGCAACAGACTGTCTATAAGGCTCTTACAAATGGCTTTTTTGCTGTTGTAATTTTTACGTGAACAATAAAGGAGGCCCCTACGGGGTGTTTGTGTGTGTGTGTGTGTGTGTATAAAGGTTTATGTACAAAATATGTTACCACCCCTCAGGGGAGAAAACCAATTAACCTAATGAGTCTAACCAATCAAATATTATATTTATGTGTTGTTCACTATTCTAAGATAATCAAGTCAATCATGAATAAGTCCTGAATGAAATAATCATATCACTATATTATAATTAAAGCAAACTAATTGATAACGACTATGTGATTGATGCATGATATGTTCATGTGCTACTTTATCCCATGTATGTCGTTATCAATGGTCACCTAAAAGCAACAACAAAACAAGAGTGAGTCCACGACCCAGCAAGTACAAAATAAAACAAGAAACAGACAGTTTATTATTCATTTAAATCATCATCATTATCATAAACATGTTCGAATATTATCAATGTCATTCTCATCTTTCATGTACTCAAATCTCATCAATATCATTCTTATGTACTTAAATCTCATCTTTCATGTATGCAATGCCAATGCAACTCTATTAACTGATACCAGTATAGCAGAGTGTTCACTCGTCGATAACACACTCTTCCCCTATTTTCTTTAGGATGGAGTCCCTACCTCTATAGAATTTTATCATAGAGCACGCCGGACTAGCCATATACATGGTAGTACTCACCGCCCTAGCTTATATGCATGCAAATGATGCAACAATGTTCATTAATCATCAATGTCATCCATTCTCATCATTACAATGTCATTCCCATAGTAATATAACCTCATTGAATCGTTATCATCATAACATCATGTCATTTAAATAAGAAATAGGGAGCATAAATAAATATCATATTAATTCAATGTAGAGACAAGGGTTGACAAACCGATGTCCATCGCTCTACTAAGCACTTGCTTTTTAGCCTATAGAAACCGTGTGATGCAAATGTGCACTAAACTTGAGGCAACGCTTCCTGGACAAACAATCAATAATACACTCAAAATATGCTACAACAGCACCAATTCAACAACCAATCCAACTTCGCTCCAATGCGCAAACCCGACGCACTTAACTCAATTTCACTAGATGACTTACCCGCTGTCTCGGTGATCAAATAACCATAACTTTCACTGCTGGACTCCAAATATAGTAAAATTTATACTTCCTAGAATCTACACGAAATTCCCCAAAATATCTTAGTTACACGTATCCTCCGATTTCACTATTTACTCAATTAGATTCCCGTTTTCAACCCCGAAAGTTATACTGGAATTTGACAGAACAGTAGATTTCAGATTTTCGTAACTATTTTTATGCAACATGAAAAATAGTCAATCATGATATTTATGGAATATGTAGAGAATTATCTATCTTATCCTAGTTATGACCACAATTAAACTATTTCATCTAATGCACGTAATTAATCAATCTACACGACTGTTGCTACTGACAATGAATTTCTAGACAGCTCCCAAGGCCATAACACTACTGCAGAAAAGATCATCACAAACGGTTCGGAAACGTCATTATAGACGGTTTCCTGAACTGTCTGTCTTTATGGATCAGTAATAACTTGAGGTTATCACAGACGGTTCGTAACTCAGAACCGTCTATGATAGTCAATTATCACAGACGGTTCGTATCAAAAACTGTCTATGATGGTCGACTGTCACAAACGGTTTTTGCTACAAACTGTCTGTGAAGGATATATGCAAGACAAAAAAAAGGGTGCGACCGCACCATGAAGCGCCCCCTCATCACCGGTTGCAACTTGAACACCGTCGGCATGGTGTGCATTGCGTTCTACAACGTCAGCTCCCCACTCGCTGGCCTCCTTGGCTCCACCCGAACCACCACCTCTCCCCTACTTAGAGGCCGACGGGAAGACCGGAAGCACGGCAAGGGCAAGGGAACACGTTCCAAACCCTAGGAACAGTAGCAAAGAAATCAAACCAAGGAGAAAGGGGAATGGAGAGATTAATGAGAGGAATGAGCTCACCAGGGTCTTAGGGGCGTCGATCTAGATGCGACGGGGTCGGTCCTAGATGGAGACACGGCTGAGGCGCGCGGGCTCAGGGAGTGGAGACCGGACTCCACGCCGAGCACGCCGCAGCTCCATGGGATGGGATGAGAGGCGGGGATGGGAGCTCACCACAGTGCCATGGATGGGATGAGAGGCGGGGACTAGAGCTCGCCGTAGTGCCTCTAGGATGGTCGACGGTAGGGAGAAGAGGCAGGGATGAGACGGGAGGGTGGGGAGGGGGAGGAAGAAGAAGGGGCGAGAGGGTGGGGAGGCGGAGGGATGTTAGGAGGGTGGTGCCTGCCGTTCGATATTGAGGTAATGAACGAGCAAGATGGAGATTGTGGGGAAGATGTCGCGGATTGATGATGTGGCGGGAGCTCGGATCGATGGGCGGGTTATTACAGACGGTTTTTAATACAAACTGTCTGTGATGAGCTAATATCACAGACGGTTCATATTAAAAACCATCTGTGACTCCCTAATTTTACCATGACTTGGACGCCTACCTATATTCCTTACTCTATGATTTCACCATGACTTGGACGCACTCCCTGATTTTACCATGACTTGGGCGCTTTGCGAAATGCCTAACTCCAGGGAGTTAGGCATTTCTGTGTGCGTCCAAGTCATGGTAAAATCAGGGTGTTAGGCATTTCTATGTGCGTCCAAGTCATGGTAAAATAAGAGAGTTAGGCATTTCTGTGTGCATCCAAATCATGGTAAAATCAGGAAGATACTTATCACAAACGGTTTTTAATACAAACCGTCT
Organism: Phyllostachys edulis; assembly: GCA_036346405.1. Lineage (NCBI taxonomy): Eukaryota > Viridiplantae > Streptophyta > Magnoliopsida > Poales > Poaceae > Phyllostachys > Phyllostachys edulis. Next base: position 57,182,143 of record CM070566.1, read on the forward strand.
GTGATGATATGCTTATCACAGACGGTTCGTATCACAAACCGTCTGTGATACTTCACATATGGTTCTTAATACGAACCGTCTATGATATTAGCCCATCACAAATGGTTCTTAGCGTATCCAGTAACAGAGACGATCGCGCTGGTAAAACTGTCTGTGATTATCATTAACACTGACGAATTTGGAAAACCGTCTGAGGTGAGGCGTCCAGTATTAGCCTTTTTGTAGTACTGTATCTTTTTACTCACTTATCCAAATTCCGTGATCTAGAGCTTCCTGGAAAACTAAGGAAATAAGATACAACTTTTCTAACTAGATAAAATTATAATTCTGAATGGAGATACCCCCAAAATCCCCTCGTAAGGTTCAGTAGTATAGTTTAACGAACTAGGGCATCACGAAATATCTAACTCCTGCAACCAAACCAATCTATAACGTGAATAAACATCTATATAAGATCAATCTAGAGTATATCAGATCATTACCCACGAAAAAAATGACGCTGATCACGAACGGATCACGAACACTAGCTTTTTTTCCTTCCTTATACCTTTCTCTTTCCTTCCTTTCTTCTTGCCGGCTCTCCCTATACCTTCCTCTTGCCTCCTCGCACCTTCTTGGCAGCACAACAATGCTAGGGCGCGGCACAAGGGTGATAACCAGTAGGGGCGGCGGCGGCTTGGCAGGGGCAGCTAGGGCTGCCACCCCCTCCTTACCCTCTAAAGGTTGTCTGGCCTCCTCCCTCCCCTTGCCGAGTCCAACAGGGACTCGGCATGGGCTTGGGCCTAGTTGTCGATCTCCTCCCTTGGGCCATGGGTCGACGACCCACTTTCCTCCCCCAATACTCCTAATTTTTGAATTTTAATTCTTATTTACTTCCTCTAATTTGTTAAATACTCAAGTAATTAAACGGGATATCACAACGTCTCCTCCATCTTCCCACCAAGCGCACGGATCTTGTTGACCACTGTTGTCGAACGCACAGCAAAGTCATCAACTGATTTCTCTTCCTTCATCCGCAGCCCCTCGAACACAGTCTTGAGGATTTGAGCACACACTTTCATGGCACACTCAGAGCTCATATGCATGGTCTTGAGCTCAACTACAAGCAGCAAGTGGGTGTCCTCATTGATGCCATGATTGATGGTTGCTGGAGCCATTTGATCCTTGCGCGTGTTGACTGCCACTTTTGATTCGATCGCATCCCACACACCCTGCACCTTGACATAAACTTTCATCTTGATTGCCCATGACGCATAATTGTTCTTCGTGAGCATCGGATATTGCAGCGAGACAGAGCCCTCCCTCACATGTGCACTTGTTTCTCCGACCACCTTGGTTGTCGGCTCCAACCAATACCTTGTACCAAACACACAGGGCCTCGACCAGTATGTCCAAGCATCGACCACCTAGGTCGGCGACTCTAACCTATACTGTGTACCGACCACCCTAGTCGTTGGATCACTTACGAGGGGGAAGAGAGAGAGAGGGGAGCGGGAGAGAATTAGTTTTGTTTGCATGCAAACTTGTTTATGTTGACTCGGTGCATCTCTCACGGAGCGCGGGCACACGCTTTCCCACTAAACGTGCATGCATATGTATACTCGAAGTCTGGGACTTGAACCCTGGTAAGCTAGGTGCACACCCGCATGCCTAGCTATCTGGCCACAGACCAGCTTCCGAGTTGTACTACTACTTATATGACCTAATTTCTATATCTGACTAATTAATTGCAATTTGGATACACCAAATAAGCAGGGCAAACCTTTTTCTGTTTTTTCTGGCTTGCGGTATATTGTTTTGGTTCTGTTGTTTTTTGGCTTGCGGTATACTATTTTTTTTGGGGCATGCATCTCTACACATATAACGAGCAGAGGATCTAGGAACTTGCGGAAGCAGCAAGCGAACGCAACAACGCTCGAAAGGTGCGACCGAGAACAACACATCTGGCAATCGGACAGCGGGTAACAAAGCAAAGCGCAATCGAACGGCGAATGAAAAAAAAACGTGGCCACCCATTCTTGCCTCATTTTATATAGAGAGATGTTGTAACGTTTAAACAGTAATTTTCCCATTGTTTCATCTCTGCTATTTTATCTAATTTTGGACTGCATCCATCTTGGTACGAGCTAGCCAGAACTTCAGGGCGAATTAATTTATTCATACTTGATCGTTCGTACTAATTTAGCATATTTAGAATTTTTCTGCTATACCCGCCGCAACGCGGGGTATCAACTAGTTATAAAAATCATCAAAACCTTATTGTTCGTACTCCCGTGTCGTTCATGAATACTCCATAGTTTTCTAACTTTGACCATAAATATATTTATAGATACATAATTGATCAAAAACAATTGTGCATGTTTTTATCGTGAAAAGGATTTATCATAATAGTATAGATTTATAATCTATACTAATATATTTTGATAATAGGTAATAATGAACTTTTGACCTCGGATACCATGTAAATTATGAAAACAAGTATTTTGGACTGAAGGGAGCATCAAAATATCCAAAATATCCAAGTATTTTTGGACTGAAGGGGTCATCAAAGATTAAAAAAAAAACTTTGCATGTCGAGGATAAAAAAGTAAGCAAGTACTAACGTTTGAGAACAGACCAAGGAACATTTTAGTCCTCAGTTTTAATATAGGTTACTTGGGCCAAAGTACAATTTTAACCATTATTTTTATTGTTATATACTTCCTCCTTTTCAGCATAACTATCCCATTTACCTACGTACATTTTTTAGATAATAGAAGTACAACTTTCGGCCTCTGCACCAATTAGAGATGCACACAACCATTACACCATCATTAGCTAAAAGCTTAATACAAAAAACAGTCAAAAGCCAACAATGACAAATAAATTGTCATGCAAAGGCTAGCCTAAAAAAACCACCTAGTCCCGCCTCAAGGACCAACCAGGAGATCGTCCACATGTGAACAACAGCTGGTTTCACTCCAGAGCTCAGGTACTAACGCCGCTCAGGTCGACGTCGTTGCTAGATCCAACCAGTTAAGGCTAGATTAAGAGTTTTCACCTCGGATCGAAGGTACCAGCGCTCCAAGACCACGCCACAGCACAACCTCGTCGCTGGATCCAACCAATGAAGACCAGAATGCCAAGACAATGTCCGCAACATCCCCAACGGTCAACGAATGCACATGCCTCCACAAATCCAACACATGGATAGAGCCTCCAAAGATCCGTCCATCGCGGATCGAGGCCGCGCGTCGGAGAAAGCAGCTCACCAAAAGAAGGAAGATGATGTCCACCACAGCCCACACGCTGGCCGGTTAACAATCGTCCACCGGGGAGGAGCCGAGCGCCACACAAGCCACCGCCACCGAGTCGTCGCGATCTCTACCAACTACGCCAAATCTGGATCTGCACTACGCCACCTCCGTCATCATGCCATCGACCATCGCTGAAAATAGGGTCACTCAGACCCCCGGACGCAAATCATCCGTCATTTGAAATTTGGCCGCTGCCGGATCCGCATGCGCGCCACCACTTTGACTGAACCCATCTACAAAGGAAGGGCCTGATCCACCTAGGGTGGACCGCCCATCCAACCAAGCCGGCCACCACCGTCGGAAAGCCGGCGAAGGACTATGGCGGCTATGCCTTCGGATCCCGCCGCCAAGACACCCACAAAGGGCGCGCTGCTGCGGCTTGCGCAATGACGACGGCGGATAGGGGTCGGCGGATAGACGTCGGGTGTCGGGAGCTTGATGCAGATCAGGCGCCACCACCGAAAAGAAGAAGCCCCTCCGCTGCCGCCGGCCGGCCGACTGTCGTCGACGGCGACGGCGAGGGCGAGGAGGAAGTGAGGAGGAGAGGGGGCTTGTTGGGTGGCGGCCGTGTTTAGGTTAGGAGGTGAAGGAAAAGTTAACGTATGTAGCCCGTGACAAGCCTTTACCGTGTACATAGAACAAGAGGCACAAAATCTGAATAATAGTTAATGAAATTGGGTTGTCTTTTTTCAAAATATCAATTTGATCAATCACATTGTTAATAGCAGAGGCAGAGGATGAAAAAACTGTACCAACTACACGTTCAATTCCTTAAATAGCTATTATGATACGGCAAATCATTACGTACATGGGCTTGGTCCAGAGTTCTTTAAGAGGAGGCTTGGTCCTAAGTTTTTTATTTAGAGGGTAGCTTTCTCCTGTGTTTTTTAATTACAACAGAGGAGCACATTCACGCACCCCTCACACCACACATATCCACACATGCGTGTATGTCCTACTACTACACACGCTAGGTCTCAAGCGGAAGTCGCTGAATAGATCATGGATTTATCTAGTACCTCATTGAGCACGAACAAGCGTTTTCTTACTAAACGTACACACCTTTGTGTGGGGTGAGACACCAAATTCGATCCCTACTATGAAACCCAGCAGGCTGCCTACACGACGGCAGAGCTAGCCACCAGGGCTTGAGCTCGGCCCTCGGCTTGGTCCTGGGTAAAGCACGGCGGTCACATCCTCATCAGGTGGACTGGGACAACTAGTTGGTTTGGTTATCACAACCTCCAGTGGGTTTTATCGGCTGCACGGACCCTACCTGCTCGATGCCGAGAACAGGTACACTACAGCCTGCAGCCATAGTATCATTTGTCCATCTCATGCTTGGTATGTAAGATGAGACGGAGGGTTCGGAAAACCGGCGGTAACCGATTAGCAGTAACCAGTCAGTTATCGCCCGGTAAACCAGAACCTGAGATTGAGACAGGTTTTAGAAAAAGAGGAGTCAAGGATTTACCACGTCTTTAAATGCACATTTGATGATTTACCACACATGTCTCACTGACATGTGGCCCCACATGTCAGTGAGACAGAGCGTGGAAAATTATCAAATACACAGAACACAGATCCTCAATAGTTCTTTTAGAAAACTAGCGCTAAAAGGGCAGTAACAACCCCGTAATTCGGAATCGGTCTGCTTCCAGTTTTCCAAACCTTGGCCGGTTTATCTCTAAATCAACCTTAATTCAAATTGTTTTCTTTGGATATTGGTGTATTTGGGCTTGTAGTAGATGTTCCAAAGTTCAAATCTAAATCTGAATTTGAAAATTTTGCAAAGCATATAACAGGTGGAAAACACATCCGATTTCAAGATGCTACACGCTCCACAATCGTAACATGTCACACTTTCTTAGCAACCTGACCCACTCATCATTCATTTGTTTCTGTGACAAAATTTGCCACTGTTGTGCCGAACAAATAGCTAATCACAAAATGTGTGCCAAGGTACACATTTTGCCACAGTGCGGATGCAAACCCTGGCTATTACGGAACCAAGATTCCCAATGGCAATCTTTGCACCATCGTCTCACGGATGTCCAGTGTCTCTAAAAATTGTAGCCATTTTCATCTTGTTCGGAAGCTCGACGGCGCAGTGTGCAGACGTTGTCACAAATGTCGCCAGTGAGACCCGTATAGTTGTTTAATGGAAGGTAAGGTGTTTAATTTGTTGCACTACTACAGAAAAGGCTTTCACAGACGGTTCAAAAACGTCATCACAGCGGTTTCGTGAGCCGTCGAGTTTATGGGTCGATGATGACATGAGGTCATCCGAGCGGTTTTGAACCGCTCGTGATGTATACTTCCCGAGCGGTTTGTGGTTCAAACCGCTGCGATCTTTATATATCACGAGCGGTTTCATCCACAAACCGCGTAATAATCATATCCTGAGCGGTTTTGACCACAAACCAAATGCGTGATAATCACATATCCGAGCGGTTTTAGCCACAAACCGTGCGTGATAATCATATCACGAGCGGTTTTAGCCACAAACCGTGCGTGATAAATACATATCATAGATGGTTTGTGGTTTGCAAATGCGTGATGACTTTTCTCTATAAAGGCCCAGCGGTGGTTGCTTGTACCATTAAATCGGCATCATATATATATTACATATATATTGTTACGTGATCTCTCGACCACTTTGGGGGATCGTCCACATAACATGAGAAGGATGAGGCGGTAGCCACGGGCAACCTCATTGAGCCCTTGCAAATATAAAAGTATGGATGCAAAAGGCGGTCGGACATCCAATTACAGAATTGGGCGTCGCTATGTTGAGAAAGTGTCGTTGATGTGTAAGTACTCCGTGGGAAGTGGCATCATGTATTAGCAACTAACCATTCTTGAGCATGTAATCGTCTTTAAACCCAACAAGAACACCAAGCAACCATTCTCATATTTCAAAAGAATTCTCAACTTGTTGCTTGGTGTTCTTGTTGGCTTTAAAGACAATTACATGCTCAAGAATTGTTGGTTGCTAATACATGATGCCACTTCCCAGTCAGAGTAGTTGCGCATCAACGTCACTTTCTGAACATAGCGACGTCCAATCCAGGTAATTGGATGTCCGACCGCTCTCTTTGCATCCATACTTCTTATACTTGCAAGGGCTCAATGAGATTGCCCGTGGATACTGTCTCATTCTTCTCATGCTGCGTGGACGACCCCCCGAAAGTGGCTGAGGACTACGAATAATATATATATAATATATATATGATGCCGGTTTTAATGGCACAAGCAGCCACTGCTTGGAGACTTTATAGAGAAGAGATTATGAATGGAATGGTAGGGCGTGCACAGTGCAAGAGGTAGGAGAACTTGACCGCATGAACAAGGGACTATTAATATGAACTAATTATCAATTCAATTTCAGCATAAGACTATTGACACCATTACATCACGCAGAGCAAGGGACTATTAATATGAACTAATTATCAATTCAATTTCAGCATAAGACTATTGACATCATTACATCACACAAACAAGAGGACTATTAATATGAACTAATTATCAATTCAATTTCAGCATAGGACTATTTACATCATTACATCACGAGCAAGGGACTATTAATATGAACTAATTATCAATTCAATTTCACATAGGACTATTTACATCATTACATCACGAGCAAGGGGACTATTAATATGAACTAATTATCAATTCAATTTCACATAAGACTATTAACATCATTGAGCGGTTCATCGACAAGAGAACAAGACCAAGGGTGTCCAAACCCACCACACCATTAGTAGCCCTCGGCATCCATCATGAGCACTAGCTAGCCATTTTCATCCAGAGCAAGGAGGGTAGAGGCAGAGAGGACCTTAATGCAGTGCAACCACGGTGGCGACCCACCACCGGCACAACCCTCATCCATTTCCTTTACCTTGCATAAATCACACAAACATCGAGGACACAACTTAAGGCTCATGCATAAAAATCAAACTCAACAAAAGACATTAAGCTAACAGATCTAGAGGAGAATAGAGGAGGATGGGGAAAGCAAAGCCGGCCAGAGCCTAGCGAAGGCGCAAAGGGGTCGGGCGGCGGCGGCGACAGGTCGGCGGCGTCGAGGTGGGGAGGAGCGGAGTTAGGGCGGCGCAAACCCTAGCGGCGGGTCGGGAGTGACGCGAGTTTGGGCGTCACCGTGGTTGTGCTAATGGTGACGCCGCAAAGACACTCTTATCGTCTGAGTGTCTTTTGCGGTGTCACCAGATCTGCCACAACCGTCGGCGACGGAAGAATAAGCGGCGTCGGCAAATGACGAGGAGGAACGGACGAGAGTAAGGCGGCTGGGAGTGACGAGTTAGGCGCAAACCCTAGCGGCAAGCTGTGCTAGCTCCTACTTATAAAGACTTATCGAGACGGTTCTATTATGGAACCGTCGGTGATATCATCACGAACAGTTCCATAATGGAACAAATGCGTGATATGGGACATATCACGAGCGGTTCCATTATAAACCGTCCGTGAAATATTTTTTTCTCAAGTATATACACTTACATGACATGTGAAGAAATTACATGTTTATATTAAAAAGCGAAACCTATAATTAAACAAGGTTTTTCTAGTGGCGAAGGTAGGTTGCTATCTCCATCTCGCAATACTTCATAGGCGGCGGTGTCGGCATCGGACGAGTTCTGATCGTGACGAAGCTCGAAATCGCCCACCCGGCCCGTTGACGCGCTCGTTCTGATATAATTAATATTAATTGTAACTTCACCTCCAAACTAGATTTTGTTTTTCCACAAAACCGTCTCTGATATATATATATATAGAGAGAGAGAGAGCGCAATAATTCAACATATAATTAAATATAGTAACTTCACCTCCAAACTTTTTTTTTTCATTTTGGAATTTTTATATATATGGCCAAGCAGCGTGGCGTTAAACCTAAAAAGATTTAAAAAGTAAAACCTATAAATAAAACAAAGTTTTTCTAGTGGCGGAGGTAGGTGCTATCTCCGTCTTCAATACTTCATAGGCGGTGGCGTCGGCATTGGATGGTTCACGATCATCGCGAATGAAGCTGAAATCGTCCACTCACGTGGCGCTCGTTCAAGTGTCTCCAAGACCCTCGGATCGTTGAACCAAGAAGAATTGAGCCCATAGGCTCTCTTCCCTTGCTTGAGGGTATCGGCACAGGTCGTGTCGATGCGCTCGCCGCCTCGATTTCCACAGATCCAAGTGGCGGCAAGCCTCACCGAGGCGTGCAGCGTCGTTTTGGAGGACTACGTCGATGACGCCAGAACGCTACCAAAGTGGGAGATCACCGGAAGACACGGCGGAGGAGGATGTCAAGGCGGCGGAAGGTGGCGTCACTGCTTTCCGACAAATTCTCCGCCGCAGAGGAGTGAAGACAACATTGATCAAGCGGTGTTCTTCGCAAAGACAGTTCAACCTACACCGAGAGAGGTGCTCGTCTGCAGTGAGGCCGGAAGGCCATCGATGCGGCGACGAGGAAGAGGCAACCATTTACATTTTTTAATTTTATAAGTATGTGGGGATGATCATCTTGGATGGCGGATGATCCTTTTATCAAACAAGGAATAAATTCGGGCGTGAGGCGAAGAGAGCGATCGGGAGCTGAAGCGGATTGGCGGCAAACGAGCGCTGCAAGATCGGCGATGAAGAGGCGATCGGGAGGCGAAGCGGCGGATGGCGACGGCCGTGGAGTCAGAAGCGATATTATCGCGAGCGGTTATTGTTAAGAACCGCTCGTGATACTAATAATATCACGAGCGGTTCTTGTTGAGCGTCGTGATACTTCCTGACGGTTGTGTTTTAAAACCGTCGTGATCTTGATTAATATCACAGGCGGTTCGTGTTGAGTAACCGTCGTGATACTCCTGACGGTTTTCAAAATGAACCGCTGCGTGATATTGCCTCTTCACGAGCGGTTTTTAGCACAGAGCGGTCTCTAAGCCAAAACCGTGCGTGATTGAATATAATCCGAGCGGTTTTGGTCAACAAATGCGTGATGAGGCGTCGATATTAGCCTTTTTGTAGTAGTGTTGGCAAGGTGTGGTTATGAAGAAAATCATCCATCATTCTCTCTTTCCCTCTCTAAAGGACAATTATTATATGGGCACGACTAGCACTCGGATGTACGGTCTGAGCGCTAGCGCCGTACGCTCCTGTTGCAACATGTTTTTTCTCTTGTTGCAAAATATCAAAAAATTATATGCAACATTATCTCAAACATCACAGAATCAAAACGAACAAACATCAACTAACTTCTTCTCTCTGACGAGTGCCAACATATATAAAAAAAGATGCAACATCTCAAAATTCATATGCAATTAGAGAAGAACAGGAAGTATAGGAGGAGAGAGAGATTAGGGAAGAACAGAAAGTATAGTCCGAACATAAGAAAAAAATCTTGCAACATCACCGTAAACAGGATGCAATATTTTTTTCGACAGAGCACAACATTTTTTCAACGGATCGCAACATCTCAAAGAACAATATGCAATATTTTTTCGATGGTCACAACATTTTTTTCAACGAGTCGCAACATCAGAACCAGTTGGCTCAATTACATCTCAAAAATCTGATAATCAAAACAAATATTTGGAAAAAGGATGTGTTAAAAAATCTTGTAACATCACCGTGAACAGGATGCAAAAAAAAATTTCAACTGTCGCAACATTTTTTCAACGGGTCGCAACATATAAAAGAACAGTATGCAACTTTTTTTTCGCTTGTTGCAACATATCAAGAAATCATATGCAACATTATCTAAAAAATCTCAGAATCAAATCAAACAAACATCTAGAGAAAAATGCAACATCTCATAAGAGAGCACCAGGTCGGAGAGAACTCTGGAGAGGAAGAAGGAAGAAATAGAGATGAGATAAGAGGGAGATAGACCTAGCGGAGAAGTTGGGGAAGAATGGAGGAATCAGCTAGAAAATGGAGGAAGCACAAAAGCAAAAGTGAGGGCATCGGTCTCTCTGGACTTCTCTTTTGCCTCTCTCCTAGATTCAGAAAAAGGGAGAAAGTGGGCCTCTCGACGGGAGTGATTCCCCAAAAAGCGTTAGCTCGTGTATATGTTGGGGAAGAAACGAAGCTTCGTGTCCGCGGTCGTGTGGGGCGTTGGTGTTCATTCGATCGAGACAAATGGATGGCGGATGAAGCGTCCGAGTGGGGAGATGGCGTCGGACGTCAGTTGGTTAGGATTATCCTTATTTTATATCATAGTTTCTCCTCTATCTCTATCGAATGCACTGTTGAGCAAACAGTTTCAAAACTCCTTAGTGCATACACAATATCTTGCTCTAATTTCTATAGCATTCTTCCATGTGTGACCCTGGAGGTTTAGATAAGTGTAGAGACCATGTGGTTTGGTCTTATATTAGATGATAAACAATTGGCATGTTGTTGAAAGATTTGGGGTGTTAGAAGTCTGGTTTGCAAAGTTGGAATTTGTATTCAAAGTCAGGCAGTCTAACCGACTTGGGCAGCGGTCTGGCTGGCCATGGAGCAGTCTAACCGACCATGGCCGGCGGTCAAACCGGTGGTGCAAATTGTGTCAAACCTACACCAAACACTTATGGCTGGTTGTCTAGGAAGGTGTCTGCAATAGGTCTCATTTGATTTGGAATTTTATCCCAAGAGGAGATAGAAAAAATAAAATTCTAGAAGGTTTTTGGGCTGTCCAGTTTGGGTGCAGACTGATCGGTGGCCATTGGGCTATCAGTTCGACCAGAGGGGTTTGATCGGTCAGACAGTGGCGGTCAGACCAGCGGTGGTCTGACCAGCCAAGAAGTGGCGATCAGACCAACATGATTTTTTCATGGGCGTTTTAATTCTAATTTTTTGGAATTTGAATTAAACCTTGTTTCATGAGTTATGGAGTCATATATATATTGCATGATGCATGTTTTGGCTAATATGAGTCAAGTTGTGAAGAACTTGTGTTCGGAATCGATGTCTTGTTCTATTATAGTGCAGGGAAGGTTGGAGTCAACTACAGTCAAAGGCGAGGATAATCGGGACTTGGTTTGATGAAATCAAGGATGTTGGGTGAATTGGTTGGTTTCAAGCAAGGTGTAAAATGGACAAGAGTGGGATGTTTGGAGCAACGGATTGCATCATGTGGCTTGAGCCGGTGCAAGTGTTGAGGTGGTTCGGCGGGAGCCAGATGGGAGAGACTTGCTGGCACGAGGCAAGCCATTAATGAACCTACGCGTGGCTGAAGCATGGGATTGCTTCACAAGATTGGACTCGGTCAAGGTTGGAAGGATCGAGAATGACTATTTTGGTATCTTCACCAAATACCAGTTTTGAGCTCATGACAAAACCGTGGCACAAGACGACACCGAGGAGAAGCGGATTAGGTCATGAGAAGGACAAGATTGTGAAGAGATGGATTCGAGACCGTCAGATCATCCACTGCTTTGAGCAGCGTGCGTGAGTGAAACCCGTTTTGTGTGTCTGTACTTAACGGGTGCCTGGTAGAGTCTCTAGATCCAATAGTCTCCACTATATAAGGAGTTGGTGCTAGTTAGCCCAACTCAAGCCTTGTAAACCCTAATTTGGAAATTTGGGGGAAGTCGAGGAGAGAGGCAGGCTAGGGTTAGAGAGATGGATTAAGAGAGAGATTGAGTGCTAAGTGTGAGCTCTGTGTCCTCCTGGATGGAGTGACTTGTAACATCCCAAATGTATAATCTGGGTTTGTTTCAAATATAATTAAAGGTGTAGAAATTAAAACGTTTTCTTACACCTTGAAATCCCTAAACTCTCATGTAATTCTTGTCCAAGAGTTGTGTAATCCAAAAACACAAAGCTCTTGTTGACCAAAAGTCGAACTCATTTTCCATTTATCTTAAATCTTGTGTCAAACATTTGGAAATATTTTTCCTTGGCCCTAGAAATGTTGTGGAACCTCTCTGAAAAATATCATGAGTTATAAAACTTGTTTGATAAATTTTGAAGGTAAAACAAATCCTTGAACAGCCTTCATGAATTTCCTGAGAAAAATGCATTGCATAATAACCTCTGGAAATTTTATGTAAGGATAACCATGATGTCAGCAAGCTCCTGTTAAAATTTCAGAAAATTTGGAATTCATTTGCTATCTCAAATAAGTCTGCAAAGTCTCAGTTGTTAAATTTTGAAATTACAAAACCTTACAATGTTCCTTGGGCTGAGCCTCTTTCATTTCTGGGTTGAACCCAACCCCATCTGACCTCCCTTCCCACCTTGATCTGGTCGCAGCCGTTGGATTTACATCCAACCGCCACGACCTCCTCCATGATCAACACCGCAAGGACCGCCCACCTCATCTGGTCATTCTTGGTTGGATCAAGGATCCATGGCCATGACCTCCCCTGTGTTTTTTTTAAAACCTCAAAGACCTCCCAGATTTGTTAAACCATTTGAGACATCCCACCTTGTTGAGGTCGTGGCTGTTGGATCAATCCAACGACCCGACCTCCTCCTCAAACATTCACGAGAAGGTCCTCCCACCACGTGAGGTCATCGCCCTTGGATCAAAGATCCATGGTCATGATTTGTCGGACGAGGAACGAAAGATCCCGAATCCTCTGTGTTCATACACCACGATCAGATTTCCGGTGTACGATTACAAAAATGATAACATAACCAAATCTCGCATTTCATTAATAGTAAATCAGAGTTCGATACAAATGGGGCATGAAGCCAAATAAATAAGTAAATAACACAGAGGAAATGAAAAGATAGTAGTAGGCCAGAACGATCCGCCACAGTAATAAATGCAGGGCGCGACCTAGGCATCGGTGTCCTCACCTTTCGATAGTAGTCTTCTCCTGAAATTTTGTTGCATAAAGCAAGTATGAGCACAACTACCGTGCTCGCAAGTTACACCCAATATGGAATTGTAATGCATGCATAAGGTAAACAAAGGACATTGGCAGGGTTATTTTGCGTAAACAGCAGTTTAATTTAAATAATCGTAATAGATTGCAAGGCCATTTTCATACATTAATTAAAATCATATTTTAAATGACAATGAAATAATGTGGATAACCTCCACGAAAGGTGATGGATATCCTCCAATCACAATGGCTAACCGCCTAATTTTCCCCAGGTACTATCCATCCCGAAAACATCTATTGAAACCATTTTAAAACCAAAAACAAGTCTAACTCAAAGTGGCTTTGCTAGCATGTCCATGATCATGACGCTGCTATTGAATAGTTTTCTACTCTGCGAGTTTATGCTGATTTTACCCACAAGACATGAATTCTCTAGTTTATCCGGCATATATCTATGCCACCGCTCACTACCTAAGGTGAGCAGGTCTAGAGCACGTGACAAGGCCTTTACAATGATCTACCTCAAAGTACTCATGCCGCTAAGGTTTCGCTTCCATTGGACTAACCATCCTCAGGAGCCCCTCTTGCGCCATGTGGGACTCTTGTCTAACCAACACCCACTCATACAACATGGCACGAATATCTATGAGGTATCCCAAATTAATAAGCGAGTCCCGCCCATACGGGACGTGTGGTGGTCTGATAAGGCATAGCAAAGGAACGCCCAAAGGCGGTCCTTAAGCGACTTAGGCGTCTTTCAAATTAAACCACAGGCTTTAATCCTAACAGATTAAACCGTGCATAAATCTGCACCCACCTTTCATCCGTTACACCCAAGTCCAAACCATCTTTATTTTATTTAGTAAAACCACCTTTTCAACAAATCTATGGTAAGACAATACCATAGGTTCAAGTTAAAACAAGTTTGTAAAGATTTGGCTAAATCCTCCCCAAAATCAAATCATGGTCTAAGTATTTGCTAAGCATTTCCAAACATTTTATCTATGGGGACAAGGGATGACATTTCAATATTCAATATTGGTCATACAAGGACAGTTGGAATATCTAATCATTTAAGCAGAATTTAAAATACTTGAATAAAAGTATGCATGCACTTAGTAATTTGAAAACGAATTTAAATAACTTTAAAATAGTAGGTGCAAGATGATCAAAGTATAACTTGCCTTCGCTGAAGTCTTGAAATTCTAATTCTTGGAAGAATCAAATTCCGGAATAAATAAGTAATCTAAGCGTGAAAATCGACAATCAATTGCAATTCAAATAAGGACAAGACACTAGTTCAAACTAACTCCAAATAAAATAATTATATTTTATTTAGCTAGATAATAATCTTATAAGACCTTATAAGTTTGAAACATTCAATTTAAAAATAGGAAATGAAAGATATAACCTTTTAAAGTTTAAATCCTAAATTGGCAAATTAAATAGTTTAATTTAAAATGACAGTTTAAACAAATTCCAAATAGATCAATTCTAATTTATTAAGCCAAATAATCTTTTTATAAAATTTTAGAAATTTTAATTCACCAAATTTGGAATTGGAATTAGATGATATGAATTTTACACATTTTAATCTAAATTTGGAATTTAAATGAATTCCTAAACTCTAAAACAGAACTAAACTAAGCTCCAATTTGAATAAATATATTTTATTTAGTTAGATAATAATTTTCTAAGATTTTAGCAATTTGAATCATCTAATTTGGAGTTATGGTTCAAAAGGTATGAATTTTACAAGTTTAATTCCCAAATTGGTGGTTTGAATTATTTCAAATTCAAACAGACAGTTTAAACCTACTCCAATTCAAATTTTTATATTTTATTTAGCTAGATGTTAATTTTATAAAATTTTAGAAATTGGAATCACCTAATTTGGAATTAGAATGCAAAAGTTATGAATTTTACAAATTTGAACCTAAATCATTATTTAAACCATTTTCTCGAATTATTCTCCTAAAGGAAATTCTAATTATTGCGCCAGATGACATCAGCGATGAGTTAAATCGGAAATTAAATAAATCTTGACAGGTGGGACCCTCGTGTCGAGACACGATCCATATGGACTTGGTCCACAGGCTTGGCTCACGGGTGGGGTGGCGTCAAGATCGGCGTGGTCGCCACGTGGCGGCCACGGCGGGGCGATCTTGGCGTGGCGCCGAGGTGGCGTGCGTGGCACGGCCACGTCGGCCTGAACGGCGGTGGTGCTCGGTGGCGGCCTCGCCGGCGTTCTATCTTGCATGGCGGCGGGTGGCATCAACAGAGAGAGGGAGTTCGCGATCCTAGTGGCTACCTTAGGTGCGGCGGGCGTGGCGGAATGTCGTCGGCGGCGAGGTTGGCGCGAGCCGATGCGTCGTCGAAGTAGTTGATCCCGAGGTCCTCGGCGGCGTGGGCGGGTGCTCTGGCGTCGCAACGACGCGGCGGTGCGAAGATGCGGTCGGCGGGTCGAAGCGTGGGCAGCGGCGCGGAATCGGAGAAGAACGGAGTTGACGCCGTTGAGAACCTCAAAATTCGGCACGGAGGAGGAGGAGAGCAATGGATGGTGGGGTTGAGTTGCATGCGGAGGCGCACCCGGGTGCCTTTATAGGAACCGGGAGCTCGAGGCGTGGGGTCGTGGGGATCGTCTGCGACCGTTCTTGTGAGTGGCGCCTGTGGCGAGAAGAAAGGGAGAGGCGAGAGGGTGGGGCGGTTCGTGCGGGCGGTTCGTCTTGCGCACGCAGCGCAAGATCGAGGTGGTTGGGGCGCCGAATGTGAAGCTTCGGTAGCTGGCAATGGCGGCAAGCGGCTTGCCCCATGAGAACGAAGGTGAGGAGAAAAGAAAGCGCGGTAGGATTAGAATCCGACTGCTAGGATGAGGCGGGCGTGGCGCGATGCGGGCCGCCGGATGCGCGTTCAACGGTGGGAAGAGAGGGAGGCGCGGGTGAAGAGGAGGTGGGCCGGCTTGGGTTTCGGCCCACACACTGTTTGCGATTTTCTTTTGTTTTTCTATTTTAAATATTTAGTTTAATTCATTTAGGCTCTAGAAAATGGCAAATAAATCCTAAAAATTCTAGGAAAATTTCTGGATGATTCTAGAATTCTTCTGGACTTAAATAAAATAACTCTCACTTAAAGTTGATAATAGATTTTGAATTAGAATTTCTATTTAGCTTTCCACCATTTAAAGAATAGTTTTTAAATTGCAGAAAATTCACAAATTCAAATAAATTTTCAACTTAAATAAAATTTGAAATTTTGGGCTATTACAAACCTCCCCCTTAAGGAATCTCGACCCGAGATTGAGACATATCGACAAGGAGATGGGGATATCTGTCTTAATATCTTCCTCTCGCTCCCAAGTGGCTTCACTTTAGGGTGGTGACTCCTTGAACTTTGTATGAGCGGATGATCTTGTTAGTGTGACACGCTCTGCGACATCGAGAATCTTGATCGGTTGCTCCACATAAGTGAGGTCCTCTTGAAGATCAATGCTTTCTAGAGGGTGCGATCCTCGAGGCACTCGAAGGCACTTCTTTAAGCGTGAAACATGGAAGACATTGTGTACGGTGACAGAGATCTTTGGTAACTCAAGTTGATATGAGACTTCACCTCTTCTTGCCAAAATCTTGTAAGGTCCCACAAATCTGGGTGCAAGTTTTCCTTTGGTTGGAACCTTCTTACTCCTCGGGTGGAGTAACTCTAAGATAAACAAAATCTCCTTGAGAAAGGTCAACTCTCGCCGACGATTATCGGCATAACTCTTACATCGGGTTTGAGCTACTTTCGAGATGTTCTCTTATTGCCTTAACCTTGCTTTGACTTCTTTGATCAACTCTGGCCCAAAGAAGCGATGCTCTCCTACTTCATCCCATAGAAGCGGAGTTACGCATTTCCGCCATACAAAGCCTCAAATGGGGACATCGAAGGCGGCTTGGTAGCTATTGTTATCTGAGAATTCGCATAGGGTAGATTCTTGTCCCAACCTTGTCCGTACTCTAAAGCGCGGGCTCGAAGCATGTCTTCAAGAATCTGGTTGACTCGTTACATCATCCATCCGTCTGCGGATGATATGCGATCTTGAAGTTGAGTCTGGTTCCCAAGGCTTCATGCGAGACTCTGCCAAAATCTTGATGTAAGCTGTGATCCTCTGTCGGACCACGATCTTCTTGGGTACTCCATGCGCATGCAGACTATCTTGGCCATATACAATTACGCGACTTCTTTGCTCGGGTAGGTGGTCTTATTTGGAAGGAAATGAGCCACTTTAGTTAACCGATCAATTATCACCCAGATGGAATCACATCTGGTGAGTCCTAGGAAGTCCGGTGATGAAATCCATACCTACTTCTTCCCACTTCCACTCGGGGATCGGTAGCAGTTGTAACAAACCGGCGGGTCTTTGATGTTCGCCTTGACTCGTGACAAACATCTAGCAGACTCTGAACTCGGCAATTTCCGCTTCATCTTGACCCACCAATATCTTTCCTTAAGATCTGGTACATCTTGGTCTTGCCAGGTGAATGGAATAAGGCGACTCATGGGCTTCCTTGAGAATCGATTGCTTTAGATCCTGCCGATCCGATGCTGCAGATCACGATTCCCGAACCTGCTTGTTCCTTCCTCATCTTGGTGAATCTGAAGCTTTGCCTCTTCTCATATTCTTCTTGATCTCCTTGATGTCTTCATCTACTAATTGCTTTTCTTTGATCGACTCTGAAGTGTTGGTTGAACTTCCAGCATTCACACATCCTTGTTCAACAATCTCCAAGTTCGGATGCTTCAATTCTTCATATAACTCTGGTGATTCTCTGAACCAAAATGGTATTGCTGTCGCCTTCTGCTCGGGGCATCTGCAACCACATTTGCTTTGCGGGTGATAATGAATTCCAAGGTCGTAATCCTTTATTAATTCCAGCCATCTTCTCGGCGGAGGTTAAGGTCGACGGGTAAAGATGTACTTCAAACTCTTATGATCCGTGAAAACCTCACGGTGATTACCGATGAGGTAATGTCGCCAGATCTTCAAGGCATGTATAATCATTTGCTAACTCCGTGTCGTGAGTTGGATAATTCCCTTCATGTGGCATAGAATCGACGGGATGCATAGCGGCGACTTTGTCTTCTTGCATCGATTACACGTAGAGTCCTTGACGAGATCGTCATGAAAATCACAAAATCCTTGTGTATATCCGGTAGGACCGAAGACAGTCTTTGAAACTAATCTCGTCTTCAGTTCTTGGAAACTTTCCTCACAAGCATCTGTCCATTCAAATTTCTTTTCCTTCTTTAGAAGTTGAGTCATGGGTCTTGCTATCTTGGAGAAACCTTCAATGAATCTGCGATAATACCCACCAATCCAAGAAAGCTTCTCACATCGGTGTGAGACTTGGGTTGTTTCCAATCCATTCTTGCTTCGACTTTATTTGGATCTCGCCACCCTCCCGATGACACAATATGTCCAAGGAATGCCACCTGACTTAGCCAAAATTCGCACTTGCTGAATTTGGCATAAAGCTGGTGCTCTCTGAGTTTTCCCAAAATTATCCTGAGATGGTCCTCATGTTCTTCTTCATTCTTTGAATAGATAAGAATGTCATCGATGAAAACAACCACAAACTTATCCAAGAATTCCATGAACACTTTGTTCATCATATTCATGAAATAAGCAGGGGCATTCGTCAAACCGAAAGACATTACTGTAAACTCGTACAACCCATATCTGGTGGTGAAAGCTGTCTTCAGAATATCTTCTGGTCTGATCTTCAATTGGTGATAGCCAGATCTCAAATCAATCTTCGAGAATACACTTGCTCTTTCGGTTGATCGAGCGGATCGTCGATCCTAGGTAGCGGGTACTTGTTCTTGATCGTCACTTCATTGAGTGACCTATAATCCACACACATCCTCATACTGTTGTCTTTCTTCTTAACAAACAGTACTGGTGCTCCCCAAGGTGATGAACTGGGTCGAATATATCCCTTGCTCCGCAATTCTTCAATCTGTTTCTTCATCTCTGCCAATTCATTGGCCGGCATTCTGTAAGGTCGCTTCGAGATTGGAGCGGTCCCTGGGACTAAGTCAATTAAGAACATGACGTCCCTATCCGGTGGCATGCTGGGTAGTTCATCAGGAAAAACATCCGGGAATTCTTGCACTATTGGTATTTCTTCAAGCTTTAACTCCTTCAAGTTGGTGAGAATGGAACTTCCAGGGTCTTGGTCTTGGGTTTAAATTCAAGCTGTGACTCCTTCCTCATTAGTGAGAGTAATAGACCTATTGGCACAATCTATCCGTCCTTGATTCTGGCTAGCGATCCATCCCAAGTATTACATCCGGACCTTGAGAATGCAAGACTATCAAATGCGCCATGAAGAAACTCAGGATATCTCGAGGTAAGATTAGGGCATAGAAGCTGGTTCTCATTTACGAGCCGGGAATGGATTATCATAGGATTACTTAATGGAGAAATAGGTAACCCATTTTGCCCACAAACTTATTGGATACAAAAGAATCTGAAGCTCAGGAATCAAGCAGAATCGATGCGGTATCATATTAACGAAAGCGTACCAGGGCGACATCTGGTCTTTGCTGAGCTTCCTCTGGCGTGGCGTGATTCACACGTCCTTTCGTGAAGCGCCCGCGGCTTTGGGGTGCTGCCGGTGGTGGTACTCGATCTTGCTTTGATTGATTGATGTTGCGATCGCCGCTTCTTCGCACTTGTTGGCATAATGTCGATCTCGTTGCAATGGAAGCATGTCACTCCTGCTTGCCGATGAAGTTGGGTTCTTCTTTGGCCTTTCTTGAATCGTTGTTCTGGAAGGAAGAGTTGGAGCTATTTGTCTTGCGTCTTGGAGCTCGGGTGTAGAGGATGGAACCTTCCACTCTGAGGTGGCCGAGGTGAGCAAAGCGAGGCTTGGGTTGCCCTCGAGTTGAACCGAGCGGCCATCCTCCGCTATGCAGTTCTCCATCTGCAGATGTTTGGCCTCTGGCGAAAAGCTTTATTCACTAGCCGCTGGAAGTCGGTGTAGTCGTTGGAGACCAGTGGTGAGATCTCATCGTTCAAACCATCCATGAACCTTTCTGCCTTTCTTCATCACTAGCCACATCTGTTTGGGGCATAGCGAGCAAAATTGGTTGAACTTGTGCGGTATTCACCTTGTGCGGTTGCCTTGTTTGGCGCGTGGAACTCTTTCTTCTTTAGGGTCATTATCCTGCGGGATATGTGCATGGCGAAAGCCGCACAAACTCCGCCCAAGAGATAGTCTGTGCGTCGGCATGGGAGATGTTATAGTTATCCCACCATTCCGATCACGGGACCGGTGAGTGGTGAGAGGCAAGCAGGACTCTCTCACGATCGATACTGCGAGTGATATCCGACTTCTTTCCGATATACGAATCCGATCATCGGCATCCATCGGCTCTGTCTTCTTTGGAGAATGTCGGTGGCGCATCGCATGAAATCTGCCATGGTCAATCTCTGCTGGTGGAGGTGGTGGTGCGATCCGAGTTGTTGCTTGCACATTACACGCTGTTGTTGAGATCGAGCCAGAGGTTAATCGAGATGATTCGGTTTTCCATCATCGGCGTAATCTGGTCCTTCAGCTGGTGGCGGTGGTGGTTGCTGCACGGGATCCTCCTGATAATCTGCGCTTTCGTTGCCCCGACCTTGGACACTGCCACTGCCGGTACGGGTGGTCACCATCTGCTAGAACTCCAAAGATTAGGAGAAGTAGACAGATAGGGAAAGGTGACTTCTAATAGCCCAAGAACACAAAGAGCATACAAGACAAAAAGCAAATTTTCAAGAAATTCTTTCATTAATTTATTTTATTCAAGATTATGGCTACCACAAGTGATTAGTAGCTCATAATTCGCAACTAAAGATCGAACTAAAGGAAAGATAATAACTATGGGGTACTAGGGTATAATCTGGTGCTTTGGGGCTAGCAAGCCAGCCTTGTAGCTAGCTAGCTCATGATCCACGATCTTGACTTCTCTTGACTTCTTGTAGTGCATTACGGCGGTGAACAAGTCATTCAAGGTGTTTAGTGGCGTAATCCAAAGCCTTAGCAGATCCACGGTGTGTCGATTGGGGAATCTTCGTCTCTAGCGGAGTTGAAAATCTTGTCAGCCGAGTTGGAATGTGCATCGGGTAATAATGGAACCGGTGCCATGAAGGCGATGATTGTAGGTGTAGCGAAGGTGGCGAATCGCCTCCTGGCCGCATCTCGCATGCCATCATCAAAGGTGTCATACGGATCGGAGCGTCAAAGGCGTGGAAGGCGGTGTCGGTGCAAGGTTGGAGTAGATGAGCACCTCTACTCTCCACATTGTTGTTCTTCCACAGTACTTAAATCCTTGAAAAGTTGGCCTCTTTCGGTAACCGGTCTTTGCATCATTTCCCAAAGTATCTCGGCCCGATTTCGATAAAGGCTCAAGTGGGAAGTAGCGTCCGTATTTCACCATCTAAAATTTTGAGAAAGAGATAAGTTAGTAAACATTTTAAAGAAAGGTTGAGAATGACTCTAGACAGACTCAAAATAGTTTTTGTTTTTGAAAATAAGTCCTTAGGACAATTCTAGGGCCACGTCCTACAGACGACATGGCTCTGATACCACTTTTGTCGGACCCGGGAACGAAAGATCCCGAATCCTCTGTGTTCATACACCAGTCCAGGATTTCCGGTGTACACAGTTACAAAAATGATAACATAACCAAATCTCGCATTTCATTAATAGTAAATCAGAGTTCGATACAAATGGGGCATGAAGCCAAATAAATAAGTAAATAACACAGCGGAAATGAAAAGATAGTAGTAGGCCAGAACGATCCGCCACAGGCAATCGTCTGGGGGCGTAGCCTAGGCATCGGTGTCCTCACCTTCCTGATAGTAGTCTTCTCCTGAAATTTTGTTGCATAAAGCAAGTATGAGCACAACTACCGTGCTCGCAAGTTACACCCAATATGGAATTGTAATGCATGCATAAGGTAAACAAAGGACATTGGCAGGGTTATTTTGCGTAAACAACAGTTTAATTTAAATAATCGTAATAGATTGCAAGGCCATTTTCATACATTAATTAAAATCATATTTTAAATGACAATGGAATAATGTGGATAACCTCCACGAAAGGTGATGGATATCCTCCAATCACAATGGCTAACCGCCCAATTTTCCCCACAGTACTATCCATCCTGAAAACATCTATTGAAACCATTTTAAAACCAAAAACAAGTCTAACTCAAAGTGGCTTTGCTAGCATGTCCATGATCATGACGCGCTATTGAATAGTTTTCTACTCTGCGAGTTTATGCGGCTTTACCCACAAGACACGAATTCTCTAGTTTATCCGGCATATATCTATGCCACCGCTCACTACCTAAGGTGAGCAGTCTAGAGCACGTGACAAGGCCTTTACAATGATCTACCTCAAAGTACTCATGCCCGCTAAGGTTTCGCTTCCATTGGACTAACCATCCTCCGGGAGCCCCCTCTTGCGCCATGTGGGACTACTGTCTAACCAACACCCACTCATACAACATGGCACGAATATCTATGAGGTATCCCAAATTAATAAGCCAGTCCCGCCCATACGGGGCGTGTGGTGGTCTGATAAGGCATAGCAAAGGAACGCCAAAGGCGGTCCTTAATCGACTTAGGCGTCTTTCAAATTAAACCACAGGCTTTAATCCTAACCAGATTAAACCCGTGCATAAACTGCACCCACCTTTCATCCGTTACACCCAAGTCCAAACCATCTTTATTTTATTTAGTAAAACCACCTTTTCAACAAATCTATGGTAAGACAATACCATAGGTTCAAGTTAAAACAAGTTTGTAAAGATTTGGCTAAATCCTCCCCAAAATCAAATCATGGTCTAAGTATTTGCTAAGCATTTCCAAACATTTTATCTATGGGGACAAGGGATGACATTTCAATATTCAATATTGGTCATACAAGGACAGTTGGAATATCTAATCATTTAAACAGGAATTTAAAATACTTGAATAAAAGTATGCATGCACTTAGTAATTTGAAAACTGAATTTAAATAACTTTAAAATAGTAGGTGCAAGATGATCAAAGTATAACTTGCCTTCGCTGAAGTCTTGAAATTCTAATTCTTGGAAGAATCAAATTCCCTATAAATAAGTAATCTAAGCGTGAAAATCGACAATCAATTGCAATTCAAATAAGGACAAGACACTAGTTCAAACTAACTCCAAATAAAATAATTATATTTTATTTAGCTAGATAATAATCTTATAAGACCTTATAAGTTTGAAACATTCAATTTAAAAATAGGAAATGAAAGATATAACCTTTACAGGTTTAAATCCTAAATTGGCAAATTAAATAGTTTAATTTAAAATGACAGTTTAAACAAATTCCAAATAGATCAATTCTAATTTATTAAGCCAAATAATCTTTTTATAAAATTTTAGAAATTTTAATTCACCAAATTTGGAATTGGAATTAGATGATATGAATTTTACACATTTTAATCTAAATTTGGAATTTAAATGAATTCCTAAACTCTAAAACAGAACTAAACTAAGCTCCAATTTGAATAAATATATTTTATTTAGTTAGATAATAATTTTCTAAGATTTTAGCAATTTGAATCATCTAATTTGGAGTTATGGTTCAAAAGGTATGAATTTTACAAGTTTAATTCCCAAATTGGTGGTTTGAATTATTTCAAATTCAAACAGACAGTTTAAACCTACTCCAATTCAAATTTTTATATTTTATTTAGCTAGATGTTAATTTTATAAAATTTTAGAAATTGGAATCACCTAATTTGGAATTAGAATGCAAAAGTTATGAATTTTACAAATTTGAACCTAAATCATTATTTAAACCATTTTCTCGAATTATTCTCCTAAAGGAAATTCTAATTATTGCGCCAGATGACATCAGCGATGAGTTAAATCAGAAATTAAATAAATACTGACAGGTGGGACCCTCGTGTCAGAGACACGGTCCATATGGACTTGGTCCACGGGCTTGGCTCACGGGTGGGGTGGCGTCGGCAAGATCGACGCGGGTCGCCACGTGGCGCCACGCTGGATCGGGGTGATCTTGGCGTGGCGCCGAGGTGGCGCGTGCGTGGCACGCCACGTCGGCCTGTGGCGGTGGTGCTCGGTGGCGGCCTCGCGGCGTTCTATCTGCATGGCGGCGCTGGTGGCATCAACAGAGAGAGGGGGAGTTCGCGATCCTAGTGGCTACCTTAGGTGCGAGCGGGCGTGGCCGGAATGTCGTCGACGGCGAGGTTCGGCGGCGAGGAGCTTCGGTCGTCGTCGAAGTAGTTGATCCCGAGGTCCTCCGGCGACGTGGACGGGTGCTACGGCGTCGCAACGACGCGGCGGTGCCGAAGATGCGGTCGGCGGGGTCGAAGCGTGGACGACGGCGCCGGAATCGGAGAAGAACGGAGTTCGGCCGCCGTTGAGGAACCTCAAAATTCCGGCGCTACGGAGGAGGAGGAGAGCAATGGATGGTGGGGTTGAGTTGCATGAGGAGGCGCACTCGGGTGCCTTTATAGGGCCCGGGAGCTCAGGCGTGGGGTCGTGGGGATCGTCTGCGACCGTTCTTGGGCGAGGTGGCGACTGTGGCGAGAAGAAAGGGAGAGAGGGCGAGAGGTGGGGCGGTTCGTGCGGGCGGTTCGTGCGCTTGACGCACGCGCAAGGATCGAGGTGGTTGGGGCGCCGAATGTGAAGCTTCGGCACAAGGCAATGGCGGCTTAAACGGCTTGCCTGGCATGAGAACGAAGGTGAGGAGAAGAAAGCGGTAGAGGATTAGAATCCGACGGCTAGGATGAGGCGAGGCGTGGCGCGATGCGGTCACGGATGCTGTTCAACGGTGGGAAGAGAGGAGGCGGGTGAAGAGGAGGTGGGCGGCTTGGGTTTGACCCACACAATGCTTATGATTTTCTTTTGTTTTTCTATTTTAAATATTTAGTTTAATTCATTTAGGCTCTAGAAAATGGCAAATAAATCCTAAAAATTCTAGGAAAATTTACGGATGATTCTAGAATTCTTCTGGACTTAAATAAAATAACTCTCACTTAAAGTTGATAATAGATTTTGAATTAGAATTTCTATTTAGCTTTCCACCATTTAAAGAATAGTTTTTAAATTGCAGAAAATTCACAAATTCAAATAAATTTTCAACTTAAATAAAATTTGAAATTTTGGGCTGTTACAATGACCTCCCCTTGCCATCAAACCACCCAGACCTCCCTTTTGCACTCCCTTGAGGTCGTAGCCGTTGGATCAGATCCAACTGCCCACGACCTCCCAGCGATATCAAGCGCACAAAACCTTCCCCATCTCATGTTGTGCACTGTTGGATTAAAAATCCACGGTCACGACCTCCTCCTTGCCTCGTGCGCATCAGACCTCCCCGCGCACGTGAGGTCGTAGCCCTTAGATCTAAATCTAAACGCCATGACCTCTCTTGTGTGATGCGCAAGCTCAGGACCTCCCTATCTGTTATGTGCCATTGGATTTAAATCCAAAGGACATGACCTCCACGTCTTGGGCTGTAGCGTGCGCAAACGTTAAGTCCTCCAGGAGGTCCGCACCGTGGGATTTAGATCCAACGCCTTGGACCTCCTAATCCCTTTTTCCTCGTGCGCATCCGCGTTAAGGAAATCGTGGGGCCACGACCTCCCCGTCCAAGATCGTGTGGCTGGGACCTCCTCCCAGTCATTTAAGCGTAACGGTTCAAAAGTAGCATCGTGGGGCCAGGACCTCCCCGTAGTCTTATCCAACGATCAAAATGACCTCCCCTGTTCTTCTCCTTCCTCGATCACGCATGTGTGCTCCTGGGCAGAGAGTTAAAGCATGCCTGTCAACTGTGTACCTTACAACGACTCTTTGCTGACCCGCATTAAATGCTAGTCAGCCTTCCGCCTCTCAAGTCTGCACAGGCCTGTCACCATGTCAACTCCACGTCTTGTCCAAGCCATGGACCGAGCCATGGGCTAAGCTCACCATGAGCTTAACCCTAGCTCATAAGCCCTGTTTCTCCAAGTTATAAAACCCCCATTGGGTTCATCCCGTAGCTTCTTTGGCACACTTTCAAGTTCTAGCTTGCACTTGTGTCTTCTAAGCTTTCTCTTCCACTGACCTCCCCTCGTGGCCGCCATTGTTGAAAAGCTTGGAGCCCTCGGTGGCACAGTGCTCTAGTGGCTCTCTCGCTCAACCTCTGCTCCATTTTTGCTCCTCTAACTTCCTGGAAGTTTAACCCTAACTTCACTTGGGGTTGACCTTTTCAGGTGAGGGCTAGTTGGAACTTGGAGCTTGTCGGTCGTGGAGCACCCATTGTCTTCACCAGCGCCGGTCCTCCTCGCCCCCCAACATCCTCAGCACCCCCGCGACCTCCAGGTAACCCTCCTGGTAGTCCCGTAGATGCTGGCACCCACGTGTATGATGTTGCGGAGCTTTTCTTGGGCACACGCTTGGATGATGTCGCGGAGCTTTATTTTGCATTTTGGTCTTTTGGCCGTGCTTGCCTTCGTGCTCCTCTCCGGCTTGCCGACGTTTAAAGGCCGCCGCCACCGTTGAGAGGAGGTCCTTTGAGTCTTAAAGCTATCGCACACTCGGTGGTACCATTGGATGTCGCCGGCGAGGTCTACATCGCGGCGAGAACCACATCTTTGAGCTCGGGATTTTTGTCGGACGAAACAAGAAGGTCTGCGTGTCAAGTTCGGACAAAGATCCTCTCTTTAATGCCCTAATCATTGATAAGTCTCTTTAATCATTGGCCGCCATTACTACCCTTAACCCTGTCCCTTTATGGCGCATTTAAGACCACTCGCGGACCTCCTTGTGTCCCAGCGCATTAACCGTGTCGCGTCTTGGCGTCTTGTATGCGCAAAAGCTTTGGCGCTGGTGCAGGGCGCCCCGATCTCCTCCGAGGAAATCTGGCACGTCCAAGACCTCCCCTTGCGCAATCGTGGCCGTCCAGATCTCCCCTGGAGGTCTGTAACATTTGGACCTCCGCTTAGGACCTCTCCGAGGTCATCTCAGCCGTTCATGACCTCCCTGGGTAGATCTTGACCATCAAGGTGCTCCCTCGGATGATCTGGACCATTAAGGTACTCCCTTGGAAAATCTGGACCGTCCAGGACCTCCCCTGCGAGGTCCTGACGATGTAGATCTTCCTCAGGGAGATCTTGATAGTTTAGATTTTCCTTTGGAAGATCTCAACCGTTGAGGACCTCCCTCACTTGATCTGAACCGCTCATGTCCTCCCAATTCGATTTAGTCCTTAGGACCTCCCGTGAGGTCTTGATTGTAAACTGAAAAAGGGTATGAACTTTAAAATTGCATATCTTTTTCATTTTAAATCCAAATGAGGTCATTCAAATTTTGTTAGCTCTGGTTTGATCTGGGCTCTAATCTAAAAATGGTTGTGAGCCCAGTTCAGCTCCAGAACACGGTGTTGCAAATAGATTTTTAAAAACTAACTTTAAATGTACACTCAAAATAATGTTTAACTTGTAAAATGCATAGGTGATGCTCTGTAGATTATTTTTGAGTGAACCCAACTTTGTTGGTTTCCTCTATTAATGAACTTACTGTGAAAATTAGTTTTGAGCATGTTGCTGTTGTCAAAATGAGTACTTGTGCATTATAATTTTGTTCAAGTTCTTGTTTTTGAAAAATTATAGAAAGTGCATAATAGCTCCAAATGAGATGAACTCAATTGTGTTATTCATCTCATGAGGTGCTGGTTTTACAGTAAAAATCTCAGTATCACCACCCTTCTAGAAAATGTTGCCTAATAATTAAATTAGTGAATAGTGGCAGTTTGGTATTTCTAGGGCTGAGCAGATTTCTTTTGCTCATAACTTTTGCATTGAGAATCCAAATCAATTGGTTCTTGTTGCTTAATTCCCTAAAAATCATCCTCTTGCTGCTGTAGAAAATTCAGAGTATTTGGAGTTTGTTTTCTGTGCTGTCCTTGTCGTTTTCGTCGTTCTTATCTATTCTTTTCGTCTTTTCGATTAGGTGTTGACGAGTGTGTTGATTCCGTGAGCGATCCTCAGCAACAATTTGACCAGCAACAGCAAGGCAAGCAGTTTGATCATACCCCCTCTATCGTCCCATTACTTTAAAGGTTAATATATTGCTTTACTTGTATGTATGCATGCTATCTTGTGTTAAAATATCGCTAGCAATCCTATAGTTGCATAATCTGTAGGAATTGATTATCCTCTACTACCCATGAGCCTAGGTTATTTGCTGTGGTTGGAGCTCGTTGGATGAGCTCTTATCACTTAGTAGTTTTCGACTTCAATTGCTTAGCCATGCTTAGTTATCGGTAGTAATGGGCGATCATCGATTTAGTCGATGGTCTTGATCACACAAATCTAATTATTACTCCTATATGTCCAGCACTTGTGCTTTGTTAATTTGTAAAGTCAAAATCTGAAAATAAAAGATTGAATTGGACTTGGGCATATTGGATGGATGGTGTGGTTTTTGGAATGTGGTGGTATATATGCCTAAGTCAACAAGGACCGAGTTACTTGCGCCACCGTACTGAGCATTATTGCGTACTAACCACACGAGGGGGATATGGGACCTCTCTTGACTAAGTACTTTGGAAGGTGTTAATTATGAGCTGGTCGGTGGGTATGTTTAAATAAAATGTGTGGGTGTGGTGTTGGGAGGGAGCATTAGCAGACCGGCTAGGCTGCCTAATGTGTCCTTATCCCCGTGGGTTGCAGCTCTTAATTAGCATCGTCCATTGGAAATGTCTCGTAGGACTTAGCCGTGCCGGCATACCAAAGGAAGTGTGCTAAATCATGTGGCGAAAAGGCGGTCTGACGTGTGGGTACATTGGTACACCCCTGCAGGGTTAAAACTATTCGAATAGCCTCGTCCTAGGTTATGGACACGCTCGGATACGCCCCGTGAGAACTAGACCACAACCTTTAACTAAAACTTGACATGGGTGGTATGAATGGGTAATTCATGCTATTGTTGTGGTGGCTATTGGGTTAGTCACTTCCAGGTTGTTCATGTTGTTGTTATTATGTTAATATCTCGTTGTTACTTCAACAATTAAAAATGCTTTGTCAAATCGCTTTCAATCTATTACATTATTGCAAATGAAAACTAGCTTTATGCTAAAAATGAGTCCAAAGCCTCGTCCACTTAAATAAAGCTTGCATGTAGTTAAACTATAGTTCTGTTATACTACACGTCAGTCTTGCGAGTACATTTTTGTACTCATTTGCTTTGCTTAATAACTTTGTTGTAGAGGAGGTAGAGCCCAAAGGGCTTTACTTTTGTGAGATGTGCGGTGGCTGGGAAAGCGACTAGCTTGGCGGTCCGGTCAGTTGCCTTGTGGGTTAAGGCACACTGGTTGGCTTTTGTTATGGCCATCTTTATGGCACTTTTGCTTCCGCTGTGTATCTTTGTAGACTTGTTGTTATTTGGCCGGTCGGCCTCTCTTTTGTAATAACTATCCCTTATTTATATTAACTTTTGGTTTATTGCTTGTTCTGTTCTATGTGTTTGAATGGAATTGATGCAATCTTTTGTAATGAGTTGTGTGTACTGCATTTTTGGGAAGTACATATATCTCGAGGCACGGTTTATTTAGTTGATAATACTAGGGTCAATTGGATGACTAAGTATTATGAGCCTAATAAATCGGGGTCTCACAAAAGTTGGTATCAGAGCCATCCTGACCGTAGTAACCCAAGCTTGGTCGCCTTTAGGATATTTTGGAAAAACTTATTTTCGAAGTATCAAAGAGTTTATGAAAGCTTAAGTAATTCTCAGATTTTACTCCTTACCTATCTTAGCTTTCTATCTCATCTTTCTCTAGTTTGAGTTTTAAAAGATGTTTTCCTCTCCTTCCCTCAAAATTAGTTGTTATCGATTAATTTTGGTTTTGGGGAACTTATGAGAGTTCTAAATTTGAAGTCTTGGCTGTCTTTTGGGTGAAGAATGGAAGTATTTGGAGCTGGAATCCAAATCTGGAAATTTAGGACAGCAAGCAAGCATTTTAGGGCAGCAAGCTCAAGCTAGTGATTAAGGTGGAAAATGAGAGGTTAATTCAACTAAAACTTGTGGGAATAAAAGGGTAAGATGTGATACTAGTTAGCTAAGTATCTAACACTTATTTCGCTGATTTAACCTTGCTCTTTAATAGCATTAGATCTCACCTTACAATCTGATTTTTTTTTATCTTCTCGATCAATTACTCGTTCATTCAATACGGGTTAGTTGTGTTGAGAAGTTGAGCTTTGCTTTTGGTGATCCTTTGCTGTTTTAGAGTCTTTTAGAAGCTTTTTAGAGTTTAATTGCTCGCTGTTTTTGGCTTTCGGTTAGGGTGATGCTCCATTCTCCTAGTCGTTAGCTTTTGTTTTCTTTAAGGCTTTATTTTTCGGGTTTGGTTGCTAACCAAATTTCATTGTAACAGGATGGCCGGACGCACTCGTAGCGGCCAAGGCCAGGCAGCTGGTCCGGACGAGGAGCTACCTCCTCCTCCGACCATGGCCGAGGTTCTTCTTGGATCGGCGCAACAGCGCGGATGACAGGAGAGTTCTACTGGACGTCATCGCGCGCAACACCACTGCCCTTACCGGAGCTTCAGGATCTAGGCAAGGGAATGCCCATCAGCCGCGTGGAGGACTCGCGGAGTTTCTTCGTACCCAGCCCCCCACCTTTTCCCGGTCTGAGGACCCATTGGATGCAGACGATTGGCTTCGTTTGGTGGAGCGGAAGCTTCGCATTGCGCAGTGCCAGGAGCACGAGAAGGCGCTGTTTGCATCGCACCAGCTTGAGGGTGCAGCTTTGTCATGGTGGGAGAGTTTCCTCGCCATGCAGCCCGCAGACCACACCGTCTCTTGGGAGGAGTTTCGTACTGCCTTCCGTCGATCTCATATCCCTGCCGGCTTGATGGAAATCAAGAAGCAGGAGTTTCTTGCGCTCAAGCAAGGGCGTAGCTCAGTCATGGAGTATGTATACGAGTTCAACCATCTAGCTCGTTATGCTCCTGAGGATGTGGCCACTGATATGGCTAAGCAAGCCAAGTTCAGGCGTGGCTTGTCTGAGGAGCTTAAGGACAAGCTATCCATTGTCGACTTCCCTGATTTCCAGACCTTGGTCGACAAGGCCATCGTCGCTGAGCATACGGCTAGGGAGCTTGTGGATTCCAAGCGCAAGTGGGAGGCCCACAAGTCATCGAGGCGATTCCTTCCGCCCCCGCTTGGCAGTCTCGAAGTACCGCCCCGATCTTGGCACCCCGAGGTCACCGCCTCGTCCTCGTTCATCGCAGCCGTGTCGATCCGTGCATCTGCGAGTCAGAGCGGCCCCGCAACCGGTGCCGGGGTCACATGCCGCTTTGCAAGAAGGGCATTATGCGAACCAATGCCCTAAGAAGACAGAGCGACCCCTCGTCCTAATGGAGGACGGGCAAGGAGGTGGTGCATCTCGGGACCGAAGATCGTCCGGCTACCCAAGGCGTGGGTAGTGGTCGCGTCAACGCCATCACTGCAGAGAAGGCTCAGGAGGCACCCGACGTCGTGCTAGGTACACTTTCTGTTAACTCTCATCCTGCTACTGTATTGTTTGATTCAGGAGCATCTCATTCCTTTGTTTCTGAGTCTTTTGCCGCTGTTGGGGAGCTTCTTTTCTCTCCATTGTCGGTCCCGCTACTCATTCGCTCTCCTGGTTCGGAGTTGAGAGCTGAATCTGAGTGTAGGGATGTTCCTATCGAGATCGAAGGGGTAGGATTCTTAGCAAATCTTATCCTCCTCCATTCAGCGAGTCTAGATGTGATTCTTGGCATGGATTGGTTGTCTCAACACATGGGACAAATCGATTGCGCCAGGAAGCTCATCTCTCTGTCTAGTCCTCCGTGGCGAGGTTAAGCTTTTCGCTGCCGGTCGCTAGGTCCGCATCTCTTGGCGCTGAAGCGAAGCCCGCTCTAGATATTAGCGAAGTCCCAACAGTTTGTGACTTCGTTGATGTCTTCCATGATCTTCGGGATGCCACCATTCGAGACCTCGAGTTTGTCATTGAGTTGGCTCCGGTGCATCGCCCCTATCTCAAAGAGGCCTTATCGGATGCCACCAAAGCGAGTTGGTGGAGTTGAAGAAGCGATTAAGTGAGCTGCAAGAGAAGGGTTTCATCCGCCCTAGCTCATCCCCTTGGGGTTGTCCGGCAATCTTCGTAAAGAAGAAGGGCGGTACTTTACGATGTCGTTGATTACCGCCCACTTAATGAAGTGATGTAAAGAACAAGTATCCATTGCCCCGCATTGACGATCTCTTCGATCAATTAACTGGAGCTCGAGTTTTCTCCAAGATTGATTTGAGAGTGGGATATCATCAGGTTCGTATTCGGCCTGAGGATATTCCCAAGACAGCGTTCTCTACTCGTTATGGTTTGTATGAGTACACCGTCATGTCTTTCGGCTTGACCAATGCTCCTGCCTTGTTCATGAACCTCATGAATTCGGTATTCATGGAGTACTTGGATAAGTTTGTCGTGGTCTTCATCGATGATATTCTTATCTACTCCAAGAACGATGAGGAACATGCCGAGCATCTGAAGCTTGTGTTGGGCAAGCTGCGTGAGCACCAGCTGTACGCGAAGTTCAGCAAGTGCGCATTCTGGTTGAAGGAAGTGGCTTTCTTGGGCCATGTTCTTTCAGCAGGAGGCATAGCCGTTGACCCTAGCAAGGTCAGCGATGTTCTTTCATGGAGTCAGCCCCGTTCGGTAACCGATGTGCGGAGTTTTCTCGGTTTAGCGGGATATTATCGTCGCTTTATCAAGAACTTCTCCAAGATCGTGAAGCCGATGACGGAGTTGCTCAAAAAGGACAAGAAGTTCTTGTGGTCTGATGCTTGTGAGGAAAGCTTCCAAGTACTCAAGAAGCGTTTGACCACCGCTCCCGTTCTCGTTCTTCCCGATATCCATCGAAGCTTCGATATCTATTGCGATGCTTCTCGTCGAGGCCTCGGTTGTGTCCTTATGCAAGAAGGCAAGGTAGTGGCCTATGCATCAAGGCAATTGAGACCTCATGAACTCAACTACCCTACTCATGACTTGGAGTTAGCTGCTGTGATTCATGCACTTAAGATTTGGCGACATTACCTAATCGGTAATCGTTGTGAAGTGTATTCGGATCACAAAAGCTTAAAGTATTTGTTCACCCAGCCTGACCTGAACCTCAGGCAAAGGAGATGGTTGGAGTTGATCAAGGATTATGATATGGGTATTCACTACCATCCGGGCAAGGCTAATGTCATTGCCGATGCGCTTAGTCATAAGCGCATTGCAATGCCTTGTTGCTCAAGGAGCTTGACCCACCCTACGGAAGAATTTGGTGTCTCAACTTGAGTTTAGTTGAGCATGGTTCTCTCATTTGCCTTGGTTGTGCAACCAACCTTGGTGGATTGGATCAAGTCCGCTCAGCAGTCGGATGTTGGAGTGAGCCACATCATGGAAAATATCAAGAACGGAACGACCAAGTGCTTTTCTGAGGATGAGCATGGTGTTGTGAGGTTCGGGCAACGCCTTGTGGTTCCAAAGGACATGGAGTTGCGGAATTTAATCCTCCGCGAAGCCCATGATTCGCCTTTATCCATTCATCCCGGGGCCATAAAGATGTATCAAGATCTCCGCTAGAGATTTTGGTGGACCTGAATGAAGAGGGAGATTGTGAAGTTCGTTGCCGAGTGCGACATGTGTCGTCGTGTCAAGGCCGAGCATCAGCGTCCTGCAGGACTGCTTCAGCCCTTGCCTGTGCCGGAATGGAAGTGGGATTCCGTCGGCATGGACTTTATCACCGGTCTGCCCCGAACACAAAAGGGGAAAGATTCCATTTGGGTTGTCATTGATCGGTTGACTAAAGTAGCACATTTCTTGCCGGTGCGGGCTAAGATTTCTGTTGGTCAATTGGCCGACCTCTATGTCTCCCGCATCGTGTGCTTGCATGGTGTGCCCAAGACGATTGTCTCGGATCGTGGTTCTCTTTTCACCTCTCGCTTTTGGCATAGTTTGCAAGAGGCCATGGGAACCCGTCTTACCTTTAGCACGGCATATCATCCCCAAACTGATGGTCAGACCGAGAGGGTCAACCAAGTTTTGGAAGACATGCTTCGTGCTTGTGTCCTTTCCTATGGGAAGCATTGGGAGAAATGCTTGCCATTCGCCGAGTTTTCCTATAACAACAGCTTTCAGGCCAGTCTCGGCATGGCACCTTTCGAGGCCTTGTATGGGAGAAAGTGTAGAACCCCGTTGAACTGGTCAGAGACCGGTGAAAGACCTCTCTTTGGCCCGGACTCAATCAATGAGGCCGGCGCCAAGTCCAAATTTTATTCGTGGCGTTTGCGCGCAGCTCAATCCAGCAAAAAGAGCTATGCGGATCGCCGTCGTCGGGAGTTGCGTTTTGCGCCTAATGACTTTGTTTATCTCAAAGTCTCTCCTTTGAAGGGCCATCAACGTTTGACATCAAGGGCAAGTTAGCTCCTCGATATGTCGGTCCCTACGCGTTATCGAGAAGAAGGAGCTGTTGCCTATAAGTTGGAGTTGCCGGTGCACTTGAGGGGGTACATGATGTGTTCCATGTGTCCCGATTGAAGCGGTGCCTCCGTGTTCCAAGCGAGGAAGCTCCGTTGGAAACTCTCGATGTCAACCAGATTTGACCTATCGCGAGCACCTGTTACGCATACTCGAAGAATTTGAGCGAAGAACTAGGAATCGTTCCATTAAGTTCCTTAAAGTTCAGTGGTCAAACCATTCTGAGGATGAGGCTACTTGGGAAAGGGAAGATCGTCTGCGTGCGGACTATCCATCTTTCTTTACCGAGTGAGCCAAATCTCGGGACGAGATTTTTGTAAGGGGGGGGGGGAGAGATTTTGTAACATCCCAAATGTATAATCTGGGTTTGTTTCAAATATAATTAAAGGTGTAGAAATTAAAACTTTTTCTTACACCTTGAAATCCCTAAACTCTCATGTAATTCTTGTCCAAGAGTTGTGTAATCCAAAAACACAAAGCTCTTGTTGACCAAAAGTCGAACTCATTTTCCATTTATCTTAAATCTTGTGTCAAACATTTGAAAATATTTTTCCTTGGCCCTAGAAATGTTGTGGAGCCTCTCTGAAAAATATCATGAGTTATAAAACTTGTTTGATAAATTTTGAAGGTAAAACAAATCCTTGAACAGCCTTCATGAATTTCCTGAGAAAAATGCATTGCATAATAACCTCTGGAAATTTTATGTAAGGATAACCATGATGTCAGCAAGCTCCTGTTAAAATTTCAGAAAATTTGGAATTCATTTGCTATCTCAAATAAGTCTGCAAAGTCTCAGCTGTTAAATTTTGAAATTACAAAACCTTACACTGTTCCTTGGGCTGAGCCTCTTTCATTTCTGGGTTGAACCCAACCCCATCTGACCTCCCTTCCCACCTTGATCTGGTCACAGCCGTTGGATTTACATCCAACCGCCACGACCTCCTCCGCGGTCAACACCGCAAAGACCGCCCCACCTCATCTGGTCATTGCCGTTGGATCAAGGATCCATGGCCATGACCTCCCCTGTGTTTTTTTTAAAACCTCAAAGACCTCCCCGAGCTGTTAAACCGCTGAGACATCCCACCTTGTTGAGGTCATAGCCGTTGGATCCAATCCAACAGCCCACGACCTCCTCCTCAAACATTCATAGTAAGGTCCTCCCACCTACGTGAGGTCACTGCCCTTGGATCAAAGATCCATGGTCATGACCTCCCCTTGCCATCAAACCACCCAGACCTCCCTTTTGCACTCCCTTGAGGTCATAGCCGTTGGATCAGATCCAACAGCCCACGACCTCCCAGCGATATCAAGCGCACAAAACCTTCCCCATCAAATGTTGTGCACCGTTGGATTAAAAATCCACGGTCACGACCTCCTCCTTGCCTCGTGCGCATCAGACCTCCCCGCGCACGTAAGGTCGTAGCCCTTAGATCTAAATCTAAAGGCCATGACCTCTCTTGTGTGATGCGCAAGCTCAGGACCTCCCTATCTGTTATGTGCCCTTGGATTTAAATCCAAAGGCCATGACCTCTACGTCTTGGGCTGTAGTGTGCGCAAACGTTAAGTCCTCCAGGAGGTCCGCACCGTGGGATTTAGATCCAACGCCTTGGACCTCCTAATCCCTTTTTCCTCGTGCGCATCTGCGTTAAGGAAATCGTGGGGCCACGACCTCCCCGTCCAAGATCGTGTGGCTGGGACCTCCTCCCAGTCATTTAAGCGTAACGGTTCAAAAGTAGCATCGTGGGGCCAGGACCTCCCCGTAGTCTTATCCAACGATCAAAATGACCTCCCCTATTCTTCTCCTTCCTCGGTCACGCATGCGTGCTCCTGGGCAGAGAGTTAAAGCATGCCTATCAACTGTGTACCTTACAACGACTCTTTGCTGACCCGCATTAAATGCTGGTCAGCCTTCCGCCTCTCAAGTCTGCACAGGCCTGTCACCATGTCAACTCCACGTCTTGTCCAAGCCATGGACCGAGCCATGGGCTAAGCTCACCATGAGCTTAACCCTAGCTCATAAGCCCTGTTTCTCCAAGTTATAAAACCCCCATTGGGTTCCTCCCGTAGCTTCTTTGGCACACTTTCAAGTTCTAGCTTGCACCTGTGTCTTCTAAGCTTTCTCTTCCACTGACCTCCCCTCATGGCCGCCATTGTTGAAAAGCTTGGAGCCCTCGGTGGCACAGTGCTCTAGTGGCTCTCTCGCTCAACCTCTGCTCCATTTTTGCTCCTCTAACTTCCTGGAAGTTTAACCCTAACTTCACTTGGGGTTGACCTTTTCAGGTGAGGGCTAGTTGGAACTTGGAGCTTGTCGGTCGTGGAGCACCCATTGTCTTCACCAGCGCCGGTCCTCCTCGCCCCCAACATCCTCAGCACCCCCGCGACCTCTAGGTAACCCTCCTGGTAGTCCCGTAGATGCTGGCACCCGCGTGTATGATGTTGCGGAGCTTTTCTTGGGCACACGCTTGGATGACGTCGCGGAGCTTTATTTTGCATTTTGGTCTTTTGGCCGTGCTTGCCTTGCGTGCTCCTCTCCGGCTCGCCGGCGTTTAAGGCCGTCGCCGCCGTTGAGAGGAGGTCCACTGGGTGTGCAAAGCTATCGCACACTCAGTGGTACCATTGGATGTCGCCGGCGAGGTCTACATCGCCGGCGAGAACCACATCTTTGAGCTCGGGATTTTTGTCGGACGTAAACAGCAGTGCCGTGTCAAGTTCGGACAAAGATCCTCTCTTTAATGCCCTAATCATTGATAAGTCTCTTTAATCATTGGCTTCGCCATTACTACCCTTAACCCTGTCCCCTTTGCGCGCATTTAAGACCTCTCGCGCGCGGACCTCCTTGTGTCCCGCGCGCATTAACCGTGTCGTCCGGCGTCTTGCTGCAAGCAAAGCTTTGGCGCTGGGTGCAGGGCGCCCCGACCTCCTCCGAGGAAATCTGGCACGTCCAAGACCTCCCCTTGCGCAATCGTGGCCGTCCAGACCTCCCCTGGAGGTCTGTAACATTTGGACCTCCGCTTAGGACCTCTCCGAGGTCATCTCAGCCGTTCATGACCTCCCTGGGTAGATCTTGACCATCAAGGTGCTCGCTCGGACGATCTGGACCAATAAGGTCCTCCCTTGGAAAATCTGGACCGTCCAGGACCTCCCCTGCGAGGTCCTGACGATGTAGATCTTCCTCGGGGAGATCTTGATAGTTTAGATCTTCCTTTGGAAGATCTCAACCGTTGAGGACCTCCCTCACTTGATCTGAACCGCTCATGTCCTCCCAATTCGATTTAGTCCTTAGGACCTCCCGTGAGGTCTTGATTGTAAACTGAAAAAGGGTATGAACTTTAAAATTGCATATCTTTTTCATTTTAAATCCAAATGAGGTCATTCAAATTTTGTTAGCTCTGGTTTGATCTGGGCTCTAATCTAAAAATGGTTGTGAGCCCAGTTCAGCTCCAGAACACGGTGTTGCAAATAGATTTTTAAAAACTAACTTTAAATGTACACTCAAAATAATGTTTAACTTGTAAAATGCATAGGTGATGCTCTGTAGATTATTTTTGAGTGAACCCAACTTTGTTGGTTTCCTCTATTAATGAACTTACTGTGAAAATTAGTTTTGAGCATGTTGCTGTTGTCAAAATGAGTACTTGTGCATTATAATTTTGTTCAAGTTCTTGTTTTTGAAAAATTATAGAAAGTGCATAATAGCTCCAAATGAGATGAACTCAATTGTGTTATTCATCTCATGAGGTGCTGGTTTTACAGTAAAAATCTTAGTATCACCACCCTTCTAGAAAATGTTGCCTAATAATTAAATTAGTGAATAGTGGCAGTTTGGTATTTCTAGGGCTGAGCAGATTTGTTTTGCTCATAACTTTTGCATTGAGAATCCAAATCAATTGGTTCTTGTTGCTAAATTCCCTAAAAATCATCCTCTTGCTTCTGTAGAAAATTCAGAGTATTTGGAGTTTGTTTTCTATGCTGTCCTTGTCGTTTTCGTCGTTCTTATCGATTCTTTTCGTCTTTTCGATTAGGTGTTGACGAGTGTGTTGATTCCGTGAGCGATCCTCAGCAACAATTTGACCAGCAACAGCAAGGCAAGCAGTTTGATCATACCCCCTCTATCGTCCCATTACTTTAAAGGTTAATATATTGCTTTACTTGTATGTATGCATGCTATCTTGTGTTAAAATATCGCTAGCAATCCTATAGTTGCATAATCTGTAGGAATTGATTATCCTCTACTACCCATGAGCCTAGGTTATTTGCTGTGGTTGGAGCTCGTTGGATGAGCTCTTATCACTTAGTAGTTTTTGACTTCAATTGCTTAGCCATGCTTAGTTATCGGTAGTAATGGGCGATCATTGATTTAGTCGATGGTCTTGATCACACAAATCTAATTATTACTCCTATATGTCCAGCACTTGTGCTTTGTTAATTTGTAAAGTCAAAATCTGAAAATAAAAGATTGAATTGGACTTGGGCATATTGGATGGATGGTGTGGTTTTTGGAATGTGGTGGTATGCCTAAGTCAACAAGGACCGAGTTACTTGCGCCACCGTACTGAGCATTATTGCGTACTAACCACACGAGGGGGATATGGGACCTCTCTTGACTAAGTACTTTGGAAGGTGTTAATTATGAGCTGGTCGGTGGGTATGTTTAAATAAAATGTGTGGGTGTGGTGTTGGGAGGAGCATTAGCAGACCAGCTAGGTCGCCTAATGTGTCCTTATCCCGTGGGTTGCAGCTCTTAATTAGCATCGTCCATTGGAAATGTCTCGTAGGACTTAGCCGTCTTGGCATACCAAAGGAAGTGTGCTAAATCATGTGGCGAAAAGGCGATCGGCGTGTGGATACATTGGTACACCCTGCGCAGGTTAAAACTATTCGAATAGCCACGTCCTAGGTTATGGACACGCTCGGATCGCCCGTGAGAACTAGACTACAACCTTTAACTAAAACTTGACATGGGTGGTATGAATGGGTAATTCATGCTATTGTTGTGGTGGCTATTGGGTTAGTCACTTCGGGTTGTTCATGTTGTTGTTATTATGTTAATATCTCGTTGTTACTTCAACAATTAAAAATGCTTTGTCAAATCGCTTTCAATCTATTACATTATTGCAAATGAAAACTAGCTTTATGCTAAAAATGAGTCCAAAGCCTCGTCCACTTAAATAAAGCTTGCATGTAGTTAAACTATAGTTACGTTATACTACGTCGGTCTTGCGAGTACATTTTGTACTCATTTGCTTTGCTTAATAACTTTGTTGTAGAGGAGGTAGAGCCCAAAGGGCTTTACTTTTGTGAGATGTCTTGGTGGTGGGAAAGCGACTAGCTTGGCGGTCGGTCGATTGCCTTGTGGGTTAAGGCACCTTTGGTTGGCTTTTGTTATGGCCATCTTTATGGCACTTTTGCTTCCGCTGTGTATCTTTGTAGACTTGTTGTTATTTGGCCGGTCGGCCTCTCTTTTGTAATAACTATCCCTTATTTATATTAACTTTCTGGTTTGTTGCTTGTTCTGTTCTATGTGTTTGAATGGAATTGATGCAATCTTTTGTAATGAGTTGTGTGTACTGCATTTTTTGGGAAGTACATATATCTCGAGGCACGGTTTATTTAGTTGATAATACTAGGGTCAATTGGATGACTAAGTATTATGAGCCTAATAAATCGGGGTCATAAACCTTAATCCTTCATCATCAATACAATCCAATTCGTTCCAAGATGAAGTTTCTCTCTTGCTCTTAACCACTTTATTGAAATTCGTGGTTTTTGGTGTTCTAGGTTATTTCTTTTTGTTTCTTGCTATGATCTAGCTTGCTGGGACATGTGGAAGTTGATCTAAGGTCATCTTGACATCTTTTAATCCACGAGCAAGTCTTTTGATTGATTTTAGGTTTTTACCCGATTTTGATCTATTTTGCTCTCAATCTTCAAATTCATGGAACCTTGTCTTTGATTGTTTCAATCATTGATTGGAATAGGTTCCTGACCTTCTTATTTAAGTGTCTCTCAAATTTCAAGTGATTTGGAGTTGTAAATCAAAATTTAGCTTGATTTATGAATCTAAACTCGTGTTGTTCTTCAGTCAGGTTGAGGAGCGGTCAGACCGGCTGGAAGAGGTTTTGATCTGGTTCTTCTGTTTTGAGTTGATTTGACTTGTTTTCCATTGTGCTTCAAATCTTGACAGCTTCCATAGCTATTGAGAAGAAGAATATGAAGTTGAGGGGGATTTTCGAAGAAGCCCCGATTCACCTCCTCTAGTGGTCTTTATGGTCCAATAGTTAGTGAGTCGTGCGGTGAGTTCGTGATGAAAGCAGTCAAGTAGAGCTAGAGCGACACACGAGGATGATGATACAACACCCTGAAATGGCTTGAGTTATACACGGGCTTGCACCTGAGTGAGCACTACGACCTCATCCATGAACAGTTGGCAAGGCTGGTCAAGTGGTTAGTTGGTAGGTTAGGGTGTGTTTGGTTGCTTGTACTAAGTGGTACATGTATGGATTGGTTGAAAAAAAGTCATACATATGTTTGGTTGCTTGAATGGAACTATCTCATACTAGATGGTGGGATACAAATTTGTACAATATTCTTTCTAGATGCTAAACCATCTCATTCAGCCAAAACAAATGGAACCACATGGTACATGCAAGACCATCATATCCCATTCAACTCCATCCTACCAACCAAACACATTACAACATCATGCATGAGACAGACATATATTATTGCCGTAGATCCGGGTCCTCTACATTACTAAAGAGGAGCACTGCAGCAACAAGGTTTTGAGTCTGTGCTACAGTACAATGCAGTAATAATGTACATGAACACTATCGAAACTGTGTTGATTTCACTATACATTGGAAGTTCTGCAGCGATTTTACTGTTCATACTGTACCGCAGTACTGCACACTTTTGATCTAGACCGTTCGCTGTCGATTGGACAGCCCAGATAAGCCCTAATGCTGCAGTATTGTGCATGCTATGACAGAGGATCCGCGTCCTATTGCCGTAGGTCGCAGTGCATATCTCTTATCTTAGTACTATCTTACAACTCAAATCAAAATAAATATTAGAGTAAATTTCAGAAAAAACCATGTATCGAGGCATTGGTGACTCAAAACCATAGGCTTTGAGGCACATGGTTGTATTTAACCAAATTTCATCCATATCCTCTCATATCCCACCTGTTCGACATGTTGGGCCTACAAAGAAGTCTTAAGCTAGTAGTCAAAGAGGGATGTGCAGGCCGCATGTTCGTCCAGTGCTACGACTGCACCTGACGATGTGTTGAGGAGACCCGAGCGCAAGGCCTTAAGGCACGAAGCGATGACCTCCCTCGCACAGTTCGCATGCGAAAGTGGGCCTTTCGTGACACAACCAAGGTTGGGCGGGAGGAAGGCAGGGCCACAACAGTTGGGCGCCAATCGACATTGATTTCTTTGTGGGCCCAACATGTCAGACGGGTGGGATATGAGGGTGTCAGACCCCCGGGCGTGGAATACCCAAAGACCTTATCTGTGTACCGTACTAGTCTCATGATCAGTAGCTAGTACACACATTCACAACATTTGGCATTCACATCCATATGTTCACATATAAAAGTAAAGCACATGGTACTTAACTTAAGCGGTAAAGATATTACATCAACGGTCGACTGGTCAAATATAAACAATTATTAACAGAGTAAAGTAGCAGTAGAAGAAATAACAAAAGTAGCAAAACTCCAGCGGCATACCCATCCATCCCTCAAGCAACCGATAAGAATCAATGCCTAGATAGACCCTTCACCGATTTAAGCAAGATTGAGTACATTGCGTACTCAGCAAGACTTGCAGTGTATCACAAGTTTATATAGATGCCAGGCTAACAAAGGATGTGGCTCTACTCTACAAGTGATTTTGCTCAAAGCTATTTTTATTTGCAATATCAATATGTAGTAATTTGCAACGGGAGAATAAAAGAGCAGTTTAAATAAGTAAAGGACTGTAGTAAGTAGTTGAATGAATCCTTAATAATAATAACAACAACAACTCGCAACCCTCCTCGGCTACGAGCAACATTTCATGTTCAGCCATAACATGACAGTTATCTCAAATAAATCATAAACCATTTCCCATGTTGTTGGACCGAAAAGGAGACTAGAGGGGGGGGGAGGTAAATAGGAGCACGCTCACTTTTTCACAAGGGTCAGATTCAACACCAATTTCACTCCAGTAGCTATGGAAGCTATGAAGATCAATCTACAAGTACAGCTGAAGACTTGTATTGAATCTAAACCAAAACCCCCAAAGCAAAAGACCAAACAGAGTTCAAACCCTAATGGGCAGTTAGACCAGCGGCAGATGGGCGGTCAAACCGGTGGCTTACGGGCAGTCTGACCGATTTCGTCCAGAACAGAAGAACAGCCCAAAAACTCAAAACTCATATCGGTCTAACTTTTGATCCGTAAGACCAAACTCCACGAAACTTGAACCACACTTTATAAAAGATATTAGGAACCTATTCCAATCAAGGATCGCAGAGATCCATGCCAAAGTTCCTATCTTTTTCAGTTTGAACGAAGGTGGTTCAAAAACGAGTCAAAAACGAAATATGATATAGAGACTTGCTCGTGGGTGAATGATGATCAAGATGATCCTAGATAGGTTCCCACAAGTCATAGCAAGTTAGATCAAGCCAAGAAACCAAGCAAAAGCTCGTGAATCAAAGAGAGACTCAAATCACCAAATAGAGAGAAAGAAAGCAAATAGATTCATCTTTGAGAGAACTTTCTTTGGATTGATTTGATATGGTATTGGTTTACAGCCACTCCGTCAATGGAGGACAAAAACTCAATACATGAGCACAAAATCAAATCAAACTCTCTTGAACCCTAACCTCCAACTATCTTCTCCCTAAGCACAAAAGCAAAACTAGGGTTTACAATAATGAAAGGGTTGAGGGGGTGCAGCCACCTCCCTCCTCTATTTATAGTGGAGGCTTATACCTTCTAGAAGATTGAACCCTAATGGGCTCCCGTTAAGGCCCACACACAAACGGGTCACATACGCACGTATTTTAAAAGCGTCGTCTTCATCTATTGACCTAATCTACTTCACCTTGCGCCACCTTGCACCGTGAGTTGGCAAAAGGTCACTCAGGCGGTATTTGGTAAAATTCCCAAAATACCCCTTCTCGATCTTTTTGCAAAGACCGAGTCCCATCTTCGTGAAGCACCTCCCATGCTTCGCCACGTGTAGGTTGATCCAGCGGCTCTCTTCATGTCAGCAAGTCTCTCCCATCCGGCTCCCACCGAAACCACCATGGCACTTGCACCGACCCCCGCACCGCTTGATCCAACCCGTCGCACCGAACTGCCCGTTCGGTCACCTTTGTCCCTTATGCGCCATGCTTGACTCCATCGACCTCACCCGGCATCCCCGATCGTTCTGGACCTCAGCTCTCCAAGCCTAGTCCTGATCATCCTCGCTGTTGACCGTCATTGACCTCCAAGCAACCTGCACAACAATAGACAAAGAAATCGAATCTGGGAACAAGTTCTTCACAATTTGACCCACGTTAGTCAAAACATGCATCATGCAACACATATGCCATGAAACCCATGAACTTAACCTAACCCAACAAACATCGCCACTAGTTGGCCGATGAAACAAGTGAAAACTGGTCAGACCGCCACTTTGGCCGGTCTGACTACCCCCTGGGACTTAGCAAAAAATTCACTCGAGGCAAGGCCGGTCTGACCGCA
The DNA here is from genome assembly GCA_036346405.1 of Phyllostachys edulis. Classification (NCBI taxonomy): domain Eukaryota; kingdom Viridiplantae; phylum Streptophyta; class Magnoliopsida; order Poales; family Poaceae; genus Phyllostachys; species Phyllostachys edulis. The sequence continues at coordinate 57,226,560 of CM070566.1, forward strand.
CACCCAACGCCGGTCAGACCGCACCTGACCTAACAACATTACAACCTTTGACGAAAATGCGTGTTTCGACAAACCGTAAACGACATTGCCAATTGCAACATCATCCTAAGATCTCAGGCATATCCCCATGATATCCACAATCTCCCCCTTGATGAACACATTGGCAATTTTCCACAAATGCAAATTTTGAGGTTTGAAAAGTAAAAACTCGTCGTTTTCGCTCAAAAGCACAACTTGGTCCATATGCAAGAGAAAGCAATGGAAATGACCAAGCTGGCTTTAGAATAGTATAGGCAAGTGAGATAAGGCAAAAGAAAGCGAGAAAGCTTCATTTTCCAGAAACGAGTCAAAATCTCACTTAAGGTCCATTTGAAAGAACAATTGTTCGATATGACCTTTGATCATTGTGAGGATCAAGAATTGCAATTCAAGTTCAGAAGTAGCAATAAGACCACAAGAATGCAAATAAATAACTCCCCCTCACTATGATCCTCAAATTTCAGAAAATTTCAATTTCTCCAAATTTCTCCAAAAGGCTCCCCCTTTTTAACATTTTTATATCTTCTCCCTTTTAAACATATCTCCTCCCCCTTTGACAATGGAATCATCAAGGAATCACGCCTTCCTCTCGTCCAGAGATGACAAATGAAGAATGAGGAAAAAGCATAAGAAGGAGCATGCATGAAATGCAATGGAGTGGCTTCATTTTTTTTGTATTTTTTAATTTTTGATTACAAGAAGCTTTGGAGATTACCCAAAAGAACAAGCTAGCAATTCTAATATTGCACAAGAACATATCAAGCCTGAAAGCGCTAGCAAGATCATGTTAAGACATATATATCAAAGCTAAGCATGAAAGCTCAATGTAAAGAAATGAATTTTATCAATTTAAGCAAAGCTTCAAATTTAGCAAGTTCATCAACAGGGATCCTAAAATGATAATGTCCATGTCAAAATATCAATGTGAGATCAAAAAGCTAACAAAGACCACATTATGAGACAAACAGGTCCTGAATTGAATCATTTTGCTCAATTTTCTCAAACACCCATTTTTCAACAGTTTTTCATTTGCAATGAATATTGAAGTTGACTAATGGTCTAACTTAGTGAAAAGATCCTGGACTAGGAACCATCCACAAACTCTTCCTAAGCTTCGACCAGAAGTTGATTAAAGGTATATCTTAGTGAAGAAGATCCTGGACTAGGAGCCATCCACAAACTCTTCCTAAGCTTCTACCAGGGCGACAAATCTTGAGGTTCATGTTAGTTTTGACAAGCAGTCCCCATGAGATCGTCTGGATCATCAAACTATCTCCAAGTTTATGTCTATGACATGCAGTCTTGTAAGAGTAGTTTAGCACAATTTAAGCATAAGACAATCTTGAAATTGATTTTTCATTTTTCTTTTGCACAAGAGCAGTTTTAGATTCTCAAGAACACAAGAAGCTCAAGTAATGATCAATTTTAGATTCAAGAGCTAACACAACAATTTTGACAGGGCCAATGTCACAAAAGGAGCACTATTGCGCAACTAACTAAAACATCCACAAATTGTAGTTTTTAGTTCGAGTTGTTTTAAAGTTCTAGCTCATACAGCAAAGACTTAGCTACACATGTGAAAGCATGATAATTCTAGCAAGTCAAAGAACTAGACATGGCATTGAGCAAGAATTGAAATACTAAAGCTCCAAAGAGTAATAAGCAAAGCTTCATCAATTTTAAAAGATAAGTAGAAAAGCTTATATTACAATGCATCTTTTTGGATTTTTCATATGAGTGCAATATGATACAATGAGATGCAAGAAAAGCTCAAAAAGCCTAAAAAGATCAAAAAGATCAACAAGTTCAAAAGAAGATCAAGGAAAAGATCAAATGAACAAGGAAAGATTAGAAAAGATCCAACTCCCCCTCAAACCAACCCATAGGGATAAATTACCCCTAACTCACTTCTCAAGGTGGCAAACCTTGTTGGGTCTAAAGGCTTGGTGAGAATATCGGCTAACTGAGCCTCGAACTCCACAAAATGCAGCACAATATCACCCTTATCAACATGGTTTCTAAGGAAGTGATAACGAATGTCTATGTGCTTGGTCCTAGAATGTTGCACTGGGTTCTTAGCAATGTTAATGGCAGAAGTGTTATCACAGAAAAGATGAACACTAGCAAAGGTTAACCCAAAATCCTTAAGAGTGGAGACTATCCACAAAATCTAACTACAGCAACTAGCAGCAACTACATATTAAGCTTCAGTAGTGGATTGTGCAACAGAAGACTGCTTCCTAGACGACCAAGAGACAAGAGAAGTGCCTAAGAAATGACAAGTGCCAAAGGTACTCTTCCTATCTAGCCGGTAGCCCGCAAAATCAGAATCAGAAAACCCCCGAATGGATAGCGAAGAAGAGCAGGAAAACCAAATGCCACACTGAAGGGTAGAGTGTAAATACCTGAAGATGCGCTTAACGGCTTGGCGATGTGAAGTCCTCAGTGACGCTTGAAACCTCGCGCAGAGGCAGACCGCGAAGTGGATGTCCGGTCTTGAGGCCGTTAGGTATAGGAGGGAGCCGATCATGCTGCGGTACTCGTGTTGATCCACGACTTCTCCTTCCTCATCTGGATCCAAAACAGTCGAAGTTGCCATGGGAGTGGCGATCGGCTTGCAGTCACCCATCTCAAAACGCTTGAGAAAATCCTTGGTGTACTTCGTTTGATGGATGAAGATCCCTTCCTTACACTGCTTGATTTGTAGCCCCAGAAAGTAATTAAGTTCTCCCATCATGCTCATCTCAAATTCCCTAGATATGGTCTTAGAAAAACTGGAAACAAGAGCATTAGTGGAACCACCAAAGATAATATCATCAACATAAATCTAAACAAGCAGGAAGTCATTGCCATGCCTAAGAATGAAAAGAGTCTTATCTACCTTTCCTATTTCAAAATCATTCTTAAGCAAGAAGGTCTTAAGTCTATCATACTAGGCTCTAGGGGCTTGCTTAAGACCATATAAGGCTTTGGATAGCTTGAAAACATGATCAGGGTGTTTGGGATTCTCAAAGCCAGGGGGTTGTCTAACATACACTTCCTACTCTATAAAACCATTAAAAAAGGCACTCTTAACATCCATTTGATGCAACCTAAAATCTTTAGATGCAGCAAATGCAAGCAAGATGTGAATGGCTTCTAGTCTAGCAACAGGAGCGAAGATCTCATCAAAATCTAACCCCTCAACCTGGCTAAAACCCTGAGCTACCAACCTAGCCTTGTTTCTCACCACAGAACCATCCTCATTTTGTTTATTTTTGAACACCCAACGGGTTCCTATAACATTATGACCATTAGGAGGTTGTACAAGGTTCCAAACTTTATTTCTTTCAAAATTCTCTAACTCCTCATGCATGGCATTGACCCAACTAGCATCAGATAAAGCATGTGATATATCTTTGGGTTTGAAAGAAGCTACAAATGCAGAGTGAGAAAAAGACTGGGATCATGATACAGGCGAGTGACTCGCTCATGGAGATTACCAATCATCGATCCGGAGGGTGTTGCTTCGAATGTGCAAAGGCGCTGGGGAGATAGCGTCTCCTCGACCTCCGTGAGGTCTGGCGATGAAGAAGTCGCGGCAGAGCCTCAATTAGAGGTGAAGCGATCGTGGCGAGTTACGGAGCTTGGGCGGCTTGCACAGAACATCAAAGAGCAGTAGAGGAGCGATATCAAGTTCATCCTCATCTTCTTCAACAAAAATGCTCTCTGTCACTGTAAGTCACGAAACATCGGATCTAGCTCGGGGCTAGTCTCATCAAAAGTGACATTGCATGTCTCTGGACAATATTAGTTTCAACATTAAAACCCAAAAACCCCTCGAATGAGCAGGATAACTCAGAAATAAATCATCACAAGTCCTTGATTCAAATTTATCTAAGTTTCCTGTTTTCAAAATGAAACACTTCGATCCAAAGACTCAAAAATGCAAAACAGAGGGTTTTCTGCCAAATCGAAGCTCATAAGAAGTCTTACCCAAAGACGGTCTCAAGAAGACACGGTTTGAAATATGACAAGTTGTAGCAATAGCTTCGGCCCAAAACCTCCTCGGTGTGCTATACTCATCTAGCATTGTCCTAGCCATCTCGACTAGGGTCCTATTCTTCCTTTCCGCAACGCCATTTTGTTGAGAGACGTGTGGAAAAGAGAACTGATGCTCAATACTACGCTCAGCACAAAAAAAGGCAAAAGAAGCATTCTTGAACTCCGTGCCATTGTTACTATGGATCGCTCTTAAGGCACTAGGAAGTTCAGAAGCCAAACAAAGAACAAGGTCATGATGATGATCAAAAGCCTCATCCTTCCAAACAAGAAAGAAGACCCAAGAATATCTTGAAAAATCATCGACTATGACAAGGATATACCATTTGCCACCGACTGACTGAACCCTAACAGGACCAATAGTATCCATGTGAAGCAACTGTCCTGGTCCGTCAGTCATGACCATAGTCAATGAAGGGTGTGAGGCGGAAACTTGCTTACCATGCCTATAGGGCGCACATACAGCATCCTTGACAGCTTTGAGTTTAGGCAAACCTCTCATGAGATCAAGGCCGCTAACTCGTGTCAGATGATCAAAACCAATGTACCCCAAACGTCAGTGCCAAAGCCAGACATCAGAAGAAGATGCAATTAAACATTTGAGAGATCCAGCAAGCGATTCAGAAAAGTCAGCTCCAAAGATTCTACCAACTCTAGAAATCCCAAAAACAAGATCACTGGCAGAATCAAGCACTCGACAGGCATTTTTCTTAAAACAAGTTTCGTAGCCATCATCAAGAAGCTACGAAACAGAAAGCAAGTTGTACCTTAGCTTGTCCACAAGAGCGACGTCCTTGAGAATGAACTTGTCGTTCACCCTGATCGATCCAGTTCCTTCGATCCTCCCTTGTGTATCATCTCTGAAGGTGATGAAGTCATCACCCGTCGACCGCATGAAGGCAGTGAACCATCTTGAGTCTCCAGTCATGTGACGTGAACAGCCGGAGTCAACGAGCCATGTGTTCTTCCTCCTTCCGCGGCGATCCTGAAAATCAAGGCACAAAAGAATGATGTGTCTCAATACTGGGGTTAGTTAAAAGTGACTTGGGAACCCAGTACTGAGACAAACATCTGCGAGTAGTATGCAAAGCAGAAGTGCTATCCTTGATTTTATTTGCAGTTCTATTATGAGCAATGGTTACACGAACATGAGATGCATCCTATCTAGGAACATGATGATGAGCATGTGCAGCAAATCCTAGACCAGGTTTCTTCTTTTCTAAGTGACCATGTCTCATAAAAGCTCTAGGTTGATTAGACGAAATTCTAGCAATATTTCTCCTAACATTTTTCAACCTACGCCAACAGAACTCTACCAAATGTCCACTCTTCTTGCAATAGGTGTAATGGTATTTGGTACCACTGGGAGAAGCACCTTTTGACTCAAAAGAAGGTTGGACAAACCCTGCAGATTTAAAAACAGTTTTTACAGGTTAGGTTTCGAATTCAACTAAGCCATTTCCAAGACCTGAATGACATTAGGCTTGGATTTGTCCTGGGCAGAGTTGTATCCTAAACCTTGCTTCTTAAAAGGAGATTTAGACGTGTCCAGAATCATGTTTAACTGTTTCTTACCTTTAGAGAATTTTTCTAAAGTGTCCTTAAGGTAAACATTTTCTTTTCCAAAGTTAACACATGATTCACAAGTCTTGGCCTTAATGGTTCTAGCATGTTTCTCCTTAAGATGAGCAACTTCAAGCTTATAGGTTGCATAAGAGGCACAAGGTGTAGACTCAATTGTGTCCTTAAGCTTGGCATATTTAGCTCTAACTGCTTCTAAAATGTCCTTAACTTCATGTTCACGTTCTATGCAGAAGGAGCAAAAGCTATATTTAACATTACCAGAAGCATCCAACTTGCTAGACTCTAAGCATTTTTCACAGGGAGCAGATTTAACATCAATTAACTCAGTCCTACCATTTTCAAGTTGATGCAAAGCAATATCATGAGCATATTGCAGTTTAGCAAATTCAGAATGTAAAGCATGGCAAGAGGAACATTCATTAGATTCAAGAGTCTTAGCATTTGTAAGTTCTAATGTCAAATTATCTACTTGTGACTCTAAGTCCTTGTTCCTAACCATGGTAAACTCTAAGGCCTTATCCTGACTCATGAGTTTCTCAAACATGTCATCGCATCTAGCAGAAAGAACATCATAGGAAGGAGGTACCTTATCATTGTCATTGATGTCGACGATGTTGGCCATGAAGTACATGCCGGTGAAGTCCTTGGCCTTCCCTTTCTTGTCTTGAGGGAGCTCCTCCTCCTTGTCCTCCTCGCTCCCCGAGTCCACATCGCTCATGGATTGCTCTCCAAAAGCAGCAAGGACCCGGTGAGTGGCCTTCATGAGCTTGGCAGCATTGTACTTGGACTTGTTCCCTTGAAGCTTCTTTCAAGCTGGCTTTTCCTCCTTGTGGTTGCTCTTACCTTTTAGCTTGGGGCAGTTTGCCCGGATATGATATAGCTCTCCACTCATAGCATGTCACAGGGCCTCCTCTCTTCTTGTTTCTAACATTGTTATATGCCCGTGTGACTTTCTTGACTAAAAGAGCAAAATCAGCCTCAGAAAGACTCTCAAACTCTTCTCCTTGAACAGCAGATAAACACGCAAGAGAAAAACCAAAAGAAGACTCAGAAGAACCATCAGGAGTCCCTTTGAGAGGATCAGCCACCAAAGCCATGTTGTCCTTCTTAGGAAGACTACGTCTCTTGATCTCATGAGTTTTGAGCTTGCTATAAAGCACCTCCAAAGTGAGACTAGAGAGATCGACGTTCTCCTCAATAGCAGTAGCCTTTATCTCCCACTCCTTGGTGTTGATTGCAGCCAAGAGGTGGGTGGCATTCTCAAATTGAGAGTACTCAATATCAACAACTCTCATCTGATTGATCACCTTGTTGAAGTGAGTAAAGACGTCATCGATGCTCTCACCAAGACGCATCTCGAATTTGTTATACTCTCGCTTGTAGACCGTCTAGTGCACTTGCTTGATCTGGGACGATCCCTCATGGTAAGTTTCGAGGGTGTGCCAAATCTCATGTGCGGTCTCAAGGTTGCAAATCCTATCGTACTCCTGTCTACCAAGCCCAGCATATAGAAGGTTCTTTGTTTTGTTGTTGTTAGCCAAGAGGGCTACTGAAGCCGGCGAAACAATTTCGGGCAAAACGAGCGGGGCTCAAACAACCGCCCATATAGCTTGTCCTTCGCTCTCAAGGAAGACTCGCATGCGATTCTTCCAATAGGCATAGTCAAGCCCATCAAAGACATGCGGCTTGGTCGAGTACTTATCCATCGCCAAGTTCAGTGACCGGTTAAGATCAAGATTGAACTAACCGGGCTCTGATACCACTTGTTGGACTGAAAAGGCGACTAAAGAGGGGGTGAATAGGAGCACGCTCACTTTTTCACAAAGGTCAGATTCAACACCAATTTCACTCCAGTAGCTATGGAAGCTATGAAGATCAATCTAGAAGTATAGCGGAAGACTTGTATTGAATCTAAACCAAAACTCCCAAAGCAAAAGACCAAACAGAGTTCAAACCCAAATGGGCAGTCAGACCAGCGGCAGATGGGCGGTCAGACCGGAGGTCGGACTGACCGGCGGCTTACGGGCGGTCTGACCGATTTCGTCTAGAACAGAAGAACAGCCCAAAAACTCAAAACTCAAATCGGTCTAACTTTTGATCCGTAAGACCAAACTCCACGAAACTTCAACCACACCTTCTAAAAGATATTAGGAACCTATTCCAATCAAGGATCGCAGAGATCCATGCCAAAGTTCCTATCGTTTTCAGTTTGAACGAAGGTGGTTCAAAAACGAGTCAAAAACGAAATATGATCTAGAGACTTGCTCGTGGGTGAATGATGATCAAGATGATCCTAGATAGGTTTCCACAAGTCACAACAAGTTAGATCAAGCCAAGAAACCAAGCAAAAGCTCGTGAATCAAAGAGACTCAAATCACCAAATAGAGAGAAAGAAAGCAAATAGATTCATCTTTGAGAGAACTTTCTTTGGATTGATTTGATATGGTATTGGTTTGATATGGTATTGGTTTACAGCCACTCCATCAATGGAGGATAAAGACTCAATACATGAGCACGAAATCAAATACAACTCTCTAGAACCCTAACCTCCAACTATCTTCTCCCTAAGCACAAAAGCAAAACTAGGGTTTACAATAATGAAAGGGTTGAGGGGGTGCAGCCACCTCCCTCTTCTATTTATAGTGGAGGCTTAGACATTCTAGAAGATTGAACCCTAATGGGCTCCCGTTAAGGCCCACACACAAACGGATCACATACGCATGCATTTTAAAGCGCCGTCTTCATCTCTTGACCTAATCTGCTTCACCTTGTGCCACCTTGCGCCGTGAGTTGGCAAAAGGTCACTAAGGCGGTATTTGGTAAAATTACCAAAATACCCCTTCTCAATCTTTTTGCAAAGACCGAGTCCCATCTTCGTGAAGCACCTCCCATGCTTCGCCACGTGTAGGTTGATCCAGCGGCTCTCTTCATGTCGGCAAGTCTTTCCCATCCGTCTCCCACCGAAACCACCATGGCACTTGTACCGACCCCCCGCCGCAGTCCAACCCGTTACCTTTCGTCAGTTCGGTCACCTTTGTCCCTTATGCGCCATGCTTGACTCCATTAACCTCAACCGGCATCCCCGATCGTTCTGGACCTCAGCTCTCCAAGCCTAGTCCCGATCATCCTCGCCGTTGACCATCATTGACCTCTAAGCAACCTGCACAACAATAGACAAAGAAATCAAATCCGGGAACAAGTTCTTCACAACTTGACCCACGTTAGTCAAAACATGCATCATGCAACACATATGCCATGAAACCCATGAAGTTGACCTAACCCAACAAACATCACCACCAGTTGGCCGATGAAACAAGTGAAAACTGGTCAGACCGCCACTTTGGCCGGTCTGACCGCCCCCTGGGACTTAGCCAAAAATCCACTTGAGGCAAGGCCGGTCAGTCCGTTGGCCGATCTAACCGCGCACCCAACGCCGGTCAGACCGCGCCTGACCTGACATCATTACAACCTTTGACGAAAACGTGTGTTTCGACAAACCGTAAACGACATTGCCAATTGTAACATCATCCTAAGATCTTAGGCATATCCCCATGATATCCACACATGTTTTACCGATAAGACAGTTTTTGTGAAAATCAACACTAAACCCACACCGTCCGTACTAAGCATGCTCATGACCACGAGCACGTCTATTTAAATAGGTTTACACTCTATAGAGGTGTACAACTTTACCCACATAACACAAATTCTCTAGTTTATTCGGTATCTGTCGATACCACTACTCACTACCTTTGGTAAGCGGTCTAGAGCACGTGTCGAAGCCTTTACATCATCTAGTCCTCACCATGCACTGGCCCAGCGAGTGGATACCCTCACTTCACCCAGGTTTACACCTCTGTCTCAATGAGGCATTCACGGTTGTGTCGGAAGGCTTTATCCCAACGCCACAGAGAAGAGACCCCCTTCAAACATGCCTATCGTTCGGTCATGTTCGCACTCTACTGCCTACCTACATGCAAGGCCAGTTTTCAATGACTTAATTAGCTAATCCTTATACTAGCATATGTGGTTTTACGTTAGGTCTTAGATCTGGATTTGCTATCGTCTGGACCTTAATTGACCCAGGCGAGAATCTCCCCCTATCTACTAGTGAGACTTCTCTCTCACTTTTCTCAGAATATAATATAACTCGCACGCGTCCAAAACTAGGTTTTGCATTTTGTTTTTATACAAAATAACAGAGGCACACCCCTTTGGACATTTATCATAAATCTCCCAAATTCACATTTATCATATTATCCTTTTATAACTTCATGGAAAATCTATTGCTCTAGTTAGCATTTGCGCGATAATCGCACTCAGAACTCCCAAGTTGACATTATATATTGTCTAACCCATAACTTAGTGGCTACAACAGTGAAGGAATCAATATTTCAAGGAGATATATGCATCGAATAGGATTTACAATTATCAACAACCCGAACTTAGCAATTTCATATCAACATACACGCATGCAATAATAGATTTTGTAAAAAGAAATACAATAAGTAAAATATTAGGATCAACATGATCAAAGGGGGTGTTTGTCTTGCTCTGGTTGTTCTGAGTATGAGGTCGGTTGGTCGTTGAAGATATCGCTCGAATAATCAAAGTCTGTTGCAAAAAGAGCCGTAAATCAATTAAATAACACAAATAAAATCTAATGATAACCAAATCCAAATATTTTTGCATATTCAGGTAGATTATGATTTTAGACAAATTTAAAGATAAAAATAATTCAATTTGGAGTTTTGTAGCAAAAGTTATTAAGGATTCAATTTGGAATTCCAGGAAAAAGAAAAGGTACCAATATTTCAATACCTAGGGTTTCTGAAATTTACTCTAAATATTATTATTGTAGTAGGCATCGAGCAAGTGGGAGTTGGGCCTTTCCCGGGGATCCGTGCAGTCCATAAACTCCGCCCGCGTCCTGCTAATTAGATAAGAGATAAAGTACCCTTGTTTTTTTTTAGACGAAACCAAGCAAGCAGTGATGGAGCTTGAGCAAATTCCTAAGGGGGGCCAGGAGGAGGAGCTGCTGGTGGCCAGCAGCGTCGAGGCGATGATGGCAATGGAGGCCAACTGGCGGCTCTGGAGGAGGTTGGGAGGAGGCGGAGGGGAGAGAAGGCGATAGCGGAGAGCGGCCGGTGAGACCAAGGGAGGGAGGCGACAGGCAAGAAAGGAAGACGGAGGCGCAGGAGGCAGGCAGCCATGAGGGCGAGAGGGGGCGGAGGCGGAGGGCGGAGGGCGGCGGGCGGAGGGGGGAGGCAGAGGGGGAGTAGCCGGCGTCGGGACTCGGGAGGGAGGCGTACGGGAGACAGAGGGTGGAGGGGGAGGCGGAGGCGGAGGGGAAGCAGCTGGCGTCAAGACTCGGGAGGGAGGCGACGGGAGAGAGGCGTCGCCGCGTCGGGAGGAAGGCGGATGGAGGATATGGTGTTGAAATTTTTTCCCCAAAATTGCTGGGGGGGGGGGGGCTAGGACCCATGTTGGTCCAGCCTAAGCTCCATCCCTGCAAGCAAGTACTACAAGCATGATGTTGTAAGCTCATGCATACATCTATGACTATATGTGCTGCAGCCTGCATGCACGGCACAGTAATTTATTTTCGTTACTAGTACACGACGGCGTGCAATTACTATACTTAATGGCTGCTAGCTTTCGGCCCTGGCCACGTTGGCAAGAAAACGCGGCCGTCCGATCGCATGCGGCCCCACGCGTGTGACCTGTTCAAATGCCAGGTCGGACCGGGCTTCGTGCTAGGCTTAAAAGCCCGGCCCGGCCCTAAAACAGGATTTTCGGTTTAAAAGTATTATTTTAATCATTTTTTGGAATAAAAAACTAATATTTAATTCATTTTCAGCATTAAATAAATATATTTTTGTTTTTTTAATTGGTTTTATCGAATTTGGGCGGTAGAACACATTGGGCGGTTTAGAGTCCCAAGCCCGGCCGGATAGCGTCGGGCTCGGACCGGGCCGGCGGGCCAGGCCGTCCATGAACAGGTCTGCACGCGTCTGCCCGATCCTCATGCTCGCGCAGCCACGCGCTTGTGCCGCTTCGCTCGCACTCGCGCCGTTCTTTCGCTCTTGCTTCCGCATGCGTCCCAACGGCCCACGGTTGCCCACCAAGACGGGCATCTTGTAGTAAATACTAAAGCTAGTACCTACGGCCTGCAGGAGCTAGCTAGCAGTAGCACACTTAGCTCAAGTAGATTTTTTTTGCTTAAATGACACTATTTACCTCTGAAATAGTAAATCTAACCTATTTCGAAAATTAAAGCTAAAAATAACACCACAAATTTACCGATATACGATATGTGTTCTCGTCCGTGTCACGAGTCCCCGGAACCCCTCGCTAGGGGAGGGGACTTCTCTCGTCCCCTTGCCAGCTGAGGAGAGTTCCACTTCCCTCGTCCGCACCAGCCGAAGGGACTTCACTCATACGGCTAAATTGATTACGACTAACTAACTACAGCTAATTACGACTAAATCTTCTACGACTAGTTAATTACAACTTACGACTAAATTAATTTAAATAGTCCTGTAGGCACAAGACGCCATGAACGATGAGTATCACACCTACGTGCGCAATACTAATTTACACCAGACAGAGAGATTGAGAGAACTGGATTTCTTTTTCTTTTTTGGTTCTTCGCGTTCGGGTTGCCCTTCATCATCTTCTGCACGTACTTAATTTCTCCACCGGTAGCCGTCGTCGAGCATGTCGATGTCGCTCGTGGTTTGCACGACAACCCTCCGGCCCTGCACCGTCCGGTTGCCGGCCATTCAGATAACTTCGCCGTAACCGTCTTCCCACCTGAAAAGGAAATGCCAGCAGAAATTCAATTTCCTCATTTCCTCTAATCCAAGAACGCAACTCACAAAATTTGCGCGTGAAAAATTTGTAAACCTGCCACTCACCATATCTTGGAATCCAGCTCATCGTCCCCGAACTCGTCGCCGCCGGCGTTCCCAAAGGACGCCGACGAGTTCTCTGGCGTCGCGACGGTCGTGACGCCCGAGATCCCCCCGAAGGAATGCTCGGACGAGTTGTGTGGCCTGGCGTGGTTGTGCGTGCCCTTGTACACGATCTCGGTGATCTGGCCGTCGAGCGACCTCTCCACCTTCTTCTTGGTGGGGCAATTGGGGAAGGTACACTTGTAGTACCTGCGCCGGGTCTCGCCCACCTTCCCTTGTTTCTGACCGTACTTGCGCCAGTTGTACCCGTCCTCCGACGACAGCCTCTGCGAGTGCGGCTGGCTCCCCGGTAGCTGGAAGGTCGCTGTCCGCGTGGCCTCGTCGCCGTCCACCGCCGCCGTCTGCTCGTCTTTCCCGCCTTGCTCGGCGCTCTGGGCATCCTCCGGCATCCAGCTGTTGGACTGTTGCGACGCGAATGCGCCCGTCATGGGCGACGGGAAGATCTGAACGAGCAAAATGTGCACGTACGCACGGGTTTAGCACTTAACTAAACCACATGTCATTCAAAGCTGCACTGGTGTGTGTCGTTTGTGTGCGCGCTTACACTGGTCTGGAAGGTCGGGATGTCGAAGTGGGAAGGCAATGGCGACAGCAGCGGAGACGAATTTGGGGAGTCCCCCAGCAACATGTCCACGAAGCTCGTGCTCGTACTCAAGAACGACAACGAGCGCCGCCTGAAAATTGCCCTGTACGCTTTTTTTATTAGTAGCAACTCTTAAAACACCTTAGAACAAAGCACGAGATGAGGAGCATCATAAATAAATCTCTATAAGTACACGCATTCACTTGGGACTTTTAAATTCTTTGTTACAAACGATATTAAGGCAAATGACACAGGATTTATCATGGAAAACTTTGGTAGAAAAAAAAATACATGTGCGCAACAGACGATGTTAACTACACGAGAAGAGTCACAAAGCAGGGGATTTTACAATAAGCCGTCAACTATCCCTTGCAGATAGAGAGGGTGTATATAAGGGGTATAAAATAGGGTACAGCTACAGGACGGTATACCGTCCACTTCGTATCCCAACGGGATAGGTATAAGCCGTTCAATCAAAACTAACAACCCATCCCGCGTTCCCACGACCGCTTCCTTGAGATGACCATCGCTGATCTTCGGTGGCTCCCCGTGCGTCCGTGAAACCTTGACGTCACCTCCAACCATGCGACAGTGTGCGTGAACGTCGTAGTCCTCGCGCCGCCGCACCCACCTGTTCTGCTCGCAAACCATCTCCATTTGGCACGCACAAACGTCGCTCTCCTCCTCGTCTGCACGCCAGTCGAAACTGTAGGATGCGGTGTGTTGAGCTCCCAAGCAAGACCGCGCAGCTTTCCTTCCCCATCATCCGCGCACAACAGCTTCCCACTGGCTTCCCCCCGTCTTCCTCCTCCGCGCACGAGCTAGCTCGCCGCCGGCTTCCCCTGTCCTCCTCCTTCATCTTCCTCTGCTCGCGTGGCAACGAGCCCGCCGGCTTCCCCCGTCCTCTCACCTTCTTCCTCATCCGTGCGCGCTAGTTCGCTTGACTCCCCCCTCATCCCCGTCATCCTCCTCCTTGGCAGAACACGCTGTCGGCTTCCCCCGTCCTCCCCTCTTCATCCTCCTCCACACGCAGTGACATCATATATCATCAAGTTTCGACTAGTTTCATTCAGTTATTTTGGGACATGTTTCATTAAGTTTCATCAAATATCATTGTTTCTCCATATTTTGTAGAGCAAGTTTCACCCAGTTTCATCCCAAGTCTCATGAAGTTTCATAAAAGTTTCATCTTTTTGTATTGGACAAGTTTTCAATAGTGACATCGTATCTTATCAAGTTTTATATAGTTTCATTAAGTTATTTTGGGACATGTTTCATTAAGTTTCATCAAGTATCATTGTTTCTCCATATTTTGTAGCGCAAGTTTCACCCAGTTTCATACAGTTTCATTAAGTTCGTGAAGTTTCATCCCAAGTCTCATGGAGTTTCATAAAGTTTCATCTTTTTGTCTAGGACAAGTTTTCAACAATGACATTGTGTCTCATCAAGTTTCATTAAGTTATTTTGGGACATGTTTCATTAAGTATCATTGTTTCTCCATATTATGAAGAGCAAGTTTCACCTAGTTTCACCTAGTTTCTTATAGTTTCATTAAGTTTCATGAAGTTTCATCCCAAGTCTCATGAAGTTTTATCTTTTTCTCTAGGACAAGTTTTCAACAGTGACATCGTGTTTCATCAAGTTTCATATAGTTTCATGAGACATATGTGTTTCATGAAGTTTCATCCCAAGTCTCATAGAGTTTCATCTTTTTTGTATAAAAGATAAGTTTTCAATAATGACATCATGTTTCATACAGTTTCATATAGTTTCATTCAGTTTCATCATAGGTATCATGAAGTTTCATCTTTTTGTATAGGATAAGTTTTCAACAGTGACATCGTGTTTCATCAAGTTTCATCATAAGTCTCATGAAGTTTCATCTTTTTTGTAGACAAGTTTCAACAGTGACCTCAGCTCCTCTCTACTCCTTCGCTCAGCCACAAGACGCGCCCGCCGCCTCGTCCGACTGCAACCATACCCCGCCAGCTTCTCCCCGGCAACAAAACCACCCTTGCTGCCTCCTCCGGCTGCAACCGTCCACCTCAATCATTGATGGCGCGTGAGGCGGTGGTAATAAATTGAGGTCACCGGTAAGGCTGTGATGCACAGTGTCGAGCCGAGGCCGTGGAGCATGCAGGGTCAATGACGAGGCCATGCTATACGCGGAGGTCGCTAGTTCGTTTGGGTGGAAGAGGACATGTAGCGACTGGGAACTGGACAGTGAGCCAATTATGTGGACACGTGCGTGTGGAAGGAGAAGGAGCAAGTCCGTCATGAGCTTCATGATCCATGCAACCGAGTCTAATCGTGCGGTCAGAAACTATCACGTCAGATGAGGCGTGGACGGTATACCGTCAGCTAGTATTTCTCATAAAATAACCTGGAGTTGCAGTCAAATAGAAAACAAATCTAAAAATGTTGGACAGATCATCCATCGATATTGTTGTGTACGACAGGGACTTCGGGTCCTCCTTGGACTCTTCTTCAAGATATGTTAAGCATCCTGTATCACATGCCCTATCTCAAGCTGTATCTGGCTCATGTACCTTATATACCGAATCAATGCAACGTATTGTGCGTGCGGCTTAACCTAATCTTGCTTCATGGTATCAGAGCTTTGTTCCTGAAGCCTTTTGATCCTTCCCACAAGAAATCGTCGTCGACTTTCTTCTCGCCCGCGATCATCTTTTTTTTCTTCCCACCCCGCCTTCCACTTGATTCTCTCGATCGGTTGCTTCTTGCCTCTACCGCACCGTGGCTGGAAGTGACGATGAATCTGCTAAAGCTGTTGTAGCTGCGGTTGTTCTCCCTGAACCTTCTCGTGTTGTTCATGCCGCCAACGTATCAAAACACACATGCCCTTTGCCCTTGATCTCAAGCTTCCAACTATGTAAAGTGGCACGAGCTTTTTCTTGTCACTCTTGGCAAATATTCTCTCCAAGGTCATGTTGACGGCACCGGCACCTCCAACGACCACAATTGGCAATGCGACGACTACACCGCTCTCTCCTGGTTGTATGGCTCCATCTCCATGGACATCCTTGATATTGTCATGCAACCCGGAGCCTCCGCCAAGACAATTTGGGACGCCATCGAAAATATGTGTCGTGATAACAAGAAGAGCTGTGCAATCCAGTTGGAGGCCCAATTCCGCAACACCATCCAAGGAGACATGATGATCACGGAATACTGCACCAAACTCAAGACGCTTGTTGATGCTCTCCACGATGGGTCTTGGATGATACGCTTGTCATCACCGTCTTGCGCGGGTTCCATGAGGATTACGCTCATCTGCGATCATTCTTCCCACTACAAACTCCCTTTCCTTC
Source organism: Phyllostachys edulis (assembly GCA_036346405.1). Taxonomy (NCBI): domain Eukaryota; kingdom Viridiplantae; phylum Streptophyta; class Magnoliopsida; order Poales; family Poaceae; genus Phyllostachys; species Phyllostachys edulis. The sequence continues at coordinate 57,243,116 of CM070566.1, forward strand.
CTTCCTACAGACACGGTCTACTCTTCTACTCGAGGAAAGTGCGAAGAAACTCTCGGTTCCGTCCTCGTCTTGTCTTCTACTTCTATTGTCATTAATGCTGCCGACACCACTGCTGCGCGCGGTAACCGTGGCAACCACGACAATTCCTTTGACCATACTGACCGCAACGGTGATTGCGATCACTCCAACAACTCATGAAGTCAAGGTGGCTGTGGCCATGGTCGCGGCAGGAACCAAGGACATGGGTGTGGCTCGTCTACACAATGGCTCTTCAATCCCTAGACTGGTCCCCAAAACTAGACCCCTTCGTCCTCCAGCATCCTCCAGCATCTCCTCCGGCCTACAACATCACTGCTACAGAGAAGGCTATACTGGACGCCTCATCGTAGACGGTTCTCCAAAATCCGTCAATGTTATAATTATCACAGATGGTTTTCCAAGTGCGACAGTCTATGTTACTAGCTAGGGACGTTGGTGCACGGTGCCCAGCTAGGGACTGGTTTCATGAAGGTCCAGGTGGACATGGTACATGATGTTTTCAGGCCGTCCCACTGGAGAAGCCCCCAAACGACAAGATCATAACACTAGGGGATGTCGTCCACACATTCGTCCAGCGGCCCAAGAGGGACATTGCCCTGGACCCTTTTGTGCCGGCATTTACCCAGCATGAACAGTTGGCCTCTCCACACGACCATCTATAGCCTACGGCCTCTCCGACCCTCCCTTCGATGTCCCCACGTGCATCTGATCCGTGTCGGCAGGCCGCCACTATATCGACTCCCATGAAGACCACACCGAGCATGTATGAACAACGTTCCCATTCTTCTCCCGTGAAGAACACATTCCAGCGTGTCAGCAAGACCTAATCGAAGAAAATCAAGGCACCTCAAAAGCCTTGGACATTCTCGCTGGGAAAGCCGGTGGTCCCAGATACACTCTTAGGCAGCCTTGGAATGGGTGCCGCTTCTTTGCATGCGTGGTACATGGGAAAGACCAACAAGATGAGGACACAACGCCCTATGGGTTTCACTGTCAAGTACACGGCGGTTCATTTTCTCCATGAGCCCGGCTTCTTCGTGGTGGGCTTCGATGAGTTGTTCAATCTCTTCAACCTCGACGCCATCAACGCCTTACTTTTAAGATGCTAGACACTGTAAGTGTGTACAATTACGGTCTACATTCATGTAATACCAATAAATGCCGTAAGTCCTTGCTTATGTATAGACACATGATCCTTGAAGCCAAACGAAGAAAAGAACCGGTCGGTTTTCTCGACCCACACTTGATCTCTGGGCAATGAATCAACTATGATGCATCCTACGTCGAGGATTATGTAACAACGGGACTGCATGCTCACAATGACAAGGAGTACAGACTTGTACCCTACAACCAGCGATAAGTGCTTCACTCATTGCTATACTCATTGATTTGCACTTTATATGCAACACGAACTTAGTTTTAAGGACTATGGCGGCATACATGTACCAAAGTGGAACAAGGTAATATACCTTAATTCCCTAATCAAGAACCAGCACGACTTCACACTTGTGCAACAATTAATCGATAGGTAAACTCATTTCATCCATAAATAACTCTATGTACCCTTCGTTTGCAATGGCTGAGGCTAACTTTTTCGAATCACGTAGGTCATTCACCTCGTACATTTCCACAGGAGGGAGACACGTGGAAGGGAACACCACACCGCGATATGTGACAATTTTCGGTACCCGCTAGTACACAATAATCATATATCACACTTCGTAATGATGCCTCTCAAGCTGAGCAAACCTATATATGTAATTCTATTTTTGCAGTACCACCAGCAGCTATAGGGCAACATATGTGGATTCTATGTTTGCCGCCATATGCAAGAAATCATGGGTGGTAGGTCCAAGAATCTAGAGGTTTGTCAATCTCACAATAATTATTTCCTACTTATCAATTAATATATATAAGTGTTTACGACTTTACTGTTCCTAGCGACAGGGCATCAACATCCATTTAAGTACAGTCCAACTGAAGGAACTCTCTGAAATTCGAGGACGGATCACCACCTTGTTAAAGACGGAGGCCATTGACCCAAAAGGAGATTTTCACGCAACCGATACTGAATAAAATTTTTAGTGACAAACAATATTTTCTTACTGTATCTGTGTAAACATGTTGTAAAAACATTATGACAATTCATCTATAATCAATCTATAAATTTGTTTATCTGTGATATATATATGTGTATCTGTGATCGATATATGTGCGTCTGTGATATATCTATGTATTTGTGTATTTGCTTGTATCTGTTATCTGCATATTGTTTTCAGAGGGCATGGGTAGCATTTCCTGAGGCTAGCTGAAAAACAGGAAAATTCCATATATAGAGGGAACTATCACAGACGGTTTTGTGGTATAAACCATCTATGAACACTTACTATCACGGACGGTTCTGTGAACCAACCGTCTGTGATATGTAGCCCGTCACAGACGGTTGGTAAACACAACCGTCTGTGATGGTCGACATATCACAGACGGTTTCATTGTTGAAGCCGTCTATGATAGGTAGCGTTCACAGACGGTTATTTATATGAACTATCTGTGTTGTGACTTATCACAGATGGCTCAAAAACCGTCTGTGATAATCGTCTGTTATCATAGACGTAATAAATCAGACGGTTTAGAAACCGTCTGTGATGAGGGTTTAAAACCGTCTATGATGACCCTCTGTGTGGTAGTGCATGTTCAAACCGGTGCTACATGCAGACTTTATGCCAGAACCTCAGTGGGATCAGAACACACTCCTCTCTTCCTTCAACAACATGGTTGTTCCACCACCCAACTCCCAAGAGTGGTACATGGACAACTGCACTTCTTCCCATATGACATTAGATCCGGGTACACTTTCCTCCCTCTCATCTTCTCATTTTCCCCGATCGGTTAGAGTTGGTGATGGCTCTCCTCTTTCTGTTTCCCATCTTGGTTCCTGCGTGTTTCCTTCCGCTGCTGCTCACCTTCGCCTCAACAATGTCCTTGTTGTTCCTCGTCTTATCAAGAACCTTGTTTATGTTCGCCAATTCACTTCTGATAACAATTGTTTTGTGGAGTTTGACCTGTTCGGTTTCTCAGTGAAGGATATGTGCACCAAGACCGAGATTCTTCACTACAATAGCTCCGGCGACCTCCACCTCGGTCCAGCTCCTTCATATCCCCAAGTCCTTGTAGCCATCGTCAACTCCATAGATCTTTGGCACCGGTGGCTCGGTCATCCTGGCCACGAGTCTTTATCTCATGTTCTTAGCTTAGGTCCAGCAATATTTCTCATTTTCATCTACTATTTGTCATGCATGTCAATTAAAGCACCATGTTCGTTTGCAATTTGAGTCATCTACTTCTATGACCTCTCGTCCATCTGAATTAATTCATTGTGACGTTTGGACATCTCCTGTTCTTAGCAATTCCAGTTACAAATATTATCTTCTCATTGTTGACGATTTTTCTCACTTTTTTGGCCTTCCCGTTGCGTCGTAAATCTGACGTACTGGCTATTCTTTGTTCATTCCACGCCTTTGCGCCCACTCAATTCTCGCTTACTATTAAAGCCATCCAATGTGATAATGGATGACAGTTTGACAATGCTCAATGTCGTTCTTTCTTTCTTTCTCATGGCATCCATCTCTGCTTTCTTGCCCATATACCTCTCAACAAAACAGCAAGGCTGAGCGTGCTATTCACACGATCAACGACGTTCTTCGTACACTTGCTTTTCATGCTTCCATGCCTTCTCGCTTCTAGGCTAAAGCACTTCATGCGGCCACATATCTTGTAAATCTCCATCCCACCAAACTTCTTTCTCATCGATCACTTATTTTTGGACGCGCTCCCTCTTATGCTCACCTTTGAGTCTCTAGATGTTTATGCTGCCCTAATCTTTCTTCTACTAGTCCCCACAAGTTGGCTCCCCACGCCGCTCCTTGTGTCTTTCTTGGATACCCCTCTACTCATCGAAACTATCACTACTTTGATCTTGTCTCTCACAAGATCATTATTTCCCGACCTGTGGTTTTCGACAAGTTGGTGTTTCCCTTTGCGTCTTAGTCTTATCCCATGCAACCATCCGAGCTGGATTTCCTTCTTGATCTGGCCCTTCATCCCGTGCACCCTGTGGAACCTTGTGCACCTACCTCTGTCTCGACTCCCACTGATGATGTTGTTGCACCTCATTCTGTTGCCGTGCCACAACAATCTCCTGTCGTGACACCTCCAGTCCCTACCACAGCACTGCCTGCTCTCTCAACGGCAAGCATCATAGCTCGCATCAACCCTTTGGTTCATCCAAACCCATCCAGCTCCCACTCTATGCAAACTCGCATTCGAACCATGACCGTTGTCCTTGCTCCTAACAAGCTCAAACTTTCTATCACCACCGCCCCTATCTCCCCTCTTCCCAAAGCTATAGAGTTGCTCTCAAGGACACCAACTGGTACAACGCCATGCTCGAGGAATATCAGGCACTGTTAAAAAACCACACTTGGCATCCCGTCGCTCGTCCACCAGGTGCCAATGTCATCTTCACCACAAATTTCATCATGATGGGTCTCTTGCTCACTACAAGGCTCGTTGGGACATTCGTAGTTTCCATCAACAGCCCGACATTGATTTTGTTGAGAATTTTAGTCCGGTTGTGAAATTGGCTACGACCCGTATCATTTTGAGCCTTGTTGTTTCTTCTTCTTGGTCAATCCACCAACTCGATGTTTTTTTTCTTGATGGCAACTTAATAGAGACTGTCTACCACAAACAACCCCTTGGTTTTGTCGATCCTTCCCGCCTGACTCATGTTTGTCGTCTTACATAATCTCTCTACGGTCTTCAACAAGATCCTCGTGCATGGTACACGTGCTTTGCTCGGTTTGTTACTGACATTGGCTTTGTAGCCTTCTTGTCAAATAGCTCTCTTTACATCTATGAGTCCAAGAAGGAGTTTGCCTATCTCCTATTGTATGTTGATGACATTTTCTTAACCGGTTCTATTGCCTATCCTCCTTGGACTCTATCTTCAAGATATGTTAAGCATGTTGTCGTCGATACAAGATCGAACAGTAAACTTGTAGGCACCCCCGATCGGATGTGTCAACTGCCAAGGATACAAGGGAGACCTCAACGAGAATCAAGTACAACAAGTTGTACTCATGTATTGCATATGTGTGGTAGAAGTTACAAAATGGACTCCTCCCTCCCCATTTACAAGGGGTCCTATTTATAGAGGGGGAGGGGAGATCACTAAAGTTACAATGTTGCCCTCGGGGCTAAGCTTGCTCCGAGGGTACTTCCGTCCATTGCTTCAAGCCCACCACGTCCGAGATATATGACATCGTCTCACTTCCATCTATGCTGGTGTCGACGGGACCTCGTCGTGTGGCTACCCCGGAGTGGGTCCGGGGTGGGTGCGCCGATGTGTCACGCCTCACCATGGTTGGCCCCCAGACCTCGTTCGTGATTGGTCTACAGACCTCGTCCAAGGTGGATCCGTCGATGTGTCATCATACCTCAATGAGGTTGGCCCCCAGACCTCGTCCAAGATGGATCCCTCGATGTGTCATGCCTCACCAAGGTTATCATTAGCTTGAGGTAGCTCGGGGACCCTCCTCCAACAGTAGCCCCTCGCCGATCCGAGTGGTCATCAACGGCCCTCCCGGACCGACGCACCGACTTGTAGGGGGTCGGCATGCGACCTCAGGTCGATGGTTCCACTGGTGACCTATGGTGCACTCTGACAACATGTTAATTTACCTTGGTCCTCACGTGAATTCCATGCGATAGGTTGTGTGCACGCCAGGGTAGATTGCCTTGGTGTTCATTGATGGGCCACTATTCCACTGGGCCAATTTCGGGTCATGACGGGGAGTTCACCGACATACGAAAGGACGTGGGGTCACAAACAAGTATGGAGTCACGTGTCAACTGTCTAGATGTCGAAGTTACCCGGAGGTCCAGAGCTAGGACTCTATCCCAAATGAGTGGCTCGTGAAGTGGGGAGTTCTTGACCCATGGACTTCGAGATGTGAAGGTATGAGTCGAAGTGCCAAGCTCGACTCGCTTGGGCATGGCCAAGGCTTAGCCATCAAGGAGCAACAGAATGCTGATGTGCGCAAGGTTGACTTGCATGAACATGTAGCAACAAGTGTGTCTGACTTGTTAGTCCGAGACGCCTGGAGCCCTCAAGTGAACGAGCCATTGCATGTGAATGCGTTGAGACGTGCATGGACCTCTTGTCCGAGGTGTGATGGTGCTTTAAAGCACGGGAGGCTAATAGGCGTGTACATGTTGATTTCCTCGAGCTCGATGGGTGACACTGAGTTGGAGAACACATTGAGATGTGGCCGGTTGATGTATATATGCCAACGCACTGAGATGTGCAAGGTCGATGCGTGCCAAGGTCCAACCTGATGAGGCTTGGCCCTCGAGGTGAGGGGATATGCGCTAGGGCGTTATTTGCCCGACTCATCGAGACATGGCACACGAAGTGGGATGGCATGTGCCGAGGTGCCATGTGCTTGGCTCACGAAGGTGTAGCCTACGAAGTGAGAAGCGCTCAATGCGGAGCTATGTTCAGTAGAGGGAATGCTCTCGAGGCTGATCACACCACACTGAGGCGATGTGTCGGTGCTCGCCAAGGTATAGATACTAATCAAAGGGGGGTCACATAATCGAGAAGTCTCCAATAGGGTTAAGATGGGTTCGGTCTATAGAGCGTCGTCGAAGCCATTGAGGAGTGTTATCCCCCGCTAGGCGAACTGGCCTAGCAACTAGAGGAGGGGTGCACCGAGGCCCAAAGTACTTGAGGTTGATGGGTTGCCTACGGGGCGAGTAGGCGTGCACTGAAGCGCGTTGTAACGTCCCAAAATTTGGCTTTTCAAAAATCTTTTGAGTAGTTTAGGTCCCTGGAAAATTTCGCCAATTTTATTTGAATTAACAAAGCTTAATTGAGAATTTCCTAAATTAAAAATATTTAATTTGACTAATCTAAACATCAATTAAATAAAAACCTGTGTTATTTGGCTTCCTTATGTTCCAAGAAATTTTCTGGTATTTTCTGAGATTTTTCTGGATTTGTTTGCTATTTATTTGGATCTCCTTGATTTTTGGGATTTTCTTTAATTCTGAAAATCCTCTTTTCTCTCTCCTGCCGCATTGCTACAGTACCCATCGGGTACTGTTCATCCAAACCACGTGCTACAGTAATCACGCATGACTGTTCACGTTCGTATCTCCAACCGAGCGGCAGTTCCAGCACGTCGTTTCAAACTCAAATTCCAAACTTCCTTTTCTTTCTCCTCAGTTCGCTCGGTTCGGTGCTACAGTAAATCGCAATTTACTGTTCACCCGAGAGCCCCAGCCGAACAGAGGCAGTCCAGTACACCTTCGTTTCCAACTCAAACTTTCCAAAATCCATATCTCTCTACGGTGCGTGTAAAGGTGAACCGTTTGTGCTCACACGTCCGTCTTGATCTTCTCTTCTAATCCCTGAATTGATTTCCTCCAAACCAATCTATTTTCGTCGCAATCTGCAGGATACGAACTCCTCCCAAAGGTCTTCTCCGGCGAACTGCGCCTTCATCCGGCGTCCGCCCGACCGAACCGTCTGCGGCGTTATTTCAGCGTCGTCGTCCTCTACGTCATGGTACCATCCACCGCCCAAAGATCGCGGAGCCACGTCAAGCTGTAGAGCGAACCACGTTCGTCGCGTTGCCCGCTTCCTCGGTGAGTTTTTCCAAAATCCGATCGCACCATTGCGTCCGGCTCGTCGTTTCCTTTCCGTTTTGCCCCTTCACCGCCACCGTGTCACCACCGGCTGCCGGCCACCGTGCACACTGTTCATGTATGGTACTGTACGTTTCATGCTCCTGTACGTGTGTTCAGTTCTTTGTGTCCATTTAGTTTTCTTTCTCTCCGTGCGCTTGAAACAAACCAGCCGAGCTACATCTTTCCTTTCGCTTCACGGCGCGTTTGCGTCGGCGAAGCCCACTCGAGGCCACTGCTCCTCTTCTTGCGTCAAAAACCAGCCCAGCCGCCCCTTCATGTGCCCACGCGACGCGACGTTCTACCATCGCCGCCCTAAGCGCGTTTGCGCCAGCTCTTAATCGCCGCCGCTGCTGCGCAGCGCCGCCGCCTTAGAGTCCTCGAGACGACGCGACGCTCTCCGCCAAACCCTAAACCGCGCCGCCTCGGGCGTTCGCGATCGCCGCCGCCTTACGTGCGCTACAGAGGCGATCCGGACAGCGCAACGCGCCGCCCTCGATCGCGCCGCCCCGGCGCTTAGAAGCCACCGCTGGAGATGCCGCCGTCGCGCGCGTGAGCTTCGCGGATTGAAGTCGGGCTGCCACCGCCATTGTTGGGCTCGGAGCTTCGCCGCCCGTCGTCGTGCCCCTCGCCTTCACCGACGCCGCATCCGAGCGCCCGCGCCGCCCTCATCCTCGGCTACCACTGCCGTCGGCGCCACCGGAGCGCTGTTCCGCTTCTGAGCCGAGACGCTGCCGCAAGTGAATCGCCGTCCGTGGTAACCACCGAACAAATTCCTCCCCGCCACTCTCACCGATTTCCACCGCCGCTTGTCTTCACGCCGGCAAGGCTTGGTGCACCGGACCAAGCGCGCCTCCCTTGGCATCGGCGATGCCGTTCTGTTACGCCTTGGCCGGAGTTCCGCCGGCCGCCGTTCATCGCCAACAGGGATCACCTGTGAACGCCATGGCTGCCTCCATCTCCATGGTCTCCCTTACGTGTGGGCCCCCACCCTCTCTCTTTCCTGTGTCTCTGTGGCGTCGATCCTTCTCTAGTCCGAACCAGATCGTGCTGTGTGCTCTCTGTTGTTAATGCCATGCCACTGCCGACATCCGCCCAAGTCACTGAGTCGCCCTCTATACTTGTTGCCAGTCTTCCATGTCGGCCTGACCATCTCTCTCCCTTTTGTCTCTTTGGGCGAGCGGGTCCTGTTTTCGGGATGTGAATCGAGCCCAGCACCTAGTTATCAAGTGCCATATCAAGACAAAGAATGATATGCCACCTCCTAGCCACAAGGTCATCCCATCTTTGCGGCGACCATGCGAGCATCACGTCAGCATCTTCGCCCCCTCATCCTGCCATGTCAGCGTGTCACACCAGCACTGCCACATCACCACCTTGTCCTCCGTGGCAGCCACCTAAGCCGCCCACATGGCATCCACATAATCCAAACCCTAACACCGAAACCATATAGACTTGGTTCATCGTGAACCTAGTCTATCACACCTAGCCCCTCGCCGAATCGTTTTGTGAACCAGGTTCACCATGAACTTAAACCCTAGCGTGGACTTGGTCTATGGACTAATGGCCCACTTGTCATCCTCTACCTTTGTATCTCTCTCACTTACTAGTGGACCCCACTTGTAAGTCTCTAATTCTTTTATTTTATTTGATCCAAAGGAATATTCTCCGAATATTCTTTTCTCTCTAATTTCATCATTTCATGTGGTCTTCCAAAGCTCATATCCTTTGAATCCGAACTCCGATTGAGTCCTTTCAAATTCCTAAATTCATCTCAATCCAATATCTATTTATCTGAGATTACTATTTAACTTTTGGAGTTTGTTTGTTCTCTGTTAGTTATTTATTTGGTTTATTTGCTTGTTGCGAGTAGACGTTGATACCGCGAGAAGTGCTGATCAAGAAGGAGCAGAAGATCAAGGAAGTAGAAGATTAAAAGTTAAATAATATCGTCATTGCTAGCAAGGCAAGTTGTACCTTTGATCATATTGAATCCTAGTTTTCTAAAATTACTTTGATTCAAATTATTGCATTTACTTTAAGTATTTATTTAAATGCTTTTGGGTTTAGTTAATAATCCAAATTGTTATAACATCCTTGTCTAATTGTATGCCAAAATCTTTTGTCACCCTAGTTTGGTTTATTTAGTTGGTGCTATTGTATTACCAACGTGGGTTGGTTAGATGCGATTAGATTGCTTAGACATGCCACGAATCACCTTTTCATGTAAAGTTGCAATTATCAACTTGACTAAGTGAATGTGAAACTGTGTGATAAAAACTGTGTGTACTGTGTGCTGTTATGGCATGTGTTGCACTTAACCAACTGGGTGGGAAAAGATTTAGACTGAGGCAAGTGGTGGAAACTGTGTGACATGGTGGATACTGTGTGAAATGGTGGATACTATGTGATCTGTGTGGATAATAATCTGTGTGATCTGTGTGGATAATAATCTGTGTGATCTGTGTGAATAATAATCTGTGTGGCTGTGTGGTTAGTTGGCATGTGGAAGTCTTGCCTTGGTCAATTAAGGACCTCACCTTGTGCGCCATTGAACTGAGCCCCCTGTACGACCACATGCCTGTTATGGGACGGGCCTAGCATAGTAAGATGAATTTTCTGAAATGCTTTGTTGTGATCAGCTCTGATCCAGTTGATTACATCTTGTGGGTAAAGTGTACAAACTCTGCAGAGTGTTAAACAATCTATTCGAATAGCCGCGTCCGCGGTCATGGACAATGCTCGGGGATTTCACACTAGGGGTAGATTTTTATAAAACTGTGTGGGAAGGGAGCTGTGTGATCTAAATCATATGGCTATGTGAATAATCTGTTTAGGCTGTGTGTCTTTGTGAAATCAAACTGTTAAAATTAAATATTGTTTATTTGTTTTACTTGCTTTCAATCTATTATTTGTATTCAACTGCAAATATTGCATTTCTGCAAAATAACCACAGAATACCATTCCTTTGGAATAAGCCTGCATCTATAAATTGCATTTCTGTGGTATGACTTGCTAGTACGGTGTGTACTCACGCTTGCTTTGACGAATCAAGCGTAATCAAGGAATCACCACCAACAAGGTATACTTCAAGGATCGTGGAGAACTAGGTCGCAAGACCCCACCATTGCTTGTGGGCATATGGATGGGCTTCACCGAGTGATCCTGTTTGTTCATTGCCGCAGCCTTCATTGAGCTTTTTGCCTTCTGAGACATTAATTGTAAGCTTTGACCTTAAGGTCTTTACTCTGATGTTTATTGTATTTTCCTATTAATTAGTTATCTTTGTATATGGAATTGATGTTTCACTGATGTTGTCACTGTGTGCACTAGCATGATCTTGGACTAGTGCAGTATACACAGAGGGTCCAGAATTGTAATTTTGGGTCCCGACACGCGTGTAACTAGATCTGGGGACTAAGTGATAAGGAGGACATGTGCATTGAAGAGCCAGATACTTGGCTTTCCTAAGGCATGACCTTTGCGAGGAGTGCGCGACTCACCGAGGAGTTACCTTCGAGGTAGGGAGATATGCACCCGAATGCGAGGTAGTCGACTCATCGAGGTGTGGCGTATGGAGCGCAGAGTGCTCGACTTGTTGAGGTATGGCCTACAATGCGAGGAGTGCTCGACTCGCATAGGAGTTGACTGCGAAGCAGGGAGTACTCAACTAACCGAGGTGTGGCCTTCGACGGAAGGAGATGATTTTTCTAACTTGTTGGATGGTTCTCGTTGAGGGAGTAAGTTATTACCCCATCTCTCATAAAAAAAACTTAGTGCTCGCGATGGCGCTCGAGAGTGCTTCGCAAGTCGAGAGAGGTTGGAGAGTTGTTGTCTCTCATCGAAAAAACTTAGCACTCGAGACAGGGCTCGAGAGCGCTTCGTGGTTGTGGAGAGCCTAGAACGTCACCGTCTCTCATCGAAAAAACTTGGCGCTTGATACAAAGCTCGAGAGCGCTCATGTCAACCACTCTACCAGCCCGACCTCAGAGGGTGAGGACAAGTGGATTAGGTTGAGTCTACTCCACCCTAGAGGGTGATTATGTGTTCACTCGGCCCCGGAGGGTGAGTATGTTTTTGCTTTGCTCTCGAGGGCGAGGATGTGGCCGCTCTATGCCGGACGGCGTGGCTCGTGGAGCGAGGAGTCATCGATCGACCAAGGTGTGGCCTTCAGGTGGGATGGCATACATCGAAGCGCTAAACTCGATGCACCGATGTGAATTCGTCGAGCTAGGGGAAGCACCTAGCAAAGCGAGGTTCGACCGAGGCAAAGTGCGTCGAGGCCGAATTGAACCACGCCAAGGTCAAGCCATGAGGAAAGTTGGGGATCGCCGAGGTGAATCCGTTGAGCGAGGGAGAGCCCCTAGTCCAGGAGATGTCATCGAGGCAACGCGAAGTTCAACCAAGGCAAAGCCTCCATCTTCGAGTTCGTCGCGTAGGAGGGCGGATAATGATTATGAGGGTTTGCTTGGTTCTTCAAATACTTGAGGGCATTCATCTCTCGCTGGTTATGATCCATGTTTTGAAACGGAGCAGGAGCACAGACCTCCCATCGGGCGGAGACGTAGCCTGGGTCAGCGCATCCGAGTACAACTGGGCCGATGTCACGGCATGGCAACAGCCGAGGGCACAACACATAGACGGTCGGGGGCACGATGCGAAGACGGTCGGGACGGGTCGGCCCGACCATGCGGGTACCAGGAACGCGAACCCCGGAGACGCAGGCACGACGTAGGGTGCAAGAACAGAGGAGGCGCCGGGCGCAAGAGCAAAGAAGCGGCTTCGGGCGCAAGGCGGAGGTGTTCAAAGGCCGATACAGGGCCAGACTATAGGCAACGCAGGGTCAAGTCCGAGGCAGAGGTGGCGAGGCCCGAGGACGACCGAGCCGGCTTCACGAGATCGCGTCCCAGAAGAAGTTGAAGCCGAAAGCGAGCCCGGGACGCGCACACGGGGCTGGCAGGGCGGCGCGGAGCAGAGATAGCCGAGGGAGCGATGCGGATATGTGTTGGTGCGTGGCACAGAGGCGGCCGGGGGAATGGCACAGAGGCAGTCTGGTGCGTGGCATGAAGCCGAGCGAGGGCGCAGAGCCGGGCGGGTGCACGGGCACGGATGGCCAGGCCAGAGGTGGTGATGCGGAGTTGTTTCCTCTCGTGCGAGCGTGGACCAGCTTTGGGTCACGGCGTAGACCCACTCTGGGGTGCATCTCGGACAACTCCGAGGCGCATGCGAACCCACATGGGGGCGCGACCCAGACGGCTCTAAGGCACGTGCGGACTCGCATAAGGGCACAACACAAGGACTCGCTCCAGACTCGAGGGGTGTGGTTCATAGGCAGGGAAGCTAGAGGCGTGGACCAACCTAGGGTGAGCGTGCCTTCTTCGCCCTTGGGGAGCCGTGTGCGAGCCAGAGGAAAAGAGGAGAGAGAGAAAATAGGGGTTGCGCTCGGGAGAAGAGGAAATGTGGACTAATTTGGCGAGATGTGAAAGAACAAGGTACTCTTTTTCCTTCTTTTCTTTTCTTTTCCCTCTTTTTCTTTCCCACTTTTCTTTTCCCCTTTTTTCCTTTTCCTCCCTTTTCACTTTTTTTCTTTTCTCCTGGCCGTGCCTTCCTTCTTTCTTCCTCTTCCTCTTCCTTTTCACCATAGGCTCCTCTCTCCTCCTTCCCTTCTCTCTGGCCGAGCTGGTCAGATCTGCTCGCCTCCACCTCCGACACGTCACCGCAACCCATCGACCACCACTACGCCTCAAGCCGTCGCTCGCCTGCCTCTTTATTGTCGATGCCCTCGGTTGCGTCGCCTTGCCTCGGCCTTGGGTGCCACCACGGTGCCGCTCCAGTGCTGCCTCTACTACTACACCGAGCCGCCATCGCTCCTCCTGTCGATGCCTGGCCGATGCCAAGCCACCACCAATGCTACAACCTAGGCTGCCGCCACGCCTCGATGCTGTCACGCCACAGTGCTGCCTCGGCATCATGCCACGCCGGCACTCGGCTTAGCCGCCTCTCCTTCTCCTCCTCCTCCTCCTCCTTGGCGTCGGCCGGCACCTCCTCCTCCTCAACGTTGGTCGGCTCCTCCTCCTCCACACCGGCAACCTCCTCGTTGGCGTCGTCCGGGCACCACCACCTCCGCCGGTCATGCCCGTCTTGGCGGCCGCACGACATCAGCTACATGCGGTGTCGAGCCAGCCGGGCCGGGCAGGTGCCGACTCAAGCACGCAAGACACTGTCGTCTTGTGGCCGCTCGACCAGCTACCATAATGTGGGTTGGACCAGCAGTCCTGTGCTTCTGGCCAACTCAGGAGGCACTACCCATCTGGCCATCTCTAACCAAGAGCCCCTCGCCACGCAAGAGCTTAGAGCTCAGCTGGGTTCTCATCCATATTACACACTCGTGAAGCAGTAGAGTAAGCCCGGACCTCGATCCGTGATGGATATGCCGCGTCCGCGAAGTCAGACGCGCTGCATGTTTCTTGAGCTTGTAGCTTCTTGCTTCGTTCCCCACAAACGGCGCCAACATCGTTGCCCTCAGGGCTTAGCTTGCTCCGAGGTACTTCTGTCCATTGCGTCAAGTGGATCCTACCACGTCCGAGATACATGACATCGTCGGTCTTTCATCTATGCTGGTGTCGACGAGACCTCACCGTGTGGCTACCCCGGACCGGGTCCGAAGTGGGTACGCCGATGTGTCACGCCTCGCCAAGGTTGGCCCCTCGGACGAGGACCTCATCCAGGGTTGGTCTCCGGACCTCGTCCGAGGTTGATCTGCCGATGTGTTATGTCTCGCCGAGGTTAGCCCCCGGATCTCGTCTGGGGTTGATCCCCGATGTGTCATGCCTCGCCGAGGTTATCGTCGGCTCGAGGTAGCGCGGGGACCCTTCCTCCAACACATGTTGTATCACATGCCCTATCTCAAGCCGTATCCGGCTCATGTACCTTATAAATTCCTGTACGATAGACTTTGCTTGTGTTGCAAGCCATCTCGTGTACATATATACCGAATCAATGAAATGTATTGTGCGTGCGGCTTCATCTTGCTTCAAAAAAAGCAAACTAGGCCTATGGGATGGTTTTTGTCCGCTCTGGGCGGGCATAAAGGCCGCCAACCCTTGGTATCAAATTGAACGTTGACCCATTGAGTCCACAAAGAGATGCCAGGTCGATAAATGAAGATATTATGCAATGCATCGGCTATAAGGCATTAATATAAGAACAATCCACTCAGTGCACCATAGCAACTCACCAGTGAGAAGCAGGACAAGATTGAGAGGAAGGTTGAGTAGAGACTCGAGATGAGTTCGACAACTAGGTCTAAGGGCTATCAGCTTTAAAAATTCGGTTCTTGTGGGCTGGACATGTTAACGGCACAAACGGAAAGAGTAAAATTAATTAGACCAAAGTGTGTCGCCCAACCCAGCTGGGTGGCCTGGGCATTCTCAGCCTCCCGCAATTCTCCTCGGCACTTAGACTGCGTTGGATATGGCAAAACTGGAAGAACCAATCCAAACCGTGGGTAGGTATGGAAATCCCTTGCGACGAAACAGACCGTAGCATTTTTTTGGTAGCAACTAGAATCTCCCTCGGAGATGGCCAGACGGCTATCTTTTGGTACTCAGCTTGGCTGAACGGAGAAGCACCCAAAGACCTAGCCCCTAAGATCTTTGAAATTTCAAAAAGGAAAAACCAAAACGTGGCCTCGGTGCTACAGAATGGACGTAGGATACAGGACTTAAACCTTCTACAGGGTTTGTCAATCCACCACATCCAACAATTCGTGGGACTTTGGACCGGAATCAACCAAATTCAACTGTCACAAGCCAACCCAGACGACATATCGTGGAAGCCTACCGTGATAGGATTATACTTGCCAAAATCCGCTTACAATTTATTCTTCCTGGGGTCCATTGTGACGAATTTCAAGACTTTAATCCGGAAAACCCATGCCCCCCCTCCAAAGTGCAAATTCTTCGCGTGGGTGGCAATCCAAAATAAGCTCTGGACCTCAGACAGATTGAAAGCCAGGGGATGGCCTAACCAACGCTATTGCCCCCTGTGCAGACACACCTTGGAATCGGCCTTGCATCTCTTCACCCAATGTCGCTTCTCCGTTAGAATCTGGAAGCACATGGCGGACTAGCTAGGCAACGACAAAGCATACAGCCATCCCTTTGCGCCCCAGTATGAACTTCCGAGAGTGGTGGTCAAACGCTGCGGAAAAGAAAGGCTCCCCTAGGAAAACCACGACTACAATCCTGATTCTCATAATCTGGAAATCTGGAAGGAACGTAATGCTAGAATCTTCAACAACAAAGCCACCAGTCCGGTCGAGCTCCTAGCGAAGATCAAGGAGGAGGGAAGAATCTGGTTCCTAGCGGGGGGCAAATGCCTGGAGTCTTTCAATATTCTTTAATTAAGGTCTTGTAATACTGTAACGGTTTTTTGAGGCTCGCGTTCCGTCCTTCTTTATTAATATAACAGGCAAACCTCTGCCGGTTGTCATTCAAAAAAAATTTTGTTGTTGTTTTCAAGCACCACACTTTGTTATTTTAGAGATCAAGCTTAATTATATCTTTTCTATTATCAGGCCCTGCAATTTCGCGGGCAAGCATGCTAGCTACTTCCAAACTTCCAATAGCGCATAAACAATGATGTCAGCAATCGAGCAAGAGCAATAAGAGAAGTTTTGTTATTGTACTTTGAAGGACAAATTCATACCTGCTGTCAGCATGTTTGTTCGTATCTTCCCCAGAGTCTTTTTGAAGAATTTCATGTTGTTTATTTGAATCTTCCCCCAGGATCTCGTATTGTTTTAGTGGCCCGTGTTCCTCTTTTGTCGCACTACTCTCATCTTCCTCCCCATCAAACATCTTATCTACATGCTGTATGTTGACGCTAGGACGTCTCGGATGCATCCTAATTGCGTCCCTCAACGCCGACTCTACAGCCATTCTATCGGATTCCTCAGGTCTGACACACCAGATTTTTGCAGAGACCTCTTCAAGGCCTGACAAGTGCTCGATGCCGACTGGTGTAGCACCATACCGCAAAGTTCCGGAGGCATTGAAACCTAGCTCAAGCTTCCGGAGATTAGGCATTGCATTCGCCCCAAAATTCAGCCAAGGTACAGTACACCTGAACTTGAAGAACTTGAGAAGGAGGAAACCTGTCTTGTCAAAGGCAGTCCTTTCTGAAGGGGCTGTCCTTACAAAGAGCGAGAGAACAGTGAGTGCAGGTAATTCTTTGAGAACATCAACATCGTTCCTCAATAGTTCCCTAACCGCAATCTTTAAAATGCAGAGCTTGACAAGTCCCCCGATCCATTTGGGGAGGCTGGAGAAGATGCAAATGCGCGGCAACAACTCAAGCCTGTGAAGAAGGGCCGGGGGAGAGGACATGCTGATCAAGCCATCACCTGAAATGCTCATGCTCGAAGGTTGATAAGCTTCATACGTAGTACTTACATGAGAGGAGCCCGCAGGTACCAGAGTTAGAGACTTGAGGTTGTTGAGTTTACTGAGAATCAAGCCCAGACATTCCATGTTGCACTCCAGATGACTAGTCCGCACTGTAGAATAAGTGAGCTGAAGATCCTGGAGATTGGTCAGTTCGCCAAGGCTCTGCACATTCTCTATTGAGTTAACACTGAGATCAAAATATCCTAGTGTGCGAAGCGATGTCATGTGGCCAATCCCATTGGGTAGGTTTGTCTCAGCAGGAAGATTGAGGTGCAGCAAGCCCGGCAAATGAACGATGTCTGACGGAATTGCACTTACTCTTGCATCTATTTTCAGTGTCTCCAAATATTGTAGACCTCGCATTTGGGTTCGTAATTCTAAGGTGACATTACATGTGACCTGCAAATATCTCAGTCGGAAAAGTTCTGAAATTCTTGTGAGATCAAAACTGATGCTCTCCTCATCACCCCAAAAATGTAGAATTAGAACTTGAAGAAGCCGAAACTCCACAATGGAAGGCATACACTTGAAGACCCCCCAAAATGCAAGTGTTCGAACTTGTGATAGTCTCATATTTGTTGGTGGCGTTGCATCTTCTGCATTACCAAAGTGAAGAGACAGTCGATGAACCTTGTCCGCAAGTCTTGTAGTTGTCTGAGAATGATCAATTGCAATGGCGAAATTCTCTTCTATGGACTTGTATGTAATAAGATTAAGTACCATGTGGTGCACAATACAGGACAGAACCTCGTCGTTATCATTGATATGTACAGGTTGGATCATTCTCCTACTGACAAGCTCATCAAAATAGCTTCCAGAAATTTCCTCCTTGTCTTGCTCTTCTGTTGCACAGATAAAACCTTCAGCTATCCATTGCTTCACCAAATCATCCTTCCAAATTACGTAGTCATGTTCATATATACTAAGATATAGCATGCATGCCTTTAAATGATGAGGAAGATTGTTGTAGCTAAGGTTGAGCACTAGTTTCATCCCTTCCAACGTAGTATTTGTCCTCAAACCATAACCTAAGGATTTATTTACATAATCCCATTGCTCTGGTTTGCCCATCTGTCTTGCTAAAAGACTGGCAATAGTAACACTTGCTAGTGGCAAACCACCGCATTTTCTTATAATACTGTTTGAAACTTCAGCGAGTTCTGGAGGACATTCATGTTTAGGGCCAAACACTGTATTGAAAAACAATTTTCTTGAATCATCGTCACCAAGTGGTTTCATCATAAAGACATACTTAGAGTCATAACCACAACATTTATGAGCTACATCCTCAATATCTGTCAGTAGTAGTATTCTACTGGAACGGTTATCATCCGGCAAAGCACAATTAACAACATCCCATGTTGATGTAGCCCGTACATCATCAACTATAATCAAGTACCTGAGAAATATTTTTGCACAGTTGTCAACCTAATAGCAAATATCAAATAATAAATGGGAAGTAAGATGATTTTTATTCTTTTAAAGAATAACTCTTTTATGGTACACTCAATTTAATACGGGTCATCTATTTTTTAAGATCTAATGGTTAGATTAGTTAGGATTTAGTTATACTAATACTACACTTGTTAGTATGAGTAGTAGAATTCCGAGAGGATAGAATTCTAATTGTCCATGTGGGGATCAGATGGCACAAAAGTATTATTTTGAACTCTAGTTGGAAAAGTCCATAATACCCTCACGAAAAAATATAAATATAAATAAAAGTCTATTATGCCCTTAACAAATCAATAGTCAAATTTGATTTATATTACCACTGTATACTACTAATAGAATGTAGTAGTAAAATTTCTCTTAAAGAAAAGGCAGAAAGAAAAAAGTGTTTCTACAAAACTGCGTAAGATAAACATTAGTTTTCCAAGATATAAAAGAATAAGAAAACTATAGTTGTAACTTCACACTTTACAGGACTCACTGGTTACAATCATCATGGATCACCCCAAAATAGCACCTTACTAATCTAGATATCTAAGACGAAGCAACACCACGTTATATGATGAAAACACACTAAGGACCTGCCCACAAGATCTCAGAACCTTCCCATCTTGACCGAAAAATGCTACAGATTCTTTCATCAATCAGGAGAGAAAAAGGAAAAAGCAATTATTTTAGTAGACCATAGTTATAGCTCCTGTTCCTAAAAAAAAGTTATAGCTCCTTACATGTCCAAAACATATAGCGGACAACAATTTATAACATTTCATAACTCTTTATTTCTTAATTAAAACATGTAACTAATGGTTGCAGTAGAAATACGGTACCTCTTATCTTGGAGATGTGTCCTGATATCGGCAATTAGATTATGCACCTTCCAAGTGTCAGGGGGATGGTGCGGCCGAACTTGTGAGAGCATGCTAATGAGAAGCCTCCTCATATCAGGCTTATGGGATGCCCGCACAAAAGCCCGGCAATCAAATTGATCTCCAAGCTTACAAGACAGTTCGTTGGCAAGTGTGGTCTTACCAATGCCTCCAACTCCAACAATGGATACAACCTTGAGCTTTTGCTCTCCATCATAATCACCACTCTTCAAGCTTGTTCATGGGGCATCAATACCAACAAGATCGTAGCCTCCCCATCCACTATGTGATGCGGAGAGCGAAAAGACACGTCATATGTAGGAGGAGGAGCAGCACGGCCGATGCCACCAAGGTTATACATTTCGTGTCGTTGAAGCGCCTCCTGCACACGCGCGCTGAATTCTCTGATCTTGTTGGCCATCCATAGCGCCTTGACCTCTCGGGAGCCGATTGGTCTTCTGTGAAGTAAATTCTGGCGAGGAATTTTGCGATATATTTGCTCTTGGAATCGGCGTCTTTGGTCTTGGTCGATGCGATCCTCGATGTCATATGACAGTTCACGCACCTCCTTCATCCAAAGAGTTTACCATCACGGAAGGGTCGTCCAATCTTGAGATGTGATCACGGAGAATGGCTATTATTTCCACGAGATCACGCTTGATGAGCGGTATCTCATCCTCCGCGCCTTGGGCGGCATGTGGGCGTGTGTGATAGCCATCGAGCTTCGGGAAGTTTGAACATGGCGCCCCCTAAAGCACAGATGGGAGCCTCCATAGATTCCTCTGAAGGCAGAGTGCATAGCACAGATTAGCTAAGTTGTGTACCAACAAGTAGTAACAAAGATGCAGAATAAAAGAAAATACAGAGACAAAAATACACATATAGAGAGAGAGAAAAAGGTTACCTCTAAAAGTTCAGGGCATCAAAATAGCACGAACTACCACTCCGAGCAACTGAGGTGGTAGGAGAGACTTCTTTCCTTTTGCTTCAGTTCCTTCTCTCCATGATCCTTTCCCTTCTTTGGGATTAATTGTTTGCATTCAGTTTACATCTAATAGTGACCGTATGCTTGGTGAAAAACTTCTGCATGAAATTTGTTGCAGAATCACGAAATCCAATCAGATGTCGGTGGGCCCAAAATTTCTTGTATTGGAGAAAACATTTTGGCTGTTTTGAATTGTCACCAGCCATGAAGCGGCTCATTCGTTCTCCTTTTCCCTTCGCTCCGTCGCCCTAAATCGCAAAGGAGCGAAGGCCGAGGCGATTCGGCCTACGCGCTCGAGGGCCTGGCGTGGCGAGGACGCGAGCGGCTTCGGCAGGGGCGGCTTCGGCGGCGCCTCCATCCCGTGATGTGAATCGAGGCTCCTGAGGCGAGGAAGCGAGCGGTGAGGGCCTGAGGCGAGGGCACGAGGGGCTTCAGCAGCGGCGGCGTCTCCACTCCTTGAGGTGAGTCCGTGAGGTGACCTCCATGGCTCCTCTCCCTAGTCCCTAACTCTCTATGTGCCATCTTCTTCCTCTGACGGGGCTCCTCTCTTCTCCAGTCGCTAGGGGTATGGACGGCCGTGGCAGCAACCCGGTCGCTGGTGGGAATGCGGGGGATGGTGGCGGTGGGGTGCTTGATGGGGTGGTGGCGGCGGGGGGGTGGTAGTGGTACTGATGGGGCTACCGCAAGGCCCGCAACGAACACAACCACAACCGCAGCAGATAACTTAGGTAAATCTAGGCCCTGAAACTTGTGTTGATCGATTCTATTATGGTGAAAATATGTTTGTGTAGTTGTTAATCATGATGAATTTTGACATATTCTCTTGATTGCTTGGTTAATTCTCAATGAGCGGAGGAGTGGATGAAAGTTGATGGGTTCCTCCTTAATGATCGAGTGGAATTGTTTGGTTGTCCTTCATCATGTGAGGGAGCTTGTGACATTTGTGGGATTAGCATGATGAATGGTTAGGTCCATATGTTCAAAAGTTTGTTAACAACACATATTTTGCAACAGTCATGATGAATTGTTGGTTCAAAGCTCTTGTTCAAATAATGTTACAAGAAGCATATTATTTATCTAGGAAATAGAGTAGTGTTCATAGATCATTTTGCGTGTGGTTTACTTATGGAGTTGAGAGACGGTTTTGGTTTTGGTGTAGCGATTCTGATGTGAGTTACCACAAATGAATGAGGACTCACTACAATTTTGAGCTTCCACACATAACAAATCGTAACCGATCACTCTAGTAGTTTGTAGTACTTAGTCTTTTTTGTACTCTGATTAAATAAAAAAGTATGAGTTGCTCAACTCATACTTTTTTATTTAATCAGAGTACAAAAAAGACTAAGTACTACAAACTACTAGAGTGATCGTTACGATTTGTTATGTGGAGTCCATGTTTTTTGCTAGGACCTAATGATAGTTTTTTATTGCGGGAATTGTAGATGACGGAAACATTGACAATGTCCGGAATCATGGCACGAGAGTTGGTCTTTGGGTTCAAGTGTAGATACTGCTATTGGATGAAGAAAGGTGGAGGTGCGACTCGGCTGAGGGAGCACCTAGGCGGCATATCAGGGAATGTGATATCATGTAATGTTGTGCCGCCAGATGTTCGAGATGCAATGAGGATAGCCATAAGGAAAGGCAAACAAAAGAGAAGAGATGCAAAGGAGCGTAAACTTCGAGAATCGAGGATGAGCTTATGGAAGGGTGGACCGTGTGCGCAAGTTGATGATGACGATGATGACGACTTGCAAAGGGCATTGGCTGCTTCAATGAGGGATCTACACTTTCGCCAGAGACAGGAGGGGATGAGTGGCACAGTCAATCCTGGCAGTGCAAGTGGTAGTGGCAATGGCAATGGTGCTGCTAGTTGTGTTGGTAATAGTGGTCGAATTGGTATGATGTTTCGCAAAGCAGGGGCTACCGGTGGAGTCTATGATGCAGATGTGTCACGTGGTAGAACAAGCACGCAGACTCGTGTGGACACAATGTTCAGCAAGACAGCTCACGAGGACGTTAGCAAAGCTTGGGCAAAGTGGTTTCATGCCAATGACATTCCGGGAAAGAAAGCCAATTGTCCGTACTTTAGAGGTGCAATGAAGTTAACTCAGCAGTTCGGTCAAGGCACTCACATCCCTAAAGGGTCCGAAATTGATGGATCCTACCTAGAAGGCAACTTTCATGAGCTACAAAAGTATGTGGAGCAATTCAAAAAAGATTGGGGCAAATTTGGTGTTACTATCATGTGCGATTCTTGGACAGGACCTACCTCAATGAGCATCATCAACTTTATGGTTTACTGCAATGGGCGATGTTCTTCCACAAGTCTATCAATGCAACTAGTCAAACTCGAATCTGATTTTTGTATGATAGGATCAAAGAGGTGATTGTAGATGAGATTGGCCATAATTTGGTTGTCCAGATTATCACGCATAATGGTTCAAACTACAAAAAGCACGCTGCGTATCACGAAGAGTACCCCACATTGTGTGGCGGGGCATGTCTTTGCAAGACACCGTGAACCTTATGCTCAAGGATATTTGTCGTTTCGATGAAATTGACAAAGTGGTCCTTAGTGCCAAGAGGATTTGTAGATTCTTCTACAATCATGGTAGGTTGCATGCGGAGATGAAAGCGAAGATTGGTGGAGAGTTGGTCCGACCCAATGCCACGAGGTTTGGGACTGTATTCATCTTCCTGGAGAGTTTCTGGGACAGGAAAGATAAGTTCCGACAATGGGTTGTGTCGGAGGTGGAAGAAACGATGAATGGGTTGACGATCCGGACTATGACTACGCAAGCGATCGTCTAACAAGGTGACTTGGTGGAATGAGGTCAAGTGGGTGATAGATGCGGTGAAGCCACTCTATGGTGTGTTGCGATTCGCCGATCAACAAAAGGAAGGAACAATATCTGGTTTTTTGCCACCATGAAGAACGCTATGTGCGAGTGGGAAGCTCGTTTTATGGATAATATAGGAGATTTGAATAGGTTCTTTCTTTGTGGTCAAGAGGAGGACCTATTATCTTTGCAAGAACACACTCATGTATGCGGGTAACATGACATACACTCCTTCTTTTATCATGAAGTTTTATATTTACAAACGTGCTTGCCGATTTCATTGATTGATGCGATTGTCTTCTCGATCCCGAGAGCAACTACAAATATGGATTCAAAGATGACAACACAACATATATGAAGGAACTAACGTTGATGAGAGAGGATCGCCGACTCCCCGGAAGAAGCAGTTGAGGCACTTGCTGAATTTGAGTTGTTTCGTGCTCATAGAGGGATGTTCGATGCTGGTACTGCACGGATTGCAGCAACACGCATGACTCCAAGTAAGTGAGCACTAATTTGCATTACATCTACTGTGCTTCAATGATTCTGAACTACGAATATGCTATTTGTTGCAGCTACGTGGTGGAGGACTTATGGAGGAGATGTGAAAGTTTTGCAAAAATATGCATTGCGGATTGTGTCGCAATGTGTGTCTTCAAGTGGGTGCGAGCGTAATTGGAGCACGTTTGCGTTGATTCATACAAAAGTGAGAAACCGTCTCAGTTATGCCAAGCTGCACAAATTAGTCTATGTCCACTACAATTTGAAGCTTCGCCTCCAACAAATGGAGGAGGACCGGCAAGAACCAGAGCCAGATGCTTCTGGAATGTTGATGGAGACCACACTCTTTGATAGCGAAAACCCAATAATAGATTGGTTGAGTAAATCCATTAGTGAGTACGAGCCTCCTGTGGATGAAGGAGTTGTTCCCCCCAAACCCTCTAAGGCGGTGAATGACAAATCAAGTGATCCCATTCTTGACAAGCCCATCAACTTGTGGGCTTCAAAGAGGAAACATCCTAATTGTGCAAGGAAGGAGAAGAAGAAGAAAGGAAAGAAGGCCGTGGCAGACGAAGAGGAGGATTTTGTGGGAAGTGATGATGACACGGAGACTCCTCCCAATAGCCCTGATTATGCTGAGTCTCAAGACAGCAGTTCTCCTGAAGATGATGGTGGTAACAATGACAACGACGACGGGTCAGATGGCAAGGGAGCAGAAAGAGGAGGACAACAACATGTCCAAGCAACTGAGTCTCAAGGTATTTGTGTTACTTTTGTGAGTCTTTCAAACTGAGTTCAACAAAATGCTAATGGACTCCTGTTTCACATTTGAAGCTGTTAACCTGCCACTTCGATTTACCGAAGAGGATCACTTCACACATGCAACACAGGACGCGGACCATGGTTCTCGTCTATCGAGGGTTGCTAAGAAGAAGGACCTCTCCAGCCTGTACTAGCCAAGTAGCCGTTAGGTATGCTATCACACCATTAATTATTTATTTCGACCTTGCTAGCTAAGCTCATTTTTCATTCTTCCAAGCTAAACTTAATTTAAATGTTCTTTCTACATCCCTTCTCTTTATTTGAAACTTTTTTCAAGTTAAATGTAAACCGGACATGATTGGTCTTCTTAGAGTTTCTTCCTTTGCAATCTCCAACCTAGAACTAGTTAATACTTTTGTTTTTGAGATGGCACTAATTAATAGTTAAACAAACAAGCTAGACCTACAAGCCTTTTTCATGGAGCAAAGCGTTAGTAAATAAAGCTATTCTCACGACTTGAGAGTAAATTCGCTTGCAATTACTATAGTCTAGCACTTGTCTATTTCTTAAGCTTGTTACTTCACCTTGTCTTTTTTTGCTTGATATTACACTCATGAGTGTGTTGAGCGAGAGTGGATGCTGGATCATATGGGACCCGGAGTGCCGGGTGTTGGAGCCTTGGAGGAGTGTTTTGAACTTTTGATTCTCGGAGCAAGAGGCAAGAGCTATCATGCATAAGAATCTTCAGGATGTTCAATGAGCTTTTGCTCTCATGCACTTCACCGAACCGCTGGATCACCGGATGCCTTCATGTGCCTTTTGCTTGTTATGTAATAACTTGTTTGATCTTTGATGGGAGCTAGAGGTTGTTAGTTATTTTGTTTATTGACCTGTAATAATCGGCATGTTAAACAAAGATGAATTGATGCTTGAACAAGAGAGACTAGGTTTCTTTTATTCAATTTCGATAAACATTTGATTGTCTTGACAAAAATCTGGTCGGCGAAATTTGACAAAATTTAATTAAATTTGAAAAATTTTACGATTTCTAGAAAAAACAAGTGATCTCAAACTGGTTTTGAAATTTTCGGTGAAAAATTCGAAAAACCGGTTCTGGCGATAAGGGTCTATCGGCGACCTCAAATTTTTTGGTCTCGATAGGGTTTTCCTGTCTTGACAACAGTCATTGGAATCATGACAAGGAGTCAAGGACGCCCACCTTCTTCAACCATCATGACAAGCAAATGGACTTGTCTGTTAAAGCTTCAATGTTCATGACAAGGATGCCCACCTTTTAAGATATGTAAAACATATCGATATTAAAGTGTTCATGAAATTGATAATTACACAACACTACCCACACTTCACATGATTTGCATTTACCTCAAAATGAAGAATTATCCGTCAGGATTTCAGAAACTACATTCTGCCCCCATATTATGATGTATGAGGACACCTTTTAAGAAAGAAACTGGCAAGATAAGATGTAATTTCCTCATGGTTCTAAAAAAAAGATTGTAATCTCCTCTTACGCCCTTCCATCTTATAGTAATATAGATAGTTTTCCTTCATCTAGAAAAAGATAATCTATCTTGATCAACATCATTCATAGTTGGCTAGTACTGGCTTAAAGTATAGTTTTAATTCCGGTATTTTCAGGGTATTCCCTATTGATAAGCTCCCTTGACTACTGTTGATCGAAATATGTAATTATCTATTATTTTTCTTAAAAATGTAAATATCTACCTCTCACACCTGCAGTAGTTGTGCACTGAATTAAGCATATCCACCAAGTATGTTCTTCTGTGCTGCAGGCCTAGAACTGCCTTTCTTCCCTACTATATGCCCATTCGCTGATCCACGAAATTAACTAGGGTCAATTGGTCGAGAGGATCAGTGGATCGTAGTGGCCAATCGAGTGCTGCAAGCACATCGATACATACATGGAGTCCGCCGCGGCAAGCACCTTCTTGAAGGCCGTCATGGGGAGGCTCTTCCTGGTGCTAGAGAAGGAGTACAACAAGCAGAAGGGCCTTAGGCAGGAGACTCGGTCTATCCAGCAGGATCTCCGCATGGATGTTGCCGCCATGGATGACCAGCTCCGTGCCTTAGGGAGGAGTGATCACAGCACAGCCGTCGCGAAACTGTACAGCGAGGAGATGCTTGACCTGGCGCACGACGTCGAGGACTGCATAGACCGCTACGTGCACCACCTGACATGCAAACAGTGCGGAGCCGGAGCGTCGTCGTTGGTTGTTAGACCCCAAATTTGTAATTTGGGATCTACTATGTGAACTATGCTATTTTCTAGATCAGTAGATAGTACACACAGATACATCATTGATTTATTCACATATATCGCAGTTCACATCATAATAGTGTGCTTTAATACATGAACATATGACCAACTAACTTACAAAAGGGGCCAAGCCAGCCAATATAACGCACAGAATACTTTAACACAGAAAGTAGGGATACTAGCAGAAGCATAAAGCAAAAGGTGGATCTATTCACTCTGCCCATAAACAAGTGATTAGGGGTCCCAACCTAAGCTCCTCCATCGTTTTCACAATCCAGTCCAGATGCCACGAAGTAGGTAGCACATACAGATACACAAACATACAGACATCACTACACCATGGCATGGTATTAAGGGCAATTATCAGCCGGGGAAAAACTAGATTAGTGGCAATCTATCTGCCGGGAATAATTATTTTCTAGAACAATCTATCTGCCGGCAATGTTTTAACGTTAGCAACAATACATCTACCCTAGAAAAAGTCAACTAGGTCAACCTAACTCCGGGAATACTCTTGGGCGGGAAAATGAAAATGAAAAAATCTATCTGCCGGCGATAATAGGCACCTTTGGGCGCGCAACTGAAATTATTTTGGACTGAGCCGCGAAGACCTCACCCCAAATTCCCCAATTCGTTCCCGACAACTCCTTCCTCTCAAACCTCTCCCACTCCCAGCACCTCCTTTCCCCGATCTCCCAGCGCCGCTCTCCTCCCCTTGTGCCGCTGCTCCCCTCGGTCCCCCGCGATGCCGCCGTCGGTGCCTCCCGGCTCACTTCCTCCCCGCGCCACCTCCGGTTCCCCCCCCACGCAGCGCGGCTCGGCTAACCCATGGCGCCGCCGCCCGCGCCCGATTCGCCGCCTTGGTGCCGGCGCCGCCTCCTCCTGGCGATGGCACCCGCGCGCCTCTCCTCAGCGCCTCCCTCTTCGCCGGTTGGCCCGGCCCTGCTGCCGCCGCTGGGCCCAAGGTGTCGCCACCAGGGCTCGGCCTGGCCCGGCCTCCTATACGCCGCCCCTTCCCCCATCAGCGCCTTACCCCCCCTGCGTCACCCGTGCGCCGCCGCCGGCTGCTCTCGGCGCGGCCTGGGGCCAGCGCCGCCACCGGCTCGCTGCCTCTCCTCGCCTCCTGGCCGGCTCAGCCAGGAGGCCGCCGGCGCCTCTGCTCCCCCTGCGGCTTGGCCTACGGCCGCCGCCAGCAAAGGTGTGATGCAAATGCTGAATACCATCATCAGAAATGAGAGGGATGGGGTATGGTTATTCTTGAAAAGACGAATCTTTCCTCCAGATTTCATGCCATTCCTACTCAGTACTAATTTCCCCCTGTGTAATATTTGGTTGAGACATGTATCTTTCTTGGCAGATTTTGGTCCTTGTTCCACAATACCCACTTTATTCTGCTGCCATTTCCCTCCTTGGTGGTTCTCTTGTCCCATATTATTTAGAAGAGGAGGCTAACTGGGGACTTGATTTCGTCAATATCCGGCAATCAGTGGCATCAGCACAGTCAAAGGGAATCACTGTAAGTGTTTTATGATAATTTAATCACTGTAAGTGTTTTACGATAATTTAGGAGTCACTATGTTTATCTTATCATTTGGGTCGCATTTATCTAATTAAGTAATTCCCGCAATTCATGTATATTACTTGATTAGTCTGTCCCTATATCCATACACATACACACAGAAAACAATTCCAAGTAAAATGATAATAACAACATAGTATTGATGAATTCAAGTCTTGTTGAGTCAATTCCAGCATTGCCTTGGTTCAACAACTCATCAGAATACCTCACAAATAATAAAGAACTTATCAAAATAGAAAAGCATGTATCAAATTCTAGAAAACATCCCCCCTTGGAGAGTGAGCATACTCATTAGAATAAGGGTAAACAGCTAGGGAGATACATATTGTTTTTGGACCAGGTACAAAGCTAACCTTGTCTTCCCTGTAGTCTTGTACTCAGATCCTCGCCATATCTTTATTGGCTCACCTAAAACCCCTGCTAACTCTTGGACAAACACTAACAGTTAGCATGAAGGACCACTTTGCTACGCATCAGCTAACATGTAGAAAATGTTTCACTTGATGATTTGTGTTGATCAGTATACTGTATACTCTCTCTTTTTCGAGAACGTGCAAAAGCATTGCGCGTCATTCCATTAAGTAGAAGCAAACACCAATTACAAATACGAAATCCAAAACAAGGAGAACGAAAAGCTTAAACAAAACCGATGTTTCAGTGTCTGGTAGTCCATGTTTCCTTTCCTTTTCCCTTCTTAGATCATTGTAATCACGCTGCTTATATAAAAGTGTGCCATGTATACTCTTTGTGTTCAGCTCTGATGATATTTTTTTTACTTAGGTTCGAGCAATGGTGATTATCAATCCAGGAAACCCTACTGGCCAATGCCTTAGTGAAGCAAATGTAAGGGAAGTTCTGAACTTTTGCTATCAGGAAAACTTAGCTCTGCTTGCAGATGAAGTTTATCAACAGAACATTTATCAAGACAAACGCCCATTTATAAGTGCAAGAAAGGTACTTTTGATTTCTGACCAATGATGCTTTCTCACGATTACCACTTCACCCAAGCTTATAGTTTTCATGTGACAATCCTAAAAATCCAAAGAGCACAGTAAGTTGATCTGGCCTTAAGTACCACATAAACAAGTATTAAGAGCTTGTTCACTTGTGAAGAACTAATACATGAGATCGTGCTCCTTGTGCTGCACTGGAAGATTATTGGGCACTTTCCTCAAATAGCAACTGGGCTGACATGGCCTTTCTGACTTATTCCAGGTTTTGTTCGACATGGGTCCTCCAATAAGCAGGGAAGTTCAGCTGGTTTCGTTCCATACTGTGTCCAAAGGATATTGGGGGGAGTGTGGACAACGTGGCAGATATTTTGAAATGACAAATCTTCCTCCCAAGGTAACATGTCACTATAGAATTTGTGATTTATCTGAAAAGGTTGTGAACAAATTCCTTACTATGTAAAGTTAAGAATGCAGCTATACAAAAATGTTAAAATGCAGATATAGAAAAGATGTTACATTCTTGATGACTGCTTGAAAAACATTAAGAAAATCTGCAACAGAATTGCTTGGCCTTGCTGCTGTGTTTTGACTTTATTTAGTCAATAGCTCGGTTGTGTATATGTTGCAGCATACAATATAGCCAGTAACTAACTTGGTTATTATAGTTACATTTGTTGCACCAAGATATTCCTTTTACTGGAGTGGTCTTTATCGGTCTCTCATAAACTGTAGAGTAATGAATAACATATGTTGGAGTTATATGTATGCCACCATGGCATTCATTTAGTAGCTTTGTCCAATCTCAAAATTGTAGATTAATGTTTAACTGATTCTAAAAAGTTTTACCAGTTGAAGATTAAGCATTTAAGTAATATGAGGCACTTAAATAAGGTTGGTTCTAGATTCTATAATCTACAGTACAAATATTTACTCTGAAGTTTGGACAGTAGCACATCTTCCATTTTTCTAAATATGTTGCTCATGATCTAATTGCTCTTCTGATTTGATCTGACAGACAGTAGAGGAGATCTACAAGGTTGCATCAATCGCACTGAGCCCAAATGTTCCTGCACAAATCTTTGTAAGTGAAACAATGTTCATTGCTTTGTTCTTTTTTATGTACTTATTTAAACTAGTATCGGATTCTCCATTTCCATTCTAGCATGACATAGATTTGCATTCCTCCTGTGGCCAATCTAGAAGCTTTCAAATTGAAAATATGTTATCTTTGATTTAATCCATGGAGCATTGTTCAAATTCTCGATGAGTCCAGATCTCTTTGATCTAAAACATCCCCCCTGCGGCTTGGCATCAACTACTATGGGCAGGTTAGTTGCACACTAGCTGCTTAAATAAATGATCTGATCCTAGAAATGACATGAGTTAACTTTTCCACTTTCATGCAAGAGGTAATATCAGGAGCTGGTCTAAAGCTTATGGATAATGATGAGTACAGGGAATCTGTTTGTGGGGTTTATCTCGATGGGCTGTTTCGAATCAGATCAGTCTCATCAGAAACTCCATTTTCAGTAATGATAAAAGGTATGTTTAAGCTCTTGTATCGCTCATTGAACGACCAGATGGAAGAAAAAACGTTGAAAGAAATAGTTGACAAACCCATTTTATTTCCCGGTTAGTTTTGCCACTTTAATTCTCTACATTCAGTTTGTCGTTTTTCCTTTATGAACATCACTTAAGTGCCTCTTGTCTATCTACATGTAGCCTACTGGACTTAAATGCATTATCACAATTGCGCAGATGACAATACAAATACATCTATGCAAATGGTTCCTATGATTGAACTTACATGTTATCTGCTGTAGTAACTGGTATCACGTAGCATGTGGGTTGCCTATTTTCAGTCCACACAACTTGCAAATCCTCCAAAACAAACGACCTCCTTTAGCAGCGAAATAGATATCGTTCATATTCTTGAAAAAACAAAAGAATCGATGTAAGTATCTTAAACTATCACTCTCTAATTCACTACATATCAACTTCCTATTTTCCTATTTACATTGAGTACACAGACAACTTGCTATACAAATTCGTACAGTCTGGACATACTTTTATGCATCCTGCACCATAGTTTTATAATTATCGACAGACCTAACTTTCTATTATCTAGGTAGATTCATGCGTTCATTTCTATATGGTTACAAGATTCGTCGTACATAATTTCTAACACGTCTTATATAGTTAGTTAATCTGTTCTTGTAGGCTTTTTTTACCTCGCACAATCAATCGTATTTCTTTTTAGAACCTGCAACATCTATTGGTTCAACAGCAGCGAAGATATGGAAGGATTTCAAGGCGGATTTGAAGGCAAAACATTTTGATGAGACAAAGACCGATAAGGAACTTCTTGCTACCTGTGATAAAAGAGTTAATCAAAATGACTGGAATTGGCTTATCAAATATTGGAGAAGTCCGTTGGCCAAAGTAAGCCAAACATAAAAAAATAATACTTGTTATATTGGTATTTCTTTTTTATTTACTGCTTCCATTGTTATAGGCTCGTAGTGAAGTAGGAAAAGCTAATCGTGCAAAGATGTTCGGGCTGCATACAAGTGGCAGCAAGAGTCATGCTCGTGTTGGACATGAAATGGTATATAAGTTCCTTTCTTCTATAATATCTCAAATAAAACCTATGTTGTATGCTATTTTTTGATTGATGATGTATTTTCTATCGGTTTCCATGCAGTACAAGGATAATGGTGTGGTGCCTCGTAGAGATGAGTTGTTTATTAAAACACACACTCATAAAAATGGCCTTCCTTCACAAGCAGCAGCACATAAAATTGTAAGTACTTAAAACCATTAGTTCCAAATGCAAGACACCAAGACAGATCTGTATCCTTTCATGGATGAGTGTAGCAAGTTTTGGTTGGTTTTGGTAGGAGACAGATCTGAACCCACATATGATATATGCAACTGATGGTCAGTGAAATGCTGTATTAGATTAGCCTAGGGACAATATATCACTTGCACATTATTGTGACATTTTCATTGCATGATGATTATTTCCTGACATTCCTAGTAACCTGACATTCCTCCATGTATGTACATTAGCTTTTAAATAATGATATACATCTAGCTGAAAGCAATCAAAACTCTGTTCACTGCTTGTAGTTGATAATTCATATTAATTAGCTCTGTTCACTTCTTGTAGTTGATAGTCCTTCAGTTCTAACTGGTTATTGTGACATTTTCATTGCATGATGATTATTTCCTTGTTCTCTTTTCTTTTTTGAGTTGGGTGTATGCAAGATAGCAGTCAAACTGAGTGTTAGGCTTTCTAGCTCCTTTACTTGCCATTATTTGAGCACCGTGCTAACAATGACTTTCTAAAACATGGATATTATCTATTAGGTTAGTGAGCCCATTATTTGTCTCTCTTCAAAAACATGGAACTTTATCATGCATGTACAAGCTGTTCATGTTGTCAAATTAGTTATTTAAAGGAATGTTCAAGCCTAGTCGCTAACAGCTCAAACTAGCCTCCTGACATTCAGGCATACCTAACAATATGTATAGCTGAAAATGGCATGTCTATTCAAATGCACACCACAGTAAATTGTAGGATGAAATTTTTCTTAGGAAATTGTAAATCTAGGAAGAATGATTATATGCAATCTTCAAGTAATGTTATCTCATCATGCATGAAGCCTTAGTTAAGACTTCAGAGTAAATTGCATAGGACCAACATGTGGTTTCAAATATTTCCAAACGCATATCTACTGTTTCAAAACTAACCTATTCCGGACTGGAGTTTCCTACACTGAAGCCCTGTTTACAAGTTTGGAAAAACTCCGAACTTTAGATGGATTCTCTGCTCTTTACTTAAGAACAAGATCACTGACAATTGCTTCCAACACATGCACAATATTCAAAGCATCCTACTGATTGGTGCGCATCAAGTAGGTTATATCCTTTGAAAAAATAGTCAAAATGGTGTCACCAGAGCAAAGTCAATGGATCAAACAGGGGCCAATTGCAATAACATCATTGCTCAATTCCATGTTTCTCGAAGTATTGATTCAGTTAAGCAAGCTTTAGCTAGCACTCAGTGACATGAAACTTTTTCTAGACAACAAGTGACATGAAACTTTCCTCTTACCAAATCCTACCTTGTTTAGTGGGCATATGGGCGGGGCACTGTTGTAGCTGTGCTTAAGCACCAACAATGCCGTATGGTTTAAAAAATCAAGGGGGACGTTTCTTCAATTTTTCATGTGAACCACAGAACAACATGTGTTTTTACATTGTTTGTGCTGAAAACGAGGGATATATGGTTTTTGGTTATTGACTTCTCGAATTTCTTTTCAGGTACAAAACATAAGGGTTGTTGAAGTTATTATTTGCTGATAGAGTGATCGTCCTTATTTTGCAAACGGTGATAGCATGATGATTTCATTGTCGACGTCTTTTGCATAGATGTTTTGTAAATACCAAGGATAGACTAGTATTATGATAGAAGGGGCTCGAGAATTTACATGTGCAAAGGATAGACTAGTATTGTCGACTTTTTTGTATGGATATTTTCTATATGCCAAGGAGATCGTGGCTATATTAGAATGCTAAGAATTCTGAAATTGCATGTGTATGGTGTACTGCACATGTACTGTTATGCTTATCAAAAATATCATATTTCATGTTTATGTATTTTGCATCATCTGAATTTCATCAATGTGTTGCAGCTGTATTTGATTGTTGATGTGATATTTTCTAAGTGGTAAGATCGAGAAAATTGTATGTTTTCTAAATTCTGGTTGAATGGTGCAAACTATTGAGAAAATATCTTGGCGGCGTAATTAAATTATATTGGTATTTTATATGTATATAGGTGTCTATTTCGCGGGGACAATACACAATCTAGGGCGCTTAATCTACGGGAATAAGTCTAATTGCCGGGAAAACAAACTTATCTAGGGCATGTTAATCGCCGCAAAACATACAATCGAGGGCATGTTAATCGCCAAGCAAAACATACAATCGAGGGCGTGTTAATGCGGTAATACATATAATCGCTGGGAAAACTCCAATCACGGAAAAATCTAATCGCGGGAAACTCTAATATTTGGGAAAACCAACATATCTAGGGCACTTTAATCGCTAGGCAATACACATATCTGCCGGAAATGTCTTTCGTGACAAAGACTTTACCGGCAGTAATAATTGCCGGGAGTACACATTCCCAGCTGATAAATTGCCGGGAAAAGCCATTTTTCCCGGCAGTTGCATTGCCCTTAATATTGTGCCATGGTGTAGTGCATATAGAGAGAGAAAGATGTTACCCTAGAAGTTCAGGGCATCAAAATAGCATGAAATACCTCTCCGAGCAACATAGGTGGTAGGAGAGAGAGACTTCTTTTCCTGTTGTTTCATTTCCTTCTCTCCATGATCCTTTCCCTTCTTTGGGATTAATTGCTTGCCTTTGGTTTACATCTAACAGTGATCGTGCAGCGACAGTCATTGGAATCATGATAAGACGCCCACCTTCTTCAACCATCATGGCAAGTGATTGGACTTGTCTGTTAAATCTTCAATGTTCATGACAAGGACGCCCACCTTCTAAAATATGTTTTACATATCGATCCTTAAGTGTTCATGAAATTGCTAATTACACATCAATACTGTCGGACCTGGATTTCGTAATCCAGAATCCTCTGTGAAAACACTGTGCTATTCCCTGGATCAGTAGCTAGCACTCACAGAATATATCACTGAATCAATTCATACATGGTGTAAAACCATACCATTCATTAATTTAACACATCAGAGTTTACATAGACCGTATCAGGTCAGGTTTTACAATAAGGGCCGAAAAGGCCAAACTGATTACATTACAAAAGTAGCGGAAGCGACAACGAAAGCAAAAGGCCTTGTTCGGCCCCTTCTGTAAAACTCGACCCGATGTGGTCTATGTCACTCTGTTTGTAATATATTTGTGTTAGTTCACGACTTGTATGATTGATTCAGCAATGTGCCTATGAGTGCTATCCACTGATCCAGGGAATAGCACGGTATTTTCACAGAGGATGTGGATTCTCGGAATCCGGGTCCGACAGACCAATCGGTTAATAAATACGCACGCATATGCAAGCATTGTTTCTTTAGTTGCACGCATTTAATACACATGTGTTCACTCTTTGTGACCTGCAGGGCGCCATATATGCGCCAAGTACAGGTTGATCAACCTCCCAAATCCAGTTTGATTTTTCTAGGAGCTCTAGCTTTCATTGTTAGGCAGAGTGGACAGCTGCAGACAAAGAGGCCCACTCGTACACGAAAGGGCCAAAGACTAAACGGAGCCCAAGCAAAGGAAAAGTGCTCTTTTACGTAATGAGACATTAACTTGCTTGGAATTAGAAAGTTACGTTATATATCAGTCCTCCGTCTTTCTCAAACTATCCTCGGGTCTCGGCCGAGTAGTGATAAAATCTTATTCTATTTCAGATAAGGGAACGGGTTGATCTTAGTATCGGCCAATGAGTGGTCCGTATGTGTCATATGTGGCCTATGGACATTTCTAACAGCATATACATTTTCTTTCACTCTTCGGTGGTCACTCCATAAGATTGGTGGTCCGTCTATGTCATATGTGGCCTATGGACATTTCTAACAGCATATACATTTTCTTTCGCTCTTCGGTGGTCACTCCACAAGATTGTTGGTCCGTCTGTGTCATATGTGGCCTATGGACATTTCTAACAGCATATATGTTTTGTTTCACTTTTCGGTGGTCACTCCATAAGCTAGGGCGAGTACAAGTAATGGAGATAGGGCAACAGTAATCCATCACAATATTTCACAAAAAAAATAATTTGTATGGCCCTGCTAGTACATATGACCTGTCAAAGTCACATAAAAAAGGTAATGTGTGATAAAAAATCATATTTATCGCACAAAAAAAACACTTGAATAGAAGTTTACAAAATATATTCCTTTTTATGAAGCATGGAATCACTAAATTCGTGTATAATTCTTTAGTGTTCCTTGCCAAAACAAAAAAAAAACTTCAATGAACCAAGCTAGCGATGCACACACATATTGATAATAAGCATGCCATTGCATTGTAATTCTTGGTAAATGAGTATAAATATATTTGGGAAATGTAATTTCACATTAACCATCTCATTCAAATTAAAGAAAAATAGTCCCTGGATGTCTCGCACTGCTTTCTCTCAAGAAAAAAGATGTCCCTAGATGTAGACAGGAAAGAAAGAATTGCACTGACACTGTCAGGCTAAGGGCATCCATGCCGAAATTTTTCCATTTCGACTGCGAAACTACAAGAGACTCTTATGTAGATTTCGACGTTTTGGAAATTCAGGTCTATCTTTTCCCCCAAGCCTTTCAAACTAAAATATTCAAGGTAGAAGCATACAACAATTGGTTCGACATCATAGTGAGACGAGTGGGTGGTGCATATGTGGCCGACACCAATTAATATCTTTGTCCCATGGAGTTGTGGTTTGGAGTATGCCTATGGCGATAATTTTCCCACTTAATTTTTGTGCTGGGGAATTTTCAATATGAACTTTCTATGTGCTAAATATATTTCAAACTTCACATAGACCATTAGATTTGAATCACTCCGATCAACATTCATGCAGGTTTCAAGATATATATGTTAATCAACGTACCATGCGTAAATACAAGTAGTACTACTCATAGTCATGCATGGAACAAAATTAATATGACTTTGATTGGCTATAATTAGTTTATTATACAATAAATTCAATATGTTTTCGACTATAAGTACTATTTTGCATTTTTTCAAGAAGTGCGCCTTGTGATATTCATCTAGCAAACTGAAACTGACATATGTAGGAGCGATGACATGGAATATTGGAAGTCTTCACGTGAAAACAAACATGTAATTGAGATGCAGACTAAGACACCACAGAAGATGCATTTTCCCTGTCTTTTTCACAATAGTGAAATGAGAAAATGAAATAAGTGGCATGTTTGCCTTACAAAGAAGTATAGGCTTATGGACGCAACAAATAGGTTCATGCTGATCAAAATATCTCCAAGCTAACGGGTCAGAAACAAATGGTCAGAATCAAATCTAGTATAATCTGAGAAAACATTAAAAAAACACATTATTGCGTATGAACGTGTCATGAACCTAGTTCGTATTTCTTTTGCTAACTGTTTTCTCTCACTCCTTTTAGACCAGTGTGATCGAAATAAAGTGGTCGAAACACTATGGTCAAAAAATAGTGGTCAGATCCATATACTAGTGTGGTCGAAATACATTGTTCGAAGTTGTAGACCAGTGATCAAAACTGTAAGACCAGTGTGTAATCAGGATTTGATAAACACTGCTTAATTACCATTAATTAGTTTTGAATTAGCAGTTACCAGTACTTTAATTTGTACTTTATTATGCAGCTATTAGAGAGTAATTGTCTCGACCTTAAAAAGATCTAGAGACGTCCAGACCAGAGAATGAATTGATTCACTTCCATCTTCTTCTTCTTCCTCTCTGTTCTACTGTGCTGGAGAGTTGTGCTATCGAACCAAGCCATCGTCTCTTCTCCTCAGCGTGCACCAGGAAGGAGAGTGAGCGGGTATCTCTGACCATTGTCGCAGAGTACATCTGCACGGGGCGGCAATAAGGTTTCGGGCGGTGCATCATGCGGCGATCGCCGCTTCTGTTGCTTCATCTACATTTTACCATTGCTTGAGTCTCGCCGCTTCATCTACATTCTCGCGACCGCTTCAATCTACGTTGCTTCATGTTCTTCATCACGCCCGACTATAAGTTGGTTGTGTGACCAAACTATTTTGTTATAATCCTATTGTTGCATATGTTTAGAAGTGCAATGAGTTGCCTGTTGTTAGTATTACTTTATGCATCTCTAATTTTATGTGATCTTTGCCTCATAATAAAATCTAGAATTAAAATATTGTTCATATTTTCAACATCTGCCACACTGAGCCAGGGAGTGACCTGCATGACCGAGTCATGGACGATTGCAGCCGTAACCCGAAGCATTTTGATTGACAATTGCTTAGGCACCTCAGCGTAATCACCATGTCAGGATAATTCCACATCGGTTTTGAAAAGAGAAGTAGCACAACTTATAAAATACGAAGGAGTACTCCACCAACACATTAACCTTTTTGTGGGGAGAGATGGCTGATCCGAAAGCGCTCAGTTGCGCAACAGGTGTGTTCCCGCTCCCAGAAATGACCCACATTAATACTTGTAGCACTCAGCAACAAGTGCAGAGTCAAGAATAGCTATACCAACCAAGTATGGGGAAATGTAATACATAGTATAATAGATAGTACAGTTTTAGACAGTCTTGATGTAAATATTCACAACAACAACAATTCAACAAACCAAGTGTGCACACGCACGTGACGTCCATTTAAACAAGTAACTTGGTTGCGTATATACAAGTTGTGCTACTCATACTCATGCATGGAATATTAAGATGACGTTAGTTGGCTATTACTAATTTATTATTCAATAACTTCACAATGTTTTCGACTATAAGTACTGGCTAGTATCTATCTATTATATTATTAAAGCGATAGAAAAGGAAGCCACCACGTTCGCTCTCAAGGGCTAGAAATTCCCATATTAATCGGTGAAAAAAGAGAAATATCTACACCATTGATTATGGTGAGTTCAGATTATAACGATTTAGATTAAACGAAAGAGTCCATGTTAAGGCCTCGAAGTGGTACAACAGGTCAAAGCGGTGGCATGCACACGCGCGGCAATCAGAGCGATATAACCTTGCACGGCAGGAGCAACCGAGCAACGTCAGCAAGAAGTGCACCATCTATGCAATTTGGGGCAGCGACACCATTAATTTGTGACCATCTGCTCAAGCAGGAGAAAGCAAGTAAACACACACGCGATGAAGTTCGGACTTGATGCACTGCTCAAGATGGTACCCCTTACTTGCAGTGAAGTACGTTGTGCTATTGGAAGAGGCATCAT
Organism: Phyllostachys edulis; assembly: GCA_036346405.1. Taxonomy (NCBI): domain Eukaryota; kingdom Viridiplantae; phylum Streptophyta; class Magnoliopsida; order Poales; family Poaceae; genus Phyllostachys; species Phyllostachys edulis. Next base: position 57,282,569 of record CM070566.1, read on the forward strand.
CGAGCACCCCGCCCAGCCTGTCTCAAATTCGGATGCCTACCCCTTACTTGCAGTGAAGTATATTGTGCTATTGGAAGGTAAAATTTTCATTTCTTATTCATGCTTGATTTAGTTATTTCAGTGCTAATCTACCCTACTTGACAAAATTGTAGATGCGTCAGGTTTGCTTTGCCTTGGCCGTTGTGTGACAGATAGAATTAGTCGTAATACGGCATGTATAAACCTAATGAGTACCAATTAAAATATCGGCAATCCTACATTAATTGTCCTTTTTATTGTCTCCAAATCAACTAAAAAAAACTTCGAAGTGCAGTCTTCGACAGAATTCTCAAAGGAGATGCACTTGATGCACTGCTCAAGATGATTAATCAGGCTGCTGCCAAATTTGTTTATTTGATGTGTTAAAAATAAGTCTGCCCAGGAGAAACTATGTATTTTCTCATTAAGAAAAAGAAAGACACTTAATTTCGAACCTGAAGAGAACTCCGGGTATTTGTGTTGGGGTGTATGCCCACACCTGGCTCAGTTCCTTTTATTCCATACGTTCAACTCAATAGTTTTGTCACTTTTGTGATAATGCAGGCCCCACATTTGTATAGACTGATGATGATTTATATCAGGGCTTCTATTTATCTATCTATCTATTATATTATTAAAGCGATAGAAAAAGAAACCACCACTTTTCGCTCTTAAGGGCTAGAAATTCCCACGTTAATCAGTGGAAAAAGAGAAACATCTACACCGTTAATTATGGTGGGTCCAGATTATAACGATCTAAATTAAACGAAAGAGTCCATATCAAGTACAATATAGAAATAAGAGTTCATGCCAAGTACAATGTAAAAATAACTGAAATTCAGAATAAAAAATAAAATAAAATTAGTAATTTCATTTTGACATGAATTCCTAAGTAAAACCACTAGATAAACATAATTCAAAATATTTTTTAAAAAAAATAGTAATTGGATTAGTATACAAATTCAACAAAAATAACAGAAATTCAGAATAAAAAATAAAATAAAATTAGCAAATTGATTTTATATCTGAATTCCAAAGTAAAATAACCAATAATTGTAATTCTTAATATATATATTTTAAAAAATAGCAATTGGATTAGTATACTAATTCGACAAAAAATAATAAAAATCGAGATAAAAAATAAAATAAAATTTACAATTTGATTTCCATCTGAATTCTAAAGTAAAATACTTAAATAAATAAAATCCGAACAAAAATACATCATCGTTTGATTTCCATACTAATTTCTAAGTAAAATCCTAAATAAATATAATTCAAAATAAAAATTAAACCAAAAATAACAATTGGATTAGTATACAAATTTCAACAGAAAATAAATTGATTTTGGAATAAAAATATAATAAAACTAGCATTTTGATTTCGATCTAATTCAAGTAAAATCTATAAATAACCGTAAGTCAAACATAAAAATTAAAAGTTGGATCGGTTCGTATTCCAAAAAAATTGAAATTAGGGACAACAAATAAAAGAAAATTTGCAATTTGATTTCTATATGAATTCCAAAGTAAAATCTCTTAATAACTAAAATTTCGAATACATTAAATATAAGTTATAATGAGGATATTGTGAATGGTGTTAGACGAGACCACGAAAGAGTGCAATGGCATCGATCTATCCTGCAAGAAGACATTGACCCACAAGGAAACGAATAGCCAATGCAACGGCGACAAAGGTGAGAACAATTCCATATTGCTCACCTTAGCTGTTCGACAAGGACAATGTTGTGCTGCTCGCTGGAGCCGTTGAAGAGAAAGACTAGAGTCAAAGGAGCCAAGTGCTATGACGATGAATGGTGAGCATCGGCGTTGTTGAAGAAGTCCATGGCCAAAGAAATTCAATAATGGGGAAGACATAGCAGAGAGGAGATGAAGCTTTGGATTAAAAATGAGCTATCGACGATATGTGACCATCGGGTAGCTAGGAGCATACCATCGTTGGTGAGTGACATGGTGTCACCGACAATAGTGAGCAGATTCTCCCTAACATTAGACAACGACTAAGGTAGACATATCGACATCTGTGAAGATAGGAGGTCGTCACAGTTAGTGAGGAAGCCACATTGTTGAGTTGAAAAAAAGCCACCATGTTCGCTCTCAAGGGCTAGAAATTCCCACGTTAATCGGTGGAAAAAGATAAACATCTACACCGTTGATTATGGTGGGTTCAGATTATAACGATCTAGATTAAATGAAAGAGTCCATATCAAGTACAATATAGAAATAAAAATCCATGTCAAGTGCAATGCAAAAATAACTGAAATTAGGAATATAAAATAAAATAAAATTAGCAATTTCATTTTTATATGAATTCCTAAGTAAAATCACTAGATAAATAAAAATTTGGAATAATTTTTTAAAAAATAGTAATTGGATCAAGATCTGATTCCAACAAAAAAAAGAAATTCAGAATAAAAAATAAAATAAAATTAGAAAATTGATTTCGATACAAATTCCAAAGTAAAAATCACCAATAATTATAATTCTTAATATATATTTTAAAAAATAGCAATTGGATTAGTATATGACTTCCAACAAAAATAATTAAAATCGAGACAAAAAATCAAATAAAATTTGCAATTTATTTTCCATATGAATTCCAAAGTAAAATACTTAGATAAATAAAATCCAGTTAAAAAAAACATCATCAATTTGATTTCCATACTAATTCCTAAGTAAAATCCAAAATAAATATAACTCGAATAAAAATTAAACCAAAAATAGCAATTGGATTAGTATGCAAATTTCAACAAAAAATAAATTGATTTTGGAATAAAAATAAAATAAAACTAGCATTTTGATTTCAATACTAATTTCAAGTAAAATCTATAAATAATCGTAATTCAAAGATAAAATTAACAATTAGATTAGTTTACGGATTCCAACAAAAAATAATTGAAATTAGGGACAACAAATAAAAGAAAATTTGCAATTTGATTTCCATACGAATTCCAAAGTAAAATATCTTAATAACTAAAATTTCGAATACATTAAATATAAGTTATAATGAGGATATCATGAATGGTGTCGGATGAGACCACGAAAAAGTGTAATGATGTCGATCTGTCCTACAAGAAGACATTGATCCACAAGGAAACGAATAGCCGAGGCAACGACGACAAAGATGATAACAATTCCATGTTGCCACCTTAGCTGTTCGACAAGGACAATATTGTGCCGCTCACTGGAGCCATTGAAGAGAAAAACCAGAGTCAAAGGAGCCAAGTGCTATGACGACTAATGGTGAGCATCGGCGTTGTTGAAGAAGTCCATGGCCAAAGAAATTCGATAATGGGGAAGAAAATTCATCCATCATTCTTTCTCACACTATGTAATTCTTGTATCGAAGTTTCTCCTGTCTCTAGCTCTCGAGTGCAAATGTTGAACAGCCAGCGTCAAAATTCCTTTGTGCTTCCTCAAAGAAAAAAAGGTTGTGCGGCGACTTGGAAGTCTTTTGGACGCAGACAAACAAACAAAAAAGCTCTGATAACGGCTTGAAGTCGATCTTTGGCGTGCGAACAAAAAGAAAATTAAGAGGTAGACTAAGATAGGTACCGGAGTAGGACCAAAGAGGCTATACATGCACTGTTCCCTGTCCATTATTCAGAATCACAGCGGCGAATGAGAAAAATGAAAGGAGTGGTTTTAGTTTTCGTTACAAGAAGATACTATCTACCAACCGCACAGCACACCGTGATCCAGTGGCCTCGGTGAAGAATCTAGACCCGCCATTATATGTTAATGGAGTTTTGATGATTAATGACAAACCTAATTGTGAGACTAACACTTCTAATTTGTTATATCATGTTTAGCCTCATTTGGATATAAAAGTGAAAGTCAAAGAGGTATGTAGTTCGGCACTATAATTCATATATCCTCAAATACTTTAACTTGTGTAGTTAGCATATTCTTGTGAGTATATAAGACTTGTGTAGTCTAAATATACTTGTATATGAGTACAACATAACTTGTGTAGTTAATGTGTACTCACATATCCTTGAATATTTATATCTTGTGTAGTTATATATATTCATATGAGTATATACAACTCATGTAGTGCGTATATACTCATACCAATCTATATTCAATTATTTGCTATTGAAGTGATTATCATAAATTGCCAAAGAGGGAAAGATTGCGATATCTTGTCCTAAACCATTATGAGTAAATGGTATGGTGTGGTAATTAATGATAATCATAATATTGGAAATAACATTTTCTATGAGTTGGATGAAATAGGTTATGTTCCTTGTGGATGATGATTTGGGATGACATCATATGTTGATGTTCATCAAGTCAAGAGCTTGGTGTAAAGGATGCATCATGCGTTGATGTGCATCAAGTTCAAAGACAAAGGAAATCATCGTGTGTCGATGATGTTCATGAAGAGGAGATGACCATGTGTTGATCATCAAGACAAGAGAAGCTTCATCATGTGTTGATGAAAGGCAAGAAAAGGATGTCATCATGAGTTGATGAACATCAAGTCAAGAACCCGGAGTTGAAGCAAGGATGTGCGTCATCAAGCTTCAAGAAGTTGCTAAAGGCAAAGGTATGACTAGCTAGGGCTAAGGATTTGTTCCTAGTCTTTTACCGGTCTTGGTGTTTGGTTGGAAGACCGGATTGCTAGTATAGGTTGCCGTACTATTAAGAGGGGTCCTTGACTAGTAGCTTGAGTTAGTCATGTGTTGATAGCTCATCTTGGTTGCTCTATGCTCTTTTAGGGATGTTGCTATTTGCGGATGTGTTCGCAAATAGTTTAAGCTAAGTGCTTATTTGTTGTAGCATGTGACTAGTTTGCAAATGTGTTTTGCAAATAATTGTAGTCCATGTACCTTATCCTTGTTTAACATGTTGCCAATATTTGTGAATGTGTTTTACAAATAGTTGTGGCTCATGTTCAGTCCTTGTAGCATATGACTTAGTTTGCGAATGTGTTTTGCAAATTGTCTAAGTTCATGTACCTTATTCCTTGTGGTATTGATTCTAAAAGTTGGCAAATGTGTTTTGCAACTAGTTGAGAATCATGCCCTTGACTTGTGTTTGCATCACGTATCAATTTGGCAAATATGTTTTGCATAATTGAGTTGAAACGAATGCAATCTTTGCTTTCTGTTGGAAATCGGTAGTACCGGAATGTGTTTCGCGGAACTACCACTATGCGGTATTACCGTTTTGTGTACGGCGGAACTACCGTGTGAATCAAGCATGTGTTGCTCTGGCTTTATACGGTAGTACCGACGTGGATATTGAGGAACTACCGTTTATAGCGGTAGTACCGGCCTTGGTGGCGGTATTACCGGTGGACGTTCGGACCATCACAGCGTGAGGCGTTAGATCTTGATCTAACGGTTCAGATTTGCATGATCGTCCGGACCGTCCAAAGCGCCGCTGATCTCGGCCGCCCACGTGTCAAGATCATGTGTTGGTTCAGGCGCAAATGGAGCGGTAGTACGGCGCCAGGCGCGAACTACCGCACGTCGGTAGGTCCGGCGTTCTCCATGCGGTATGGTTTTTCCAGTAGCGTTGCATTTTTGATTTTGGCTCGCTCTGGAGTAGCGCGGTAGTACCGGCGCTTTGTGCGCGGTACTACCGGCTCGCGGAACTACCGTGCTTGTGTTGACGGTATGGAATTTCCAGAACCGATGCAATCTGGTCCTTAGCCGTTTTTGAGCATGTGTTGCTCTCTTTGGCTAAGCGGTAGTACCGCAGTGTTTTGTGCGGTATTACCGATTAAACGGAACTACCGCGTATATGTTGGCGGTAGTACCGAATCCCTTTGCAACGGCTAGTTTTATAGCCGTTACCCTAAGTGCGGTAGTACCGGCCTTATAACGGCGGTAGTACCGATTGTCCCGATTTTCAGGGACTTTGCTTCCAACGGCTATATTTCGTGTGTGGGCTATAAATACCCACCTTGGCCGTGTGTGGAAGGTTGCTGGTGTTATTGTGGAGGACTTTGCATGTGTTGCAAGTTCCTTAGTCATTCCTTTGAGCTAGAGCAAGCCCTCTCTTCCTTCGTGCATGTGTTGCACTTAGTGAGTGATTGAGAGCAAACCCTAAGTGCATGTGTTGCCTTAGGTAGTGGATTTCGTATCCATTTGAGCTTAGACACTTGATTGGTTCAAGTGAGCGTTGAAGACTTGTTACTCTTGGTGTTTGCCGACACCTAGACGGCGTGGTGGCGTCGTTGTGCCGGTGAGCTTCTCAAAGAAGATTGTGAGAAGACCCAGGCGGTTTGTGAGTGGTGTGGTGCTCGCCATCTCCGGAGTGGAGGAAGGAGCAACCCTAGTGAAGCGAGGTGTTGGTTCGATTTGGAACCGGTCCAAGAGGTTGGACTTACCTCGGAGGAAGGCTTAATTGTGGAGCCGCCCAATTGGTTTGGGCTTCCTCAACGTGGATTAGGGAGACCGCAAGTCTCCGATCACCACGGGAAAACATCGCCGTGTCATTGGGGTTTGATCTCTTGTGATTTACATTGTGCAATTTATATTACTTGTATTTAAATTGCTTAATTGTGTGTGTATGATTGCTATCATTTATATTGTCTCATATTGTTGGTGCACTTAGTTGAACCTAGATTGATTTAGGTTTTAATTGTGTAAAACCGTATTTGTTTAGCTTCCGCATTAGAAATCGGTTTTAGTTAAAAGAAGTTTTTAAAACGCCTATTCACCCCCCTCTAGTCGGCCACCTCGACCTTACAAGTGGTATCAGAGCTTGGTCTCTCATTTATTAGACTTAACCGTCTAGAGAGTAAAGGATGGCGACTAGAGATTTAGTGCACCTTGGTGAAGCACCTAAATTTGATGGCACAAATTATGCTCATTGGAAAATCCGCATGTCATGTTATTTTATGGCCATGGGCCTAAATATATGGCGAATTGTAGATGTTGGCTTTTCTCCTCCATTGGATCAATTTGCTCCAACAAAAGAGGAAGAGAAATGCTTACATCTCAACGCTCAAGCAATTAACGCCTTATTTAGTGCTTTGAGTGTAGATGTGTTTGATGCCATATGTGATCTCAAGAATGTTCATGAGATGTGGACCCATCTTCAAGAATATTATGAAAGGTCCACTTCCACTAGTGATGATTGCATAGAAGAATGGACGCCGGAGAAGAATGCTCAACCTCTAGCTCCGACAATGATGAATCCTCAACTCCATCAATATCGCCTCATTGCTTTATGGCAAAAGGTAAAAAGAAGGTAAATAATGATGACGATGATAATGATGAGCCTTCATATGATGAGTTGATTGATATACTAGAAGAGCAAAATGTTTTTATGGGAAAGGAGGTTTCAAAATTCAAAGCTTTGAAGAAAGAATTTAACTTGCTTCAAGAAAATTATGAAGTTTTAAAAAATGAACATGAAACCCTCCTTCTTAAAAATTATACTAGCTCTAAGGTGGATATAGGAATTACATGTGATCTATTAGATGATTTGCCTTGTATTGCTCCTATATCTTGCAATTCATCTAAAATTAATGTGTCCACTTCTTGTGATGATTTAATTGATATGCCTTGTTGCTCAAAATTAGATGCACCTATTTCCTCTATACTTGTTGAGACTAACCTTGTAGAGGAAAACAAAAGCTCAAGGCCCAAGTCTTAAGTTTGAGAAATGACTTGGATAGAAGCTATAAAGGAAGGCTACTCTCGATGAAATATTGAGCAAGCAAATATGCTTACAAGATAAGAGTGGCATTGGATTTACTCCCAAGAAGAAGAAGGAAAATAGCAAGATGAGGCACAATGCAAGACACACGAAGAATATTAAGTGCCTTAATTGTCATGAGAAGGGTCACATTTCCTCCGTGTGTCCTAAGAAGAAAAATGACAAGGAGGACTTGGTTTCACCACCAAGAAGAAGGTGAAGAGCATTCCAAAGCAAGATAGAAAACAAGTCAACAATATCAAGTGCTTTGGATGCAAGAAGAATGGTCACATTGCCTCGGTGTGTCCAAATCAAAAGGATGTCAAGTCAAGACATTCAAAGAAGAGGCAAGCCGGAATTGAGCAAGATAAGAAGACATCAAGGGGAAGCAAAAGCCCTACTTGCTACAATTGCCGGGAGAAGGGACATTTTAGTAAGGAATGTCCTAAAGGTATCACTCCTAAGCCAATTATTCATAATGATCATTATTTGCTTATGAAGGATAAGAATGGCAATGTTTTTGCTAGGAATGTTAGTTCATGTAAAACTATTGCTAGGGCCATTTGGGTGCCCAAATCTATTGTGACTAACATTCAAGGACCCAACCGAGTGTGGGTACCAAAAGGTGATTAAATGTTAAATAGGTACTTGGAGAAGTATTGGAGGTTTGGCTCACTCATAAAGAGGTGGATTCCATCTTATGCAAATTTGGAGCCAAGCATGAGGAAGATCAACTCATATCATTAACCAATGCTATCTCGGTAACAAGTATTTACATTGAAGTATCTAGCCCTCATACCTTGTGTAGGTTGCTTTCTTGTAAAATCTTAAAAGGGTTGTTCTTGCTCTTGTGCTAAAGCTTGTTTATTGAAATCTTGAGCAAGTTGGAAGTGGCACATTAAGGGGGAGTGCTAAATCATGATCATGTATATCACATCCCTAAATGTGCCCAAATAAATTAAGTGCTAGTTATGTTTTTCAAAATTGAGCCATTTAGCCAAAAGTCAAAATTTTATAATTATTAGTATATCCTTTGAAAAACTAGTTGCAAAATGTATACAAATGGTATTCAAATGTTTTGCAAAGGTTTTGGTTCAAGAAAAACCTATTTTAAGTAAAAATGAATTTCTAACCAAAATCCTAGATCATAGGATCTTGTTTTTAACCAAAACTAGATCTTTATGCAAAATCTATTCTAAAAGGAATTTGACTTTTGTCCCAAAAGGAAAATCCTAGAGTTGGCTATTCTAAACATTTTTGGTATTCAAAAGATTTCCAAAAGACCAACTCTTCAAAAGTTATTTGATTTCGAAACTCGTCCAAAATTCTAGTTTGACCGTATTGGTCACTTTCTAGCACTTAAGTGAGTTTTGCCATATGAGCCAAAATTATTCACATGAATAGGTCCATAATGGTATTTATAACTCACACATGCAATTGGATGCATTAAATTCTGAAAATTGTTTAGTTGTGCAAATTTGGCTCTTTCAAAGAAGTGTTTTTCGAAAAATAAAATTTTGATTTGCAAAATCAAAAAAATCTAATTTATAAAAATTATGTTCTTAAAGTTTATTTCTACTATCTATTGCATAATGATCCTAAATGTTATTTTATTGAGTGCAAAAACTTGGGATCATTTGCAAATTTTTCAATCTCTCGCTCATATCTCGAAGTCCCTGTGAATCGGATTCGACGTTTACCTTGCGGTATTACCGCGTCGCGGTACTACCGGCGGTATAAGTGCGGTACTACCGCATCAGTTGGTAAAAAGGCATTAACTGCTGGGTGTGGTTTTTACCTTATCCTTTACCCCTCTCTAACCCGAGAGGAACTACTACTCGCGTTCTTCGCCGCCTCACTCTCTCTCTCCCCAAAAAATACCACTCAAATCCACTTCTAAATCTTCAAGGATCTTCAGGATTTCTTCAATCTTTGCCGATTTCCTGCATCTCTAGGGTTTCACTCCCTCATTCCATAAGGTAAAAACTCCTTTCAAATCCATGTTTTACCGAAATCTTGGAAACCCTAGGTCTTTTTAGGGTTTAGTTGGAATGTGGATGTGTTCTTGTAGTTCTAGTAGGCAAATAGACAATGTTGATGACTCATGATGTTCACACATCCATTTCTTGGAATCAATCCAAAAGAAACATCACAAATTTCATAGAAATTCCTCGCCTCGAACTCATTTCGAGATGCGGTACTACATTGTGTTGAGCGCAGATTATCAAGAATGCGGTCGCATTCGCTCAAGAACAGCAGTATTACCGATTATCCCGAGTAACAAAAACACTGCCTCATTCAAATTTAATCCTATTTGTTTGATCTTTCAAACTCCTTTGTAATCTGTTCTATCTATTTGAAGATGCCGAGATCAAGGGTACATCCCGCAAACCCGCTTGGTGCTCCTCGAGGCCAATCCTCTTAGCGCCAATCCTTTGAAATTCAACAATTCTCGAAGTTCGACAAAAGGAGATAATGACAGAGGTAAAAGGCTCTTGATGACTCAGAAGATGAAATGAATTCATCCCATTCAGCAAAGGAGGCAAAGACCACAAGTGATGAAGAAATGGGAGATCTTTGCAAAACAAGAAATTGATTTGAGGACAATTTCTGCTGATGACTACGCGATAATGCGTCACAAGAATCAATTCCAACTTCCCAGGTCTTCTCTTGATCTCAGATTTCACACAAAATTTCAAGAGCAAGTTCATGAGCAATGTTATGGCCCAGATAAGAAATTTGCTGATCACAAATGGATCAATTGGGCTCATTTGAATAACTTGGATAAATATGATGGTGCATATCGATTATTTCAAAGAGCTGGTCTCTATCACCTAGTAGCCCTGAGAAGTGATTACAATGAAGAACTCATCAGGCAATTTTATGCTACAGTTTATATATCTCCCGACTTGATGAAATATCTTGGATGACAGGACTAGGGTTATGACTTGCACTAAACATGATTTTGCGTGCACTTCATACAGAATCAAGCACTTTTGAGAAAGTCTATAATAGCCTTGCCCTTCCTGCTACAGCTTGGACTGAGTTTTATGATCCCACCATCAGGTATACTCCAGGAAGGATCCATGGACTGAAACCTTTCCCTAGTTTGATTAATAGAGTTATTAATCATACTATTTTGCCTAAGAGTGGAAATTTCGATGCAATAAGAGGGCATGCTTGGAACATAATAGAGCTGATCTTGGAAGGCAAAAAGTTTGATGTGATTGATGTTATTATCAGAGGGATTGCCTCCTCCAAAAATGACAGAGTCAAGAGAATTTATCATGCTCCTTATATTATGGCTTTGATAGTGAGGCAAACTGGCTACAGAGGAGGATTAGGGATAGTCCACAAGGCTTATAAACCAAGAGAAAATCCTCCTGTTCAGTTTTTGGGACAGCCAGCACAATATGAACAGCAAGAACGTCAAGAACAGCAAGAAGAGGATGCTCCAGGGGCAGCAGCCCAAGAAGAAGGTCACCAAGTCACTCTTGCTCAGATTCTTCAAAATCAACAAACAATCCTAAATAATTTGCAAGAAATGAGAGCCTCTCAATTGGAGATGAGGACAGCACAGCTCGCTTTCCAGGAAGAAACAAACAGCAGATTTGATGCATTGAGTGATTGTGTGAACTCCTTAGGTCCTTGGCACTATGCTCGCTGTCGACTCAATTCACCGCCAAGGCCTCCCTCTTCCTCACCGCAGTTCCTCAAGTTCCATCTACTCGCTCTGTTGTTCCTCCTTCTCAAGCCGAAGCCCTCAAGACCAAGCTCTGTTTGCTCAAGACCCGCCAATCTCATTGATGTCAAGAAAGGAGAAATAGAAGATAAAGAAAAGACCTAGAAAGATCTTTTGTTATTATATATACTATATGGATGGAATATTATGTCTTGGTTAAACTTCTGTGTGTAATAGTTTAACATTTTGGTTCTATTGTCTCTGTTGAACTTGATGGTTAATGATGCTTATGCTTATTGAATATCTTTGTCTGAATTGTGATTGTGATTATATTTCATGATTATCCATTGTCATGCCTACTTGAATCCATTTTATAGAGGAAACTCCGTCGAAATTTTATTAAAATCCTTTCATATGCATAATCTCCAATTCACATCCCACTATGCATACTTTTAGGGGGAGTTTCTACCTCTATGGAAATTGCTTGGAGAAATGTTTCAATACTCAAATTAAAATGACTCCTTCTACCTAGCTCATAAGTTTTTGCAGAGACTCCTCCTTGGATCAATTCTTTTGACATCTCTTTTTGGTGATTAATGCCAAAAGGGGGAGAAATTATGGGGGAAAAGTTGTATGAGCCACAATTGGATGAATTTATCAAATACCAAAAGGGGAGAACAAAGGCTTCAATTTTCACTTCATGTCGTTTAAAATGCGTTCATTCTTATCATATGATTGATTTATATCCAAATGTTGTTATTTATATGGGGTTTGTCATCAATCACCAAAAAGGGGGAGATTGAAGAATCTAGACCCGCCATTATATGTTAATGGAGTTTTGATGATTAATGACAAACCTAATTGTGAGACTAACACTTCTAATTTGTTATATCATGTTTAGCCTCATTTGGATATAAAAGTGAAAATCAAAGAGGTATGTAGTTCGGCACTATAATTCATATATCCTCAAATACTTTAACTTGTGTAGTTAGCATATTCTTGTGAGTATATAAGACTTGTGTAGTCTAAATATATTTGTATATGAGTACAACATAACTTGTGTAGTTAATGTGTACTCACATATCCTTGAATATTTATATCTTGTGTAGTTATATATATTCATATGAGTATATACAACTCATGTAGTGCGATATACTCATACCAATCTATATTCAATTATTTGTTATTGAAGTGATTATCATAAATTGCCAAAGAGGAAAGATTGCGATATCTTGTCCTAAACCATTATGAGTAAATGGTATGGTGTGGTAATTAATGATAATCATAATATTGGAACTAACATTTTCTATGAGTTGGATGAAATAGGTTATGTTCCTTGTGGATGATGATTTGGGATGACATCATATGTTGATGTTCATCAAGTCAAGAGCTTGGTGTAAAGGATGCATCATGCGTTGATGTGCATCAAGTTCAAAGACAAAGGAAATCATCGTGTGTCGATGATGTTCATGAAGAGGAGATGACCATGTGTTGATCATCAAGACAAGAGAAGCTTCATCATGTGTTGATGAAAGGCAAGAAAAGGATGTCATCATGAGTTGATGAACATCAAGTCAAGAACCCGGAGTTGAAGCAAGGATGTGCGTCATCAAGCTTCAAGAAGTTGCTAAAGGCAAAGGTATGACTAGCTAGGGCTAAGGATTTGTTCCTAGTCTTTTACCGGTCTTGGTGTTTGGTTGGAAGACCGGATTGCTAGTATAGGTTGCCGTACTATTAAGAGGGGTCCTTGACTAGTAGCTTGAGTTAGTCATGTGTTGATAGCTCATCTTGGTTGCTCTATGCTCTTTAAGGGATGTTGCTATTTGCGGATGTGTTCTGCAAATAGTTTAAGCTAAGTGCTTATTTGTTGTAGCATGTGACTAGTTTGCAAATGTGTTTTGCAAATAATTGTAGTCCATGTACCTTATCCTTGTTTAACATGTTGCCAATATTTGTGAATGTGTTTTACAAATAGTTGTGGCTCATGTTCAGTCCTTGTAGCATATGACTTAGTTTGCGAATGTGTTTTGCAAATTGTCTAAGTTCATGTACCTTATTCCTTGTGGTATTGATTCTAAAAGTTGGCAAATGTGTTTTGCAACTAGTTGAGAATCATGCCCTTGACTTGTGTTTGCATCACGTATCAATTTGGCAAATATGTTTTGCATAATTGAGTTGAAACGAATGCAATCTTTGCTTTGCTGGAAATCGGTAGTACCGAATGTGTTTCAGCGGAACTACCGCTATGCGGTATTACCGTTTTGTGTACGGCGGAACTACCGTGTGAATCAAGCATGTGTTGCTCGCTTTATACGGTAGTACCGACGTGGATATTGAGGAACTACCGCTTATAGCGGTAGTACCGCCTTGGTGGCGGTATTACGGTGGACGCTCGACCATCAGCGCGAGGCGTTAGATCTTGATCTAACGGTTCAGATTTGGCGTGATCGTCCGGACCGTCCAAACCGCCGCTGATCTCACCGCCCACGGTCAAGATCATGTGTTGGTTCTGGGCCAAATGGAGCGGTAGTACCGGCATTGCAGGCGCGGAACTACCGCACGCCGGTAGGTCCTGCGTTCTCCATGCGGTATGGTTTTTCCAAAGAGCGTTGCATTTTTTATTTTGGCTCGCTCGAGTAGCGCGGTAGTACCGGCGCTTTGTGCGCGTGTACTACGGCTCATGAACTACCGTGCTTGTGTTGACGGTATGGAATTTCCGTAACCGATGCAATCTGGTCCTTAGCCGCTTTTGAGCATGTGTTGCTCTCTTTGGCTCAGCGGTAGTACCGCAGTGTTTTGTGCGGTATTACCGATTAAATGGAACTACCGCGTATATGTTGGCGGTAGTACCGAATCCCTTTGCAACGGTTAGTTTTATAGCTGTTACCCTAAGTGCGGTAGTACCGGCCTTGTAACGGCGGTAGTACCGATTGTCCCGATTTTTCAGGGACTTTGCTTCCAACGGCTATATTTCGTGTGTGGGCTATAAATACCCACCTTGGCCGTGTGTGGAAGGTTGCTGGTGTTATTGTGGAGGACTTTGCATGTGTTGCAAGTTCCTTAGTCATTCCTTTGAGCTAGAGCAAGCCCTCTCTTCCTTCGTGCATGTGTTGCACTTAGTGAGTGATTGAGAGCAAACCCTAAGTGCATGTGTTGCCTTAGGTAGTGGATTTCAGATCCATTTGAGCTTAGACACTTGATTGGTTCAAGTGAGCGTTGAAGACTTGTTACTCTTGGTGTTTGCCGACACCTAGACGGCGTGGTGGCGTCGAAGCCGGTGAGCTTCTCAAAGAAGATTGTGAGAAGACCCGGCGGTTTGTGAGTGGTGTGGTGCTCGCTATCTCCGGAGTGGAGGAAGGAGCAACCCTAGTGAAGCGAGGTGTTGGTTCGATTTGGAATCGGTCCAAGAGGTTGGACTTACCTCGGAGGAAGGCTTAATTGTGGAGCCGCCCAATTGGTTTGGGCTTCCTCAACGTGATTAGGGGAGACCCAAGCAAGTCTCCGATCACCACGGAAAACATCGCCGTGTCATTGTGGTTTGATCTCTTGTGATTTACATTGTGCAATTTATATTACTTGTATTTAAATTGCTTAATTGTGTGTGTATGATTGCTATCATTTATATTGTCTCATATTGTTGGTGCACTTAGTTGAACCTAGATTGATTTAGGTTTTAATTGTGTAAAACCGTATTTGTTTAGCTTCCGCATTAGAAATCGGTTTTAGTTAAAAGAAGTTTTTAAAACGCCTATTCACCCCCCTCTAGTCGGCCACCTCGACCTTACACTCGGCATGGTTTCTTAGCGACACGTAGGTGGGCTTTGTCGGCCGACGAGACAGGTGCAGAAATGGACGGTGTACCAGTCATGCACCATACACGGCTCGGCCCAGTTCTTTCAGCACCCCAAAAGTTTGTCGTCCAGCACAGCTCAGCTCTACTTTAAAAGTTAACCATCTAAACCGGCCTAGGTAGAGCTCCCAAGGCTCATGGGTTCGTTCCGCTATAAGGAGCGCACAGCTATCTCGATCTCGCACACACGAGAAAACCGATGCCGAGGCAGCGCAGCGCGACCGAAAAGACTCGGCAATAAGTGGCCTGGACGCGTCAGCGCGACTCGCGTGGCCACGATCGAGCAACTATCGAACGGTCCTGAATCACGCGATGGCCGAACGATCGAACGACCCAGGAAGTAGACGATGATGCAGCGACGATTGCACGGGCCAGAACCATGCGATGAACTATAGCCTGGCAGCCGACGTGGATGCGCTCGTTGAGCGACGGTTCTAGGCGGCATGGATGAGTTGGGTTATAGTACAAATATCAGTTTGATATGCACCGTATAGACGTATGCGCTATACTGAGCAAGACATGAGTGCATATAAACAACAAACGTTTCCTTGTAGTACAAAATCCAGTGCAAATCTGAGTGCTAGCATCTGCAAAGATCGTTTGATCAAAAGTCGTATACACAAACTGTTTGATCAAAAGCCGTATACACAAACTTTTTCACCGTTGGATCTGACCTAGTAAATGTGATCCTAGTAAATGTGATCTGGAAATTAAGGAATAAGATAGAAAGTCCGTAAGGGCGTGTGTTATACATTACGGTTAGTATGTGTTTAATTTTTACCCCCTTTTTTCGGAAGCTTAGGTTTCACCTTTTATTCTATGAGTGTGTAAACAGAGAAGTGCAAATGTTTTTTTTTGCCTGTCTGAGCTATATAATGGATCTATCCTGAATCAGTACCTATTGTAGCATTGAAATGTACCTGGTCCATGAAGCAAAGGCTTAAAATGTGGAGATAAACATTTTCTTTCTGTAGAGATACGAAAAATGCTAATGTAAAACCAAGTGTGTTTTGCAAAGGTTATTAGCACAATAATGGTTGTTTGAACGAAGACACCATGTTAAAGAAGGAATGGTATAAATCTGAGTAAGTATTGATAATATGAAAATGATTATGTAGATCAAAATAATATCTGTATAAACACTGTAAGTTAAGGAATAAGATAGAAAGTCAGTAAGGGCACATGTTTAATACAATACGGTTAGTATGTGGTTTTCCTTTTTTCCCCCTTTTTTGGAAGTGTCTGTTTTTTCTTTTTTTAGTGCGTAATCAAGGAATTGCAAATGCAGAAAGTTCTTTTTTCCTTTGCTTTTCTAAGCTATATAATGGATTTATCCTGTATCAGTACATATTTTAGCATTGAAATGTACCTGTTATATGAAGCAAAGGATAAAAAATGCTGAGCTAAATATTATCATTGATGAACAGCATATTAGATGAATAGAACAGACCTAAGGCTTGCTAACGGGTTTGCCATAGGCATCCTTGAACAGTTCGCTAGTTGCTTTTGAGTCACCTGTAGATGTGTTGGGCCTATCAATATTAAAAAGTTGTCAGAGCCATGTATATGATGGTACGCATGGGTTGCTATGTTGTATAGAAGAGCTTTCTTTTATATTGGTTTTGGTAAGGACGAAAATCGTAAATCAAAGATGTACCTTTTAAAGCGCAACTGCAGTGGAACATCATCCATTTATTGAGGAGTGCTTTCGTCGATTGATAGTTTTGTTTCGGTTGTCTGTGATGGAGTTGACTACAACATTATAAAAGGAAATGTATGGCAGTAGCAGATGATTAGGTCCTAGAGTTTTATCAGGCATGTTATGTACCGTTGAATGTTCCGCAGCTGGTATCCTCGAGATGACCTTTTCTACTTGTTGCGGTAAAGAGAGCCAAATCAGAATATGCACGTGGCAAACCTCTCTTCAGAACCCAATCGTGTATACAGCTAGGTAAAAAGAAAAATAAAGGAGAAGATAAGGTAATATAGAAACCTAGGGGAAAAACAGTGAATGAAAGACCCAAAGGAATACACGTACCAGGTTGAATAGGGATGAAAACAATTCGTTCTTTGATAGTGACAGATAAATCGTGCAGTTTCATCTTGAACGCACCATATTCCATGTAAGAGTTATCATGCGGGTGTTAGCCAAGTCCTGGACCTAGTGCATCAGCGACCTCGGGTCCTAGACCTAGTGCATCAGCGACCTCGGGACCTTTAGGATGGCATGCCAAGTTCACGATCAAATCATGTGGACCATGCACATGCCAAATAGTCATAGTATCTTGGAAATGCATGTCTATATAGTGGTGTGGCCCAGTAAAATCTGCAGGTAGCTGGGTTTCTTTTTATGCAAACGTAATTACCATTGGCAAAATCGTGATCAATCATCCAAAAGGAAGCCACAGGTTAAGTCGGCGGAATGCAGATATCAGTTAAACACATATGGAAAAACATTTTTTTCGAGCTTATATAATTCTGTGCAAGCAAACAATTCTTATACACAGAAAGGAAATGCAGGCGGTGCAGACGGACTGTAAAGTGATGAACACGCGCATGCATGCTGTTTTTTTTTGTTCGAAAACAACAAGCAATCATGTCTCATTTGTACAAACAACAAAAAAGAAAAAGAAAAACTTTTTTGAAAGCAGGTAACAAATATATAGGACCGCGAAAATTACTGAACATGTTGCCAGGAACAGCAGTGTAGTTTCGTATGTTGCGCAATGCAAACTCCGAACGAAAACCTGCGTTTTGTGAGAACCAGATGGAGAACAAAGGAATAACAAACCCAAATCCGTAAACGCAGGTATTATTAAGACGAACCCCAATCCAGTGTGAAAAGGGATTGTCAATAGGCAACGCTAAATGTGCTTTAATGGTAGGTCGGCAAGGAAATACAGAGTCTGTATCAACATTTTTAATTTGAGAATCCGCATCTAGCGAGAGTCTAAATAAAACAAGGAGAGTACAAAGAATGTGTAAGAAGATTCTACCTGTCAGTAACTTATAGGAAAAACGAAATTGCTCATAGGCGTCACAAGCGGGCCGCAATGTGCTGAGCGCGTTCATGTACGCCCAACGGCCTATGCTACTATCAGAATCGTCTAATTTCCCGAGTGCTCACAAGTTTGCCGAGTATTTTGAGTAATACACTCGGGAACTTCCCGAGTGCCTCATTAAACACTCGGGGAGAGAATGAAACACTTGGGAAATTAAAATTTCCCGAGTATCCGGTCGGACACTCGGGAAATTTTGACGGGAGCAATGGGAAAAAATTATTTCCCGAGTGTCGTTCGTTACAGACACTCGGGAGCTAAAACACACAGCGCCATTTCCCGCGCCATTTCTAACCCGTTCTCATCCAAGGCTGCTTTAACCCCGCTCATCCCCAATCCCCCGCTGCTTCTCTCCCTAATCCCTCAAGACGCCTCTGCCGCCTCCGCCCCTCCGCCTCCCTGGCTCGGCCTCCCAGCTCCTCCTCCTGGCTCCTCCTCCGCCCGCCATCACCTCCTCGTCCAAACAGCACTTGCCGCCTGACTCCGCCTCCCCGGCTCCGCCTCCCAGTTCCTCCTCCACGGCTCCTCCTCCGCCGGCGGCCTCCTCCGCCTGCCGCCCGACTCCGCCTCCCCGGCTCCCTCCTCCACTGGCTCCCCACCTCCGGCCGCCTCGACTCCGCCTCCCGGCTCCCTCCTCACTGGCGCCGCCCGACTCCGCCTCCCGGCTCCCTCCTCCGACCGGCTACTCACAAGATCCTCTCGGTCCCATGAGGTAACTATGCTCACTAACTTGACTAGCATGGACCTAAGCTACAATGCCTTACATTGATAACTGTTGGTGCAAGTGAGATCGATGCTTATGAGTTGTTTGCTTTTAATTTGGTAAACATGATACTTGTGGATCAATATGAATGCATGCTTGATCTTACCTCTGTTTAATTGAAATTTTTAGTCTTGTGTGCTGTGTATCTTTAATTTTAGAAATGCAATGCCCTTAATATTGATGGAGGAGTTCCTTTTTAGAAAATATTTATGGAGGAGTTCACAACTAATATCGACAAGTGAACAACATATATGTATGTAAGTATTTTCGACAAACATATATTTGTGTTGTTATTATCCAATGGCACACATGATTGATTAGTATGCAGAGCCAATTATTAAACCATTAAAACCAAGCACATTTCAAATTGGATTTTCTTGATAATTGTTGATAAATATACTTCCACTAGCTTTTATAGATTCAGCTTTTGATCCTAGATCAAGTGTAAAGGTATCACAGCTTTATCAATGCAAGTTGTTCCATGCATGCATCCAATACTATGATTAATATTTTTCTCAACCTTGAGGCTTTTTTTTTCTTTGTTTAATATTAATTATTTAGCCCTTATATATTTCATGGATAATTACAAGCTAATTAATAGTATTTTGCACGAATTCCTAACTGTTTTGCATAATTACACCTTGAAGCTGTTTTGTTACTTCAATACTACACAAATCAACATTCATTTGTGAGCCGCTAGGAGTAGCTACTAGCCTACTACTAGCTAGCTCTAGCTATCCATTCTTCTTCTTTTTCTTTGGCACTGGCTTGAACCATTATGTTTTAACCATTGATGCAATCCAACCAATAATCATTGCTCAATCTCTACGAGTGTACCCGGACTCCGGATCACCTTTACAAATTCCTTCAAAGGCAAGTAGAATAGTAGATCACGATTAAAAATTCTCTCTGAAAGTATTAGTAGTACTAAAACATATTTACCCAAGAAAGTATTGTGATGGTAGATGACATTTAATGATAATCGCATACTTTGTACATGAAAGATCTTAAATTTTGACATACTGTTTGCCCATTGAAATATTTGCTATCACAGACTTGTGCCATCACGCAGCATACGTAAAATTATTTAAGAGTTGATGTGCACAAACATAGTACTAGCCTTTTCTTTTTCCTCTTTCTTTTTTTACCACATAACGCACATGATACTCCTAGGTAGAAATCAAAAGGTTTATGTAAGACAAATGTATCGTAATGATTCTATCTCTTTTTTATATTAGAGAGTCTGGTATAAAAATTATTTTTGATACATATGTATTTTGAACTTTCTACACAACAATCTTTAGTTTCGTATATAGTTTATATAGCTGATCGGATCATATATATATAGTACTACTTCACTGCGTGCGTTGCAACGAGCCAAATGGATGAAACGATCTTTGTACTCTGAAATGATGAAACTGTTGTCTTCTTTAGAACAATTGGAGAGCACAAGGACCAAGTGGATGATTTTGCCCGCATTCTTTCACATAGAAAAACTAATACATATGTATGAACATATTCATGCATGCATGTCTGATAAAAAATAAATATTAGTGCACGGTCAAATTGGTGTTATAAAAGCATATTCTTACACATGCATGCAAGTTCCCAAAGTTAAATTGAGATGATTGCTTAGCTTTGCTTGAAGCATTTGCTTAACTGCATTTCAACTTGCATCCAATATTGACTTAATTTAGAATAGATGAGTACACCGGCAGCCAAATAATAACGGCGTTTAAGACCAGAGGGAGGTTATATTTTGATCCTTGACATGGTGTAGTATTGGTTTTGAATGTGTCTAAAAAATATTGGTTTATATGATTTTGAAAAAGAGCTAACTTGTCTTACTCAAATTTCTAAATAAAAACAGCTACAAAGAGGCCGTCCATATTGATATCACTGGAGCAATAAGGCAAACTTCACCAATAAATATGGAATGAACTGGCTGGTCTTGTAGTTAACATCAGCTATTGTTAGTTACTTTGTTTTCAATACTGAGTCCCTAGTCAAGAGACACCTGATTCGCTAGGGCTTGATTGTTTCTCAGTACTTACTGCAGAGTCACGCCTCCTCCTCCTCCGCCAACAGAGATCTCAATTCCCTAGCGCTTCCCCACGACCGCCTCCACCGACACACACTGCAGCCATCTTCCCCACCGCACTCCTCGACTCCCTCGGCTCCAAGAACTACTATAAGGTAGTGGATAAGTGGAAAAGAAATAAAATTTGCTTATTTTCTTTCGTGTTGTTAGTTTATGGTGGATTGATATGTTGTCATTATAATGCTACATTAACGTGTTAATAAATAATTGTATTCATTTATAATGGTATTCATTTATATTGAAAGAAAGTGTTTTTATGTCTGCTGATCATGTATATTGTATTCATGTCAATCTGTTTTAGTGTACATATATATGGCATGTATCCTATGGTAGCTTCTAGCTAGCTCAGAGTCGTATTTTTGACATAAATAAAAGTTGGATTAAAATATGCATTATGTTTTGCACACTAGGATGGCTGAGGATCGTAGTTGGATGTACACTAGGCGTAGAGCGATGGGTGATTGTACCCAAGAATGGATGGAAAAGTCGATAGATTTTGTGGATCGAGCATTTGCTAGGAGTAATGGACGGGATGTGTTGTGCCCTTGTTCGCGTTGTTCAACACACGCCACAAATGAGGGCAACAATGATCGCACACTGCAAGTACGGATTTAGGCGTGCCATACCGTGTGGGTGTATCACTACGAGTCACAACATAGCGCATCGATGTGCTAAGGGAAGAAACGGACGATGGCGCCACAATGAGAGTAGGATAGAAGACATGCTAGATGATGTGCATCATGCATATGGGCCACCGCCGAGGAAGAACCGAGCTTGCAACAAGGGCCTTCTTTGATATGTTGTCCGCAATGAAGTCAACCACTTCATGGGCACACACAGTGTCCCAACTAGATGCCATCACACGACTACTTGTCAAGTCTCGATTCAAAGACAAGCATTGCTTGCTTTGATGCATTCTTAAGCGTGTTTAGCACCCTTCTCCCGTGATGGTCACAAACTGCCCGCTAACTTGTATGAGGCCAAGAAATTGATAAGCGCACTAAATATGCCATATGAGAAGATAGATGTTTGTCCAAATCATTGCATGCTATTTAGGAATGAGAATGTGGACAAAGATCACCGTGATAAGTGTGGTGAGTCTAGGTTTGTTGAGGTTGACTCGGTGATGGTCAAGAGGTAGCTTTTATTGACGAAAAATACTTCGCTATCTACCATTTGTGCCACTTAATCCAACGGTTATACATATCCGAGGTTTCGCCAAACAAATGGTATGGCACAAGTATGGTCGCTTGTACCATAATGACAAGATGGTCCACCCATCCGATGGTGAAGCATAGAAGCAATTTGACCGAGACTATGTAGAGTTTGTCATGAGCCTCGGAACATTCAATTGCAATTGCAATCGATGGGTTTAACCCATTTGGTATGGGGTCATTGCGCCATACTGTTGCTGGCATGTGTTTGTCATTCCTTAACCTCCCACCCGGCGTTTCCATGCGAATAAAGACATATTCCTTTCTTGATAATCCTCGGTCCCGAGTACCTGTGGAAGAATATGAGTGTATTCATGGAGCGGTGGTGGATGAATTGTTACATGCTTGGGAACAAGGCATAGTGACATATGATCGGGCATTGAAACAGAACTTCACCATGCGGTCGCGTATCACACATCCATGCATGACTTCCTGCGTCACGGATATTCGTCAGAGGTGGTCTCAGACATGGGAAGATGCCATGCCCAATCTGAGGAGACGCTATGCGGTCATTGGCTAAAGCATGGTCGCAAGCACTCCTTCTTCGATTGTCATCGTCAATTCCTTCCAATTGACCACGAATTCGAAGTGACACAACCGGATTTAGGGCCAATATTGTTGTCCGCAGTGGACCACCACGCCGTCTGGCGGTGAGGAGGTTCAGGCACCGGCTAGATGCTTTGAAGCCTCTTGATGATGGTGATGGGTTCGAGAAATATGGTGAGGAGCACAATTGACTCACATTTCAAGTTTGTGGCGGCCGCCATACTTCCATAAGCTCATTCTTCCCCATAACATAGATGTAATGCATAATGAGAAGAATGTTGCAGAGGCCATATTTAGCACATTTTTGACATTCCGCATAAGACGAAGGACAATTTGAAGGCTCGCCTTGATCGGAGGAGCTTTGCAATGTGCCCTTGCTGAATATGATCCATAAGCCGACCATTGGCAAGTGGGAGAAGCCAAGAGCTAGTTATTGCCTAACTAGGGTTCAGAGGAAGGAGATTTTGGAATGGTTTGAGACCCTAAAGTTTCGATGGGTATGCAAAGAAATCTAAGGAGAGGAGTGAATTTAGTTACCATGCGCATCAATGGCCTAAAGAGCCATGACTACCACATATTCATGGAACGCCTTTTGCTCGTGATGATCCGTGGCTACGCCCCCGAGTGTGTTTGGCAAGTGATGGCGGAGTTGAGCTTTTTATCGATGACTATGTGCGAAAGAGATAGATCCCATGGTAATGTCTACTATGGAGCGTGAAGTACCTGTGTTGCTTTGTAAGTTCGAAAAGATCTTTCCACCGCTTCTTCAATCCAATGCAACATTTGATTCTCCATCTTCCCTATGAAGCTAGGATGGGGGACCAAAGCAAAACCGTGGATGTATCCAATTGAGAGAGAACAAAAGGAACTACGAGGCAAAGCAAAAAATCGATCGCGTGTTGAAGCATCCATAGCGAGGCGCATATAATTGAGGAAATTTCCTATTTCACATCAATATACTTTGTCGACAATGTTCGCGACGGTGCACAATCAAACCTCACGATACAATATTGGCATCCTCAAAATAATTGCTAACTTAGCCTCTTCACGGAAGAGGTGACACTTCAAGCAAATGGTACTCCCAAAGTTTTATCGCGGGATGAGTGGTTGACTATGATGTTGTATGTCTTTACCAACCTCTCCAAGTGAATGATTACATTAGGTATGCAACAATTATTTTTCCCAATAATTGATGTATGAGTGTTTTAATCTACTTGTCTTGTTTCCTATAGGGAATTTGTTAGAGCGAGTGGAAGCAACGCCGAGACCCATCCGAAAAACAAGTTGAGACCCTTCTTAGGAAGGGTGCCGAATTGTAAACCTAATTTCCCGACTTGGTTCTATCGTAAAGTAACTTCTATTAGCTACTCCCCTTGCACATAATATTTACTAAGTAAAGAGGAACTAATACATGAAACACATTCTATTTATGTCAGAGAGTTTGAAGGACAAGTCTATGAGCAAAGTGAATTGAAGCAAGTTGCTCAAGGATGCCACACTCGGTGTCAGTCCTATAGTACCTACGATGTGAATGGGTACCGCTTCAACATCGACACATGAGAGGAACGCCTAATGCAACAACAATTAACAAAGGATTGGTGACTATAGGACAAGATGGGAGCGATACACTGTTGAATACTATGGAGTAATTGAAGAAATAATTGAACTATATTTCCATGGTAGCAAACCTCTCAAACTTATGTTATTCAAATGTCATTGGTTCTATCCGCTTAGGGAGTCGACGATACATCATTTGAGCTGGTTGAAGTTGCACATCAATCAATCCTACCAGCAATGACCCATTTATTGTGGCTCAGCAAGCCATCCAAGTATACTACATCCCGTACCCATGCAAATCTATGAGTAGTCTAGTGGATTGGTGGGTAGTACATAAGGTGCATCTATATGGTAAACTACCTACCCCTAGTGAGCAGGACTACAACATGGAGACCAACAATGGTGTTGACCTATTCTTTCAAGAAGATGGGCTACCAGGGACTTTTGAAATAATAATTGGGGAAGAGGACGATCACATGGATTATATTCAAATCGATGCCGATGAGGTTGTAAACCAAGAGGACTTGGAACTACTTAATCGCTAGACATTGATGGCAATCAAGGGGATGAGGTTGAGTCAACACCTCATGATAGTGACGATGACTTTTGGAGGGCCCATCTGTGGAGGATCCCATTGTAGATGACTACTTGAGCATGATCTTGTAGGTCTTCCATTTATTTGTCTGCATGTTTTTAATTTTTGTATGAGCTTACTTGATTACGTTATATTACATTTTTCTATGAGCTTACTTGATTACGCTTATATTAATTGATTTATTTTATTTCATTTCATTTCAGGACACCAAAATATGAGTGGCGAGGTAGCATACTCTAGTCGAGGCAGACGCTTGTTTTCCACTCGAGGAGGCAGAGGGGTAGCCGCGGCCACTCGAGGAGGCAGAGGGGCAGCCACGGCCCCTCTAGGAGGCAGAGGGCAGCATGCCCTCCAGAGGCATGTGGGTAGCCGCGGCCCCTCCAGGAGGCACAGGGGCAGCCTCAGCCCCTCCAGGAGGCAAAGGGGCAGTCGCGGCCCCTCTAGGAGGCACAGGGGCAGCCACGGCCCCTCCAGGAGGCAGAGGGTCAACCGCAACCACTCGACGAGGCAAAGGGGCAGCCATGGCCCCTCGAGGAGGCAGAGGGCAGCCTGCGCCCTCGAGGGGTAGCGGGGGTCTACCTCTAGTAGATCAGCCTCAGACTCCTGCCCTCGCAGGCCGATGATGTGGAGTATGAGCACCGTGAGGCGGAGGGTGAGGAGGAAGAGCACCCCGAGGCGGCGGAGGTGAGGAGGATGAGCACCATGAGGCACAAGAATTTTGGATGCGAGGACTCGCGAACTCGCCACGATGACCAACCCGAGAGGAGGAGAAGATCATCATTGTTCTGTTGGCGACACGTAAGAAACTGCTTACACTTTCACTAATTTAGCCCACTTAATTGCATACCTCAAAAAACTAATATATGTGCAATGGCGAGAAGAAGGCGGGGTGACAAATGTAGACTTCAATGGCATAATTGGTGTGTTGATTCGATGGCACTTCCTGGCTTGGTCACCCACAGAGGAAGGCGGAGCCTACATGGACATGGTGCCACTACAAGGTCACAAGATACCGCCACGGCCAAGGAGAGGTTCCATTTGACAACCTGCTTGCAAAGGTGGAGGAAAGTTTTGGGTAAGGATCAATATTCAAATCGCTTCTATGTGTTCCTATGCATGTTAGGGTTGATTAGGTCACAACTCTCAAGTCTCAATTTAGTGACTAGATGACTAGATGAGGCATAAATGTTTGGGTAAAATAATGGCCCCAATGTTCAATCACCTATCTAAATTCTGACTTTCAACACACTAACCTTTTGCTCATAGAAGTGTTGATATTAAAGTAATGGTAGATGTATCACTAAAGCAATGTAAAGATCTATGTTGACATCTTGAGGATAAAATTGCACAAGGACTACTAACATTTTGAAGAACCTGTAAGCCATTTGAGGACAAAGTCGTATATTTTGTGTTTTTATGCAAACCTAACCTGGCTAATCTCACTTGTTTGGTACTAAAACTTCAAGTAGTCTGACATGTTTAATTTACCTCTTTTGGATGTTTAGTAGCCAAGTAATAAATGTCAACTAACTTAATCATCTTATTCTTTATCAATTCCTTTTCGCTTTCATCAACTAACTTAATCATCTTATTCTTTATCAATTCTTTATTCTTGGATTGTAGTGGTGGTTTCGATGAAATTTGAGGGACGAAGTCGATTCTAGGAGAGTGTCGCATAATTGTGTTAAGAAGTCGATCCCACAGATGTTCTACTAAGCACGATCCAAGCGGTGATCTGTTACCACACACAAGTCCTTGGACAAGAAATTAAAGAGGTCGACGCTGTTTAACGATATCACTTTGGACGAGTACATGCGGGTAACCAACTGAACAAACGATGTCCTTGATTACAATCAATTCTAGTTTATTCATATTTAACACTTGGTTAATTTAGGCAATACCTTGGTGGGCCCTTATGTGAAAATGCATGGCGCAGATTGCCCAAGACAGTGGTGCAACTAACGATGGTTACGGACTCTCGTGTCGCTAGGAGCGGAGATTGTTGATGGACGGACAAGACATCGTCAAGGCAGCTCCTCCATGGCACGCTACAAGAAGAACTGGTAGGTCAACATGTTCATATTGATTGTATGTTGCGATACATATTTATTGACCGCCGTGGTTTTTTTGGGTGCGTGAAAAGAAGAAGCAGAGGCCCTCTCCGATATGGAGGCATATGTAGCAACTAGGAGGGTGATCAGAGGGCACCTTGTGCAGCCAGCATACGACGACGAGAACTTGGTACGATTTCGATCATTTTGTCCTCGATGATTTTGTCCAACAGTCGCATATATCGATGTCGCTAAGGAGATTCATGGCCGGACTACGACGCCATGAATTCACCACTAGACGCGAAAGTGTGTACAAGGTCGAAAGGGAAGAAACATGGTCGTTTCTTCATGGGTGCCGTACATTAGCACATCGACAACCCTCTCTGAGGTTCGATCCACGAGTCTCGTGATCAACGGATGAAGTACACCTTCAAAGTCGACAAAGAACCATCACATGATTTCTAGTCGCTCGAGCTTCGAGCGCAACTGCAACAGAAATTGAGGCTAGGCAAATGTTGAGCAAATGCTCCCGCAGTTAGTTGGAGCGTGGTAGTACAATAACAAAGTAATATGCAAATATATATATATATATATATATATATATATATATATATTCATACTTGGCTAATGTATGGCAATGTGCAAACAAATATGCAGCACTCTGACCGGACTCGACTTAATGTCTCTCCGTCGGGGAACCAACGCCTCACTTATCTCGCTCAGGCTGGTAATCGTGATACCGATTATTGTATTGTTAGTCTCTTATGACCGCTGATTCGTAAGACATTGAAATGACATGCAATGTAATTATTGGTCGCCATCGCAAATTTCTTATAATGCGATTTCTTATGAAAATGTAGGGACGGTGGGATCGCCATTTCTTACCGCTTATGTCAAGTCAAGATGCCGGTCCTAATGTTCACACGACGCTCATCGCCGAGAGGCCACCACCACTGTGTGCTTGCTATTTTCATGATATACTAAAAGGATACCAATATTAGAAAACATTCACAATCGTGATTGCTAAAAATGGATAAAAATGGCTACATATATAACTAATTTCTATATCTATATCATAAATTCTTTTGAAATGTGTCAACATATAATAATTTGTATGTACACTCCTTTCTATGAATTTGATGATAAGTGCTTGAGACATAAATGTTGATCAAGAGTTCACAATGACAAAATATTGAGAGTTGAGTTTAACATTTTAGCACCTCTGCTTTTCTTGTTCTTAATCGATTTGCCATGTTATTAGGTTGTTCATCATGATTTAAAGGATTTTTTGCTTTGTCAATAGTTTGGTTAATTATCTTTTCATGTAATATCAATTCCTAACTTTTGTTGTAAGATGGCACTAATATTAAGTTTTGCTCTATCTCAGAGAACTCCCAAAATGATGCTTTTGTGCACGTAAGATTGAAGCAGAAATTTGCATGCAAATGGTTGTACTGACATTTGCTTTTGTTTTATGTACATAAGAGTATGAAATTACTATTTGAACTATCATATGTATAATGCCTTATGCTTACATTTTCGAACTTGAACTTGAATGTTGTGAGCTTGGGAACTGTTATGATGTCTATACATACATATATATACATATATTGTGGAATGGATGGATGGATGGATAATTTGATTGCTGTGGAATGGATGGATGGATGGATGGATTGTTTGATTGCTGTGGAATGGATGGATGGATTATTTGATTGTTGTGGAATGGATGGATGGATTATTTGATTGCTGTGGAATGGATTTTAAATGAATTTGTCAAAAATGGGGTTCTCATTGTTTTTGTCGCTTTCCCGAGTGTTTTTCTATTTCCCGAGTGTTTTTGGCACTTGGTAAATGAACCAAACATTTTCGAGTGTTGACACTGAAATGAACTAAACATTTCGAGTGTCGACACTCGAATGCATAATTTGGGCAACCGACAAAACTTTCCCGAGTGTCAACACTGGAAAACGTGACACGTGGCAATTTCACCGGATTCGCTTAAGCTTTCCGAGTGTCGTTTCGCTATGCACTCGGAAAATGGCCGTATCAATTTTCAATGGTTTCGCTGGTCAAACGCTGACACATTCCCGAAAGTGTTTTTTCAGACATTACCGAAAGTGTCAACACTGGCAAAGATTCCTGCATGGTGCGCAGGCCGCTCAACCGGTTTTTTCCCGAGTGTTCGAAGTTTCCGAGTGTAAATGTACACTCTAAGATAAGAATATTTCCGAGTGTTACACCGAAACCGTATTATCCCGACTAATCTATCTCGAGTGTGACACTCGGGAAATACATTTCGAGTGTTTGGCCTTTCTCGAGTGTTTTTGGCACTCGAAATATCCTGCTTAACAAATATATAGGACCGCTAAAATTATCGAACATGTTGCTGTGAACAGAAGCAGTAGTTTCAGATGTTGCACAATGCAAACTCCGAACGAAAACCTGTGTTTTGTGAGAACCAGATGGAGAACAAAGGAATAACAAACCCAAATCCGTAAACGCAGGTATTTTTAAGATGAACCCCAATCCAGTGTGAAAAGGGATTGTCAATAGGCAACGCTAAATGTGCTTTAATGGTAGGTCGGCAAGGAAATGCGGAGTCTGTATCGACATTTTTAATTTGAGAATCCGCATCTAGCGAGTCTCTAAATAAAACAAGGAGAGTACAAAGAATGTGTAAGAAGATTCGACCTGTCAGTAACTTATAGGAAAAACGAAATTGCTCATAGGCGTCACAAGCGGGCCGCAATGTGCTGAGCGCGTTCATGTACGCCCAGTGGCCTATGCTATTTACAACCTGAAAGACGAAACATGTCTATTTCTTGCTAGGAACACCAGCGGAGGTACGTATGTTCCGCAACGCATGTTCGATACGAATACGTGCGGATTTCATGAACGAAATAAAGACGACAAGAATAACTAAAAGAAGAGAGTCAATCGTAACGGGCTAGTGCGAGGGGAAAAAAGTGGCATACCGCCTATGAGACTACCGAATCTAATGACATCGGCTCGATCCTAAAAATCGAGCGACGGTAAATACCAAACAGAAGATACCGTGGTGTCGCGATTTAATGTTTCCCATGGACCCCTGCAAATTTCGGAAACCAAAATAACATGAAAGAAATGATTAAGAGTAGAGGATAGGCAACGCCAATGATTTTAGCCCCCATCCCAAAAAAGACGACGCGGCCGTGTACCCGAGGAAGGCAGGTCGGAAAGAGGAATCTCAGTTCTACCACGGTGCCGCGAAGGACATCTGCACCTGCATAGCGACCAGACCAAGCAGGAGAACGATAATTAGACAACAAAGCATCTAACCAAAACCTTTGAGAGCAAGAACCGAGAATAACACCAAACAGCGAAGGAGAGAAACGGTGCTGATCCTAGGAGGCGAACTTGATCGTTGGAAGCCTGCGCGGGCCTTCAGCGGCTCGGAAGATGCGTCGGTAGAAGTGTGCAAACACCTCGAAGAGCATTGGTATCGAAGAGCACTGGTATGATACCGCGGTAGAAGTATGCAACCTCAAGGCGGCATATCACATGCACAAGACCCCTTTGGTGCACATATGCACATGAGAAATCTTAGCCATCCATTCAAGATCGCACGGCGAGGATGCATCCCGCCGCGCCCCCGCACCTCCCACTCGGTTCTTTGCGAAAACGCCGCCACGCAGAACACCTTCTTCCTCCCGAGCCCCCGCGTCTCCCCCCTACCCCCTTCTCCTCCACGGGCTAGGCTGGGAGCTCTGCGCTGCCTCCGACCTCCAGAGCTCCGCCCGCCAAGATCCGAGCCTCCCATGCGCCGACGCCCGCCCGAGCCTCCCCTGCGGCGGCCGGGCTCAAGTTCAAAACCCTTCTCCCCATTCTCCGCCTGTCGGGCGGCCCGAGAATTCCACAGTGTTCTATAGACCTTCCCGCAGAACACTCATGGCGCCCTCCTGCGCCGAGGAGTCGACTCGCCGCCCGCTCGCACGCTGCCTTCTCCGCTTCCACTCCGCCCACCGCCACCGACCGTCGGATCCCTTGCCAAGGCCGGAGAGTCGACCCCACGCAATTGTTCCTCCTCGAGACCGTGAGAGGCTTCGAAGGGGAAGAAATCGAGTAAGTCGCCGCGACTTGATACGATAAAGAAATCAGATCTGGTGTGCCAAAGGATGATGTAAAGCGACTTGAGAAGGAAGTGAGTAATCGAACAATGCTCTAAAAGGCAATATGTTGCATGGTAGTACATATTTTACATATTATGTTTCCTCCAGATCAAGAATTGACCAAGAAGTTCATAAAGTCGGGCAGATGATATGTGCAAAGCTAAGGAGAAGGAAATCGAAACCGAACCTACCGATTTTGCAAGAGTAATTTTTGTTTACCTTCCACAACTTCGACGCCAATGACGTTGAGTGATCTGCAATTCTGCAGCCCATATCGAAGATATCGCTTTTTCCTTGTGCCATTCTAACTATACTGCTACAAATCAAAACAAAGGTGATGGCTAGGGCAAGTTGGCGGTGTTGGTGATGATACTTTGATTCTGTTGTAATTTTCAGCAGGAGTCACGATTGATACTTAAGAGGACGAAAATGAGTTTACTATGCCCATGAATCTGCTCAATCATCATGATTTTTTCTGCTCTAGCTAGAACCTCGATGTCCTTCTCGCTGATTGTGCATACCGCATAATCTATGCTCCCTTCGTTTCTTCAGGCATCCTCTCCTCGAGCCCCATTCCTTTTGCCAAAAAGAAAGAAAAAATGAGACAGTTGAGTAAACTTGGAACATGAAATGGCGAACCGCCGAGATATCGATAAGGCTGCACATCCGCTGTCGCCTGGCTCCTCTCGGTTGCTTCACTCGCCAACAGGTCAAGCATGATGGAGAAAGCGCAAGCATATGGAGGAA
Organism: Phyllostachys edulis; assembly: GCA_036346405.1. Lineage (NCBI taxonomy): Eukaryota > Viridiplantae > Streptophyta > Magnoliopsida > Poales > Poaceae > Phyllostachys > Phyllostachys edulis. The sequence continues at coordinate 57,314,576 of CM070566.1, forward strand.
GGAAAGTTGAAGCAAGGCGGGTAGTGTTCAGATGATTGAATCATTTTTTTGTATCATTGTAACTCGTGAGTGGTCCAAATTTTGTTTCAAGAATGTCCAAATTTTGTTGCAAGAATTTGTGAATCTTGTCTCCATTGTTTCAACAATTTATGAATGTCCGCACTGTTTCAAGAAAAATCATTCTTCTAGTTGAAACAATTTCGTGAGATGAATTTGACATGTAATTTTGTTAATTTGTTTTATGAAACTGAAACCCATTTGCGTAAATTGTTACAGGATGCATGCTGAAATTCACAGAATCTGGACATATTTCTCGAACATGTCAAGTGCAATGTAAAAGAAAAATAGCAAAAGGAATAAATAGTTTTGCTATTTCTAAACCGAAATATGAGTCGATACACAAGATTTCCACTTGAGGAAAATTCGTAAAGGTCAGACTCAAGTATTAAACAACCGCAAGCTAAGATCATTAGTCTCATCTAACAACTATTGTTATACATTAGAACATATCCTCTTGACACCAAGGACAAAATGTCATTGCCGATGACCAAGACATACCGTGGGGGTATCAGGTGCATATGAGAACGATGTATTAGAGTTTGGAAGTACTCTTCCCTCTACAAAATCTGTGATTATCTGTAGGCTTTCAACAGCTCAACCCTTGTAACAGCTGTTTGATATTTTCATCATGCAAGGCTATCTTCATACATAGTGCTAACCATTGGCCAGGTCAATGCCATGGTGCCCAAGCTTGACATCTGCAATCCTAGACCACCCAAACTGATGCAGAGGTGAAAAGGGTTTGGCCACTGCAGTAGCATGATAGCTTATCACTGATCTTTGCTTCATTCTTTGCCTGTCACCCTGTAATTGAAGCTTCCAGCAATCACCTGAGGGAAAAAGACACAAGAAAATATTTAATCTAGAATTTTCTGCAGAGAGTCTCTATATCATAGCCTTATGGTAGTCAATTAAATATTAAGTTAATGTTGAGAACATGTATTAATAGTAGCATGAAGTTCAGACTAATCTGAATTTGGTAGATGGTAGTAAAAAATGTCAGCTGAAAAAAATTTAGCATCGATCATGTTGCAAATAATGAGATAATACACTCCAAAGAACAGTAAACTGATAATATTATATATTTTCACACTTCACACAGTATCCTATCCCCAGGTTCAAGCACCCAGAAACACACTAAATCAGGTCAAAATGAGAAAATGGGAACACTGCTCAGCAACCGAAAGTCATATTAAGCTAAGGCAATAAATTGTAAAAAAACACAATGACAAAAGAAAAATATGCCTGACTTGTAATTTGCAACTTGAGAAGATGGACTACATACCTCTCCCTGATTTACAAGCAATACATGTGGAGTAAATGCCTTTCAAATTTAATGACCTCCGTGATCGAAAAATAAATTCAACAAGGCCCTTAATGAACATACGACATACAAAGAGGGTAAGCATTCGTTAAAGGAGATCAATTCTCAAGCAAAGAAAATTTAGCAATAAGATAAACTTCAGCCACACACTCAAATCAAACCATGGGAAAGTATTCACATGAGAACATATGTACCCAAGTGGGGCGGCGTGTGGGAGGGTGCACTACAGAGGCTCGGGAGAAGCGACGAGGGCGGGCCAAAGGCAGCAAGGCAAGGCTTGGGAGGAGGAGGCGCAGGCCTTGAGGGTTTGCGCCAGCGGGCGCAGAGAGCTCAAGGCAGGGAGGCGCAAGGGCGGCGCCGGGCAAGGGCTCGGGGCTCTCGGCGTTAGGGTCTGACCCCTCCTTACGTGGCAGGATGGATGTGCTGGAGGAGAAGGAAGGAGAACGAAGGTTAGAGATGAGATGAGAGCATTTTGTGCGGGGGTGTTTTCGCAAAACGACGCAAGTGGGAGGGGAGGCCGAATCTGAGCCGCATGAACCGAAATGGATGGACAGGATGAGCCATGTGCATATGTGCATAGATATGGACGGCATATCACATGCACATGCTCGCAGAGAAATGGCTTCGAGCGCAAAGGAAAGGGTATGCAACCTCGCCGAGAAATGGCTTCGGACGCCAAGGAAAGCAGCGGAACAGCGGAGCAAGCGTCCAAAAAGTGATCCGAGCAGGAAGCACAATAAGAAAACACGCACAGCCGAAAAACGACACCGCGGAAATGAGCCGTCTAATACCAAAAATTGCTGAATGCGGGGCCCAAACCGCGGTCTGGCCCAGCTAGCAGTGTGCAACGCCGAGACGCGGACGAAGCACGGAATCTGCGCCAAAACAGCGGACAGGTATTTGGGCGGCCGCAGCGACGAACGTCTCGCACTCGTGCGAAGGCCGGCGCACAGCTGGCAGGACAAGACGCGCACTAATCGCCTGGCCACGGCATGGCGACGAAACCGGCTTTTCGCAGCAAGCTAAACGGCTGAGGCAAACGTGGACTACGGGACACGGAGCACGTACGTGGGCTACCGGCACGTGGAGTTCATACGCACATTGGGAATGTAAAATAATTGTAACCATATACATAGAAAATGACAGCAATTAGGCCCTGCTTTTATTTGTAAAAATCCCCTGCTTTTATTTGTAAAGCCCCTATTCCTCGGTGATCGAAGCCCAAAGATCTATGAACCACCTCATGTTTGACTAGCCAATTAGATAACCAACCCTGCTGCATTGTCTTGATCTCTCCCCCTTTGTATAAATATTGCACATTTCGAATGCAAGTTTGAAAGATTGTCTTGCTCTTTCTTTTTCTACACAAAAGAACCCCTCCTAATTCACTAATTTGGAGGAAGATACTGGGCTTTTGGATTTGAAAAAAGTTTCAGAAGATATGTCTAAAGTACATGGTGATTGATAGAGCAATTCTTGCTCGTAAGTTCTAGTATGAGTACTGCGCCTAACATAAAGCTTGTCACTGGTAGTAAAACAGGGATGTAGACCGAAGCCTGAGCCAAAAAAACAGCGCACAGCTATCTCGATGGCGCAGCAACGACGATTTCGCACACGTGCGAAAACCGATGCCGAGATAGCGCAGCGCGACCGAAAAGGCTCGGCAATAAATGGCCTCGACACGTCAGCGCGACTTGCATGGCCACGATCGAGCGACTATCGAACGGTCCTGAATCACGCGATGGCCGAACGATTGAACGACCCAGTAAGCAGACGACGATGCAGCGATGCTCGCACGGGCCGGAACCACGTGACGAACTGTAGCCTGGTAGCCAACGTGGATGCGCTCTTTGAGCGGCGATTCTAGGTGCTATAATATGGTTAGTATATATAGCTTATTGCGTTATTCTCTTCTCCCGTGCATAGTATATATAATTGGGTGTGAGGCATTTCCTAATTAATCGGATACAGCCCATTTTATTCTTCAATTCTTTTTTCATTTACCAGAGAGAAAAAAACAAGTAATTTTGCCTAATCTCAACCGCGTTCATGTTGTATTATCATACGATCGAAGTGAAATGGCCGGATTAATAAATACCTTTTCTCTTGCCAAGATGCTAGCTGCTTCTGACATTCGGTAACTCTCGCTGTCAAATTAAATGACATCAATATACGTAGAAAAAAAAGCAAACTGATCGATGGAGCTCAAGTTAGGGTTTGTATGTATGCCATACCCTTTGCAACAATCTGGGATTAGACTTGGGTACTAAAGTTTGCTTGAAAGCGAGCGATAATTATGCGTGACATGGACTTGTTGGGAGTTTGATTGGTCAGAGCTTGAATTCATCCCCTAGCTAGCTAGCTAGCCTTCCTTGTTGAAGTAACTCGTTAAAAGTTGTTGCATGGTTGAAGTAACTCGTTAAAAGTGACACGATCGATGATATACTCCTAATCTTGTTATTTCGGCCGATCGTGGTACCGATTAACACGGCTACCAAACTTAATTGGCGATGTCCCGGCCGGGCATAAAAGATGGAGGAACTCTGTCTTTGTCACACGCGATTTTAGTTTGTTTGGACAAGGCAACCCGATTAATTTCGTGCTTTGCAAGATTTTGTCAAGAAAGCTAGATTAGACGAGGGGAGAGGCTTAATTTCTAGCCGGAACCTCCCGTTTGTGGCGACCAAGGTGTGAAGTAGGACGCATAAAATTCAATTGGAAACCTAACTTGTTACGAGTACTATGGATGGGAGTGGGAGTGCGACTAAAAGTCATCCTTCCGCCCGAAAGGCTACATGCTTGCTCATCATTAAAGAAGTAAGATATATAAAAATGAGTTAGTTGAGCTAGCATGCAATGGATTTTAAGGAGCACGGCTTGGCACACGTACAATGGGCCAAGTATCTTCTCTTTTGGTCCTGACTAATGGGCCAGATGTGCTTTCGGTCGGATTGGTGGTATCCGATAAGATCATTTCTGGCTCCTTCTCTCCATCTCTCTCTCTCTCTCCCTCTCTTCACTATTAATTTTCTTACAATGCAGCGCTGGTACATCCCCATGCCGATGCGACACGACAAAGATGGTGAGAAGATCATTTCATTTCGCATAAGGCAAAGCAGCAGTAGCATTCCGGTGATTCCTTCTTTCTAGCGTGAGTGAGTCTCTCATGGATCACGCAAGGCCATCTCTCCTCATGCGACACGACAAAGACCACGTAATATCACATCACATCACATCACTAATTTTGGGTAGATAATATTTGATTTTCCAAACGAACAAAGACTCACACCGCATAGTACTTACTCAAGAGCAAAAGGAGGCAAGTAACTAAAACCATTTCATAGAAGATGGTAGACATTTTTTTGTTCGAGAAACAAAAGATGTGCCCTTAAAACATGAACAAAGGTACGCCCTATTTTTTTTTAAGAAACGGGTAAGAGGGATGCCTATTATATTAATAAAGAAGAAACCAGATTAGAATCGGAAGAACTAGAGGACAAATTGTAAGTTATTAATTACACGGTATGAAATGCTCCAAACATCTGATCCAGCTAGGGTACAAGTCTTACCCTACGCCCTTAATGAACAGGCAAAAAGGACTAGCTCATCAAACCAAGCAAACGACACCCTAAAATTTGGTACATGATCACTTTAAAAATGCCTGCATACAGTTCTACAGGGGAACAAAAAAAAGGATCATGCCCCAAAACAAAGAACTGTTGACGGTATATACACAAATCGAATCGCACTATCAGATAAGAGAAGCAGAGTCATCTGAAATCACAAGAGATTGTTTCAACACTTACGAGATAAGGCAAAGAAATGTAAAGTCACTTGGAGACTTGGAGTTTGCTAGCCTGAGCTAGTGGCCTGGTCTTCCCTTGTACCATATGCCCTGTCTTTGCGCTTCTAGGTATCTACAACAGTTAGAGGAGCATTCGTGATGCTCCTCGGTGGAAATGGCTGCAAGCATTGCTAGTTTGCGCATCTTGATGCAAGTTGCAAGTCATTTCGGGACAATAAACGTTCATGGCATCTGTACACCTTTCATCTCGAACGTGCTAGGGATTTCTTTGAGCCAAGAATATTGTTCATCTCCACCTGAAATCAGATGATGTTTTCCTCACCTAGCACAACTAAGGATCCACAAAACATGCACTTAAAAGAAATATGATAATTTGGAGTTCATTTACTACTTCTTGTGTATTTATTTGCTCTCTTTGCATGTTTGTTCTTTTTCGCACCTTTGTTCGCAGAGAGTTCAAGAAGCGAGGAGACCTCTAGTTTGATCAAGCATGTGACTACCAAAGCTCTTTTACTTTTAATACAAAGTAGTCGATACTTTGATCATTTTGAGCCTACATTTTATGCAAATTATATTCCTTTAAATCACCAAAATTGCATACTTTAATTCTTTAAGCAAATGTATGTTAACTCTTAAGGTAGTTAAATACCGATTTGATGATTAATTAATTATTATGCCATCCTTTGACAATTGAATCAATTATTCTATGTCACCCTAGTAACTATATGATAATTACTAGTTATAGGTTGTACTTAAGTGACATGCTAGTCTTGCTTAAGTACCGGGGCATTAAAATACCTTACTCATCATCTCTTAAAATCATAAAATAGTTTTGGGTAGTCATTGGAGGTACATGACTGAAGTATTTGAGATAATTTGGTTTTACTCCTCAAAACCCTAATAAACTGCTATTACCACATCTGGGCGGACGGTATGATGATGGGTGCTGATGTAGCATGAGAATGATGGGTATGTGGTATAAATCTCTCAGATGACATTAATGACTTCATCCGGTGATGACCTCCTATTGTAAAACATGTACAACCACAAGTCTCAGAAGTATAATTTGGCTTAGTAGATTTATTAAACTCAATGTCATCTCACCGAGGGGTAACGGATAGTGTAAGCATCGGAGAAGTTGCTGTCGCGCTTAGTCGCTAGGGTAATCCGGCTTTGCTAGTCGCCGAGGTGAACATTCCGCACAACTTATGGGGCTCACAACCTATGGGAGTGGCCCATATGGGTGAGATGATGGGAGGGACGAGATAATTTGAAAAGTTATTGTGATGGTCTCCCAACTACATGGCTAAGGAATCATGTGGAACAACAAAGTTGATTATCTCTTGTGGGTACAATGTACAACCTATGCAGAGTATAAACTGCTTAAACAATTGTGTTTACGGTCAAAAGCGGACATAGGAACTTACTAGAATTAGTTCTATTTCAAAAACCTTTGTGGATGGGATAAAACTTATCGGCCGATGTAACCCTAATTTTGGATTTTTCCTAGGTGGTCGCATCGGTGTTGTTAATGGTGGAGGTAACCACAATCATAATAAGTATAGGTGGAGGTAACCTTCATCAGTATTTAATATTGCACAATTATTCTCTTTAATAAAATACTATTTGGTTAAAATCTTTGAGTGATAGGATTTACTAATATTGATAATTGAAAATATCTCTTTAGCAAATAAAGAGAACCCGTGTCATCCTTGTTAAGTCGTATGTATATTATTGAATCTTGTGTGTTGATTCACGAGCACGGAAGTTGTGCTCATTCTCGCTCTTTCCCTAAACCCTTGAGACCTCGTGGATCATGGAGATTATGCATACTATGAGGATCCAAAGAATGATAGACAAGGCAATGATGAAGAGTAGTCTAGTTCTGTTAGTCTAGGTCTCGCCGGCCTTCTCGGTTCGTTTAGATTTATGCATACAACCGATATTATCCAAGTTCTTGGTTAATATCAGTCGTACACATGTTACCCCATTCACTTGCCTATGGAGTACTTTCGTTGTGGTTTTCACTGCTTTTATGTAATGTAATCGATTTGGTATGTTCAGCTCTTTTGTAAAACTCGACCCGACACGGTCTATGTCGCTCTGATGTTTGTAATATATTGAATGGTTTAGTTCACGCGCATGTATGAAAATGATTCAACAATGTGTCTGTGAATGTTATCTACTGATCTAGAGAATAACACAGTATTTTTATAGAGGATTTGAATTTACGAAATTCGGGTCCGACAATTCTTCTGCCGTCGGCGGTTCTTCTTGGACGAGGCATGGCCCTTTTTCGGGACAACCTATGCCGTATCAGCCATCTCCGCCCTCCCCTTCTGCTCCGACACCTTGCTCCCCTTTTCCGCGAGCGACGTGAACCGCCTGGGCTTCGTCCCGCACCACCCGTGGCTTCTTGACGCTTTGAGACTCCTCGCTGACGTTCAGCCTTGGCGGGCGCGGACCCGTCAGCTGCCATTGCGGCGTCGGCGTCCACCAGTCCTGGTCCAGGGACTGCCACAGTCCACTCGTCTCTTCAATCTTATACCGAGGGCATTCTCTGCCCATACGAAAATATAAAAAAGGATTCAGTTACATACATTGAGGGGAGTGACATTTTTCTTAGAGTTTCTTAAGTCTCAAGTGGCATTTTTAGGAGAGGCAAGTTTAAAGTTGCACTTTTTTCTTCAGAATTTGTAATCTTGTAATGTCGTTTGTCCATTTTTTTTGTCGTTCTAAAAACATATAACCCTTGATAACAGTTACCACGCGTACGTTTAGCTTCCATTAAAATTGGGCGAAGCTAGAGCAAGAAGAAGAGAATATTTGTTTATTATAGTTTGAAGTACAAATCCGTACCTGCTATCAGCTTGTTTGTTCGCATCATCCCCGGAGTCCTTCAGAATAATTCCACCTTGTTCATCGGAGTCTTCGTCCAGATGTTTTTCCTCCTGCAGCAGCCTAGCTGGACTATCACCAGCACTGCCAGCAGCACCGAACTGACGCGGGATCATTATCGATCTGGTGTACAGTCTACACAAGCTGATCTCGCTCCTCACCTGCAACATATCTGAACGTTCACAAAACAAATTACGGACTACTATAAGTTATGAACTGTACGTTAATTCCGTGCAACATTAATTAGCAAGGTTTCAAAAGAAAACAATAAGATTGCAGACATGCTAGTACGTACCTTCGTCGATCATCGAGACAACGACATTAACAAGTGTGTATAAATTACGTACCTGCACAGAAGGGTTTGGTAGCGTGGCAGCGTCGGCGCGGGATCGGGCCCCGGCGGTTGCACTGGGGCCGGCGTACTCCAATGCCCTATACTCTCTCATCTTCCACTTGGTTGCGGTACCGGAAGGCGCACGGCCGCGGTAAAACACCATGTTCTACTTCCGCCCGATGGGGCGGCTGTCGGCGGAGTATAAGAGGCCGGGCGTGCCCGTCACCTTCCGCCATCCGTTTCGTACTCCCAAGAGTACATACTCCTACTTCTAATATACCACTTAAACGAACATATTATACTTCTGTATCACTTTTAATATACTTAGATACCGATTATAAGATACTCCAACGTGACTTGATTGAAAAATTTTCATTGGAGCCATTTATTTTTGCTATATACCTTTTTTCATATATAAAAAGAAGTATATACACGGATTTTGGTATAAAAAGTGGATTTTCATGAAATTTTTCATGGAACTCACTTTGGAGTATCTTATAATTATTATTAAAGTATACTCAAATTGATAAAGAGGTATCATCATACAATTTAAGTGGTGTATGAGAGGTGAGAGCACATACCTCCTAGGAGTACCATACTATTTATATATATATATATATATATATATATATATATATATATATATATATATATATATATATATATATATATATATATATACACTACTCCCAAGTGTAGTTATTCCCATTGTATTTATCGCTCATTTGTCTCGGATACCACATACTTGATTATGATTATTGGGTTGGGTACTACTCCTTACTAGTTGCTTAGAACCCGCAAATATCACGTAATTTACTCCTTTGCAAAGGAAAATCAGAATTAAATCCAACTCCGGATACTACACACCTAATTTCTCGTCGGCTAATTGATGAATATTTTATTAGGTAGTATCTATACAACTAAGGAACTATTTTAGTACATGCACCTAATTTGTCTGTAATGTTTGTGTCGGCTAGTTGGTGAATATTTTATTAGGTAGTATGTATACATCTAAGGAAATATTTTAGTACATGCACCTAATTAGGTAGTATGTATACCTAAGGGAGTATTTTAGTACATGCACCTAATTAGGTAGTATGTATACCTAAGGGAGTATTTTAGTACATGTGCCTAATTAGATAGTATGTATATACCTAAGGGAGTATTTTAGTACATGTGCCTCATTAGGTAGTATGTATACCTAAGGGAGTATTTTAGTACATGTACCTAATTAGGTAGTATGTATATACCTAAGGGAGTATTTTAGTACATGTACTTAATTATGTAGTATGTATACCTAAGGGAGTATTTTAGTACATGTACTTAGGTATTATGTATACCTCAGAGTATGTTAGTACATGTAATAGGAGAGTATATTACACCTATGATAGTATATTAGTACATCTGTACATGGATTTGGGAAGAGAGTATTTCACGTATGAATGTACTTTATGGAGTATGTTGATTGGTACATGCGCGCTCTCTCGGATCCATATGCATCATTTTTTATATTAATTCTTCGTCCTTGAAAATTAGACACGTAATTATAGAATCCGACTCAATCTAGGCTTCCTATATAGGTGTAGTAAATTACGTGATAGTTGCATATAATTATAGAATCCGCAAACACACGGAGTATACATACTACCTTAGGTAACTAACGGAAATTCAAAAGAAAGGATCCTAGAATAAAGGAATTGTCTCCTATACGGGTTGATTCTATAATACCACCCGCAAACTTGAACTCCAAACAAGCGCTAAGGTTGCACGGATCTGAAAGCCAAACGAAAGGTAGATTGAGTGGGAGTAACTACACTTCACCGAGAGTAGTTAGTATTTTTCATATATATATATATGAAGGCCTCCAAATCACTTAAGCCGTTTCGCTTAACCCCTCACTCGCCCTCCTTCCTTGCTTGCGCCGCTTAGGGCGCCTCCCGCTCCTCGCCCTCCGGTGCCGCCCCACTCGCCCGAGCCGCCGCCGCTTCCCTTGCGCCCGCGAAGATCTCCTTCCTCATGCGCGCCTGGTCTCCGACCCTCCCTCCTCACGTTCGCTACGGTCTTCGCCCTCCCCGGCCGCACAAGAAGGATTCCGTGGTGATTTGGCCGACGGAGGGCCAGGCTGAGCAATGAGCTCAAGGCTCTTCTCACGAGAATGGCCCTTTCCACATAGCAGACAACATGTCGCCGTCTGAACTTTTGGTTGGGACCGGTATACTTGATGCTTGTCCGCTAATCATTCTGATATGTTTTCTACTTTTCTTTGGTTGATAACTCTGTGTAGTCTTCTTTCTGTTTGTGTAGTTATCTAAAATCTAAAATGTTGTTCAGAGATTAGTTCATCAGCATCCATAATTTAATCTTATGTTGTAGGTACCTCACAATCGTATCTTGCCTTGCCGCATATTTTGTTTGCAATGCAATATTCAGTTCCATCAGGATGATAATTGGAAGCAAAAATGTAGGGTGGATTACACAACTTCATTTTTTTCTCCCCTAAGCGGCGGCAGCGCAAGGGAAGGAGGGCGAGTGAGGGCCGCAGCCGGGAGGCAAGGAGCGGGAGAGGCGAAGAGCGGCGCGCAAGGGCGAGGTGGCTTGGTGGCGCCACATCCGGGAGGGGGCGCCATGGTCGGGAGGGGGAGGAGGTGGCAGAGGGGAGGAGGGGGAGGATCACCGGTCCGGGGGGGGAGGTGGTGTTGGAGGGGAGTAGGGCATTAGCCAGCGAGGCTTTGAAATGAAGGCGCACGAGGTTAAACAGAAACGCTTAAGTGATTTGGAGGCCTTCCACTGCGTAGATCCGAGCCACACGAGTTAGATCGGACACACTCGGATCGCATTTGCACCTTAGCACCCAAATACTCATTTGCACTAGATCGTTCCCATATATATATATATATATATAGGAAAATGGTATGGTACTCACAGAGTATCGTACTCACCTCTCATATACCACTTAAATCATATGATGATACATCTTTATCTATTTGTGCATACTCAATAATGATTATAAGATACCCAAAGTGAGTTCCATGAAAAATTTAATTAAATTCCACTTTTTATAGCAAAATTTGTTTATATACTTGTTTTATATATGAAAAAAGTATATAGCAAAAACAAAGGGCTCCAATGAAAATTTTTCAATCAAATCGCATAGAAGTATCTTATAATTGGTATTTAAATATACTTGAAAATGATAAAGGAGTATAATATGTGCATTTAAGTGGTATATTGAAGTGGAAGTACTGTACTCTAGGAGTACGTAAACTAACGTCATACATACATACATACATATATATATATATATATATATATATATATATATATATAGGAAAAATACTTTCTACTCTCAGGTGTTGTAAGAATACTTCATCCATCATACTAAGGAGGCCTGCCTTGCAGAAGACTCGCGTACAGGTCCAAGAAGTACCGTAATGCTCCTAAAAGACTATTGTACCCCTCATTTGTACTCATAGGATAATCATCCCTCAAGGGGTATTTTGGTCATTTGTACAGGCTTGGGAGCCTATAAATACCCTGTGTATCCCTCATTTTGGGGAAGGCTCTTGAGCAATACATCAAAGGAAGACCCTAGGTGAGCCTCCGGGAGGAACGCTCGAACCCCCGTAGGCCACCGAAAGGAGTAGGGCGGTCCTCTCGGACCCCCGAACCTGTATAAACCCTCGCGTCATGCTCGCTCTCGGGGACGACGGCCCGTAGCATGGCCGACGTCCGCCATCTCACTTGTGTTCGGTTTTACACCATCAACATTGGCGCCGACCGTGGGGACGTAGCTAATCAACAGAAGGCTATGGCTCCTACCAAGAAGTACTCCAAGTCCACGAGACCTCCTCCCACTCCGAGCATAGGAGCCCGCAGACGACCGGGTCCGTTCCACGGAAAGCCCAAGGCATGGGTTATCTTCGGAGATCGAGTTGTTCATCCCAGACGCATAACGCCCTGCGCATTCCTGCTGCCAGCATCCCCACTCTATTGCACCGGTGGCGACGCGGTGTTTGGCCCAAGGCAAGAGGCTCAAATGTTGTCAAGCTCCAGGGCCATCCACCGCTCCTAGGGGGCTCGACGCTGCTAATTGCAAAGCAATGGTGGAGGCAACCGCAAGGCAGGTGGTGGACTACATGATGGCCACATATCGTACTTCCAATGCCCTCAAGACGTCTCCCGCTCCCAAAGACCGCCTTGATTCAAGTGGCCTTCGACCCGGCCGCTGCTGATTTTTCCTCGGAGGAGGGCCAGGGGGACATCCTTACAACCTCCCTCCACTCGCCCACGCAGCGGTGATGAACGGGGCTCCTTAATGGCCAATGCACCCGTCAAACTCTAGATGGGGAGGAGCTCAGCCCTTTCCATTGCAATCATCCTGCCGTCCTGACCTCCAAGGCCCGAGTTCATACCCTCGCAGGAAGGCTCATGACCTCCCTCCAAGCTCCTCCACCTGGGCAAATGCGCCTGCAACCGGAGATGGTGAGCCAGCTCCCCCCAGTAAGTGTTGGGCTCCATCCCCAAGGTGCTACATGGCCAGGGGCGACTAGGGAGCTCAGAGGACCAAAGATGTTCCATCCTCGTGCCACCTCCAAAGACCTTCAAAGTGACGGACCTTTCCACCCGTCATGGCCCAAGTGCACTCATCAAGTCGGAAAGATTCGTGATCGTGGAGGCTATGGCCAAGGCGGTCATAAGAGCATGTACTCTGCAGGCACTAGGCGTGTTCCTGTGCCGCCAATCGGATCCGCTGGGGAGCATGGTCGCCACCGCCGTGCAGAAATGGATGTTGAGTCCCAAATCTCCCAGCCGGACCAAGCTGCAGGTCGACGTGGGCGCTCCAACTCGCCAATACACTTGCACCATCGCCGCCACCGGTCAAGGCATCGCTCTTCGGCTCGGGAGAGCCCGCCACCGCTGTCGCGCCGCCTCGATCACCATCACCTCGTGCGCGAAGGGACAGGGGCATCCTGGAGACTGGGAACCCTCTCGCCCGTGACATCTGCAGAACTCCTTTTCAACCAAAGTTCCACCAGCCTAGCCTCGGACCTTACGATGGGGATTCTGACCCCATGCAATTCCTAGAAGTATACTCCTGACGATTGGTGGGGAGGTGGAGAAGTAGAGATGTGCAATCGCCTCCCATTGCCTCTCCTGAACAGCATGTTCTGGTTCTTCAACCAAAAGAAAGGCTCCATCTATTCTGGGACGGTGAGGGAAGAGTTCAAAGGCAAATTTCCAAGGAAGCTATAAGCGCCTATGCTCCCCAACCAACTCTTCATTGTCAAGCAACAAAAGGGTGAATCCACAAGAGAATTTCTTAAGCGCTTTTCTAAAGTGAGAAGCCAAGTGGCGATGCCCTGCAGACTCAACGGTCATCAATGCTTGCAAGGAAGGGCTGCTCCCGGGAAAACTCAATCGTGCGCTTGGGAGAGATCCCCCGAGGACGACCCATGAGCTCTTCGAGATCGTGGAAAAATACGCCCGTGGAGAGGAAGGCGACCTTGCTAAGAAGGGATTTCTCCCGCAGGACGAAAGCATCTCCTCTAGGAAGAAGTCAAAAAGCTCCCCCGGGAGAAAGGGCAATGACCGAAGGGATCAGTCTGGCAGGGAACGTGACTCCAAGATTTTTGTCGTAACCGACACTCCTTCACAGGAGCGCGGGAGCAACTCCACCAGAGGACCCAAGAAGGGATCGAGACCAGAAGCCCACTGGAAAGGACATCCTGACGAAGGCCGCAATGAAAGGAGGAGCAACCCAAATCAAGGAGACGGGCGCTGGTGTGCCTACCACAAGATGAACGGGCATGATACAAATGAGTGCCGTCAGTACGCCACTGAAATAGCAAAGCTCCTCGAACACGGCCCCGGGCCACGTCGAGCGTCGCCACCGCATCCCACGGCCGCAGAGGCGATGTTCTTCTGCAATTCCACCACCCCTGCATGTGTCCCTAGTGATCTACCCTCGGGCAAAGACTTGCAAGATGTTGAGCATGAACTCCCTTTCCAAGCGCCGCAAAGACAAGTAAATGTCATAATAGGGGGCTCGGCCTCTGGGCATGCATCAAAACGCCAACAGAAGGAGTACGCCCGAGAAATCAATGTCGTGGGGGTGGCTCCTCAAAGCACCCCTCCCAAATGGGCAAGCATTTCTCTTAGCTTCACAGCTGATGATGCACATGGCTTAAGGTTCCCTCATGATGACGCCCTCTTAGTAACTGCCACAATATCCAATTGCGAGGTCTCCCGCATCCTTGTCGACGGAGGAAGCTCTACAGATATACTCTACCTGTGTGCGCTCAAAGAACTATGGGAGTCACGGGGGGGCTATCATCCCGCATCCCGCCGCCATCCGACGCCCTCTCACGCTTGCATCAGAAAATCCATTCAACCCTTGGGAGGATCGAACTCCTCATGACGTTCGGATCACAGGAGAATCACCGTACGGAAGCCGTCAGGTTCGATGTTGTTGACATCAAGTCCCCGTTCAATGCTATCATGGGAAGGGCAACTCTCAACCGCTTCTGTGCAGCGGTACATCAAAACTACCTGTGCTTAAAGATACCAGCCCTCAACGGGTCATCTCCGTGAGGGGTGATCAAGACTTAGCTCGCCGCCTGCATTCACAAAGCAAAGCCAGCCTAACTCCCATGACATCAACTTTCTCGAACCCAAGGAGTCAAAGGAGGAAATGCCTTTGCCTCTCCCACCAAGGCGACTAAGGATGTACCCTCCAGCGAGGTGCTCCTTAAGCCTCGCTCGGAGGAGGAATCGCAGAAGAAGCACGACTCTTCACTGTGGTGGCCCGCGGTCTCTTAGAATCGGGTAGTTATCCCAGAAAGATGGAGAAGGAGCTAATGCAGCTCTTAAAGTCCAACACCGGCATATTCGCTGGACACCGCCAAACATGACACTTCTTTTGGACGCTCATGAGGGCCTCTCGCACCTCTCATATCGTGCTAAGGACAACCGCAGCAGTAAACACTTCGCCAAGGCTTCTATCACCACAATGGCGCAGATGCCCTTGACACGCCAGAAGCGCGAGGGATGCCAAAAGATGGTAGCCAATCACAACGATCCTGCTAATCCCTGCGTGCCATACCAATCACTGGTTTTTGCCCAATGGGGAATGGACACCTTTCGCCATTCCCATCGCAAGGAGAGCTAAGCGTGTGGTAGCATCGATGAATTACATCACCGAATGGGTAGAGACGAGCTCCTAGCCTCCATGACACCTCGCCCATGATGGAGTTCCTTTGGAAGAATATCTTATGTTGCTTGATGTTGTTCCTAAGGAACTCACGGTGGATAATGATACCCAATTCGATGCTCCACCTTCAGAGATTCTCAGAACTCCATCGAGACCACCTTCGCTTTGATACGGTGGCTCATCCAAAACCAACGGGGCCGTGGGAAGAACCAATGGGCTAGTCTCAAGAAGAAATATGTCGCCGCCTTGAAACAAGTGCACTCAGCGGTGAACCCGGTAGAGGAGCTCGGGCATTCTATGGGCTCTGCAGACGACCCCACCGCTTCCACCAAAACGACCCCATTCTCACTCATGTATGTATCAAGTCATCCTCCCTACCGAGATCGGCCACCGCTCTCCGATTGGAAACGCTCAAGACCACTACCGCTTGACTTCGCTCAAAACGAGGACAATCGTTTTGATTGAGGTGGACTCTGCGAAGGAAATCCACAAGTTTTATGCTTAAGACTCTACTGTATGCCCCCTGTGGCACCTATCGAGATGTAAACACTATCTTACTTAATGCGATGAAGACGTGAAGTTCCTACATGATCGCAACATTTATGCAATTATGGCCTGGATCAAGGGTAGTCCCTTAACACGCTGCTGTTAAGGGATTGACCTATTTTGTGAATATCTTCTCAATTTTGTGCCGGAGTTGACGATTGAGAGGTCTCCTTTCTGATACGCTGCGATTAGAAGGATGCTCCTAACACGCTGCTATTAGGAAGCAGACCCATCCTACAAGTCTCGCTTGCCTCACACAAGCTCTCGCTAACCCTTCCCCTGCGAAGGATGTCACCTCCGTGGTGCCTAGGGCGCACGACCCCCGTGGTCTCCCCTAATAAAAGACAAAAGCGGCTTGGTCGTTAAATCGACGACCGCCATGGCGGCTTGCGCCCCGCCGACCCAGGCGCAAGTGACGGCTCGGGCCTAGTGCCCGAGTCTATGGATGTGCTAAGGATTAGTCCCCCTTCAGCCTCCAGGCTATACGCCGAACGACCTCCGGGTCACTCCTCGCCCTGTTCTAATGAGGCAAAGGCTGCGTGCCTAACACATTCGCATCCCCTGAACGTCTAATGTTGGGAGCACACGCCCAATGTGCCCATTAACTTAGCCTCATGGGCACCTCCAAGCCCACCGGGGCTACAACCCCTAGTGGCCGCTCGGTGCCTCATGACTTAGTCTCGTGGGCGCCCTTCCGTGTGTTTATGACTTCATGTCATGGGCACATCCCTAAGATGCCCATGACTTAGCCTTATGGTCTCCTCCAAGCCCACTGGGGCTACAACCCCTAGTGGCCATTCGTGTCCCGCGACTTAGCCTCGTGGACACCACCGTATGCCCGTAATCTTAATGTCAGGCACACGTCCAATGTGCCCACGACTTAGCCTCATGGGCACCTCCAAGCCCACCGAGGGCTACTGACCCCTAGTGGTCATTTGGTGCCTCACGACTTAGTCTCGTGGCGCACCTCGATGCCCCACGACTTAGCCTGTGGCACCCTCCGATGTATCCATGACTCGTCTTATAGGCTCGCTCGGCGCAACACTTCGAGGGTTTCTATTTCGACGACTCTCATCAAGTCACGAGCAAGAGGAGGACAACTCGCCTACCCGGGCTTCACTCCGACACATGCTGCACGCCTTGATAGCTATGCTTCGGCGGCGGCCTCAAGATCCACGACTTCGCTTATGAAGGCTTCGCCCCACGCACCGCCCACCTCAAAGGCCATCCCACTGACCTAGGATGAGTGGCACCTTCGGAGCGAGGCGTGTTGCTCCAATCCTCCAACGGCCGCAGACGCTATAACCACGCCCGCCGCTACCGATGGTCAGGTTCTGGCGGCAGACCTTAGGCCTCGAGCCCTCGAGGCCTCGGCCATGCATCAAGCCCTCGCAGACTCGGAGCCTTGCGCCCTCGCGACATCGAGCCTCGTGATGCTCTCACGCGCCCTCGTGCTCGAGCCTTGCGCTGCCCATGAGGTCTACACCCTCGCCTTCGGGCCTCGTGGCCTCAAGACCCTCACAGCTGCCTCACGCCTCAGCCTCGTGCCCTCGAGATGCCCTCGCACCCTCACAAAGATCCAGCGCCCAAGAATCTCATCGTGCTAGCGCCCTAACATACGTAGAAAATAAAATAACTGCATGCTATTATTGCTCAACTCCCTGACTCGATCGATCTGAGGAGTAATCAGCTTACATTATTGCCCTCTAGTCTTGGCAGACTGGCGAATCTTGAGGAGCTTGATGCAGGCGGTAATCACCTGAAGGCTCTTTTAGAGGCTGTTGGAAAGCTAGAATCTCTGGAGATCCTCTCTGTGAGATACAACAATATCAAGAGCCTCCCAACTACAATGGCATCTCTCACTAAGCTGAAGGAGGTTGATGCGAGCTTCAACGAGCTTGAGTTAATTCCTTAGAACTTTTGGGTATCGTTATTTCCCTTGTCAAACTGAACGTTGGGAACAATTTTGCCAACTTGCAATCTCGCCTCGCTCTATTGGCAGCCTTGAGATGCTTGAAGAGTTGGATATAAGAAATAATCGATTAAGGTTCTTCCAGATTCTTTTAGAAACTGCAAAGATCTCCGTGTGCTCCGTGCAGAAGAGAATCCTCTACAGGTGCCACCGAGGGAGCTCAGGCTGTCGTTCAAAACATGGCTAACCATGTTGGCAAGAAAGTTACAAAGTCACAACCAATGAAGACAAAGAAGACTTGGGCTCAGTTCTGTTTTTTCTCCAGGCCTAACAAAAGTGCAACTAAACAAGGTGCAAAATGAAATTATCTAACAGTCACCAAATACTGGCGATTTAAAGCACCGGACGACTGTCACACGGCGCCCTAGCAATTTGGTTACAAGTACAACCAAAGACAAGCAACAAAATATACATCCCTGGCAGAAGCGCCCTGGCAGA
Organism: Phyllostachys edulis; assembly: GCA_036346405.1. Lineage (NCBI taxonomy): Eukaryota > Viridiplantae > Streptophyta > Magnoliopsida > Poales > Poaceae > Phyllostachys > Phyllostachys edulis. The sequence goes on from CM070566.1 coordinate 57,333,163, forward strand.
AGGGACCAACGCCCTTGTAGAAGCGCCCTGGCACCGAGAGCGCCCTAGCAGAGAGCGCCCTGGCACCGAGCGCCCTGGCACCGTGAGCGCCCTGGCACACCGCGAGCGTCCTGGCACCACAAGCGTCCTGGCACCGAGAGCGCCCTAGCAGAGAGCGCCCTGGCACCGCGAGCACCCTAGCATTGAGCGCCCTGGCACCGCGAGCGCCCTGGCACACCGCGAGCGTCCTGGCACCACGAGCGTCCAGGCACCGAGAGCGCCCTGGCACCCCGAGCGCCCTGGCATCCTACATCCTGGCACCCTGCGCCCTGGCATCCGAGTGCCTCGACGCCCTCGCGCCCTAGCAAACATCCACGCCCGCGTCCTCTGGTGCAGACGCGCGCCGCCGCAATTTCGCACCTAACGCCGCCTCGCCACCACCAGCGAGGAATCGAAGCGGCGGTTCTGCGCCGTGCCGGGTTTTGGCGGGCCAAACTTTCAGTAAAGAAAGCGGCGGCGGGCGGGGCGCCGCACAGATCGGGCGGCGGCGTAAGGCGCTGGGAGCCTCGTGCCGCAAACCGTGGCGGCGGCGCGTGATCCCGGCGCAGGATGGCGGCGCCGAGGCATCGGGAGCCGGCGGGAACCTCTGTGTCGGACCGGTGAGGCGCGCGCCTGAAAGTAGCCCTGGCGCCATGGAGCAAGAACCCAAGAAACGAGAGAGAGGTAGAGATGGGGAATGGCAAATGAAGAAGAGCGAGAGAGAAGAAAGAAAAGGCACCTTTGCCTGCCTTGGATTCTTCGGAGTGTCCACTGCTACCTCAATGCGTTAAAAAGCCCCTACAGTTTCACATTGCCTGCCTTGGATTACCCGGAGGACACAGGACATGTGGAAAAGCAATACGCAGACTGCTTTGAATCGGAATAGTGGGACTCGTGAGTCGTGTCCAAAGGAAAAAAATAATAAAATAGATGCTAGTGTCAGTACTACCGGTCGTATGTGTAAAGCCAGGAAAGCCAATGACCAGCAAATGGAATTGGAATCTGGGTGTCACGCATGGCATGGATGCCCAACACAGCAGCAGCTAGCCCTCAGACAGGTTTGCCATGGGAAGATTCCCGCTGCAGTTGCGTGCGGCGCTTGGCGAAAGTTCTTGCTGTTCATTCTTTGAACCAAAGTGAAGATATATTAATGCCTGGTATTATGCATGCATCTCTGATTAGTAGGGCAAGTGGAATGACCCGAAAAATGTTAAGCGAGCCTATACAAGGGTTTTTGGTTATCGACCTCCGTATGAAAGGTGCAATTCAAGATTTATTAGTGAGGGCCTCGCACCCTCGAGCCCTCGGGGCCTCGAGTCTTCATGCCCTCGAGCCCCTCGAAACCTCGTGGCCTCGGGGCCTTGCGCCCTCGGGACCCTCGGGGCTTCACACCCTCGTGCGCTCGTGCACCCTCGCGCGCCCCGAAGCCCTCACGCTCCCTCACGCGTACCCTCGCGTCCAAGCCTTATTGTTCACCATCAACAAGCAAACAACAAACTATAAGATACAAGCATAAAGAAGAATTTGAACAATGTGAAGCCGTTCACAAGATAGAGAAGTGCCATTGTGCGCCATCAAAACAAGATTTGCATCACTGAGCAAAGCGGGGGAAGAAGGCGATGGTATCCTCTCGTTCGCCTGGAGCCCGTCCTTCACGGTTGGCCTCTTGCGTGGAGCCATGGCGCAGCAGGTGAACCATCTCCCCCCTGCAACGCAGCGTCGGCCAGCCGGAACACCTGCCCCTTCTCCTCCGCCGAGGCGAAGCTCCACTAGCACAGCTCCAGGCTTGTCAGCGCGCGCCCGGCGACCAGCTCCAACAGCACCATGCCGAACGAGTACACGTCCCACTTGGCGCTTCGACGCCGGGTTCTTCACGCCTCTAGTGCTGGTAGTGCGCCGCGCCGAGGAAGGCTGGTGGCGGCACGGATGTTCGGCCCGCCAGCTCGGCCGGCTCGGCCACAGTGTGACTTCGCCGACCACGGCCACTCATGCGACTTGGCTCGCCCGTCTTTGTTCCTCCGCCCTTCGCCCGGCCGCGGGCCAGAGCCGGCCGGCTTGAAGTACCACCCACGCAGAAGCCCGCGACCGCAAGAACGGTCGCCCCGACGGTGCGGACCCGAAATTCGCCATGGCCTCGCCGCTTGAAGCGGTGCCGTCTCGCCCTCGCCGAATCGCCGCCCACGACGACACGGCGCCGCCTCGGCCTCCGCCTGGCACCGCCTAGCCTCGCCAGAAGCCTTGCCTGACCGTCGGTCTGGGAGCACGGAGCTATTTCTTCTTCGATTGGAGAAGAAATGGGGGAGAGAGACAAGCAAGTAAGGAAGGCTCGGATGGGACTCGAGGATGGCGGCTTCAAGGAGCCTCACGGTGGCTAGGGTATTCTGGTTTTAAGTAAACCAGCCAGTGGAAGTTGCAATCACCAAACGTTGGATTAGGCCCAAGAACTTAATGGGCCCAAATGGCTTTGATCTGACCCAAGCACAGTGGGTGGGTAGGTTACGAGATGTCACCAAGGCTAAGCCATAAGACAACCCGCAAGCCAGTAGAGTTCGAAGTGCAACAAATATTGATTAAGCCCGAGAGCTTGCCATGGTTTCAAGGCCCGATTTTGAGGTGAACAGATGGATCCTAGTTCGGGTCAAGCATCCATCCTAACGCAGTAAGAGGAGCGGCTCAAGACTACCCCTCGGTGTTCCTTCTAAAACGCCAAGGGGCAGGGGGGCTAGTGTTGTAAGAATACTTCATCCATCATACTAAGGAGGCCTGCCTTGCAGAAGACTCGCGTACAGGTCCAAGAAGTACCGTAATGCTCCTGAAAGACTATTGTACCCCTCATTTGTACTCATAGGATAATCATCCCTCAAGGGGTATTTTGGTCATTTGTACAGGCTTGGGAGCCTATAAATACCCTGTGTATCCCTCATTTTGGGGAAGCCTCTTGAGCAATACATCAAAGGAAGACCCTAGGTGAGCCTCCGGGAGGAACCCTCGAACCCCTGTAGGCCACCGACAGGAGTAGGACGGTCCTCTCAGACCCTCGAACCTGTATAAACCCTCGCGTCACGCTCGCTCTCGGGGACGACGGCCCGTAGCACGGCCGACGTCCGCCATCTCACTGTGTTCGGTTTACACCATCAACATACATATATATATATATATATATATATATATATATATATATATATATATATATATATATATATATATATATATATATATATAAAAATACTTTCTACTCTCAGGTGTAGTTACTCCCACTTCTAATATACCACATAAAAGAACTTGATATACTCCTTTATCACTTTGGGTATACTCATATACTAATTATAAGATACTTCAATGTGAACCACATGAAAAAATTGCAAGAGAGTCTATAGTTTTTAGCATATTTTGTAAATACCTTCATATTTACATATAAAAAGGAGTATGTCTAAAAATTGTACATACCGCCTACTGAAAATGTGTGAATACCACCTAGGTGATCTTATGTACTCAGTATACTACACATACATACTCTCGGTTGTGCAAGATACTCCCTACGTTGAGAGATCTGAATTGGGAGTAACTACACCGGGAGTAGGAAAAGCTTCTATATATATATATATATATATATATATATATATATATATATATATATATATATATATATATATATATATATATATATATATAGAGAGAGAGAGAGAGAGAGAGAGAATCTTCCTGATTGGCTCAACAGAGAGAAATTACATACCCGTATTGTGTGGTAGTTGGAAGGCCATCAATGCCCAGATAGACTCAAATTAATGGGCTAATCCTCAGTTTTCCAATCCGCACACACGTCCAGCTCACGTACACGCACCCATCTCGATGCCAACGCTGCGAGTTGAACTGGCACATATATATATATATATATATATATATATATATATATATATATATATATATATATATATATATATATATATATATATATATATATATATATGTCAATGCAAGCTACTGTGCAACCGTAATGCAGACAATACAATATCAGGCCAGACAGCAGGTTCCTCACATCATCAGATCCTCCGATTGATGCTGGAGTTCTTCTAGAGTTACCATGGTGCAACTATAATCTGGACGATACAATAGTACTACTAGCAATGAAGAAGCTAGATATAGCAATGAAATATGGGGAAAGCTAGGTAACAGATATATACGAGTGACGCGATCTCCAAGTTCAAATTAATCAAGTTGCGTATTTGCGAAATACAAAGTCACGATTCAATATAGCATTAATTAAGTGCTGTTTACATAACCATGAGGCCGTGAAATCCTCTTAGATAAGGTTACACTTGCATTATCAGCATACTGGAAATTAACTGACTCGAATAAAGATTTGGAAACAGAAAAGACACAGATACGTTCGGTTCTGAAATAAGCTTACATGTACGAGTAGTAAACTTGCAAGGCATAAAAGGAACACTCAACACGAGCTCGACTGAGAAATGGACGGCCAGATAACAATAACTAGTTTTAGTTGACTAGAAGACACCGGAGGGTCAAGGTACGATTTCATCGTAGCTTAATTCCAATACGGGACTGTTGGGATTCTTAGATACTTGTTCTGTGATGGCAGCCTCCGCAGCCTCCCCATACTGAAATAATGGAAGTATAAAGTCTGTGATGGCGGCATGGACTCGCGTCAGGCAAGAGAGGTGCTGGATGCCAAAATCAAAATCTCCATACCGACGCTCTGTTGCCCTGGCGCTGAATTCAATCCGTAGCCTTCGGAGCTGCGGCATGGCCCCTGGTGTGAACTGCAGCCCCATCCCATCCCAACATGTGTAGGAAAACACCATGAGACACTGAAATCCATCCCTGCTAGTGATGAGCCTTCTTTCGGCATCAAATCCACGAGACTCTAATTTGAGAAGGATCAGATTAGGCAAGTCCCCGAGGACACGAAGACCTTCCGCTTCTACTTCATCGATGCTAATACGCAGGTGGGTGAGGTTTACGAGTGAGGCCATCTTAGGTGGGACTCCTCTTAAGGGGCCAGAGATTGTCAGCTCGAATCTTCGAAGGTGATGCGGAGGGACCCACGAATCCAGCAGTATATCAAGCAAACCACCTTCAAGAAGTAAGGACTGAAGGTTCGACTTTCCAACTTCCTTGAGGAAAGACCTGAAGTTGGTTTCGGTCGTCTCACGGTCATACCAGCGTACGCCTAGCATCCTCAGCCGCTTCGACTTAATCAGCAGCTCTGCCACCGAATCGAGTGAGCTGCTACTATCGACAACAATGGTTGATAGTTCTTCTAACTCCTGCACTTTCCAGATTTCTCTCGGCAGTTCGACACGCCCCAGATGTCCGCTTAGTAGTAGACGCACCAACTTCGCAATCCAACTATAGATGCAGGCAAAGTCGTCACTGGGTTGTCCGCCTCAAATCTAGGGTCTCCAAGTGTTGTAGTTCTCCAATTTCTTCTGGTAGCATATAGATACCACTCCTCCGAGTCCCAAGTATCTCAGTAGAACCAATCGCCCAATGCCTTCAAGCTGACGGTTCCACAAATTATTAGTATCTTCGAGATCCAGCACTCGCAGAAATCTCAAGCAGTGCAAAGTTTCATCAGGCATCTGTCTAACATCTCCAAAAAATGTTAGGGATCGGACTTTCGAAAGGTCATCTTTCTCTTGGTTGTTGTAGCTGACAATAAGGCGCCGAATGACACCATGTTGCATATAAGTTGTTTTTGCGTCCGTTGTCACGAAGTTCTCTTCATTGGACAACAACGTAATGAACTCAAGAATCACACCATGGACTTTACAACTCGTTGGGACATCATCATCTTCCTCACCAACATTAGTTGGTTCAATCAGTTTCCTGCAGATAAGCTCCTGGAAGTAGCTCTCCCCTGTCTCTCGTAAACTTTCCTCGCCTCTCCTAGGGATGAATCCTTCGGCAATCCATCTCCATATAACACGGTCCTTCCTGATCACATGGTTCCCAGGGAAAACACTCAAATACAAAAGGCAAGACTTCATATGGCGAGGAAGATCAGAGTAACAGATGTGAAATATTTTCTTCATCCATTCTGTTGTGAGATCACCCTTCTCTGCTGGGTCCATGCGTTTCTCCACCATTTCCCACTGTGCCACTTCTGTAGGTTTACTGGCTAAGAAGCCAGCTATTATAATTATCGCCAACGGTATGCCACCACATGCTTTCAGTATTTCATCACCAACTTTTTCCAATGCAATCGGGCAACTTCTTTCAGAGCCAAATATTATGCTTCGAAATAACCTGCATGAGTCATTAGGATGAAGAGGCCTCATGTGAAAGATAAAACCAGAGGAATGCCTGACACATGATTCGGCTACATCCCTGATGTTGGTCGTGATGATTATCCTACTTGCACGATTATTCTCGGGCAAAGCACGTTGGATGTATTTCCATGTCTCAACAGACGATACACCATCCAATACGATGAGATACCTGACATGTAAATTGTGAAGGCAATTTAGTAAGCATGCTAGCGTGAAGGGCTTGGTATAGCAGTAAGTGATTTTCTAAGACGTACAGCAGTAAGTGATCAACGAGTCAACACAGTACATATATAGGCCACGTGGCATTAGTTAATAGTTATCAACCCACACTAACGGTTTTAACTAGCTTACATTTTTTTAACCACGAGATATTAATACTCATACAAAATATTCACATTTGTATACAATAGTAAAGTTGCACGCACTGCCAAATAAATATATCATTATGTACAGCTAACAACAATGTCTGGGTGGTCTCTTCAACTACTAGGGTTTAGAAGCTTCTAGGGGAAAAAAAGGACAAATCTGATTAACAAACTATTTTCATGATGGATTCCTATTGCATTACATGTACTGTTACATATGTAAAAGTAGATGGGATTCTGTAAAATTTATTAAAAGAATGATGGTATCCCGTATCAAAGATTTGTTGAGCCACATTTTTCTGTAAGATATTCTCACATATTTCTTCCATAGGTGATATAACAACTGTGTTTATTCCCCTAGTGTGTTGTTATAAACTGGCTCTTTTGAGTAAATTTTACCATTGCTCCCTAAACTTAACTGAAAACTGCAAATGAGCCCCATATGTTTTCATCCGACAAAATAGGATTCCTAAATTTTAACATTTGATTCAATTGAGTCCTTTCGGACGGCTTATTGTGTCAAATTCAAAATCGATGGTAACATGGTTTGATCTGTTATTTACAAGTTATTTCTCATTGGCTCTTAAGGGTTCAATCCTGCAAACAATTCTAGCTGGCGAGGCTGCCTTGCTGGTCAGGCTGAGTTGTAATAAAGCACAACCCACGAAGTAGCAAAAAGCGCAGCCCAGGAAGTAACAAAAAGCCCAGCCCACAGCAGAACACGTAGAGGCCCAACAAGCAACCTGCAGCCGTAGCCCAACAAGCAGCCCTAAGTCTTAGCCTCTTAGAGCATCTTCAGTGTATTGAACCGATACATCGATTCAAAATCATGCCACGTAAGTATTCTAAAAACTGAGCTTATTTTCTCCAATGTATTGAACCGATTCCTACTAATAGCTGGGTCCCACGTTACATTAAAAAACTACAAAATAGTAATATCCTCTCTCAACCGCACTCTCTCCTATGTAGTTGTTTAATGCTCATATGAGTTATTTAATGCTTTGAATCGACTCCTAACTAGAGTCCGGTTCCATGCATTTTTTTTGTTAGAATCGACCCCTCCAATGTATTGAATCGATTCAATGCCTTCTCTCTTCTCATTTGAACCGGCTAAAACACAACATTAGAGATGGTCTTAGGGCTCAGGTATTGCACATGCACAACACAAGCGCAGCCGTAGCTGCTGTGCTAGCGAGCCGCTCGCCTGGAAAATCACCGTCGTTCAGCTCGGCCCTCCGCCTCCGCATCCGCTTGCCCTGCGCGCCTCGGCCTCCCATGGCGCCGTGCCCCTCAACCTCCGGCCTCCGCCGCCCCCTCCACCTTCAACATATGTCTGTGATGGAGCGACAACCAAGCATGGAGTCTAAGAACCGACAAGAGAGGAGGTCTTCGTCTCCACTGCTCCCTTCGCCTCAATACTGGCGTGCAACCGTGCAACCCCAAGCATTTCTACTCATTTGCTTAGCAAGCGAAGCCGAGCCGTACTCACTAGCGAGTTTGGGCAAGGCGAGACTCATTTGCTTAGCGAGCGAAGCCGAGCCGTACTCACTAGCGAGTTTGGGCGAGGCGAGACGATACGAGCCGAGCTAGCTCATTATGCACCCCTACCGTATATCATGTTTGCTAGTTATGTGCCGTTCAAAATTTGTTATTTGCTTCTTTCAGTTATTAGTTGTTTATCATCTGTGCATGAAATCCACGATACCAGATCTATTCATGAGTATGCCAATCAATTGCACCATATCTAGGTGGACCGATTTTTATAATGGTGTCACAAATTTGGGGATGCAGTTGACGGGTTTGAAAGTGTGAGGACCTAGTTGGAACTCTGAGTGAAGTTTGGGGCACTAATGGCAAAATTTACTAATTAGTTATTTGAAATAATGCAATATATTTGGTTAGGCACTGAAATTAAATAAATAATAGTCCATCCATTACTAAATATAATTGTTTTTGACTTTTCGCATTCTCCAATGCAAGATTTAACTATAGTTATTGCAATATACTACTAAACATATTTAAAATTATATATTATGAAAGTATTTCCAAGACAAATATATTGGCATTTCTTTTGTGTGGTCAGTCTATGTACTTTTGCATATCTAAATAGTCAAAAGTTTCAAAAGTCACGGATTCTTGGACCATGAAATTGCATGGGGTTTCGCTTGGTTTCTTTTAATAATGTTATTGCCCATTTTGGAATACTCACAAGTTAGAAATGAACGGATCACACATGACATTATCTTCTCTACAATAAGCAACAACAATAAGTACCTCTTATCTTGTAAACATCTTCGAATCCGATTGTTGAGGTCCTCCGTTTCCCGACGATAAGATGGTTCCCGATACCAATGATCGAGTTGTGATAGTATGTTTCTGAGAAGCCTTGTGATGTCCATCTTCTGGGGCACCGGTACAAATACTCGGTGATGAAACCGCCATTTGATCTTATTATACACCTCCTTGGCAAGTGTGGTCTTGCCTAGTCCTCTAGGTCCCAATATGCAAACCACCTTGTGTTGTTGCTCGCCATCCATCATCAACCTAACAAGTTCGTCTCGCGGGCCATCCATTCCCACAAGGACATTGGCCCGATCGTAGACTGTGGGCAGCCGTGACTCAGTTGACATATATCTTGATCCCAAGGTCTGCAATTCAGTCTTATGCACCATGCTTCCTAGGTCTGCCTTCCCCATGAGGCTTTGAATTTGGATAATGAATTTCTGTAGCACATCCCATTTCTCAGGATACGCAGATGGGTTGGTGAATGTAGTAAGGCTTGGCATTATCTTCGTCGAATTGGAGCATGAGGTCATCGATCTGATCCTCAATGTCGTATGTCATCTCCCTCATTTGATCCCTCCAATCCTTCGTCTCGAAAGTTCAGCTCATCCTTGTTCCGCGGTTTCTCAAGAAGAGCATTCATGGCGCCAAGCTCATCTTTTAGGATCATGACCTCCTTCCGCGTACCTCTCAGCTTTGCGTACTCCTCTCCCATCAAAGTGGCATGCTTCTTTAGAAGAGAATTCATCGCCCCAGTGGAAGAGCTCACCATAGCGTCCTCCACCTCGCTTGCTTGTTTGCTCTCAACTTTTTCATGTTCTGCAACTATGGTTTGACAGCGTGTTAGTACTGTGGCATTCTCACGCGTTTGTATTACATAAACTCACTCGTACATTCAATTTGCTTGATGCCGGTTATGGAATTTACATTTTTTTTCATGGATCCACAAATAGTATTGGTTCGTGGTAACTACCTATTGGTTCTTATCAAGATTGGTAAATTAAACTAGTGTCCTAGCTGCACTTTCTCTGCAGCAACAATTATTTATTTAGACTATTTGAAAAAAAGGGAAAATGAAGATTGTGACACTAAAAAAAAACACTCCGAAAAAAGAGAGAACAGGAAGGAGGAAACATCTAATCCAAGCATTGCGTTTGAGGCATTGGGTTTAATCAAGTAATTACTGAGTTCCTGTGTTCACAAACGCAGAAGCATGGTTGTTTTTTCTGGCCTGTCTCTTTTCAATAGGTGGTGGAAAAATCGGTACTCAGAGTAGTGTGTTCTCTGTAGTTTAGTAGTTGCTGATCTTGCCTGGTTATGCATGTAATGCGAACAGGGTGAAAAATCGTAGCGTTATACTTTCCAAAAACATGACAGCTAATATCTGAATAGAAACAAAAAACCAGAATCGGCCAAAAGGAAATGATGCCGATATATTCATTGACCCAAGAACTTTGCAACGTTAAGACATTAAAAGTGACGACATGACTATCGAGCAATTTAGGAGAAAAAAATATGCAATAATTTGTGTAACATCCCAAAATTTACATTTTGGAAATATATAGTAAAAATGTGTTGGGAAAAATTATGTAGGTTAAATTGGGATCAAACGAGCAGAAGCACAGGAGATTTGTTTGAAGTTTGAACAAAAGGGGATGGCAGATTTGTTAAATTTAGGAGATTTGTTAGAAGTTTGAACAAAATTTAGAGTGACTGTAAACCTACAATCTCTTGAATCAATCCAAACAAGATTTGCCCTAAGATGAGTTTTTATTTTGTTCTTGCTCCCCTTTTTATACTTTTGGAATTTTGTGTGTTCCTTTGGGATCAAAGTTTGATTTTCCCCATTTTCCGTGCCTACTGACCTCATTCAAGAAATTTGTGTAACCCTAGCTTGGATCGTCTTGATCATCAATTGGAATATGTTCTTGACCTTTTTGACGAACTATGGTTGAAATCTTAGGGGATTTGGATCACGAGATTAGAAGTTATGTCGATTTGTGATTTTCTCTGGCTGATGCCCTGTAGCCAGAGGCTAGGCCGCTCATCCAAGCAATCAAACCTGCCTCAAGCGATTAGGCCGGCTGACCAGTAGTGGTCAGACTAGCCTCAGGTCTTTGACCTCGGGGTTCGTCGGTTTCAACGTAAGACTTCTGTTGTGCTTGTGTTTCTAATCTTCATAACTTCCATAGGTACTGAAGTGAAGAAGAAGTTTGACGAGGATTTAATAATTCTCATTTAATTATTTATCTGTAATTTATATTATGGATAATAATACCGTCATATGGTTCTTGAGTATACCTCTTAATATTCATAAGGGAGAAGCTGGTAGTCGTAAGTTCTTCTACGACCACCCCATAGTCGTAAGTCCTTCTACGACTATCCCACAGCCGTAAGTCTTCTACGACTATCCCATGATTGTAAGTCCTCCTATGATCAGCCTATGGTTGTAAGCTTTGCTACGACCACTACTTGGTCGTAAACTCTTCTACGACCAGTCTCTAGTCGATAGGGCTTACAGACATGTGGACCTAGTCGATCAGGGAATCTTTTGCACCATAACTTAGGATATGGGCAGTCAATTATGCTGTTACTCCCAAGGATAATGGCACGATTTAACTCTCTGTCCTGGTGATAATTGTTTGGCGACGTGGGAACGTTACTACTCCCACAATAATCTCTAGTAATGGCTCTTTTATCTAAAGCATTAAGGCGCCTTTTGAAGCGAAGAAACGGCACCTACTTGAGGCCTCAGTATAAAAGACAAGATCATCAGGAGAAGAAGAGAGAGGGCAATCAGGAGCACAAGACATCTCACTCGAGTCTTTCTCTTGATTTTGTAAACCAGCATACTCAATACATCCCCACAGGAGTAGGGTTGTTATTCTCTCCAGAGAAGGCCCAAACCTGTATAAAAATCCCCATGTTGCTCTCTCCGCGTGATTTGAATCTCGGAGACCCCTCAAATCAAATAATCTTTACGTAAATTCGGTTCTAAAACATCGACAAAGTTAAATACCGTCAGATTTTAAAAAGAGTAGATCCTCCTATTCATCTCCTTTAGTCGCTTTTTTGTCCAACAGTTTGCACAAAAGGGGATGGCAGGAAGAAATCGAATAAGATTACCTGGAATGGGCAGATGCGAAGAGGATTCCGACAACATATAAATCCTGGTAATAGCCATTTAGGTTAAATTGGGATCAAACGAGAAGAAGCACAGGAGAAGTTGGATTGAAGATAGACGGCAATCAAAACGAGGGTCGCTGACCTTGGGTATTTGTCGCCGGGGATGTCCTTCTGGCCGTACTTCCTCCAGGTGAAGCCGTCGTCCAAAGTGCTCACCTGCGTGCTCGATTTGGGCGACGCCTTCCTATTTTGAGATGACATTGGTTATAGTTATGCTCATGAGGAGACCATCAAGATAAAAAGAAATATGTTGGAATTCTTCTTCCATTATGCTATACTCTTGATACCTTTCCTTATGCCAAGTAGTCCCCTGAATCGGATCAGATATTGTAACCTGGCTCTCCAACGTCGCTGGGGACACGAAGGAGGATGCGGTGACACAACTGGTTTCGGTTCCCGCCGGCTGTGTGTTCTGAGTGCACGTGTGGTTTCCGCGGTACCTGACGTCCAAGAGCGCTGGTCGCCATCCGTAGGTTGACCTTCTTGGTGGCGAGGCAGACATGAGTTCCGGTGCGTGCACCTGAAGTAACTTCTGCGAGAATTAAATTTAACAAGAGCTCGTGTCAGCCTCCCTCATGCATGCGCACGCCATAAAGAATGTGCGTTTGAGGTGAGTTTGGTACGAGAGTCGCTGACCTAGGGTACTTGGCACCCAAGATGTTGATGTCCTTCTGGCCGTACTTCCTCCAGCTGAAGCCGTCGTTGGCGAGGCCTTCGTCCTGCCCAGAGCTCACTCTCACCTGCCTGCTCCACTTGGGCAACGCCTTCCTACATTGGTTATGGTTATGCTCATGAGGAGATCATTGCGATAAAAAGAAATATGCTAGAAATCTTCTTCTATTCTATTATGTTATAGTCTGATACCTCTTCTTATGTCTCTTCTTATGTGACGTCTCCGGGGACATGAAGGGGAATGCGGTGACACAGTCGGTTTTCGCTCCTGCCGTCGTGGAGGGGAACAAGGACGCCGGCAACATGGGCTCCGGCCCCTGCACTTCGTCTTGCTCTATGATCTCGCATTGTTTTTGCAGAGCCATGTGTTCTTCCTCTTGTGTTCCGCTACTCTTATCATCCTTGCCACCAAACATCCGATCTACACACTGTATGTTGACGTTAGGACGTCCTGGATGCATCCTAATGGCGTCACTCAATGCCGACTCTGCAGACCTTCCATGGGGTTCTTCAGCGCTGGCGCCCCAAATTTTTGCGGAGATCTCTTTAAGGCCTGACAAGTGCTCGATGCCGACAGGTATAGTAGTACCGTGTCGATCCACTGCGTGGGCATTGAAACCTAGCTTGAGCTTCCGGAGATCAGGCATTGCACCCGCCCCACATTTCAGCCAAGCAACGCTGCACCTGAACTTGAAGTATTTGAGAACCGAGAATCCTAATGGCAGATAGATGGTAAACAAAGAAGAGGATATGGAAAGGGAAAGAAGAAGAGGAAGAAGAAGGGCATATTTGTTGTTAGATGGAAAATGCGCACCTGCTATCAGCTTGTCTGTTCGCCTCTTCCACCCATTGTACATTGACGCCAGGAGTGCTTGGATGCTTGCTAATGGTAGCCTCCAATGCAGACTCTGCAGCCCTTCTGTCAGATTCATCAGCACCCTTAAGGCGCCCTTCAAATCTTCTGCTCAATTCCAATACGGGACTGCTGGGGTTCTGATATACTCGCTCTCTGATGGCAGCCTCCGCAGCCTCCACCTCCAAAGCTCTAGCATCGTTGCAATTGATGGTGGCATGGACTTGCTGGAGGCAACAGAGGTGCTCGATGCCAAAATCAAAGTATCCATAGAGAGAATTTGTTTCCCGTGCTTTGAATTCAATCCGAAGCATTCGGAGCTGCGGCATGGCCCCTGCTTTGAACTGCAGCCCCCTCACACCAAACTCACATGTGTACAGGAACACCACGAGACACCGAAATCTATCCCCGCTAATGGTGCACCTTCCTGGGGCAGGATCACTTGAATCTAAGTGAAGGAGGACCAGATTAGGCAAGTCCCCGAGGAGACGGAGACCTTCCGTTTCTCCTCCATCAATGCTAATACACAGGTGGGTAAGGCTTACGAGGGAGGCAATCTTATGTGGAACTCCTCCGAGGAGGCGACCGGAGATTGTCAGCTCAAATCTTCGGAGGTGATGCGGAGGAACCTCCCATGAATCCAGCAGTAGGTCGAGCAAATCACCTGCAGGGTAATCCTGAAGAAGTAGGGACCGAAGGTTGGACTTTACAACCTCGTTGAGGAAAGACATGACGCTCCCTCGGTAGGTTTCGGTCGTCTCAAGGTCACGTCCACGATAATAATATTCACCCCACCTTACGCCTAGCATGCTCAGCCGCTTCGATTTATTCAGCATCTCTGCCACCGAATTGAGTGAGCTGCTACTATCGACAACAATGGTTGATAATTCTTCTAACTCTTGCATTTTCCAAATTTCTCTCAGCGATGATGGTTCGACTTTGGCATGTCCGCTAAGTAGTAGATGCACCAACTTTCGCAATCTAACTATAGATGCAGGCAAATTCATCAGGTGGGTGGTCCGCCTCAAATCTAGGGTCTCCAAGTTCTGTAGTTCTCCAATTTCTTCTGGTAGCGTACAGATACGAGTCCCTCCGAGTCCCAAGTATCTCAGTAGAACTAATCGATCAATGCCTTTAAGATGGTGGTTCCACAAATTCTCAGTATCTTCCAGATCCAGCACTCGCAGAAATCTCAGGCAGTGCAAAGTTTCATCAGACATCTGTTGAACATCTCCAAAAAATGTTAGGGATCGGACTTTTGATATGTGCACGGTTGTTGACGCTAAGGTATCATCTTCCTCTTGGTTGCTGCAGTCGAGGGAGAATCGCCGAATCACATCACGTGGCATACATCTGATGTCTTCATCCCATGTGGCAAAGTTTTCTTCACTGGACAGGCATAAAAGGAAATCTCGAATCTCAGCATGAACGGTGCAACCCATCATTGGCCGGTCGTCGTAGTCGAACACCGGCTGAATCAGTCTCCTTCTTACAAGCTCGTCAAAATACAACTCTCCTGTTTCCCATGATCTTCCTTCACCTCTATTAGGTATAAACCCTTCAGCTATCCATCTTCTTATCAAACGATCTCTTTTGACGGTATAGTTCTCTGGAAAAACACTCAAGTACAAAAAGCAAGACTTCACAGCCAAAGGGAGATCAGCATAACTGATATGCAGTATCTTTCTCATCCCTTGTAAGCTGGGAAATTGGTTCACAGCGGAAGAAATGTATTTCTCAAGAATCACCGGCTGTGCCAATAATGATGATTTCCCGGAAAATAAGCCGGCTACAACAATTATCTCCAACGGCTTGCCACAACATATTTTCAAGATGCCATCAAATGCTCGTCTCAACCCAAATGGACTTCGTTCTTCTGAACCAAATATTAGTCTAAGAAATAAGCTTTTGGAATCAGGCTCGGTAAGAACGTTTATCTCACGCATACAATCATTGGGATGGCTCGAACATGATTTGCCTACTGCACTGTTGCGAGTTATTGCCACTATCTTACTTCCACAGTCGTTCTCGGGCAAAGCACATTTGATTGACTTCCATACCCTTATGCTTTCTATACCATCAATTACAACGAAGTACCTAACACAAATTTGTGAAAGAACATATTAGCAGGCAATTTTTTTTCTTCACATTTTGCGAGGATTAGCATGCAAGGCTTGATACAAAATATTATTACACGTGGTTCTTCTAGGAAAAAGCGAACCATGCTAGAAATTCTAAAAAAGAAAAGAAACAGTATCTAGCACTTAATTAATTTGGTGGATCTTAATTTAGACTAATCCACTACAATTTGATGTTACTAGTCATCAACCCGTGCACTGCACGGGCTAGCAATTTTTAAAAAAAAACATGAATAGAGAAATTTTATGATGAATATTGGCTGTATTTTTATAATAATATGAACTGCATATAGAGGAAAAATTTTCAACTATGCATTTCAATATGTATTACTAAAAACATGCTGGAGCAAATTTTCATAGGGTGTGAAACTTAGTTATGTATCAAATACGTGCACGGAGAAAAAAGCTATAGTTATTTAAGATTTGTAAAAAAAAGCAGTAAAATATGTTTTCAAAAAAGTTATAGTCCACTGGTTGCATTATTTATTTTAGACTGTGTATTTTTTTACATATTTCCTTGAGGAAGCCATGACTTAAGTTTTAGTTTTGAATGTAAATGGCATCATATGCTTTAGTTTTATTGGAAAAGTCACGACCAAATACGCTTTGAGGCACCGCTTTGAGGTGCTTAGAGCATCTCTGGACCGTTCTCTGTCCCTCTCCGTTGATCCATTCGATCCCCTCCCTCACCTCCGATCTCCACCCTTGTCTAGCGCTGGCTCCTCCCTCCTGTTGCTTGCCGCTCCGTCGCCCGGGTCCATACGACCTGCGCGCCCACGGCAGCAGAGACACCCGCTGTGCGGAGGCAGGCGCTGACACCGCGGGCTCTGAGACGCCGAGCCAGACAGCGGCGAATCCGACTGAGCTCTTGGTGGCCTTGAGCACTACCTTTTAGAGCGCGCGCACGGGGGGATCATGCCGGCCAGCGACGCGCCGAACCCACGGTAGAACCCCTGTAGTCCGTCCCGGTGGAGGATGGTAGAGGCCAATTGTCTTCTGCATATTAGTCAGAGGTCGATGGTGACCCAGATCTTCTTCTCCAAATTTGCAACCACTTTGCCGAATGGTTGCTGATGACCTTGTTAGCTTTATTTGTTTTATTATTTTTTTGGATCAGCATCAAATTAAAGGTCAGTATTTCTTAAATTTGATGTTCGTGAACCGTGAAATTAAAACTTGTCATGATTCTCATTGCTATGCAAATGTTGAGCATCGTCCAATATAGAAACCATAAATCTTTTCATATGATCAAAAACAGCTTTCCTCCGATGCAGCCGTAGGTGTGGTCGAGGCTTCTCCCGAGCCAACGGATACCAGCCCTGAGGACTTGGATAACATCCGCGAGTTCAAAAGGGTCCGTGGCCTCTAGCCCGCTTTTTTCTCTTGGTCTTCTAAAAGCTTGAATCGTAGTCCATCAGGCTGCCGGATACAAAAAAAATCCAAACCGTAAGTTGCACCATAAGCTTGAATTGGATGGTTAGATTTCTCTGATTAATGTGGGAATTTTTAGCTTTTTTTCTTTTTGTTTGATTAATGTGGGAATTTCTACCCTTTATTACCTCCTAGGATTAATATGGGGGCTTCTAGGAAAGCCTCCAATTAGTATATGTATAGATAGATAGATATGTGTGGTAGCAAGGAGGACTAAATAGTAAACTTATGTTATGGCAAATTAGTTAGAAAAAGATAGATGCCTTTTGATCCTTTTGAGCAAATTAATGAACAAACTACATCTGCAGGGGCAAAATGTTTTAGACAGTGAAGCTCTCATCCACATTGAAAGTAGCACTGAATGGACAAATAATAGAGAGGCTATAGCAGAGCATATGTTTGCTTATGCACAGTGAAATTAATGTCATGTTTGTACTTTCTCCATAATGTACTCCATTATTGTTTTAATGTGATGAGTTATGAGGAGCTTGTAAGCGTTGGTTTGTTGTTTATTTTGGTTGTTACTGTGTTTGTTAGGTGTCTTACCTTTTGGGTTGGTGTTTGTATTCTCCTCTCTCTATTAAAGAAATGAGTTATATTTCAATTTTTGTCGTAGTGCAAATTAGTAATCTGTTTTATATATACTAACCAATGGCATAGCATAGATGGGAGATGCATCTCGTGCACATACTCTAGGAATGAACAGAAACCCAAAACTTGTTGGGTTGTACGAATGGGGAATTCGAATAGCCTCATCCTAGGTTATGGACATGCTTGATAAGGTCGTGCAAGAACTAGACTATAACCTTTAATTAAAACTAGTTGGGTTGGTACGAATGGGGAATTCGTGCTATTGTTGTGGTGGCTATTGGGTTAGTCACTTCCAGGTTGTCCTTATTATTGTTATTATTTATTATCTCGCTGTTATTTGAACATTTAAAAACTGATTGTCAAATTGCTTTAAACCTATTACATTATTGCAAATGAAACTTGCTTTATGCTGAAAATGAACCCTAGACTTCTCCTTTGTTTAAGCTTGCATGTAGTTATATCTAAGCTTGTTACTCGTAAGACTTGCGAGTACATTTTTGTACTCATTTGCAATGCTTAATTGTTGCAGAGGAGGTTGATCCCCAAGGGATCGACTATCGTGACACCGACTTCGACTTTGACGACTAGGTTGGCGGCCCGGTCGGTTGCCTTGTGGTGTAATGGCAAACTGTGGCTTTTGGTTTATTGCCATCTTATGGCTTTTGCTTCCGCTGTTTATTTAGCTCTTTAGCTTGTTATTTGGCCGGTCGGCCCCTTTTGTAATAACTCTATTATGTATGTCTTTTGCTTTGTTTAGTTCGTGCTTTGGTTCTGTGCTTGTATGGAATTGATGCATGATTTTGTAAAAGGATGTGTGTACAGCAATTCTGGATGGTACACATTTTCCCAAGGCGCGGGATATTTTGTTTGTGATGCTAGGGTCAAGTGGATGACTAAGCATTACAAGCTAAATACCCCGGGGTCTCACACCTCTCGAACTAACCAATTCTATTTTTGCAGTGCCACCGCAGCCGTCGGGCCGCAACATCTGTGGATACAATGTTTGCCACAACATGGAACTACTCATCGGTTCCGCGATCACCAATGATCCTCAGGTTTGTCAATCTTGTAACAATTATTTCATATATACTTACCAATTTATACAAGCACGAATTTAATCTTCCTAGCGACAGGTTGCGACCATCCCCGAAACTGCGTTCGAACAGAGCGAGCTCATAAAAATTCGATCACAATTTGCATCATTCCTGAACAGTCATGTCAAAAATCCAAATGGGAATTTCCACAATGTAGATTGAACTTGATTGGGATAAGATTGAACTTAATGGTACATGTGTGTAAATGTACATTAATGGTTAATTTTAGTTAATTGATTTGTGAATTGGATATGCTTGTTTCTGAAATGAATGCGAATTTGATGTGCTTGCTTCTGAAATGAATGCGAATTGGATGTGCTTGTTTCTGAAATGAATGTGAATTGGATGTATACAACTTAATGTTGTGTTTCAGCTTGTTTCAGAGGGCATGGCTAGCATTTTCTAAGGCTAGCCAATAAACAGAAATAGATTTAGCAATGCAAAAGAATATCACAGACGGTTTGTAGATGAAATCGCCTGTGATAGTCGACTATTACGGACGGTTTGTAGATGAAACCGTTTGTGATAGTCGACAATCACAGACGATTTGTAGATGAAACCGTCTACGATAGTCGATAATCACGGACGGTTTCATCTACAAACGTCCGTGATTGTCAACTATCACAGACGATTTTATCTACAAACTATCCGTGATAGTCGACTATGACAGATGGTTTTGAGTTAATAACCGTCTGTGATATTATGTATTACAGATGGTTCGAAAACCGTCTGTGATGACCTCATGTCATTACTGACCCATAAACTCAGACGGCTCACCAAACCGTCTGTGATGACATTTTTGAACCATCTGTGAAGGCCTTTTCTGTAGTAGTGACAATATATTTCAAAATGATAAACCATCCCTGTGGCCACTAGCTCCACGTACGCCTTGGTGACCTCCACGGTGCCTGCCTCGTGTGGAGCGATCGGATGAGGTCCCCGTGGTGCTGTCAGGACTGCCAACCTCTCCTTCACGTTGTTCATTTTTCATATGGAAATACTTGAAGATATGCCTGGACTCCCTGCAAATAGAGAACTTCTTCGTACGACATCCGACTTCTTCTTCGTCCATGTCATTCCTAATACGCCGTCTCAGTCGCCACCCAACCATGCCCTTCAGCTTATCAATGTCGATGGCCCAGATCTACTGCTCTCAGGTAGGATGACCGGTGAAATGGCCAATCGCGTTGTAACCATACAACTCTGCACTCCAGGTTAGCATCACCTCTTCCCTGGTAAAATATTTAGAAAGGTATTGGCCCGGATGCTACGCCAACATGGAACATACGGCCATCACATGTGAGCGTGCACTCGTGGACGATCCTCTCACGGTTCATCCCGCGGCATCCTTTCTCCCTATAAAGTATCTTGAAGCGAAGCTCCCTTGTGTCCATCTTGAATGCCCTGTGCATCTCACCCTTCTTGCTCTTCTCCTCCATGTACTTGGTGATCATGGCAGAATATAGTACTCTGTCATTTGCAATGGATAGCGACGCGATGTTGCTTTGGTCAACAAAGTATTTTGTGGTACCGCGTAGAATTGCCTCCACAATACCAACCAAAGGGAGGCACCTCGCGCCGCGTATGACCCAATTGCACACCTCAGCTAGATTTGTTGTCATGACACCATACGAGCGCCATCCTTTTCATGTAGCAATGACCACTTCACCTTAGGCTTGTGCTCGATCTATTCTGAGAAGCATTTCATCTGCTTGCCGATCTTCCTTGTCAAATTGGGACCATCTGTGGGTAACTGGGACAATAACTCGGGGAGTTTTTCAGTGCTTGTGGTGGGCTTCTTTGCTGCCTCCCTTCTTTTGTGTCCTCATCTGCTCATCCAGAGTTTTCTAGAGTGCGTCTAACTTTCTTTACTGGTTCTGGTTGCACAATCGCTTTAAAAGGTTCATCAAGTCCTTATTGTGAAACTGCTTGTAAAAGTTTGCACCCATGTGTTCATGCACCACCTACTCTATAGACCCCCATAGAAGTGGCTCATGTTGCCTTCAATGTAGCAGAGTTATTTCACTTAATAGGCTTGCATGCCGATCATGTATGAGGCATATGTTAGGACAGCCCTGTACAATAGAAATCATCACGTTCCTCAAAAACAACAACCAACCGTCGGTGTTCTCGCTTTTGATGAATGAAAACGCCATGGGAAGATCCTGGTTGGTCCTGTCCATCCCAATTACAGTAAGTATCTGCCCCTTATACTTTCCAGTCAGGAACGTGCCACCCACGCACAAGATCGGATGGCAATGCTAGAATGCATTGATGCATGCCCTGAAGCGAGGAATGCTCACTTCAGTACACTCTTTCCAACAAATTTCGGATGCGTGGAATCTTCAATGGCGACATGAGTACCAGAATTCCTATCCTACATGACTTGGAGTTGTCCAGGTAGGTTGTGGTAGGAGTCCTCGAACGTACCGAACCTTGCTTCCAATGCCTTCTGCTTTGCCCTCCACACCTTATAATAACTGATTGTGCACTAGAACCTTGACTCTATTGCCCAAATGATGGACCATGGATCGAGATCCAGGTTGTCATCATACATGACATTCGTAATGAAGCCTAATGACAGGTTCTTGCGGGATTACATTGATTCAAAGACGACACATGTGTGAGGATTACTATAGAGCATTTTCAATAGGTGTCCCACTTAGGCTGAAATACGTGCACACGCTAAAGGCATCCCGCTATCTCGTACTTCATGTCGTAGCACCTTGGGTTAGACTTCACTACTATGACTGTGCACCGTAGCGACAAGGCTAAGAATTTCACAGCTTCCTGGACCGCTTCCTTGCATTTGTACATGGCTCTTTGCTTGGCCTCGTTCTGGTGGTACTCCCATGGTACACATGATCCTTCATCTAAGATGAGGTTGTCGAATCGGCATGTGTTCCACTCAGAAGGAACCGCCATCTGTTCCCCACCATCCTCGTCATCCGAACCTTCATCTTCCAACAATGTCTTGTAGTCTTGGTCTTCGAGCGCCATCCTTTCAACTATGGCTTCAATATCATCACCTTCGTCAGCAATCCCACTAACTTCCCGAACAAAAGGAGCTTCTTCGACCCTGTCTTCATTGGCGACATCAGCAACTCCTTGACCTTTGACCATTGTGTGCGCCGCGTTGTGGCTGGAGTCTCTAACTTCTTCAGCATCACCACCAACTACCCCTTGTTCAACCGCAGATGCAAACATGATCTTGGCATATGCCTGGGCTAGAAGGACCAAACCCCACCCGCGATCCCTCACCATGTTTAGGTATGACTGCTATGACCTTGTTCCCTTGAGATGCAATAACTCCCAATGTGTGTCTTGTAGTGACCGGGTGACAAGGCAACTTAATTTTGAA
This sequence comes from Phyllostachys edulis, assembly GCA_036346405.1. Lineage (NCBI taxonomy): Eukaryota > Viridiplantae > Streptophyta > Magnoliopsida > Poales > Poaceae > Phyllostachys > Phyllostachys edulis. The sequence goes on from CM070566.1 coordinate 57,355,448, forward strand.
GGTATAATACAGCCACCGCATCACAGCGCCCCATGTATGCTGCTCTGGCCTTGTTAGGCTGACGGTCACCGATTTAAAATAACATAAATAAACCCCCTTGGGACCCTCCATAACAGTGCATTGACTGTAGTAAATTTTGAAATTGATTTACCTAAATTTAGTCAAATCGTCATTCCAAATGATGACATAGGCATTTGGCACTGTTCGGTAGGCGACAGAGCTCCTGTCGCCAATCCAAATGGCGACATGGTCATGTCGCCATTTGAAACGGTGACAAAAGCCTATTTCTGTTATTTTATTAAACAAGCATTTATTTATGTAATTCTATTAAAAATGTATCATTTTAAAAAAAATCGTATGAAATATTAGAAGTCTATGTACTCCCTCCGTTCTTTTTTACTTGACGTTTTTGACTTTTTGTGGTCTTCGAGATGCGACTTTGACCGTTACTTTTTATAACTTTACATTAAGATGTAGTAATAAAATTATAAAATTATGATAGTATTTTTAATGACAAATCTAATGATATAATTTTTATGTGGTCAATCTAGATAGTTTTTAATCTATTGATAGCCAAACTTTAGAAAGTTTGACCACACGGGTTCTAGAAAGTCAAGTAAAAAAGAACGGAGGGAGTAATATACTAGGCTATACCACACAACTGGGCTAGCCAAACAATAATAGTCTCTAAAAGCGCTCAAGGAATAGTTTGACATAACTAATAATCCTTACGAAAATTTGTACAAACAGGTAGTAGACTTCTAACTCCCAGTTGCCCAAATATATCCTAACTTGGACATGCAAATAGATTTTTATTTATTTATTTTTTTGTCGACTGTCGCCTACTGGAAGGAATTCACACTTTCACCGAGACAGCTCACACTTTCACTGAGACAGCTCGCGGCGCACGTCATGCCCTTGAGAGGGCTCCATGTTGCCGGTTTTCCTCCCATTGGTTCGAAAGTGAGCAAAACTCAAGGTTGCATAATTTTTGTTTCACTATATTTCCAACTTTCTTTTTAGGAATATTTGATTATTTGCCACTTCAAAAATGTGGAATTTCCACATATCATAGATACATGAGTGATAAATTCTGATTTGCACATCTTTAACAGTGGCAAATAATCAGATTTCCCTTCTTTTTACAGAAAAATCATGAGCTCCGTACACCAAAAGATGCCTCTTACCAAATGAAAATTATCTATTGTACCGTCAATAAGTAAGCAAACATACGTGAATGTTTACTTTTGTACTTAGTTGAAAGCTAATCCATGTCATTTCAGAAGTTAAAAACTTCTACCTTTTTTTAATACACTAATACCGTTCAATTTATATTTTGATTTGCAAACTTTGAATATGATAATATTTTCTAAACCGGCTACCTCATTTGCATTTCTTAAGACCATTATGTTCCTTGTGACGAATCTACAAAGAGAGGGCCATGTTGAATATGTTTTAACTATGTAAACATCATATTACCATATGAGAATAGCTAATTTACATGTCTTTTTGTAACGACTGTTTGGACTTACCTCCCAGGCTCCCCTCCTCTTTCTCTCCTGTGTGCGCACGGTCATCTTCCTCTCTGCTTTTTCCCGTGGCCGACGCCGCCGCTTGCGCACACGCTTCACCAGCTCCCCCTGCCGCCACCTACTCGGCATGGTCGCGCGCGCCGCTCGGGTCAGCAGCAGCAGCCGCAGTCACCTGCTCCCGCTTGCTCACCTTGTCTTGTCGCCACACCAACCCGTCGCGTTGCCGCCACTTGTTGCTCTCTGTGCGCCGTGCGCTGCGCCCACGCCACACACGCGACGACGCGATCGCAGAGAGCCGAGCCAAGACGCCTCGCGGCGCTTCCTCCTCCGTGCAGGCGTCGCTTGCCCTCTCGCCAGATCGCGCCAAGGCCCGGATCAGACCTCCTCCTCCTCCCGCGCCATGGCTCCCAATAAAGCTCCTCCTCCCCCTTGCTTGAGCTCCCACGCCGCCCCGAGCTCCGTAGAAGTCGCACAGAGCCCGGCCGCGCTCCGTGGGACGGCGCGCCGCCTCCGCGCCTCCTCGTCGCTCCGGTGAGCCCCGCCTCGACAACCTCATCACCGCATCCCGTGATGCTGTGAAGCTAACCCCACCTCCTTCACCTTCCCGTCGCCGAAAGCAGCCCGCCGCCAGTGCCTCTTCTTCTCCGCCATCGACTGCTGTCGCTGCCCGGTCCGCCTTCCCGAGCCGCTCCGCCACCCGCCTGCCTCCGAGCACCACCTCGCCGTGCCGCCGCCTGCCGTGCTTTAAGCGCCGCCGCGCCATCGCGCGCGCCCGCCGCCTTGCTCTCTCCCGAGCGCCGCCGCCTTGTGGTTGCCGCCTCCGGCCAGCCAGCGCCGCCACCGCCGGCCGCCTCGCCACCACTGCCACTGGCGCTGCCTCCACCTCGTCGCCTCCTCTGTTCTTTCCCTGTGTAGCCAAGAGAACAGAGCTAGTAGAGATGGGGAATTGGATTTGATTTAGGGGCTGATTTGGGGATTTAATTGGGATTTTGGGCCCACATGTCATGCTCTTAACCACCCCTCCCTTTGGCTGCCATGTGGGGCCCTCCCCTTCTTCCTATGCTGTGAACCAATGCTCCAGTGCACATAAACCGGGTCTACACTGTGCTGTGGACCATTCCTTTTCCTTCAAGTCATTTAATCTTCGGAAATTCATATCTCCTCCATTTCAACTCCAAAAATTATGAAATAAATTTCTAAAATTTTGTTAAATCAAGATCTTGCTAATGACATAGGACTTGATTAATTTGGAGTTCATTTATTGTTCCTTATTTATTTATTTGCTCTCTTTGCCGTTGTGTCTTTTTCCGGTATTCTCGCGCAATTAGGATTTGAAGACGCCGGCGACCCTCGAGTTGATCAAGACCAAGAGTACCAAGATCCCCTAGCCTTTAACCAAGGCGAGTCAATACTTTGACCATTTTGATCCTACATTTTATGCAAATTATATTCGTTTAAATTACCAAAATTGCATGCTTTATTTCTTTATCAAATGTATGTTAAAGCTTAAGGTAGTTAAATTCCCACTTGTTGATTTACTTAATTTAATATGCCACCCTTGATAAATTGAATCCATTAATCCTTGTCACCCTAGTAACTATTTGGTAATACTAGTTATAGGCTGTACTTAAGCGACATGCTAGTCTTGCTTAAGTACCGGGATATTAAAATATCCCAATCATCATTTCCTCAAACAAAAAAAATGGTTTGGGTAGTCATTGGTGGTCCATTGGCTAAAAAGGTGTGAAAAATAAATTGGTTTTCCTCCTCAAAACCCTAATGCTAGCTCTATCTGGGCGGATGGTGAGGTGGTGGGTGCTCAGGGAGCACATGGTTGGTTGGCTTGTGGAATGAACCGCCCAGATAACCCTAAGGACTTAATCTTGTCACGACCTCCCGTGTTAAACAAGTACAACCACAAGTCTGTAAAGTGCAACTTGGCTTAGTAAAGTTATTGAACCTTGAAAGTCATCTCACTGGAGGGGAACGAAGAACGTACAAGTGCGGAGATACTCCGGCTTGGAAGGGACACCAAAATGGTGAAGTTACCAGCTGCGCTAGTCGTTGTGACCGGGGCCAGCTGCGCTAGTCGTTGTGGTGAACATCCCGCACAACATATGGGCGTAACCCCGTATGGGTGGAATGACGGAAGGGGCGAGATAGCTAGAAAGGTTACTGTGACGGTCGCCCAACTACATGACTATGGAATCATGTGGGGTAACGGGTAGACTATCTCTTGTGGGTAAAGTGTGCAACCTCTGCAGAGTCTAAAACTGTTTAAACAGCCGTGCCTACGGTCAAAGGCGGACATGGGAATCATAACTTGAGTTAGTTCTATTTCAAACAACTTTGTGGGTGGTATGGAAAATGGTGGAAGGGCTCACCTAGCCCTGTTTTGGATTTTGCCTGAGTCGTCGAGCTCAGTGGGTGTGATTATTGGAGGCCACTCCAATTAAAAGGATGCATTGGTACAGTTTCCGTCGGATGGATTCTCTACTAAAATAATTATTGCACATGCTCTCTTTATCAAAATGCAATTTGTTAAAAATGCTAAGTGATAGGACTTTGTAATTATGATATTTGGAAAGTTGCTTTCGCAAATAAAAGAACCCGAGCCATCCTTGTTAAGCCTTGCATATATATAATTGCATTGTGTGTTGGCTCGCGAGCACGGTAGTAGTGCTCATTCTCGCTTCTCCCCCAACCCTTCAGATAATGAAGACGATGGAGACTACGCCTTCTACGACGGCCCAGGAGATGATGGACAAGACTACGACGAGGAGTAGTATAGTCTGTAGTTTAGGTCTCGCCCAGTCTAAGTAGACTCGTTGGTACTCACGTACAACTGATATTATCCAACTCTTGGTTAATATCCGTCGTACACGGGTTACCCCAGTCGCTTGTCTGTGTGAGATGAGCCCTACCTCGCCTTTTGCTTCCGCTGTAGTTCACGTTGCTCTTATGTGATGTAATCAATTTGGCCTGTTCGGCCCCTTTGTAAAACTCGACCCGACGTGGTCTATGTTACTCAGTTGGTTGTAATATTTTAATATTTCAGTTTACGCTTGTATGAATGATTCGGCAATGTGTACTGTGAAGTGCTAGCTACTGATCCAGGGAATAGCACAGTGATTTTACAGAGGATTTGGATTCTCGAAATCCGGGTCCGACACTTTTTGAAAGAGATTTACTGCAACAGGCACCCAGGGGCCAGGGGTCAAAACCCACCTCCCACCACCTCGGTCAACGCCAAATCAAAGAAAAAAAATCATGTGGCTGATTTGTGTGGTTACTCTTGTGCCCATTTATATTTGTGCTAGTTACATTCCTAGAAGTATATTGTGTCACCCTGTGATTACTTACCTTGACCTAGTGATAAGGTATTGGTGCACTTAGTTGAGACTATATTATTTAGGCCTTGTGCAAAACCAAATTTCTTTAAATTCTGCATAAAATCGGTTTTGGCCAAAGATTTTCTATAACCACTTCACCCCTCACCCCTCTAGTCAGTACCTTGGTCCTACGGCCATCAACTTAGGTGAGGTGAAATCCCAAGATGGACTTTTCAGTTCCCATATATAGATTGGAGTATTGGACCGGGATCGAACGAGCCCTAACGCGCAAAAAAGGGTAGGCGCAGTTCCGTGGCTCGGTTTCCAGATATTATGCAGCTCGCGTCTATGGTTAAGTAGTGTAACCATTAGCCAATCAAGTGATCAACCCCAGCAGTTATCAACATCTGGCCCCATAAGATAATCGCATCCAGCAGTTTAAACAATAAATTCTTATTGAATCGAACTGAGAAAATAACAAGATAGTCGGTTAACAGATACCTTTTATTACTGAGGTACTTCCTGAGATTGTTGACGACTTGCTGCTCAGCCAACATTTCGCTAAATCCTGGACGGACTTGACTGTATATATCGTCCAGAATCCTACGTATTGGTTGGTTCGGGCCAGCAATACGCACGAAAGCCGCACACTGGAAACCCCGCTGAAGCGTTCGATATACTTCCTTGGCGATAGTAGTTTTACCTAGGCCTCTGTTTCCGACGATGGACACCACCTTTAGCTTCTCCTGCCCATTGTTCTTCAGATCATCAACAAGATCATCTATCACCCCCCTGATGGCGACGAGGGGAGCCTTGTTCTCGTAAAGGAGCTGAGGATGAGTGCCAATGTCGGTGCAAGAGGAAGGATCAGCGTTGGGCGCCTTACTAAGAAGATGGTAGGCCTTGCAGCGCTTGATAGCGCCGTCGATTCGGTATATGAAATCTTGGATTTGTTCGGCAATCTCCGGTTCCGGCGCATCGCCGAGCCCGCCCTGATGGATGGTGATGTTGATCCGGTCATCAATGTCATAGGCATCCGGATCGAGCTTTCTCTTTAAATATCTGCGAGGAGGATGGATGGAGAGGTCGACCCAATCCTCGATGTCGTAGGCTACCTCCCGGGCCTGCTTCATCCACTCCTTGACCTGCGCATCGGAGACCTCCCGTGTGGCAAACTTGTGGAGGAGTTGGTTCATCCTGACAAGCTCTTGCCGAAGGGAATGGAGTTGGTTCATCCTGACAAGCTCTTGCCGAAGGGAATGATCCTCCCGAATTAGGTTGGTTAGCTTGTGGAGGACTGCATTCATGGCTCCTGTGGAAGAGCTCACCATAGCCCCCTCCATGATCTCTTCAGTTGCCAGAGCAAAAGACCAGTTCTCTCTCTCTCTCTCTCTCTCTCTCTCTCTCTCTCAACTGAAATACGTACTGGTAGAGAAGCAGTCACCCATGGGGAAGGGGAAAGAGAGAGGCGCAGATTGAGATCGAATAGGAATGCTGCGGTCGTCGGATAAATGCATATAGCAGTCTATATGACAATTTCTCGTACACTCTTTTCGCAAAATGGCATCGAGTTCCCGGTTGCCTTAGTTTCTGTGGAAGTTTGCAGAAAGATCCATCTTTTATCTAACTGTTCCATCTAACTACAAAACACACCTACGTAAAAGCAAAACTCCATCCGTGCAGAAATATATAACGTATTCAAATTTCTGTAGGGCATGTTTGGGAGTCCAAATCCCGGTGGGGATCCCTACTCAATCCCAGGGAAATTTTCACCCAGGGCGAAATTTCCCGATCCGTCTGGCTGGTGCATTTGGTTGACACCGGAAGGAAATATCGCCCATCCCGCCTAATCCCGGATAAGAAAAATCTCCTATGCACGCGTGGTTTTGTTCCCCGTCTCTCCTCGCCTCGCCTCGCCCAGCGCCGACTACGACGACGTCGTCACCGAAGCGCCCATTGCCGACGCTGCGGAAGCCCGTATGCACCAACTCGCCTCGAGGCCGCCGATCCTGGGCGCGGCGCCGGTTCCACATCTCCTCCGTGAGCACCGCGTCTCACGACTGGAGGAGGCCCGCAAGTTCTGCTCCGAGCACCGCCTCGTCGCCTCCCTGCCTTTCGCTGCTTCCTCCCGCCCCGACCGCCTTTCGGCGTCCGCCGAGCGGCTCGACGCGCTGTGGCGCTCTTCGAGGGCAGCGGGGAGGGTTGGGGCTAGGGTTTGTGGCGGGCGGTGGGAAGGAGGACGACGGGAGGAAGGTGGAGATTAGGGAGAAGGAGGCGCCGCCCCAGGAGGTGACGCTGCAGGAGTGGATTGGGCCGCCGGATGCCATCGAGGGCTATGTGCCGTGCTGTGACCCCATCAGCGAAGGTGATTGCCTTATGCTGGCATCTTCCATTTGCTTTGAGAATTTTATTGTTTGGGTGTTCATACTTGCATTTGATTATGTTGATATGTCCTAAGGATAGGATCAGGTCAATGAGGATAATTGAGGTATTTTATTATCTTGCGTGCTCCACTGCTTATGCAAAGCGATGGAAATATATGGGTGATGAGATAGGAGAAACTTTGGAAGATAGAAAGTTGAATTGGTATCTAAAAATTGAATTTATTGAATTTAGCTGACATTGCAGTGAGATCACTACTTTGAACATAAATGTTATAAACACTAGTCGTAATTAGTAAGTGAATTTGTTTTATTGTGAGTGTAAAACTGCCTCCTATTGGTGGGTCTAATTATCAACTCCTTCAAATATTCAAGTAACTACCCTTTCTTCCAGGTCATGAATGTGCGCAAGAACTTTGTCCTGTTGACTGATCTGACTACGGTGGGGGTCCATGGACTGTGATTCAAATGTGGTACGTTTGCTTCTGTCAGTAGTACCAGTGGGCGTATATGCTGAGATAGTGAGATACTAAGATGCATTGCCCTTTGTTTTGCTGCCCTTTTTCTCCTGAGAAACTCCTTTTCTCTTGCAAGTAATGGGATGAATGTTGGTTCTATCATCTCTAGGGTGAATTTATAGCATGAATGTTGATCTTTCTGCAATGGCATTAGAATATGTTGTCAGCAGTGTTTGACAACAGGCTTAAACATATTTGACCGGAGTAAATTTGATCAGAGATATTCACATTTGTTAAATGCATCAACGTCATAAGCAATATTCACATTTGTCAAATGCACAAACTGGGGACTTTGGAGTACATACTGAGTTTGACACAAAACTAGGTCTGATGCTGCTGTACACAGCTTGATGCCTTGAAAGCAGTACATACTATTCTATTACATACTCACTTTGTGATTATGCATTGGCAGCTTGTATTTCCTGGAGATCAGCCTACCAAAGGAGATTAGCTTGTAGCATACAACAACTATACCGCTGCAGATATCTCACAGCTTCACAGAATCCTTGAACCGAGTAGAATAGATATTGCATCTTTTAAGCAAGTTGGTATATTCCGTGCTGCCGTTTCACATCATATGTTAAACGCTGAGTAGATTCTTATCTACTTTCAGGTACTTGATGAATCTGAAAATGGAGTTTGTTAAAAAATTTGGCAAGAATTATGATGCAGATTCCCTTGCTAATGGCATCATCAAAGAAATTCGAGAGCACAAGAGCAATTGAAATTCTGCGCTTCATTTGGACTCGACACTATGTTGAGGGATTATTCTTAAATAAATAAACCTCAGCTTGGGATTGTTTAGTTGTGATATTGTTTCTGAATTTTAGTTGTGCTATTGTTTCTGTAAACTCAGCCCGAGATTGTTTAGTTTTGCTATTGTTTAATCAGCGTACTCTTTAATTTGTTTAGTTGTGCTATTGTTTCTGAATTTTACAATTTTTTTGAAACTTTTGAAAAAAAATTTCATGCCTGGGATTTTTATCCCTGTTATTCCCAAACGGCAACAGGGATTTTATTTCTAGATGGGAAGATTCCCCCTTGGGATTGAGGGGATTCTATATGCCCTTCAAAAACCCCTTTGGGATTTTCTTCCCTGGGATTTTGCCCCCTAGCATCCAAACAAGCCCGTAGGTTTAACTATTAATATATAAAAGAAATACTTAGATTGGTCATATGAGAGTGGTATTCTTAGATTGAATAAATTTGTTTCGTACCATCGACTTTGTCACAGAGTCGAAAAATACATCGCAAACAAAAACTCTGGAAAATACCATCACCATTATAATTTCCGTTGAAAGGCTGTGAAATGACCATTTTACCTCACTCTTTGTTCTTATTTTCCTTTTTTATTAGGGTCGGTCCCACTTGTCATTCCATACCTTTCCTCTCTTTTTTTTTCTCTACTCCCCTTCTTTCTCTGCACAACCAGAATGACAGCAGCGGGGAGCAATTATCGAGCAAGTTGTCATAACCCAATTGCTCCACTCTCCGAGCACACTTCTGAGTGCCGTGGTGCGAGTCAATAAAACCTACACATTCCTTACACCTTGGTAGTTAGACTACGTCAGAAAGCCTAGGCAGGCGAGTTCTACAAGTCAGCTATACACCCGCTTCTCTTAGATTGTCCAATCTGTTTGGTGATTGAACAAAAGGGGAGGGAGGAGGAGAGTGAATCGGTTGCTGGAAGTGGATGGAGTCCGTCCTTGGGAAGCTCTGCTATGTGATTGAAGAAGACAAGAAGCTGACACGCACCCTGAAGAATGATCTCGCATGCATCAAGGACGAAATGGCGATGATGAATGCCCACATCAAGGTAGCGGAGGACAAGGGCAATATCCATGATCCTTTAGAAGAGCAATGGATTCTGCTACTACAAAAGTTGGCATATGATATTGAGGACTCCATTGATACCCTCTATCAGAGCCCTAAAGTATTCTTCATTCGTCGCGGTGTAAGCATGTTGACAGGGACGGACCACCGCCCTGAATCTATCGACAAACTCAAAAGCTTCAAGGAAAGAGTCATCACCTTACGAGACTGGAAATCAAATGTTGCAACGACGAGCAGCACCCCCTCCGGATCTCCGTGTCGCACATCCGGCACTGCCCTCGGAAATCAACTGTTACAAAACTGTTGCACAGCTGGAAATAATCATGTGGGCATCGACGGACCCAAGAAAGAGGTCATGGATTTACTACTACGGCCGGAGGCAGCTGCCGACGGCGAAGCAGAGCGGCTGAGGGTGGTCTGCATCGTGGGGTTCGCCGGCCTGGGAAAGTCCACCCTCGCCAAGGCCGTGTTCGACAGCCTCGACGTCGACGAGCGGGACCGCCGGTACGTCGACGAGGGGGGCCGCCGGGACGTCGACGAGCCCCCATTCCTTCGCCGTGCTTGGGTTGTCGCGTCCGAGCACAGGGATGCCAGGGAGCTTCTGCGGGAAATACACCGGCAGGTTGGTGGCTGCACAAGAGAAACCTCATTAATATCCACTCTTGCGCAGCTCGGAGAAAGCCTCAGAACATACCTGCATAGTAAGAGGTACGCACACTGTAGGAATTAAGCACCATAGCAAGTCCTCGAGGGTAGTTTTTTTTTAATGTAAATCACCCAATTCTTCTGATGATGACGATGATGAATTATTCGCACAATTCTAGGTTAAGTTTTGCAGTTATTTTAATTTTGGGTTACTCATATACAATTTTAGGAAAACTACAGATTATAGCGTGAACTGAAAGAGAGTGGTGAAGCCACTTAACCCCTCTAAACTCAAACCAGAGCAATACAATGGAAAAATCATCTAAAAATAAACTTAATTTTAGGGTGCAAAATACTTGGTTCTAAAGTATATGGTGTTAAGTGGACACGGCACATTGAAAGTTTAGGGGGTATCTGTACTTTTTCCAAAGTTTTAATACACCAAAAATTTCAATATCTTAGTTACACCCTCTTGAAAAAAAACAAAAGTGTCCTCCTAGAACCCATATAATCAAAATATTGTAACTTTGACCGACAATTTTTTTTAATATTTATTTGACTACATGAAGATGATATGAGTATAATTGTTTTGAAAAATACTTTCCTAATATTACAATTTATTCAATTTATAAATATTGTCAATTTGGATACATGACAATATAAAATTATGTGGTTTCAAAAATACCATTGGATACCGCACTAGAATGTTAGTTTGAGACGATGATAACCTGCAAGTAGGGGTGTCAATGGATCGAATACAAATTGAATAGTGATCAAACCACATTCGTATTCGTATTTTTCAAATGAATACAAATCGAATATACTCCAATACGAACACCAATCTAATGTTATAACGAACTAGCGGAACTACCCATATTTTCTTTGTTATACAACTGTAATGCCTATGATTGAACTATCCATTGACCATTTTAATTATCATTTTAGGTACATCATTGTCATTGATGACGTACAGAAAAAGGAATTATGGGAGAATATAAAATGTGCCTTCCCCAAGAACAATACAAGTCCTAGCAACATAGTGGTGACCACAAGAAGACAATCCGTCGCCACAGCCTGTAGCTATGGTAGTTACGTCTACAAAATGCAACCCCTTGGGCGCAATCGCTCCAGGGACTTGCTTTGGCAAAGCTTGGATAAGTCTTGCCAAAAACCTCCACCCGCGCTGGGTCCCGGTTTAGATGGCATCATCAATAAATGTGATGGTTTACCTCTTGCGCTGGTTAGCACAGCTCGATTTTTGAAAGGCATGCAGGGTCGTCTTGATGGGAAATATTGTAAACATGTGGCCCACGCACTTGGTGACTACCTAGCAAAGGAAGATGCCTTTGCGGATACGAAGAGAGTGCTCGCCCAGTGCTATGAAAGTTTACCAGACTATGGTCACAAGACCTGCTTGTTGTATGTAAGCATATTCCCCAAGGGTCATCTGATCAAGAGGAACAGTCTATTCAGGCGATGGTCAGCCGAGGGGTTCGTGGTCAGACACGGCCGACTCACTGAGGAAGATGTTGCCCGTAACCGTTTTGAGGAGTTGATCGACCGGAGTTTCATTGAGCCAGAGATGGGCAACAACTCGGGGGTGATGGGGTACAGAGTGCAAGGTGTGATGCTGGAGTTCATCGTGCAACGGACAATCTCTGAAAACTTCGTCTCGCTGATTCATAATGGTAAGCTTATACATAATGTGGCCGGCAGTGTCCGTCGACTCTCTGTCCAACACAGCACCAAGGACAGTGCCAGACGTGCAATGGAGAGTATCGAAGAACAATCTCATATCAGGTCACTGACTATTGCGGGGAGCGACCTTGTAGATTTCCGGAGGTGTGAGGTGCTGCGAGTGTTGGATCTCGCGAATTGCAGGGGTCTCACTGATGACGTTCTAGGCAACATATGTGACCTGTTGCTTCTCAAGTATCTGAGTCTGAGGGGTAGTAGTGATGTTCGCAACATTCCCAAGGAAATTACAAAACTGAAGTGTTTAGAGACGCTGGACATACGGGAGACAGAGGTGAAAACATTGCATATCGAGGTCATAACCCTGCCATCGTTACTTCATTTGTTTGGCGAGTTTCAGCTGGATGGTACAACCAGATTTACTTCTAGTAAACTGCAGACTCTGTCAGGACTTATCATGGACGAGCAGTGCAGCTTTGCGCATATTATAAATCACATGAGATTACTCAGGAAGGTTAAGATACTGTTGAAGAGTTCTCCAAGTGCTGAGTCAACACGGCTTTTTGAGGGAGGCACTGACCTGGAGCATCTATCAATTGATTGCGGCAATCTCTCCATAGACTTCCTGGACTGTCTGACAGCTCCCAGTAAGCTCAGCTCCATCAAACTACGAGGAAAGTTGACTAGTTTGCCTAACTTTATGACATCAATTGAATTTCTCTCGGAGTTGCACCTTTTCTCAACTGGTTTGAGCTGCGAAGCTTTATCTGGCCTGCAGAGCTTACCTTGCTTGGAATATCTGAAGCTGGCAGAGGATAGTCGCGTATTTGGGGATGGTATCTTCCTTGTGCGAAGCGGAGGATTCCCAAGCCTTCTGCGGATGTGCTTTGAGGCCCCAAAGCTTCCACGAGTGGTCATCAAACAAGGAACCATGACCAATCTCATCTCTCTTCACCTGCTTTGTCCGGAATTTGCAGACGAGCTCGGCGTCACGGGCATCCAGCATCTTCAACGCCTCAATGAGGTGATACTTCATCCTTCTGTTGGTGACAGCAAATTGGAAGCTTGGAAACGAGAAGCAATCCAGCACAAAAACAGCCCCTATGTGAAGAAGCAACCAATCAACGACGCAGAACAATTAATGGAGCAGTAGTACTTAGCTTGTTATGTACTACGTGTGATTCATCAAATGTTCCTCTCCCTTTTTTTTCTTTCTTTCTTTTGTCTTATTCCACTTTTTGGTTCGAATATACGAAAATATAAATAATTGGTAAGGCTGCATACATTGAGCACTTTGAGCGCATCGAGCACGGTGGATAACGAGCTGGCTCGGCTCGGCTTGTTAAGCTAACGAGCAGAATACCAGGCTCGGCTCGGCTCGTTAAAAAACTCGAACTCGACTTGTTAGGCACGTTAAGAAAGTCAAGAGATCACAACCTGGGACTCGTTAGGCTCGCTAAAAAGGAAAATCAGCCTAATAAAAATTTTAGAAAGTCAAGAGATCACAGCTTGAGACTTGGGCCTCCCTGAACCGCCTAAGGGTTCTTTGGGTTAATGGCTCGGTATTATTGCTCAAGCTGCTGGTTTTAACGAGCTAAACGAGCTTAACGAGCAACTCGCGAGCCAGCTCAAACTCGGCTCGTTAAGAAAACGAGCTAAATTGCCGACTCGGCTTGGCTCGTTAAGGACCAAGTTCGAGCCGAGCTAACACTACTACAGAAAAGGTCTTCACAGACGGTTCAAAAACGTCATCACAGACGGTTTTGTGAGCCATCTGAATTTATGGATCTGTAATGATATGAGTCATCACAGCGGTTTTTGAACCGCTCTCGTGAAAATCTATCCTGAGCGGTTCAACAAGAACCGCTCGTGATATTATTATCACAGACGGTTCTTGTTCGTAACCGCTCAGCAAAATCATTCCGCAGACGGTTCAACAAGAACCGTCTGTGATCATTACTTATCACAGACGGTTCTTGTTCAGAACCGTCTGTAATAGTTTTTTCCATTGCAAAAAAAAAATCGGATTTTGAGCCAAACCAATCAAGTGCTAGACAGTAGTTTCCATATGCAATCTCTAGCAAGACAACTAAAATCCAATTAAAATTCTGATGGCAAACACATTATAGGAAAGGAAACCAAAAGGTTTCACAACGTCCCCTCCGAATGGGAAAAAAGAATAAAGTTACAAAGTTAAACTAGCTAGAAACCATCTATGCCTCCAAGCTCCTGAAGAACTCATCGGCTTCTTGGATTGGTCTTGTGAGCTCCTCTCTGTACCTCACCAAAGATATCACAAGATGTTCTTGCATGTCGTCGAGTTCGACTCAAGCTCGTCGGCAAGGAGAGACGACTGAAAACCTCCAGCGGCGTTCCGACCTTAGGTAACACAAAATTAAGATAATTTTCTTTACAACAAACAGCCAACAAATTATGTATGTTATGGGGATGTACACGTACCTTCCGGTAGACAAGGAGCTCCTCCGCATCCCTCCTCATCGTCATCGTCGGCTGTGTCTCCTCGCTGAACTGCGACGGGGAATCGAGGGTGGTCGCTGGAGCTCGGTGTGGGGAGGAGAGAGGGAGAGACTGATGGAAAACAAGGCTGTGTCTAATATATAAGGACAGCGCCAAAATATTTTGCCTCGCGCGTGTTCAAAATTTTTCAAACTCCCACGCTGCGAATCACAGACGGTTTCATACAAAAACCGCTCAGGACGACATATCCTGACGGTTCTTATCTAACGAACCTCGTGATAAGATACTTATCCGCAGGCGGTTCGTATTAAGAACCGCTCGTGATATATATCTTATCACGACGGTTTTATTAAGAACCGCCTGTGACTTGGAATTTTCCTTACTTTCTAATTTTACCATGGCTTTGAATTTTCCTTACTCTGCAATTTTACCATGGCTTTGAATTTTCCTTACTCTACAATTTTACCATGGCTTGAAATCACTAACACTCTGATTTTACTATGGCTTGAAATCATTAACACTCTTCAAGCCATGGTAAAATCAGAGTGTTAGTGATTTTACTATGGCTTGAAATCACTAACACTCTTCAAGCCATGGTAAAATCGGAGTGTTAGTGATTTAGCGCCATGGTAAAATCAAAGTGTTAGTGATTTCAAGCCATGGTAAAAATTGCAGAGTAAGGAAAATTCAAAGCTATGGTAAAATTACAGAAATCAGAGTGTTAGTGATTTCAAGCCATGGTAAAATGGTAAAATCATCAAGCCATGGTAAAATCAGAATGTTAGTGATTTCATGTCATGGTAAAATCAGAGTGTTAGTGATTTCAAGCTATGGTAAAATTGGAGTGTTAGTGATTTCAAGTCATGGTAAAATCGGAGCGTTAGTAATTTGAATCCATGGTAAAATCAGAGTGTAAGGAAAATTCCAAGTTATAGACGGTTTTAATATAAACCGTGCGTGATAAGATATGTATCACGACGGTTTTATCTTAACCGTCGTGATACTTCCTGACGGTTTTCAACATGAACCGCTCGTGATGAGCACGGGAATTCACAGACGGTTCGTGTTGAAAACCGCTCGTGAAGTATCACTGACGATTCGAACAAGAACCGCTCGTGATATTACTAAGTATCACTGAGGCGGTTCTTGTTGTAACCGCTCGTGATACTTCACTGACGGTTTTCAACACGAACCGTCTCGTGATATTACTTCTTCACGACGGTTTTAGCGCAGCTTAAGAATACGCATTTGCCGGTAAACCAAAACCGTCTATGATTGTATTTAATACAGACGGTTTTGGTCAACCGTCTGTGATGAGGCGTCTAATATTAGCCTTTTTTTAGTAGTGTAACTCGCGAGTTTCAAGCTTTTTTTTCACCCTTAGCGTCGAGCAGCAAACTGTAATAGTTATTCCAGCTCAACGTAATTATGTATGTATGAACTTTATGAGACTGAAATAAACTACCATCTCCATTTTATTTTTAATTTTCATTCTAGACCCTCACCCGTGAGCATCTAATTTCTCAATCCATCTCTCTCAAACCCTAATCTCCTCTATTTCCTCCACTTTTCTCAAATTACGCAATGTGAAAGAAATTGATTATGTTTTGTGTTTTTTGTGAAAATAATCGTTAAACTACTATTGTTTATTTGTTTTAAATTACGCTTTCAATCTATTATTGTATTCAATTGCAAGTGTTGCTTTTCGTAAAATAACCATAGAAGTCACTTCCTTTGGAATAAGTTATTATCTATAAATGCATTATGTGGTACAACTTATTAAGTACTCAAAGTACTCATTCTTGCTGCAATCATTCAGCTGAAGTGGATAAATTTTCTCCTGCTTTTGAGTAGGAGTTTTACAAGGAGAGTGATCGCTAGGTCTTCATCCTAGTCAATTGCCTATGGCAAGTCTATGGGTTTCTATTGGAATTGTTTTCGTTTTGCTACCGTCTCTTTATTTAGTGTCAGCCATGCGTGGTTTAATAAGTGTAAACCCGACCATAAGGTCACAACCGTTATTTACTAATCAAATTAGTAGTTTATTCTTATATTCATCTTGTGTGGAATAATATTTATCTATGTTGACACTGTGTGCACTAGCGTGATCCTGAACTAGTGCATTATACACAAAGGGTCTAGATTTGCATATTTAGGTCCCGACAGTTCACTCTTGTGACTTGCAGGGCCATATATGCACCAAGTTAACACGAGCTTACAGGTTGATCAACCTCCAAAATCCAGTTTGATTTGCTTTTTTATTAATTGATTTTTCTAGGAGCTCTAGCTTTGACGGTTAGAAAGAGTGGACAGCTGGAGACAGAGGGGCCCACTCCTAAGCTCTTTTACGTAATGAGGCATTAACTTGCTTGGAATTAGGAAGGTACATCACAAATCAGTCCTTCGTCTTTCCCAAATTATCATCGGCTCTCGGGCGAGTAGTAAAAAAATCTTCTTCTATTTCAGATAAGGGAACGGGTTGGTCTTAGTATCGACCAATGAGTGGTACGTATGTGTCATATGTGGCCTATGGACATTTCTAACAGCATATACGCTTTATTTCGCTTTCGGGGGGTCAGTCCATAAGCTAGAATGACTACTACTAATGGAAGCACGGCAACAATAATCCATCACAATATCTCACAAAAAATTGTATGGCCCTACTAGTACATATGACCCGTTGAAGTCACATCAAAAAGGTAATATGATAAAAATTATATTTATCGCAAAAAAAAACACTTGAATAGAAGTTTATAAAAGATATTCCTTTTTTAGGTCTTGATTTATATTTTTTACCATCTTCCATTAATGTGTTCATCACTTCATCCTAATTTTTGAAGTATTGTTCTACTTATTTGAACCACTAAATTCGTGTATAATTCTTCAGTGTTCCTCGCCAAAAGAAAAAAAACATCAATGAACCAAGCTAGTGATGCACACATATATCGATAATAAGCATGTCATTGCATTGTAATTCTTGGTAAATGAGTATAAATATATTTGGGAAATGTAATTTCACATTAACCAACCGATTCAAATTAAAGAAAGATACTCCATGGACGTCTCGCATTGTTTTCTCTCAAGAAAAAAGATGTCCCTAGACGTAGACAGGAAAGAAAGAATTGTACTGACACACTGTTAGGCTAAGGGCATCCATGTCGAAATTTCGCCATTTCGACTACGAAACTACAAGAGACTCTTGTGTAGATTTCGACGTTTTGGAAATTCAGGCCTGTCTTTTCCCCAAGCCTTTTAAACTGAAATATTCGAGGTAGAAGCGTACAACAATTGGTTCGACATCATAGCGAGACAAGTGGGTGGTGCATATGTGGCCGACGACAATTAATATCTTTGTCTCGTGGAGTTGTGTTTTGGAGTATGCCTATGGTGATAATATTCGAGGTAGAGGTAGAAACGTACAACAATTGGAAGTCTTCACGTGGAAACAAACATGTAATTGAGATGCAAACTAAGACACCGCAGAAGATGCATTTTCCCTGTCTTTTTCACAATAGTGAAATGAGAAAACGAAATAAGTGACCTGTTTGTGTTACAAGAAGTCTACCTGGCTCAAGGTTGAAGCTGAGACACAGATATCATAACCCTAATTCATAACACCTTATAGATGCAACTTATAGGCTCATGTTGATCAAAATATCTCCAAGCAAACGGGTTAGAAATAAACATACAAAATCAAATCTAGTATAATTTGAAAAAAAAACATAAAAAACACTACAGGTTGTGAGGCTCTAATTTATCAATCCGAATTGATAAGTTTTGCATACATCTGAACAACCAAATTAACTGAAGGCAAGGTGTGGTCATGAAGAAAAATCATCCAACATCCTTTCTCACACTACGCAAGTCTTGTATCAGAGTTTCTCCTCTGTCTCTCTCGAGTGCAAATGTTGAACAGCCAGTCAAAATTCCTTTGAGCTTCTTCGCAAGGAGAGAATATCCTGTGCTCTCGGCCTTAATCGTGCTACCATTCTCCTACTCCTCAGAAAATGGTCGAAATGGTCATAAAAAATTCTGAATTATTTTTTAGATAGATTATGATATAATGAAGCATCCTGCAATTTTTCAAATGAAAACACGATGTATATGAGAAAAAGAAAAAAAAAGACAAATTTCAATGAATAGTAGCATTATTTGACTTGCACTTGACTTATTCAACTACTACTGTCCCTTGTCATCCCTATCTCCCTTAACGGATATAAAGTCTGAAACTGACGGATAAAACGATGTGGAAGTTTTTTCGATGCAAACAAACGGAAAAGAAGTAGCGAGGACGACTTGGAAGTCTTTGGCATCCAAACAAAAAGGAAATTAAGAAGCAGACGAAGACACTAGAGAAGATACATGCATCGGTCCCTGTCTATGTGCAATCACAATGGAAAAATGATAGGAGTGGTTTCAGTTTAATTTGCATTGTAGGAAGATATCTGCCAGCCTCATTCATGGTGAAACACAATTTGCAGTTGGATACCATACTGATATGATTTTTAGGGCCCAATTAGCTTACTGGCCCAGTTCTTGCAGCAACCCAACATTTGTGCCACGCGGAGTTCTACTCAACAAGTAACTCATCTCAGCCCAGATATACAGACCTCACAAGGGCCCTGCCGTCCAGCTCATCTGACCCGGCGATGTGAATTGCACGCAAGTAACACTAGTACTTGAAAGTTTGGAAAAATAGATTGAATCTGCCACACCGAGCCAAGGAATGACCCGCGTGACCGAGTGGGCACCGAAGCATTTTGATTGACGATTGCTTAGGCACCTCGCCCAATCACCATGTTAGGATAGTAGTCTAACATCTGTTTTGGAAAGAGAAGGAGCACAACTTATAAATGTGGAGTACTCCACCAACACGTTAATTAACCTTTTGGAAGAAAGATGGCCCAAGTATGATCTGAAAGGCGCATCGATTCACGAACACACCAAGCCGTGGCGGTGTGTTCCGCCCCGAAATGATCCGCATTATAATACTTGTAGCACTCAGCAACAATTGCGAAGTCAAGAACAGCTATACCAACCAAGTTTGGGGAAACGTAATAGATAGATAGTGTAGTTTTGGACAGTCTTGATGTAAATATTCACAACAACAACAACAAACCAAGTGTGTACATGCACGTGACATCCATTTAAACAAGTAACTAGGTTATACATTACGGTGCTGGCTGGAAACTGAATCAAAACACATTGCAATTGTTGGACCGTAACGGCGACTGGAGGGGGTTAATATGAGCTTCTTCGAAACCCCCCCCCCCCCAACTTCATATTCTTCTTCTCGAATAGCTATGGAAGTTATCAAGATCAGAAGCACAATGGAAATCAAATCAAATCAACCAAAACAGGATGAGCAACCAAAGTTCTCCCAAGCCGATTTGATTGCCATGTACCGACCGGTTTGACCTCTAGAGGCCAGTTTGACCGCTGCCTTGGGCGGTCTGATCGCTCCTCGGCCTGACTAAAAAATAACACGAAATCCGATTCACAAATTAACCTAACTTTTGTAGTTTCCAGAAAAGGCTTAGAGTTTTGCCAAATTTTTAAACCTACCAAACAAGCTCCCAAATTCACGAAAATGTCTGTGGAGGCTCCTAACACAGTACGATTACTTGTGTAAATTTTTTAGGATTTTATCTGTTCTGTGATTGTCTTGAAAATTCTTACAAGTTGTTGTTTGCATGTGATTTCATTATCTAACTTATGCAAAAGCTCAAAAATTCATGCAAAAATTCTTTTCCATACAAAACATGCTCAAAATTATTCTCCCACTTATTTCTATTATATTTCCCCAAAAATATGTTTTTTGGGATGTTACTAATATACATACTTATATTTAAAAATAATTTATATATGAGTTTTATAATAAAGTATCACTATATAAAGTGTCATTAGTTATAATTTAAATTATATGGTTCAGAATTCATCCATATGATACGTATTATATTTTTTATTGCACAATATTATAAACTAATAAATTGTAATTAAAGTAAAAATAGATTGTGTTGCCATTAAACGGAAAACGACTGATTAATCTGGGAAACAGCTGGCTAATTGAGAAAAAAAAGGGTAGATTAATCGTTTAAGACCGTTAAATACTCTTCGCATACACTATACGTGACAGTTTACCGACCGCCAACGATTAATCGGCCAATTGATCGATCGGTGCGGCCATTTTTCACAACACTGGTCAAAACCACGTCACATCTATGCCACATCATTTGAAAACCGGGGTGGAATGGTCTTGAAGATAAAGTGAATGGCATTGATGGTTGAGGGATTTGAAATGTCTGGTTTTATATTTCATAGTTAATTTTCAAATTTTGGAAAAAGTTCAAGGATTAAATAGACTTTTCCTTGTTATTTTCACAGTTTCGTTGCCTATACTGTTCTACAAGACCATGGCAGAGAAATTCCTGATGCAAGTTATAGTACTTGCTATATTACACGGATGGACCTAATAAGTTTCTTTGATCCAACAGCTTAAATTGCTGAAGGCACCGTGCCTTTGTGGTTGTACTTAGGTTGTAATTAGCTATATCTTGTTCAAATTAATCAACTACTAAATTCATAAGGGTTCCCTAGAGTTTCTTGGATTCGCCTCGACCAAACGCTAGATTGAGATCAATGGTACATCATACTCATGCACAGTATTTAAGTTAAGACCTTTTCACGGAACTGAACCCCAATTTCCGTCCAATTATGGATTGCAAATTCACGCCCCGCCTTTTTAGATTCTACATCCACACTCACATTGCAGAATGGTACTCTACTTTTGAGGAATTTACTGCTATACCATGACAATATGGAGAATCACCTCATCTTTCAACCTCTTGCGACCTGCAGGGCCATATATGCACCAAGTTAATACGAGCCTACAGATTCGATCAACCTCCTAAGGCCATGTACAATGGGCTTACATCAACTGTCTATAGCCCTTGTCACGTAGGATTTAAGTTAATGTGGATGAAAAAGAATAAAGAGATAGAAATATATTGTCTACAATTCTGTAGCCGACTGTAGCACCAGAACCAAGAAAAGTATTCCAAGATTATGTATTGTCTACAATCATGTAGCTGACTGCATCACCACAATCCATTGTATGAGCTGTCTTTAGTGCTATTTACAGGTGATATGGAGAGTTGCTATAGACAGCAGCTGCCTATACCATTGTACATGCTCTAAATCCAGTTTGATTTTTCTAGGAGCTCTAGCTTTCACTGTTAGAAAGAGTGGACAGCTACAGATAGAAGGGCCCACTCCTGAGGAATTAAATATAATACATGAAAGGGCCAAAGGCTAAATGGAGCCCAAGCAAAGGAAAGGTGCTCTTTTACGTAATGAGACATTAACTTGCTTGGAATTAACAAGTTACATTACATATCAGTCCTCCCTCTTTCCAAAATTATCACCGGGTCTCGGCCGAGTAGTAATAAAATCTTCTGCTATTTTAGATAAGGAGACAGGTTGGTCTTAGTATCGGCCAATGAGTGGTCCGTATATATCATATGTAGCTTATGGACATTTCTAACAGCATATACGTTTCCTTTCACTTTTCGGGGGTCACTTCATAAGCTAGGGCGAGTACTAGTAATGGAGACAGGGCAACAATAATCCATCACAATATTTCAAAAAAAAATTGTATGGCCCTGCTAGTACATATGACCCGTAATATGTGATAAAAAAAATCATATTTATCGAAAAAAAAACACTTGAATAGAAGTTTACAAAAGATATTCCTTTTTTTGAAGCATTGAAGCACTAAATTCGTGTATAATTCTTCAGTGTTCCTCGCCAAAAGAAAAAAAAACTTCAATGAACCAAGCTAGCGATGCACACATATATCGATAATAAGCATGCCATTGCATTGCAATTCTTGGTAAATGAGTATAAATATATTTGGGAAATGTAATTTCACACTAACCATCTGATTCAAATTAAAGAAAGATACTCCATGGACGTCTCGCACTGTTTTCTCTCAAGAAAAAAGATGTCCCTAGACATAGACAGGAAAGAAAGAATTGTACTGACACCATCATGCTAAGGGCACCCATGTCGAAATTTCGCCATTTCGATTGCGAAACTACAAGAGACTCTTGTGTAGATTTCGATGTTTTGGAAATTCAGGTCTGTCTTTTCCCCCAAGCCTTTCAAACTGAAATATTCGAGGTAGAAGCGTACAACAATTGGTTTGACATCGTAGCTAGACAAGTGAGTGGTGCATATGTGGCCGACAACAATTAATATCTTTGTCCCGTGGAGTTGTGTTTTGGAGTATGCTTATGGCGATAATTTTTCAACTTAATTTTTGCGCTGAGGAATTTTCAATATGAACTTTCTCTGTGCTAAATATATTTCAAACTTCACATAGACCATTAGATTCGAACCACTCCGCCCAACATTCATGCAGGTTTCAAGATATGTTAATCAACCATGCGTAAATACAAGTAGTACTCCTCATAGTCATGCATGGAACAAAATTAAGATGACTTTGATTGGCTATAATTAGTTTATTGTACAACAAATTCAATATGTTTTTTACTATAAGTACTATTATTGCATTTTTTTCAAGAATTGCGCCTTGTGATATTCATCTAGCAAACTAAAATTGACATGTGTAGGAGCGACGACATGGAATATTGGAAGTCTTCATGTGGAAACAAACATGTAATTGAGATGAAGACTAAGACACCGCAGAAGATGCATTTTCCCTGTCCTTTTCACAATAGTGAAATGAGAAAGCGAAATAAGTGTCTTGTTTGTGTTACAAAGAAGTATAGGCTTATGGACGCAACATATAGGCTCATGCTAATCAAAATATCTCCAAGCAAACTGGTCAGAAACAAACGGTCATAATCAAATCTAGTATAATCTAAGAAAACATTAAAAAAACCACCATAGGTTGTGTGGCTCTAATTTATTAATCCGGATTGACATGTTTTGCATATATCTGAACAACCAAATTAACTGAGGGCAAGGCGTGGTCACAAAGAAACTACACAAGTCTTGTATCGGAGTGCAAATGTTGAACAGCCAGTCAAAATTCCTTTGAGCATCTTCGCGAGGAGAGCATATCCTGTGCTCTCGGCCTTAATTGAAGAAGAAAAAGAAAAATTTTAATGAATAGTACCTTTATCTTTTTCCATTTTATTTCAGATTTCCTTCTCAGAAGAATTTGTTTTTTTTTATTTCTTAATGTGTAGATCGAATTTAGATTTGAAATTGTTTGGCATGATAGATTGGTTTTATGTGAGTATTAACAAAAATGTTCATGACCATTGGGATCGTTTTCTAAGAAGTGAGAGGATGAGTAGCACGATTAAGGAGAGGATTCTGTTCTCTGAACGAAAGAGAAGATCTTGCTTCAATTCCGTTACAAAAAATATATGCATGGTGTAGCCCAATATTCTTCACGGTACGTGTGTGTGTGGCATGGAACTGCGAGATAACCAAAATTAATTTTGTTTATGACCAAACTGGTTATTATATTCGAATAGTTAAAAATGTTTCCGAGAAAGTGACTTGCACTTGACTTATTCAACTATTGTCCCTTGTCATCATTATCTCCCTTGATGGACTTGAAGTCTGAAACTAACGGAGACAACAACTTGGAAGTTTTTCCAACACAAACAAACGAAAAAGAAGTAGCGAGGACGACTAGGAAGTCTTTGGCATGCAAACAAAAAGGAAATTAAGAAGCAGGGGATGACACCGGAGAAGATACATGCATCGGTCCCTGTCTATTCGCAATCACAATGGCTAAATGAGAAAAATGAAAGGAGGGATTTCAGTTTGCGTTGCAGGAAGATATCTGCCAGCCTCATTCATGGTGAAACACAGTTTGCAGTTGGGTACCATACTCGTATGATTTTTAGGGCCCAATTAGCTTACTGCCCAGTTCTTGCAGCAGTCCAACTGCAACCTAGACTAGCTCCTTCTAGTAGGAAACTTGTAAGAAATTAAGAAGTAGAAGAAGACACCGGAGAAGATACATACATCGGTCCCTATCTATTCACAATCACAATGGCGAAATGAGAAAAAAGAAGGGAGGGGTTTCAGTTTGCGTAGTAGGAAGATATCTGCCAGCCTTATTCATGGTGACACACAATTTGCAGTTGGATACAATACTCGTATAATTTTTAGGGCCCAATTAGCTTATTAGCCCAGTTCTTGCAGCAGCCTAATGTTTGTGGCGCGCAGAGTTGTACTTAACAAGTAATTCATCTCAGCCCAGATATACAAACCTCACAAGGGCCGTGCCACTGCTGCCGTCTAGCCACCTGACCCGACGATGTGAATTGCCACGCAAGTGTGTGTGCAACCGCAGCCCTAGCTAGTTGTAGAGTTGCAAATTGTGAAAATGTAAGTGCAACAATAATTTGGACAATAACAATAGTACTTGAAAGTTTCAAGGATTAGTTTCAAGGAATAGATTGAATCTGCTATTAAAATTGGGCCTATAAGTGCAAAGGCTCATTCATTCCTGAAATTCCAAAGCATGCATAGTTTAGTCTCATATTGACTAGCCAAATGGTAGGAGATCAATTTATAAAGTGATGTCTTTGCCACCCATTGAAACATGTGACACATGACATGGATGACATGAGGAGGACTATAGCGAAAGCCAGACACACGTACGCACGCGCGTGTGGTAATCGTGTAACTTGTGACGCGCGACCGTGAACCCAGTCCACCTTTATTATGCAGTTTTGAATTAGCAGTTATCAGTAGTTTAATTTATGCTTTATTATGCAGTTATTAGAGAGTAATTGTCTCGACCTTAAAAAGATCTGGAGACGTCCAAACTAGATAATGAATTGATTCACTTCTATTTTCTTCTTCTTCCTCCTCTCTATTCTACTGTGTTGAAGAGATATGTTGTCTAACCAAAACGTCCCTTCTCAACGTGCACCAGAAAGGAGGGTGAACGAGTATCTCCGAACCATTGTTACAGAATTTACCTGCATGGAACGGCAATAAGGCTTCTTGGCAACACATCTACACGACCACTCGGTACGCTACTTCATCTACGTTTTATACTATTTTGAGTCTACGCTACTTCCTGTTCTTCATCACTCCCAACTGTAAATTGGTTGTGCGATCAAACTATTTTGTTATAATCCTATTATTGTGTATGTTTAAAAGTGTAATGAGTTACTTTCTATTAGTATTGTTTTAGGCACTCTAGTTTTATGTGATCTTTGTCTCATAATAAAATCTAGAACTAAAATATTATCTATATTTCCAACATGTGCAACACCGAGCCACGGAATGACCCGCATGACCGAGTCATGGATGATTGCAACCGTAACCCGAAGCATTGTGATTAACGATTGCTTAGGCACCTCAGCCTAATCACTGTGTCAGGATAGTCCTACATCGGTTTTGGAAAGTACAGGAGCACAACTTATAAATATGGAACTTTTTTGTGTGTGTTGGGGGTGGGGGAGATGGCCCAAGTATGATCTGAAAGCGCTATCAGTTGCGCAAGGGCTCGGTGTGTTCCCGCTCCCAGAAATGACCCGCATTAATACTTATAGCACTCAACAAGTGCAGAGTCAAGATCAGCTATACCAACCAAGTATGGGGAAACTAAATAGACAGTATAGATTTGGACAGTCTTGATGTAAATATTCACAACAACAAACCAAGAGTGTACACGCACGTGACGTCCATTTAAATCTGTAACTAGGTTATACATTACAGTGCTGTAAACTGAATGAAAGCACATCGAAATTATTGGACCATATCGAGCGATTAGAGGGGTGAATATGAGATTCTTCGAAAACCCCCTCAACTTCAAACTCTTCTTCTCAGATAGCTATGGAAGCTATCAAGATCAGAAGCCCAGCGGAAATCAAATCAAATCAACCAAAACTGGATGAGCAACCAAAGTTCTCTCTGGTTGGTCTGACCGCTATGTACCAGGCGGTCTGACCACTCCTCGGCCTGACTGAGAAATAGCATAAAATCCGATTCACGAATTAACCTAACTTTTGATCTACAGCTCCAAATCACTTGAAATTTGAGACAACTCAACAAGGTCAGGAACCTATTCCCATCGATGATCCAAACAATCAAAGCCAAGGTTCCAAGAATTTCAAGTTTGAGGACAAACGAGATCAAAACTGGGTCAAAGCCTCAACTTGATCCAAAGACTTGCTCGTGGAGTAAAGATGGTCAAAATGACCTTAGATCAAGTTCCACGTGTCCTAGTAAGCTAGATCACAGCAAGAAACCGAAGCATACCTAGAACACAAAAACCAAGAATTCACGAAAGAGAGCAAGAAGATAGAAGCTTCATATTGGCAATAAGTAGATTGTATTGAAGATGAAGGATTAAGATTTACAGCCACTCCAACCTGAAGGACACAAAGCTCACTCTTGAGCACTCAATCTCTCAATTCATCCCTCTAACCCTAGCCTTCCTCTCTACTCAAATTATTAGGAACTCAAACTAAAATAAAATGTTAGCTGGCTCAGGTCACGTTTGACTTAGTTTTAGAAATTCATTTTCAACAGCTAGGAATTAAGAAAAACCTTTTCTTTAATGCAGAAATTTTTTAAAATGCAGAAAGATGATTTTGAAATTAATTATATAGTCTTTAGGAATGTTGGGATGTTACATGACCGCATGATACATCGCTGGTCGACCACGCTGACGACGGCCCGATCAAGAATGAAGGCTTGGTCAGACCGCCCAAGCCCATATTTCACTTCAAATTTGCAAAACTGAAATCTAACTCTCCAAACTCCTTGACAACGATGTCAATTGTTCATCACTTAATCTAGAACCAAACGACATGGGCTCTATACAAATAATGGTGATGCCCCAGTCAAATTCAATTGGACATGCAATGTGTTTCTTGTCCCATCAAATAATTTCCCTTTGGGTTCGCAAGGAAAAAAATTGCCCTTTGGATAAGATGAGGCGCTAGCTTGGGGATAAGCATGTTAGTTTTCTCATCTTTTTAGAAAAAAAAATAAAAGGATTTTAGGTTGAACAAAGCATGAAGTCTTCCTTGTAATTTTAAGTCAGAAATGGAATACAAAAAGATATCATGTCAAATAATCTTCTAATACAAAATGTCCACCACTGGATAATTAAACATAAACATTGTTGAGTTAACAAACCATGATAACTACTCAAGAATATTTAAGCTTAAAATAAGCAGCTTAGGAAATATCAAGCTTATACTCAAGAATAGTTTAGCCTCAAAATAGCTCACAATAATCATTATGTAAGTCAACATCCACTTGGGATGATATCAGCCAACTACAGGCTATGCCATGGCTGATAGTGAAGCTTTCAGCTTGCATCAGGCATGGTATTTTGACAAGATATTGAACAATGCTGTTTACAAGCACATTTACAACCGTCTTCAGCAGAAAAAAAAAAGCGCTAAAGAAAAAAAAAATCTTTGCCAACCTGTGCTTGTGTAGGTGTTTGACATCATTGCATCCCCGCTGCTCGTTGTTCACCAATCTTCTCCAAAAGCATTTTCATTTGAAACGTAATCAATTGAAGACAAACTATGCAATAATGACACTGACAGAAAATGTGTGTGAGCTAACAGCATGCTAGTCTGAAAACAGAGCACAATATATGCCGATCTGGAACAAAAGAAGCGAGCAACAGCAAGAAGATTTTCTGCATACGCAAATGCACCAACTATTCCACAATTTTGATGCTGGTAATTAGCAAGTAAAGAAACAGTCATGCTAAACAAAAGCAAGATCTTATTTACCTGACTCAGAATTACGCATATGAAGACATTCTATTTACTAACTCCAAGGTTCACCAAGAACAGCAATAGGTAGTCGATAAATATGCATCTATAAATATAGATGCACTGAACTCTTTTTGTTACTCACTGTCCCCAGGGTGTGAAAGAGTTCTCTACATTACATATTATCTTGACAGGGCAATGAAAACACTTGAGCCCAACTAATTAGAACGTCACAACTCACTTAATCCAATTGTTTAGACCTGCACTGAGCACCTAGCAAATAAAATTTAAGGTAATTTATTATTGGAACATGTATTCATCGACTGATTATTAGGCAACTAAAACAAACTAAATGAGAATTAAACTGTGGCACAAATTTCCTGTTCAAACCATTAAACAAACAAACACTTGGTGGAAATAAATGAAACTGTCTATATCTGTGAAGCATTTTAACAAACACGTGGTGGACAACATCATGGGCAAATGGGGATCAAACAGACATGTGACAGGAGGGGAAAATGGAGGCCATCGGTGTCGCAGCAGGTCAATCTTACAACAGCGGCGCGTCCATTCTCTTCGTGCAGTGAAGAGCGTGGCTGGATCTCCTCGGTGTCGGCGTCAGCGTCAGAGAGAGAGAGGAGCTCACCGGATCTATGGTGGCGGAGGTTGCCATGGGAGGTGGTGGCTCGTCGGTGTTTTGGCTTTCAGATCTATGGTGTGGCGGCTCGGCGTCCAGATATGCTCGATGCGGCGGATGCCGGTTGTCCTGGTCCAGATCCGCTTAGGTGGTGGCTGGAGGAAGTGGAGGGGAGGGATTTGAGAGGTGGGAGACGGGCATCGGCGAGGAGGTGGACAGGCACTGCGGTAGGGCGCTCGGGATGGAGGGCGATAGCAGCCGACGCTCGGGACGGATGCCGACATTGCCGGTAGAGGTGGGGACCAGGACGGGGGTTTGGGACAGACTTCGACGGTGGGCTAGAGGTGGTGGTGCCGATTTTGGGGTGGAGGCGGCTGCGGCTTTGGTGCGGATGAGGTTTGAGTTAGGGATTTTGGGGGACTTCGAGCAGCTGATTTGGGTATTTGGGGTAGTTGAGTGTGTTTTCTGCACAGTTTGCTCACGAGTCACAACTATCGGCAAAATCAGAATTTTGCTGACAGAATTATTATTCCCGTAAAAAAATTATAAACATGACAGGCCATCAGGATAATTCTTGGCTATAAGGATTTCTCTGTTTTCTAGTAGTGACTAAAATCTAATTCTCTAAACTACTTGACAAAATGTCAATTGTTCACCATGTGACCTATGACCAAACCACATAATCTCTACACAATAAATGGTGATACTTCCGCCACATTCAATTGGACATGCATTGAGTTTCTTGTCTCATCAAATAATTTCCCTTTAGGTTCGTGAGAAAAAAAAAATTGCCCTTTGGATAAGATGAGGCGCCGGTTTGGGGATAAGCATGTTAGTTTTCTCATCTTTTTGGGAAAAAAAGGATTGGATTTTAGGCTGAACAAAGCGTGAAGTCTTCCTTGTGATTTTAAGTCAGAAATGGACTACAAAAAAGAAAAAGGAAAGAAAAGAATGCAGATTGGGTGTGGGATTAGTTTTGGTGGAGAAGCACATGAAAAATGCTTTTTTAATAGACCCAATTTAGCCCAAAATATGGATTACTTCTGATTTTTGGGCTGATGGACACCTTTCCATGTTGGATGTCACGGCTACCTTTTTTTTTGAAAAAAAAATGGCACACACGCAAGGACACGGTTATGCTATTCTCCGCATGAAAATAACACCGATTCTCGAAAAGTGAATGATAGAAGTGTACATGTGTGTGTTTGGATAAATTAAATAGGTGTTGATGCAAAATATATATATGTGTAGCCATGTTTCTCTTGTTTTAGGAAATTAAATACTTCAACAGTTCAAACTTTTGAAAAAATATATGGATGGAAGTTTTGAAGTGCAAGAACTAAGCGTTGCTCAGTTGGTAGAGGGTGTTATTGGACGCCCCACTCACCCTGGATGCCCCGCTCGAATCTCCTACAAGCAAACTAATTGATAATGACTAAGTGATTGATGCATGATATGTTCATGTGCCACTTCATCCCATGTATGTCGTCATCAACGGTCACCTAAAAGCAACAATAAAGTAAGAGTGAATCCACGACTCAGCAAGTACAAAATAGAATAATAAACAAATAGTTTATTATTTATTTAAATCATCATCATTATCATAAACATGTTCAAATATTATCAATGTCACTCATCTTTCATGTACTAAAATCTCATCAATATCATTCTTATGTACTTAAATCTCATCAATAACATTCTCATCTTTCATGTATGCAATGCCAATGCAACTCTATTAGCTTATACCAGTATAGCGGAGTGTTCACTCGTCGATGACACACTTTTCCCCTATCTTCTTTAGGATGGAGTCCCTACCTCTATAGGATTTATCATGGAGCGCGCCGGGCTAGCCATATACATGGCAGTACTCACCGCCCTAGCTCATATATATGCAAATGATGCAACAATGTTCATTAATCATCAATGTCATCCATTCTCATCATTACCATGTCATTCCCATGGTAATATAACCTCATTGAATCGTTATCATCATAACATCATGTCATTTAAATAAGAAATAGGGAGCATAAATAAATATCATATTAACTCAATGGTAGAGACAAGGGTTGACAAACAGATGTCCACCGCTCTACTAAGCACTTGCTTTTTAGCCTATAGAAACCGTGTGATGCAAATGTGCACTGAACTTGAGGCAATGCTTCCTGGACAAACAATCAATAATACACTCAAAATATGCTACAACAGTACCAATTCAACAACCAATCCAACTTCGCTCCAACGCGCAAACCCGATGCACTTAACTTAATTTCACTAGATGACCTACCCGCTATCCTGGTGATCAAATAAGCATAACTTTCACTGCTGGACTCCAAATATAGTAAAATTTATACTTTCTAGAATCTACACAAAATTCCCCAAAATATCTTAGTTACACATATCCTTCAATTTCGCCATTTACTCATTTAGGTTCCCGTTTTCAACCCTGAAGGTTATACTAGAATTTGACAGAACAGTAGATTTCACATTTTCGTAACTATTTCTATGCAACATGAAAAATAGTCAATCATGATATTTATGGAATTTGTAGAGAATTATCTATCTTATCCTAATTATGACCACAATTAAACTGTTTCATCTAATGCACATAATTAATCAATCTACACGAATGTTGCTATTGACAACGAATTTCTAGATAGCAATACTCCCGAGGCCATATCACTACCGCAGAAAAGATCATCATAGACGGTTTGGAAACGTCATCACAGACGGTTTCCTAAACCATCTATCTTTATGGATCAGTAATAACCTAAGGTTATCACAGGCGGTTTTTCAACCATCTGTGATAGTCAATTATCACAGACGGTTCGTAGCAAAAACCATCTGTGATAGTCGACTTTTACAGACGGTTCGCAAGACAAAAAATGGTGTGGCCGCACCACAAAGCGCCCCCCACCACTGGCTGTAGCTTGAACACCACCGACATGGTTTGCATTGCATTCCGCAACGTCAGCTCCCCACTCGCTGGCCTCCTCGGCTCCACCCGAACCACCACCTCTCCCCTGCTTAGAGGCTGACGGGAAGACTAGAAGCACGGTAAGGAAACACGTTCCAAACCTTAGGAACAGTAGCAAAGAAATCAAATCAAGGAGAAAGGGGAATGGAGAGATTAATGAGAGGAGTGAGCTCACCAGGGTCTTAGGTACATCGATCTAGATGCGACGAGGTCAGCCCTAGATGGAGACACGGCCGAGGTGTGCAGGCTCGGGGAGTGGAGACCGGCCTCCACGTCAAGCTCGCCGCAGCGCCATGGGATGGGATGAGAGGCGGGGACATGTAACGTCCCAAAATTTGACTTTTCAAAAATCTTTTGAGTAGTTTAGGTCCCTAGAAAATTTCACCGATTTTATTTGAATTAATAAAGCTTAATTGGGACTTTCATTAATCAAAAACAATTTAATATGATTAATCTCAACATCAACTATTATCAAAACTATTTTATTTGGATTCTATGTGCTTGGATATATTTTTTAGATTTTTCTAGAATTTTTTCCGAGTGCATTTGCTATTTTCTATTTGCCCTTTTGTGTTTTCTGCTATTTTCTAAAAAGAAAACTAAAATAAATCTCAGTTAAACTTCTGGGCCAAATCCTTTGATCCGACCCAGCCTTTGGCCCGATCCACCAGCCCGTTCCCGCCAGCCCATCTCGCCTCTCTTGGCCCAGCTAAAGCCCACTTTGAGCCGATTTGTTCATTCCTTTTCTTTCATGAACAGTAAAAAGTCGGCGGTCTTTTTCCTTTGCTTCCTTCAAGCAGCCAGAGCCATTGCTTCTTCCCCTTATGCCCGTGTTGCGTCGCCAGAGACGTCGCCGCCTTGAGACCGCCTCCCCGCCACGTCGCCCTTGCCCTGGCAGCACCACCACCACCTACCGCTTCCCGCCCAACCCTAGCGCCGCCTTGGTCCTGGTCCGCCGCCCCACAAGAATCGCCTCACAAGACTTGCGCCACGCGGCGTAGTGCAGTACAGTAGCCACCGCCGCCTGGCGTCGTGTTCTACATGTTGCCCCGCTATAAATAGCGTCGCCCCTCCTGCGCGTCCGTGTCACCTCATGCCGCCGCCACCATCTATGCCCTAGATCTCCTCCACTGTGGGACACCTCCTTACGCCGCCAAGCCGCTGTCCATGGTCTTCTTCTCCGAGCCGCCGCCGCCTGCGACATCATTCGAAGCTCCTGGCCACCGTCGTCGGAGCTGCGCGGTCGTCCCCATCCCTCTCCAACCCGAGGCGCTACCACCATTACAGCCGGCGCCACGCCTTCTCTTCACTGACCTTCTCCCATTGTCGCCGTGCGTCGGAGCTCCCTCATCTTCATCGCGGCCGGCGCCAACCACCATCACCTTGCCTTCGCCTTCGAAGCCGCCCAAGATCATCCCGGTTACGCCATCACGATGAGGCCCCATCCCCGCTTCCTCTTTTTCCACCTCGACAGTCCTCGTCGCCCTGGACCTCTTCGGACCCGTGGCCGTCATCATCAAGCCGCCGCCAGGCATCGTTTCCCTTCGATCTGACGCGACGCCGCTTCGGTGTCCTCCCTCACCCCGCGCGCTCGCCAAGCCGCCCTTGCCTTCACCCGACCCCGCTGGAGCTGCCGTGCCGAGCGACGCCGCCGTTGTTGTAACGTCCGACCCGGGGTCACTCGGGGAGGTCCCTTAAGACCACCCAGAGGTCCTCCAAGACCTCTCGGAAGGTCCTTCAAGACCACCCGGATGTCCCCAAGGTGGACTCGAGACAACTACGAGATGACCCCAAGTGCCACAACTCAACCTAGGAGAGGTCGAGAGACCAATCCTGAGGAGGTCGTGAGACCTGAGGTGACCCAAGTCCTCCCCTGACCAGACCAGAGGGAGGTCGTGGAGGGCTGAGATCACCCCAAAGACCTCCCACGACCAGACCCGAGGGTGGTCGTGGGGAGTGGGGATCACCTCATGGTCCTCTGTGTGAACCGAGCTAGTCCTAAGGATCAACGGCTAGCTCTTCACAGCATACAACAGTGGTAACATACATCAAACGCAAGCTTTATTAACAACAAAGTTGATTACAAAGGGGGGCTTACAAGCCTACAAACAAAATACAGCGGAAGATAAATAAGTAGATCACCCGGTACACCGCAGGCAATCGGCTGGAGGGCGCATCCTAGTCGGCCCGGACCTCTAGGTCCACTGCGAAGACCTCCTCAAGCTTTCTTTTCCTGCTCAATAAGAATATCAAGCAAGAGTGAGCACAACAACCGTGCTTACAAGTTACACCCGTCAAATAATAGAATGACATGCATAAATGGATATCTCAAAGGAAGGCTTAATATGGTTGATTTGCATAAAGCCAAGTTTCATTTAAATACAACTACTAAGTTCCAAGGCAGTTAACAATAATTAAAATTCATTTTCTAAATATCAGTTTTCAGTTGGATAACATTCATCAATAAGTGGTGAAGGATACCCTCCTGTCACAATGCTCCCTTCCCAAAACCCATTGGATAGAAATCCAAAATCAATTTATCAAGTCCTTTTGAAAACAAAACCAACATCTAACTGTGAGAGGCTTTGCCAGCACGTCCATGCCCGTGGACACAGCTATTCGAATAGTTTTATACTCTACAGAGGTTGTACACTTTACCCACATGACATGATTTCTCTAGTTTGTTTGGCGACCGGTAGTGCCACCACTCACTTCCGAAGGTAAGTGGTCTAGAGCTCATGACAAGGCCTTTACAATGCATTATTCCACCGCAGTCCGCCCCCACTAAGGTTTCGCCCCACCCTGCAGATAGAAACCCGCAGAGGTCAAGGGCCCCCTCTTGAGCCAGGTGGGAACAACCAAGTCATGAAAGACAGGCCATGAAAGACCTCCCACCTCATCCACAGGATCGATCGCGATGGAACTTTGCAAATTAGTCAGCCAGGTCCCGCCCACTCAGGACATGTGGTTGCACGATAAGGCATAGCCCATTATAGACATAGCAAAGTTATCGCTCGCAGACCGGTCCTTAACTGACATGGGCGACATCCTCAACCCTGGGACATCGGATCACATGACCTCCATGCATAGACATGCACCAACCAAACAACCAGATTCGCCCAAGTCCAAATCCATTTTCCTTTCATTTGCTTTTCAAACACATTGTCAAATCTCCATGACAACCCAATGTCATGGCTAAGCATTTAAAACAATAGTTGGTCTTAGATGGTAAAATTTCCCCAAATCAAATGCTTTTGGGTCTAAGCATGACTGAGCATAATGTTTTCAAATGATCCTGGTTCACACTATGGCATCAACTAGGTTTTATTTAAGGTGACAACAGAGTGGAGTCAATGTCAACATGGGCCATACAAAGGATTTGACATAGCTATGAATTTAAAACAGGTATTGAAATACTTAGCATAAATAAGCATGCAATAATCATTAAAACAGAACTTAAATAATTTGAGTTACTGGGTACAATATGATCAAGAGTGTAACTTGCCTGGTCCGAAAGCTTGAGGAACTAGGTGGGAGAACTTCTGCCCTCAAGAGTCGCAATCTACACGAGACAAAGCAAAGCAAAATCAAATAACAGCCAGTAAGATCCAAATGAACTCCAAACACACCCAAATAGCAAAGAACAGAACGAGATGAACTAAAAATGGCTCTCAGGAGGAGGTCCAAGAGGTTGAAGGGAGGTCCAACGAGTTGGGGAAGTCCTCTGGAGAGGGTGGTCTTTGCAAAAGACCAAAAGGGGTAAAGACCAAGATGGTGGTCTTTACAAAAGGGAGGTCTCAGAGGAGGAGGTCCAGAGGAGGATCCAAGATGGTTGTTTCTGCAAGAAGACCGAGAGAGTCGTCTTTGCAAAAAGACCAGCAAAGACCGAGAGGGTGATCTTTGCCAAGGGAGGTCTTGAGGAGCTCAAGGGACGTCCTAGGAAGGATGTCCCGAGGAGGTCAAGGAGGTCTTTCAGGAGGTCCTGAGAAGATCGTCTTTGCAAGAAGACCAAGAAGGTCATCTTTGCAAAAAGAGGCCCTCAGGAGCTCCAAAGGAGGAGGTTCAACAAAGGCCACAACTATGCTGCGTGGTCTTAAGACAAATACGACTACGCAACATAGTCATGCGAGGAATGCAAAAAGGATACGGAGGTACTACCAAGGCTGAGAGGGAGATAGAAGAGGAGAGGGAGGAGGTCGAGGGCTCGGCGGCGACGGTCGAGGACGGCACGGCGCTCCGACGAACTCCTTGTCGACGAGGAGGCGATGGCACCGCCTCAACGGACTCCTTGGCGTAGCTTCAAGCACTGAGCAAGATGAAAAGAGCTGGAGAGCTAAGTGGCCAAAGGTGAGGAAAGAAGGGTTACTCAGGCTATTTATAGCCAAGGAAGAAGGAAAAAGAGTCACTGAGAGACTTAGTGACCCACAAGTCAAAGGCAGGTGAAGGACAAGACAATGTATGGCCTGAAAAAGAAGGAAAAGATGGGATAGGTAAAGGAAAAGACAAAAAGGGGAACACCCGGTACCACAGTAGTGACAACATTCAATGCGCACAGACTTCTGTGGTGGGGAGAAGGAGGAAACGAGCTGAGCTGACAGGTGGGACCAGTCAACTACACGGGTGAGGGGGTCAAACCAATAGGGCGGTCATGACCAAGGGGGAGGTTGTGACCGGCAAAAGTGGTCTCGACCGCAAGGGTGGTCTTTGCAAAAAGACCAACAAGGGAGGTCATGACCACATAGGTGGTCGTGACCAGCAAAGGGGGTGGTCTTTGCAAAAGACCCGCAGAGGGTGGTCTTTACAAAAGACCAGGAGGTCCCGCAGACAAGGAGGTCCAAGGGGCAGGAAGGTCCAAAGGATGAGGAGGTCCTGCGGACCAGGAGGTCCAAATAACAAAGAGATCTTGCGGAGGCCCTGAGGAGGTCCCGTAGAGGTGGTCTTTGCAAAAAGACCAAGGGCCGTGACCACAAGGGTGGTTATGACCAGGAGGATGGTCTTCACAAAAAGACCACAAGGGGTGGTCTTTACAAAAAGACCAGAGGTCAGGAGGACAAAGAGGTCCTGGGGAATCCCGAAAAGGTGGTCTTTGCAAAAAAAAAAAAAGACCACGAGGTCCAGACCATAAGGGTGGTCTGACCCACAAAGGTAGTCTTTACAAAAGACCATAGGTCCTAATGGTCAAGGTCAACTTAAAGGGAGCTCCTAACGGTCAGATCAACTCAGAGAGAGGTCCTGACGGTCAAGATGAGATCAAGGGAGATCTTGAACGGTCAAGATGAATCAAAGGAGTTCTTGAACGGTCGAGATGAATCGAAGGATATCTTGAACGGTCAAGATGAATCAAAGGAGAGAAGCGACAGCAAGGAATAGGCGCGGAGAAGCAGAGCTGCACGGGAAGGTCTAGGCCCTCAGATCCAAACGAAGGGAGGTCTGGACCCTTAGATCCAAACGAAGGGACGTCTAGACCCTCAGATCCAAACGAAGGGATGTCTGGACCCTCATATTCAAATGAAGGGGCGTCTGAACCCTCAGATCCAAACGAAAGGAGGTCTAGACCATCAGATCCAAACGAAGAAAGGTCCTGACGGAGGGGATTCAAAGGAAAAAAGTATCCAACGGAGAAGATCCACGGAAGGTGGTCCAGAGGAGGTCTTGACGATCAGGATGAACTCAAAGGAGATCCTGACGGTCAAGAGGAGATCAAGGAGGTCTCAACGGTCAAGATGAACTCAAAAGTGATCTTGACGGTTAAGAGGAGATCAAGGAGGTCTCAATGGTCAAGATGAACTCAAAAGAGATCTTGACGGTTAAGAGGAGCTCAAGGAGGTCTTGGCGATCAGGATGATCCCGAGGGAGGTCCTGGCGGTCAAGATGGAACCAAAGGAGATCTCGACAGTCAAGACCAACATGGGGAGGTCTCAACGGCTAAGATGGAGCCAAAGGAGATCTCGACGG
This sequence comes from Phyllostachys edulis, assembly GCA_036346405.1. Classification (NCBI taxonomy): domain Eukaryota; kingdom Viridiplantae; phylum Streptophyta; class Magnoliopsida; order Poales; family Poaceae; genus Phyllostachys; species Phyllostachys edulis. The sequence goes on from CM070566.1 coordinate 57,393,170, forward strand.
TTAAGACTAACACATGGGAGGTCTCAATGGTCAAGATAGAGCCAAAGGAGATCTCGACGGTTAAGACCAACACAGGGGAGGTCTCAACGGTCAAGATGAAACCAAAGGGAGATCTCGACGGTCAAAACCAACACGGGGGAGGCCTCAACGGTCAAGATGAAAGCAAAGGGAGATCTCGACGGTCAAGACCAACACAGAGGAGGTCTCAGCGGTCAAGATGAGAACAAAGGAGATCTCGACAGTCAAGACCAACATAGAGGATGTCTCAACAGTCAAGATGGAACCAAGGAGATTCAAGTGAAGAAGGAGGTTTGGACCGAAAGGAGGTCTAAACCACAGAGAGATCCAAACCAACAAAGAGGAGGTCTGAACCACAAAGAGATTCAAAACAACAAAGAGAATGTCTGAACCACAAAGAGATTCAAACCAACAAAGAGGAGGTTTAGACACAAGAGAAGTCTAGGTGGAAGAAAGGTCTAGACACACAGGAGGATTCTAGACGCAAAGAGACCTGGACTCAATGAGATGGCCGACCAAGAGGGAGGTCTGGGCATAGGAGAATGTCCAAACAAACAAGAAAGGGGGGTCTGGCCAGAAAGGAAGTCTGGACACGAGGAGAGGTCCAAGCTCAAGGAGGTCTGGACAGAAAGAGCTGGGCTAAGAGGAGAACAGAACTAACAGAGAAAGGGAGAAACTACTCCAGAGCTCGAACAACTCTAAATAAACCAAGCTTTAGGATTAGTTGAAGTTTGATTAGTCATTTTAAACACTCGAATTCCAAAAATCTTCAGGGTAAGCTTTGAACTCTCGTCAAAACCAAATGGTTCTTTTTATTTTGAAAATTCAAAAAGGCTCAGAAAATTGGGGTGTTACAGCTGCCATGGTCTCATGGAAGCCCTCTGCACCGCCGTCGCCGGAGCGCCATGGCTGGCATCCTCCCGGGCCGCCCCCTTTGGTTGCCCCTTCCATGTGGGCCATCCAGCAGCCCCTCTCTCTTTTGTCTCTATGACGATGGGTCCCACGTTCCAGATCTGAATCAGGGAGTGCCACCTCAAAGCCACGTTGCCATACCATCCTCTGTGGCAGCCATGCGAGCACCACATCTGCACCTTCGTCACCTCATCTGATCATGCCACCTCAACTCTCCCTGCCACATAGACGCCTACGTGTCCACACACAACTCTAACCCTAAAAGCCGAAACCGTGGACTCGATCCACGGTGAACCTACCCTATGCCTTGTGGACCCCGTACATCAGCCAAACATATCAAACCCTTGATTTAAACCTAACCCTAAGCCATACCCGGGTAGACTTGGCTCACTATAAGCCAGGTCATTTACTCGTGGTCCTCATCAAGTCAGACCCTATTCTGTGAACCCTTTGCACCATGCACCCTAAACCTTAGATCGTGGACTTGGTCTATGGACCAATGGCCTACCTGTCATCCTCTTTGTCCATTTCAGAAATTAAATTAATTTCTGATATTCAATTATCCAGTTGGTCCCACGTGTCAATCACTGCCTTGTTCTCTCCCTCACTTACCAGTGGACCCCACTTGTACGTCTCCAATTCATTTTATTTTATTTAACCCGAAGGAATATTCTCAGAATATTCTTTTCTTTCTCAATTTCATCATTTCATGTGATTCTTCCGAGAGTCATATCTTTTGAATCCGAACTCCGATTGAGTCCGTTCAAATTCTTAAATTCATCTAAATTCTAGATCTATTTATCTGAGATTATTATTTAATTTTTTGGAGTTTGTTTGCTCTCTGTTATTTATTTGGTTTATTTGCTTGATGCGAGTAGACGTTGATACTATGAGAAGTTCTGATCAAGAAGGAGCTGAAGATCGAGGAAGTAAAGATTAAAGATCAAATAAGATCGTTATTGCTATAGCAAGGTAAGTTATACCTTTGATCATGTAGAATCCCAGTTTTCTAAAATTATCTTGATTCAAATTATTGCATTTACTTTAAGTATTTATTTAAATGCTTTTGGGTTTAGTTAATGATCCAAATTGTTATATCCTCCTTGTCTATATTGATATGTGATAATCTTTTGTCACCCTAGATTGGTTTATTTAGTTGGTTTTATCGTAGCACCAACGTGGGTTGGTTAGATACGATTAGTCTACTTAGCCATGCTACGAGTCATCATCTCATGTAAATTGTAATTATCAACTTGACTAAGTGATTATGGAACTATGTGATAAAACTATGTGTACTGTGTGCTATTACTCATTGATGGCATATATTGCACTTAACCAACAGGGTGGGAAATGATTTAGACTAGGGCAAGTGATGGATACTGTGTGCTACTTTTGGTGGCTGTGTGAATGGGAATATTTATCTGTGTGTCATATTACTCTGTGTGTCATAATAATCTATGTGTTTTAGTTAGAAATTGGAAGTCTTGCCTTGGTCAATTAAGGACTTAACTTTGTGCGCCATTGAACTGGGCCTCTCGTACAACCACATGTTTGGTATGGGACGGGGCTAACTTAGTAAGTTATAGAGTCTTGACATCGATTACTCAGGTAGTAGGTTAGGCTGTGTTGCATGGGTGGAGGTGTGCTACCAAGTAGTCACATCACGGGGCGGTTCGCCGTGTCCCTGTCCAACGATGTGTGTCGGACTTACTTCCTGTGTGGGGTAGTCTGGCGTAAAGCACATCGGAAGTGTCAATGCTTGAGATGAAGTTTCTGAAAGGTTTTGTTGTGATCAGCTCCGTACAAGTTGATTGCATCTTGTGGGTAAAGTGTACAAACTCTGTAGAGTGTTAAATCAATCTATTCGAATAGCCGCGTCCGCGGTTATGGACATGCTCGGGGATTTCATATGAGGGGTAGATTTTCATAAAATAGTTGGGAAGGGAGCTGTGTGATCTAAATCATATGGCTGTGTGAATAACTTGTTTAGGCTATGTGTCTTTGTGAAATCAAACTGATAAATTAATATTGTCTATTTGTTTTGAATTATGCTTTCAATCTATTATTTGTATTCAATTACAAATGTTGCATTTCTGCAAAAGAACCACAGAAGCCATTCCTTTGGAATAAGCCATCATGTATAATTGCATTTTTGTGGTATGACTTGCGAGTACGGTTGTGTACTCATGCTTGCTTTAATCAATCAAGCAGAAGTGAAGGAATCGTCAGTCAACAAGGTCTACTTCAAGGATCGTGGAGAACTAGGTCGCGCTACCCCAGCCAATTGCCTGTGGTATATGGATGGGCTTCACTGAAGTTATTCTGTTACGTTCCGCTGCAGCTTCTCGAGCTTTTTGCCTTCTGAGGCATTAATTGTAAGCTTTGACCTTAAGGTCTTTACTCTGATATTTATTGTTATTTGCCTATTTATTAGTCGTCTTTGTATATGGAAATGATATTTCACTGATGTTGCCATTGTATGCACTAGCGTGATCCTGGACTAGTGCAGTATACACAGAGGGTCTAGAATTACATTTTTGGGTCCCGACAGGACAGGAGCTCGCCGCAGTGCCATGGATGGGATGAGAGGCGGGGACTGGAGCTCACCGCAATGCCTCTAGGATGGTCGACGGTAGGGGAGAAGAGGCGGGGATGAGACGGGAGGGGGAGGAAGAAGAAGGGGCGAGAGGTTGGGGAGGCGAAGGGATGTTAGGAGGGTGGTACTTGCCGTTCGATATTGAGGGAATGAACGAGTGAGATGGAGATCGCGGGGAAGATGCCGCGGATTGATGACGTGGCGGGAGCTCGGATCAATGGGCGGGTTATCACAGACGATTCATATTAAAAACCGTCTATGACTCCCTAATTTTACCATGACTTGGACGCCTACCTATATTCCTTACTCTATGATTTTACCATGACTTAGACGCACACATAAATGCCTAACTCCCTGATTTTACCATGAATTGGACGCACACCTACAAACCGTTTGTGATGAGATGCTTATCACAGATGGTTTGTATTAAGAACCGTCTGTGAAGTATCACAGACGGTTTGTGATATGAACCGTCTATGATATTAGCCCATCACAGACGGTTCTTAGTATATCTAGTAACAGAGACGGTCGCGCTGGTAAAACTGTCTGTGATTATCATTAACATTGATGGTTTTTGAAAACCGTCTAAGATGAGGCGTCTAGTATTAGCCTTTTTATAGTAGTGCATCTTTTTACTCACTTATCCAAATTTTGTGATCTAGAGCTTAATGGAAAACTATGGAAATAAGATACAACTTTCCTAACCAGATAAAATTATGATTCTAAAAGGAGATACCCCAAAATCCACTCGTAAGGTTCAATAGTATAGTTTAACGAACTAGGGCATCACGAAATATCTAACTCCCGCGACCAAACCAATCTATAACGTGAATAAACATCTATATAAGATCAATCTAGAGTTTATCAGATCGTTACCCATGAAAAAAATGACAATGATCACGAACGAATCATGAACACTAGCTTTTTTCCTTCCTTATTCCCTTCTCCTTCCTTTCTTCTTGCCAGCTCTACCTAGACCTTCCTCCTACCTCCTCGCTCCTTCTTGGTAGCATAGCAAAGCTAGGGCGCGGCACAAGGGTGATGACCAGTAGGGGCGGCGACAGCTTGGCAGGGGCAGCTAGGGCTGCCACCCCTTCCTTGCCCTCTAAAGGCCGCCTGACCTCCCCCCTCCCCTTGTCGAGTCCAACAGGGAATCGGCATGGGCTTGGGCCTAGTTGTCGATCTCCTCCCTTGGGCCATGGGTCGACGACCCACTTTCCTCCCACAATACTCCTAATTTTTGAATTTTAATTCTTATTTACTTCCTCTAATTTGTTAAATACTCAAGTAATTAAATGGGATATCACAACGTCTCCTCCATCTCCTCACCAAGCGTATGGATCTTGTTGACCACTGTTGTCGATGGCATAGCAAAGTCATCGACTGACTTCGCTTCCTTCATCCGCAGCCCCTCGAACACAGTCTTGAGGATTTGAGCACGCACTTTCATGACACACTCAGCGCTCATATGCATGGTCTTGAGCTCAACTACAAGCAGCAAGAGGGTGTCCTCGCTGATGCCATGATTGATGGTTGCTAGAGCCATATGATCCTTGCGCGTGTCGACTGCCACTTTTGATTCGATCGCATCCCACACACCCTACGCCTTGAGGTAAACTTTCATCTTGATTGCCCATGACGCATAATTGTTCTTGGTGAGCATCAGATATTGCAGCGAGACAGAGCCCTCCCTCACATGCGTGCTTGTTTCTCCAACCATCCTGGTCGTCGGCTCCTACCAATACCGTGTACCAAACACACAGGGCCCCGACCAGTATGTCCGAGCACCGATCTCCTAGGTCGGCGACTCTAACCTATACTGTGTACCAACCACCCTAGTCATTAGATCACTTACGAGGGGGAAGAGAGAGGGGAGTGGGAGAGAATTAGTTTTGTTTGCATGCAAACTTGTTTATGTTGGCTCGACGCATCTCTCACGGAGCACAGGCATACGCTTTCCCATTGAATGTGCATGCATGTGTGTACTCGAAGTCTAGAACTTGAACCCTGGTGAGCTAGGTGCACACCCACACGCCAAGCCATCTGGCCACAGACAAGCTTCCGAGTTGTACTACTACTTATATGACCTAATTTCTATATCTGATTAATTAATTGCAATTTGGATACACCAAATAAGCAGGGCACACCTTTTTCTGTTTTTTTTTGGGCTCGCGGTAGATTGTTTTGGTGGGGGGAGGGGGTGGGGGTGTCAATGACGTTGATAGGCCACAAATGCATCTCTACATATATAATGTTGCATTATACTTTTTTTTTTTGGCTTGCAGTATACTTTTTTTTGGGGCCATGCATCTCTACATATATAACGAGCAGAAGGTCTGGGAACTTGCGGAAGCAGCAAGCGAACGCAACACACGGCCGATCGAACGGTGCGACCCCGCGAAAGCAACGTGCGAGAACAACACATCTGGCAATCAGATAGCGGTTAACAAAGCAAAGCGCAATCGAACGGCACATAAAAAAACGTGGCCACCCATTCTTATGTTGTAACATTTAAACAGTAATTTTCCCATTGTTTCATCTCTGCTATTTTATCTAATTTTGGACTGCATCCATCTTGGTACGAGCTGGCCAGAACTTCAGGTCGAATTAATTTATTCATACTTGATCGTTCGTACTAATTTTGCATATTTAGAATTTTTCTGCTGTACCCGCCGCAACGCGGGGTATCAACTAGTTATAAAGATCATCAAAACCTTATTGTTCGTACTCCCGTGTCGTTCATGAATACTCCATAGTTTTCTAACCTTGACCATAAATATATTTATAGATACATAATTGATCAAAACAATTGTGCATGTTTTTATCGTGAAAAGGATTTTTCATAATAGTATAGATTTATAATCTATACTAATATATTTTGATAATAGGTAATAATAAACTTTTGACCTCGAATACCATGTAAATTATTAAAACAAGTATTTTGGGCTGAAGGGAGCATCAAAATATCCAAATATCCAAAATATCCAAGTATTTTTGGACTGAAGGGGTCATCAAAGATTAAAAAAAAACTTTGCATGTCGAGGATAAAAAAGTAATCAAGTACTAACGTTTGAGAACAGACCAAGGAACATTTTAGTCCACAGTTTTAATATAGGTTACTTGGACCAAAGTACAATTTTGACCATTATTTTTATTGTTATATACTTCCTCCTTTTCAACATAACTATCCCATTTACCTGTGTACATTTTTTTAGATAATGGGAGTACAACTTTCGGTTTCTGCACCAATTAGAGATGCACATAACCATTACACCACCATCAGCTAAAAGCTTAATACAAAAAATAGTCAAAAGCCAACAATGACAAATAAATTGTCGTGCAAAGACTAGCCTAAAAAAACCACTTAGCCCTGCCTCGAGGACCAACCAGGAGATCATCCACATGCGAACAACAACTGTGTAGCAAAGATGTGATGATGGACCAGTCTCCGTAGCGACGCCTCCAAGAAGGGATACGACTCACGTCGTTGTCGCCGAATCCAACTAGTGAAGGTCAGATCAGGGGTTTTCACTCCGGAACTCAGGTACCGGTGCTCCAAAGCAACGCCTTCAAGAAGGTAACGCCGCCCAGGTCGACGTCGTTGCTAGATCCAACTAGTTAAGGCTAGATCAAGAGTTTTCACCTCGGATCGAAGGTACCAGCGCTCTAAGACTACGCCACAGCATGACCTCGTCGCTGGATGCAACCAATGAAGACCAGATCGCCAAGACGACGTCCGCAACATCTCCAACGGCCAACGAATGCACATGCCTCCACAAATCTAACACACGGATCGAGCCTGCAAAGATCCGTCCATCGCAGATCGAGGCCGCGTGTCGCACATAGCAACACGCCAAAAGAAGGAAGGCAACGCCCATCGCAGCCCACGCATCGGCCGGTTAACAACCATCCACTGGGGAGGAGCCGAGCGCCGTACAAGCCACCGCCATCGAGCCGTCGCGATCTCTACCAACTGCGCCAAATCTAGATCTGCATTGCGCCACCTCCGTCGTCATGCCATCGACCATCGCCGAAAATAGGGTCACTCAGACCCCCGGATGCAAATCATCCGTCGCTGGGGTTGGCCGCCTGCCAGATCTGGCACTACAGCCACCACTCTGACCGAACCCATCTACAAAGGAAGGGCCTGATCCACCTAGGGTGGACCACCCATCCAGCCAAGCCGGCCACCACCGTCGGAAAGCCAGCGAAGGACTACGGCGGCTACGCCGTCGGATCCTGCCGCCAAGACACCCACAAAGGGCGCGCTGCTGTGGCTTGCGCAGCGATGACGGTGGACAGGGGTCGGCAGACAGACGTCGGGTGTCGGGAGCGTGATGCAGATCAGGCGTCATCACCGAGAAGAAGAAGCCCCGCCAGCCCCGCCGCCGCCGCTGGCCGGCCGGTTGCCGTCGACGGTGACGGTGAGGAGGAGGTGAGGAGGAGAGGGGGCTTGTTTGGTGGCGGCCGCATTAGGTTAGGAGGTGAAGGAAAAGTTAATGTATGTAACCCGTGACAAGCCTTTACCCGTGTACATAGAACAAGGGGCACAAAATCTGAATAATAGTTAATGAAATTGGGTTATCTTTTTTCTAAATCTCAATTTGATCAATCACATTGTTAATAGCACAGGCAGAGTATCAGTCATCTCTTTTTGCATTGTCCTTTGTCTAAATTTCTTTGGAATGTTGTTGGATGTGCATTTGACCTTCCCTATCCTCCAAATGATATCCATCAACTGATGACCGGTTGGTTGGATAGTTTTGGTAAGAGGTCAAGGAGGTTAATCCTTGTCGGAATCGATGCTTTCGTTTGGAGTATTTGGAAAACTCGAAATGCAGCTTGTTTTCAGAATAAATGGCCTTTGGAACCAGTGTCTGTTATGCTTGACATCTGTCGGTGGATTGGTCTTTGGACCAAAATGCAGAAGGAGGCAGATCAGGAGCTGCTGGTCAGGGGTGCTAAACTGCTAGAACAAGTGGTGCTGGAGGTGTTTGGAGCTAGAAGAAGATGGACACCTTGGATCAAGAAAATTGAGAGTTGGAACTGAGCTTAGTGGTAGATAGGCCTGCTTGTTTGTCGGTAGACCTGCTTTTGGTTGTAATCGCAGTTTCAGAACCTTTCTGCTGCTTTAGTTTCAACATACTGTTCGCTTCCTCACTGTTGGTCCTTATTTTGTAACTGAACTCTTGTATTTCTGGTTTCTGTTAATAGAAGCTGGGGGTTACCCTTTTTTCAAAAAAAAAAAGAGGAGAGGATGAAAAAACTGTACCAACTACACGTTCAATTCCTTAAATAGCTATTATGATACGGCAAATCAATACGTACATGGGCTTGGTCCAGAGTTTTTTTTACAGGAGGCTTGGTCCTAAGTTTTTATTTAGAGGGCAGCTTTCTCCTGTGTTATTCAATTAACAGAAGAGCGCGCGCGCACACACACATTCCACTCACACCACATACTACACGCTAGGTCTCAAGCGGAAGTCGCTGAATAGATCATGGATTTATCTAGTACCGCATTGAGCACGAAGAAGCGCTTTCTTGCTAAACGCGTACACCTGTGTGTGGGGTCAGACACACCAGATTCGATCCCTACTATGAAACCCAGCGGGCTGCCTACACGACGGCAGAGCTAGCCATCCGGGCTTGAGCTCAGGCCCTCGGCTTGGTCCTGAGTAAGGCACGGCGGTCACGTCCTCGTCTGGTGGACTGGGACTAGTTGGTTTGGTTATCACAACCTCAAGTGGGTTTTATCGGCTGCACGACCCCAGAATTGGGCCAACTCCTACCTGCTCGATGCCAAGAACATGTCATAGTATCATTTGTCCATCTCATGCTTGGTATGTAAGATGAGACAGAGGGTTCAAAACCGTGCAGAAGGTTAGCGATAATCAAACCGGTTATCACCCCAGAAACCGTAACCTCGAGATGAGACATGTGTTTTAGAAAAGGAGGATTTGCCACATCTTTAAATGTGCATTTGATGATTTGTCACACATGTCTCACTGACATGTGGACTTAGCCTACATGTTAGTGAGACATAGCATAGAAAATTATCAAATACACATCTTTTGTGTGGCAAATCTTCAATAATTCCTTTAGAAAATCAGCACTAACCGGTCAGTAACTACCCGGTAATTCGGAATAGGCCTGCTTCTAGAATTAAGAACCTTGGCCGGTTTATCTCTAAATCAACCTCAATTCAAATCGTTTTCTTTGGATATTGGTGTATGTGGGCTCGTAGTAGATGTTCCAAAGTTCAGATCTAAATCTGAATTTGAAAATTTTACAAAGCATATACAGGTGAAAACCACAGATCCGATTTCCAGATGCTAGATGCTACACAATCGTAACGTGTCACACTTTCTTAGCCACCTGACCCACTCGTCATTCATTTGTTTCTGTGACAAAATTTGCCACCGTTGTGGCGGACAAATAGCAAATCACAGAATGTGTGGCAAGACAGATTTTGCCACAGTGTGGATGTAAATCAAACAGGCCCTGGCTATTGCAGAACCAAGATTCCCAATGGCAATCTTTGCACCATCATCTCACGGATGTCCAGTGTCTCTAAAAGTTGTAGCCATTTTCATCTTGTTCGGAAGCTCGACGGCGCAGTGTGTAGACGTTGTCACAAATGTCGCCAGTGAGACCCCTATAGTTGTTTAATGGAAGGTATGGTGTTTAATTTGTTGGCAAGGTGTGGTTATGAAGAAAATCATCCATCATTCTCTCTCTCTAAAGGAGACCCATCATTCTTTCTCACACGACAATTATTATATCGTAGTTTCTCCTGTGTCTCTATCGAATGCACTGTTGAGCAATCAGTTTCAAAACTCCTTAGTGCATACGCAATACCTTGCTCTAATTATCGTAGCATTCTTCCACGTGTGACCCTGGAGGTTCAGGTTAGTGTAGAAACCATGTGGTTTGGTCTTATATTAGATGATAAACAATTGGCATGTTGTTGAAGGATTTGGGGTGTTAGAAGTCTGGTTTGCAAAGTTGGAATTTGTATTCAAAGTCAGACGGTCTGACCGACCTAGGTGGCAGTCTGACCAGCTGTGGAGTGGTCTGACCGGCCATGGCTGGCGGTCAGACCGGTGGTGCAAATTGTGTCAAACCTACACCAAACACTTATGGCTGGTTGTCTAGGAAGGTGTCTGCAACATGTCTCATTTGATTTGGAATTTTATCCTTAGAGGAAATAGAAAAATAAAATTCCAGAAGGTTTTCAAGCTATCCAGTTTGGGTGCGGACTGATCGGTGGCCATTAGGTGGTCAGTCTGGCCAGAGGGGTCTGACCGGATGGACAGTGGCGGTCAGATCAACGGCGGTCTGATCGGCCTGGGCAGCGGTCTAACCGGCCATGGCTAGCGGGCAGGCTGGTGGTGCAAATTGTGTCAAACCTACACCAAACACTTATGGATGGTTGTCTAGGAAGGTGTATGCAACAGGTCTCATTTGATTTGGAATTTTATCCTAAGAGGAGATAGAGAAATAAAATTCCAAAAGGTTTTCGGGCTGTCCAGTTTGGGTGCAGATTGATCGGTGGCCATAGGGCGGTCAGTCCGGCCAGAGGGGTCTGACTGACCGGACAGTGGTGGTCAGACCGTCGGTGGTCTGACCGGTGAAGAAGTGGCGATCAGGCCGACATGATTTTTTCATGGGTTTTTTAGTTCTAATTTTTTGGAATTTGAACTGAACCTTGTTGCATGAGTCATGGAGTCATATATATGTTGTATGATGTATGTTTTGGCTAACATGAGTCAAGTTGTGAAGAACTTATGCTCGGGATCGATTTGTTGGTCTATTGTAGTGCAAGGAAGTTTGGAGTCAACTACGATCAACAGTGAGAATCATCGGGACTTGGTTTGGTGAAATCAAGGATGCTGGATGAAGTGGTTGGTTTCAAGCAAGGCGCAAAATGGACAAGAGTGGGAAGTTTGGAGCAACGGATTGCATCATGTGGCTTGAGCCGGTGCAAGTGTTGAGGTGGTTCGGTGGGAGTCAGATGGGAGAGACTTGTCAGCACGAGGTGAGCCATTGATGAACCTACCCGTGGCTGGAGCATGGGATTGCTTCATAAGATTGGACTCAGTCAAGGTTGGAAGGATCGAGAAGGACTATTTTGGTATCTTCATCAAATACCGGATTTGAGCTCATGACAAAACCGTGGCACAAGACGACACCGAGGAGAAGTGGATTAGGTCATGAGAAGGACAAGATTGTGAAGAGATGGATTCGAGATCGCCAGATCGTCTACTGCTTTGAGAAGCGTGCGTAAGTGAAACCCGTTTTGCGTGTGTGGACTTAACGGGTACCCGGTAGAGTCTCTAGATCCAATAGCCCCCACTATATAAGGAGTTGGTGCTGGTTAGCCCAACTCAAGCCTTGTAAACCCTAATTTGGAAATTTGGGGGGAAGTCGAGTAGAGAGGGAGGCTAGGGTTAGAGAGATGGATTAAGAGAGAGATTGAGTGCTAAGTGTGAGCTCTATGTCCTCCTGGATGGAGTGACTATAAACCTCAATCCTTCATCATCAATACAATCCAATTTGTGCCAAGATGAAGTTTCTCTGTTGTTCTTAACCTCTTTCTTGAAATTTGTGGTTTTTGGTGTTCTAGGGTATTTGCTTCTATTTCTTGCTATGATCTAACTTGCTGGAACATGTGGAAGTTCAACTAAGGACATCTTGACCTCTTTTAATCCACGAGCAAGTCTTTTGATTGATTTTAGGTTTTGACCCGGTTTTGATCTATTTTGCTCTCAATCTTCAAATTCCTGGAACCTTGTCTTTGATTGTTTCAATCATCGATTGGAATAGGCTCCTGATCTTCTTATTGAAATGTCTCTCAAATTTCAAGTGATCTGGAGTTGTAAATCAATTTTTAGCTCCATTTGTGAACATAAACTCATGTTGTTCTTCAATCAAGTTGAGGAGCGGCCAGACCGCCCAAGACATCGGTCACACCTCTCATACATAGCGGTCAGATCGACTGGAAGAGGTTTTGATATGATTCTTCTGTTTCAAGTTGATTTGAATTGTTTTCCTGAGGGGTCTGACCGCTGGTGAAGGGCGATCTGACTGTCGGCTGTAAGAACAACATCCCGAAGGATCCTCAAATCGACATAACTTTTGATTCTAGGATCCAAATCCCCTGAGATTTTAGACATAGCTCATCAAGAAGGTCAGGAATCTATTCCAATCGATGATCAAAGCCAAGGTTCCTCGAATTTCTTGACTGAAGTCAAGAAGGCACAAAAACCATGGAAAACCAAAACTTGAGACAAGAGGTTGCTCGTGGATAAAAGATGGTCAAGATGACCTTAGATCAGATCCCACAAGTCATAGCAAGCTAGATCACAATAAAAAACACAGCCAAAACTCTTGGAACATAAAAACCCCCAAAATCATGAAAGATAAAACTAGAACAAGATAGAATTCATCTTAGGACAATCTTGATTGGACTGATTAGAGGGATTGTAGATTTATAGTCACTCCACCATGGAGGACAAAAGCTCACATTTGAGCACATAATTTCTCAATTTGTCTTTCTCAAACCCTAGCTTCCTATATTTCCTCCACTTTCCCCAAATTACATATTAGGGTTTCCAAGGCCTGAATGTGCAAATCCTTCACCCTCCTCTTTTATAGTGGAGGTTAGGTCTAGAAAGAACACCTTATCGGGCACCGTTAAGCCCGCATACAAACAGGTCTATACTCACGCACACTTCATCTTTCTTTGACCTAAATCGTCTCTCCTTTGCGTCGTCCCGCGCCGCGATTTCTCTAAGGTTACCAACCCGGTATTCTGGCGAAGATACCAGAATACCCCTTCTCAATCCTTCTACAAGGCTAAGTCCAATCAACGTGAAGCAATCTCATGCTTCACCACGGGTAGGTTCGTCGATGTCTCTCTTCATGTTGACAATTATCTCCCACCCGGCTCCCACTAAAACCACCATAGCACTTGTAATGACCCCACAAGTCACTAGATGAAACCTGTTGTATCAAACTCCCTATTCGGTTGTTCTTGTCCATCTTGCGCCATGCTTGAGTCTAACCACTTCACCCGGCATTCTCGATCGTTCTAGACTTCAACTCTCCTAGACTAGTCTCGATCATCCTCACAGTTGATCGTAGTTGACTCCAAGCCACCTGCACAACAATAGACTAAGCAATCGATTCCGAGCATAAGTTCCTCACAACATTACCCACGTTAGCCAAAATATGCATCATGCAACACCTATGCACTGAAACCCATGACTTTGGACAAATCCACAAGATCATCACACCTTACTGTGCATGATCGCGCCCTGGCCGGTCTGACCATCGGCCTCGACCGGTCTAACTGACCGCCCACCAGTCTAACTGCCAACCATTGGACGGTCAGACCGCTTCGCAGGTCCCAAAAACACCTCTCTAGATATTTCGGTAAAACTCTATCTAGTTTCGAGTCCAGTCTCCATTTTCCATGGCACTTGGTGCAAACACACCTCCAAACACTCACACGCAAGTGTTTGATCACATTCCCCAAAAGTCCACTTCGGCAGCCACGATCGGTCTGACCGCCACCTCTGGCTGGTCTGACCGCCTGCCTCGGCCGGTTAGACCGCCATCCCTTGGCCGGTCAGACCGCCTACAGGCTGACAACAAATCCTACAATTTGCTAAACCGAGGTTTTGATCCCTAAACACCTCGACACCGATACTAATTGTTCAACACTTAGATTAAGATCATATCACATGATCTCCACACCTCGTCGATTGGTAAAGACGTGAGATCATTACGGCAATGATCTCCAACTTGATGGCGCCCTCCGAGCGCCAATTGTCCATGATTGAGACCTAGGGTCCCTTAATCGAGCTTACTGGGAAAATAACATGAGAGCACAATCTAGATGAAGACCTTTATTGCCATGGACACAATTAGTATTTGTATAAGAATGCAATGAGAATGAGAATGTTGAGTGTAATGACTGCGTAAAAAGTTATATGTTACAGAATACGTGGGCTACCCCCTTTATAGCTATTGAAGGGGTGGCAGTTAATGCCGTTAAAGGCGCCTCATATATTCATGCACATTCCTCTATTGAGTTTTGAACTGTCACGTCTCTTAGTCAACTGTTGTAAGTTACTAGATGCACCAATAACCACTCTCATGTTAGTCATGTGGGAAACTGCCATGTCTCCTGACCAGTTTGTTGGTCGAGGATAACCCAAACCGTATAGCTGGTTGCATAGTATCCATGACTGGTTGTCTCATGACTCAAACTGGTCTGCGACCAGTTTGGTCATAATGAAAGGGATTAGACTTCCTTTTAATACTGGTCATATGTTCATAACCGTTATAAAGTGGCCCCCTAATATGTGGGCATGCTTTCATAGAGACTTTGACCGAAAATGTTGAGCTAGTCAAGAATCCTCGTAATACGGGGTGGCCCGATCTTCTCAAGTAGAACCATAGATAAATAATGCTTGATGACGAACAACACTCTGCTGTACACCACGCGCTAGTGCACGGACTTGCAACTCTATGGATATTCGCCAACACACACCAGGATGATCACCGCTAGACCACGAGCGGAGATCGCCAAGCCCTCAATTCCGAGCGAAAAAGCAAACTTGACCTTATGTCGCAGAATGAACAACAGACCGCCTAATTCTCTCTTAGAAATCCTCGGATGAAATTCTGGTATGAAAGAACAAGCAATAACTTGTGTTCAACTCTATTACAAAAAAAGTGGTCTACGTAGCTTTTCCATCCGCTAGCTATTTTAGCTGACCAAGGCAATTCCTAACTGCTGATTACCAGGGCCGAATATGGCAATAATTCTCGGCTGATTGGTAGTGCCGGGTGTGTTTCCAATTCTTTGGTTCACAATTGGTAAAAACAAAAACTTGCCTAATGTGTTCACAACCGAACAGGTTGATTCGGTCATGCATGGCTTGTAGTCAATCCCCATGGCCGTACGTGCACTTCATGCCTTATTAGTGTTGATGCTTTCCTTTTTGCCAAAAAAATCGCACACATGCAATAGGTGCCCGGTTGACGACCTTGACGCGTAGACTAGGGGCAGCACCGAGCCCGTCTTCTGCCTTTTTGTACTCGTGCTGGAATTGGCAATAGGCACAGTGGCGCCGACTCCTGTACCACCTATGACAACTCTTCTTATCCGTCCTCAAACCTAGGAACAAGTAAAGTACAAGCATTAGGTAGTATAAAATGCTTGCTAGAATTAATCACATGCTCTTTAAGAAACAAGGTTACCTGATCATGCATTTTCTTAGCACCTGCTATTGTAATTGGTCCTGTCGGCAACTCGATGCGTATATCTTGAGCATTAGGTGGAGGAGAAGAATGTGTCGTAGGGATGCCCTCATCATCCTCCCCCTCTTGAAAAGGCGTTGTTCTCGATGCTTATCAGCACTAAAGAACGGTGATAAATCAACAACGTTGAATGTCGAGCTCACGCCATAGTCATCTCCTGGAAGCTCAATTTTGTATGCATTATCATTAATTCACTCAAACACTTTGAAAGGTCCATCTCCTCGTGGTTGTAATTTCGATTTGCGTCGATCCAAAAAGTGTGGTTGGGTTGGCAACGTCGCTCCCGGAATCAAATCAAGTTGTTACTCTATCCCGCGGATTGGTGGCAAATTAGCGGGCACTTCCTCCAGAAAGACGTCACTAAATTCCCGCAAAACATGAAAGACACCAGTAGGAAGAGACGCCAAGTCGTTAGGCAAAAGCAATGCATCATTGTACAAAAGTACCAAGTGCACCAAATTAGGATTCTCACAAAAAAAAACTCTCATCTGTGATTTGGTGACTAACATTACTAAACCTTTCTCTCCCTAACTTTTCTTTTTACCGCTCAATTTTGGCTTGTGGCTCTCACTCACCGAAGGTGGAATATCTCTATTTGGTGTACTATCAAGTTTCACCTCAACTTTCTTCTTATCAGCATTGACTATCTCTGTCAGTGTAAGTGGATACAAAATCACATATGAGCCGCTCCATTTAAACTTGTAGTAGTTTGTATGCCCATCATGATAAACATGACGATCAAATTGTCATGGGCACCCTAACAACAAGAGACAAACTGACATGGGCACCACATCGTAAACAATAGTATCCTCATACCTGCCAATCTTGAAGTGCACTGTCACCATATGACTAACTTTCACCTCGCCCACATCGCTCAACCACTACACATGATAAGGATGAGGATGCGGAAATATTTTAAGCCCAATTTTGTGTACATCTCCTAGCTGGTCAGATTATGACAACTTCCTTCATCAATTATTACTTTGCACACTTTACCGCCAACTGTCACCCATGACTGAAATAAATTACACCACTGTGCAGTAGACTGGCTTTGTGACACGCTAAGTACACGAGGTGTACACACTAGCATATGCTTTCCATCTGGCGATCCTGGCCTATAGTAAAATCTCCCATCCTCATCCTCTATGGGATCCTCCGCAAAATCAGTAAACAGAGTAGTATTGTCCTCATCACTAGCTGAAATATACCCATCATCAGTAAGTATCATAACTTTATTATTTGGGCAATCTTTTTAAAAATGATCAACTCCCTTGCACTTGTAGCATGTCATATCACGTGAACGGCCTATAGAACCCATTGACGATGCTGTGCTAGTAGTAGGCACCGAAGGTCAGCGCGCCGATGGCGGCGTACTATCTGTCTTCCTTTGTGCTGAACTGTGCGTCGCTGAATTGCCTCCGGATGGAGCGGGCTTGCCTACCTGTCCCGTGATGTACGATGGTGCCATGCTTGCTGAATAATGTTGCCATGTAGCATACTTAGCATCTTCAATCACCTGTTTCTTAGCCTCACGTGCCTGATGCATCAATTCGACCATGCTGTTGTATTGATGATGATTAACGATCCGCCGGATAGCATAATTCATCCCAGCAAGAAAATGAGCCATCACTTGTTCCTTATTCTCAGGAACATCAGCATGGATGATAATCTGCTCCATCTCTTTACAATACTCATCAACTGATTTCAAACCCGGTCACAACCCAATCAGCTTCTCATGCAGTGAGCGCTTGTAATGTGTAGGAACAAAGCGCACATGCATCTGTCGCTTCAGCTCATCCCATGTAACAACATGTGTCTCGTGTCGCTCCATACGCTGTTGCACACAGTGCTCCCACCATGTAGCAGCATATCCATCCAAAGCAGCAACAACAAGATCCAACTTGCGCTGATCCGCATAGTGGTTTATGCGGAACAGCTTATC
Organism: Phyllostachys edulis; assembly: GCA_036346405.1. Lineage (NCBI taxonomy): Eukaryota > Viridiplantae > Streptophyta > Magnoliopsida > Poales > Poaceae > Phyllostachys > Phyllostachys edulis. The sequence goes on from CM070566.1 coordinate 57,410,971, forward strand.
AACTTTCAGCTCCCATGCAAGATAAACCTCCACCTCTGGAGTACCCTCAAAGGATGGCATTGTGAACTTGGGCTTTGCAACCAGATCATCGGTGTCCTCTGTTGGAAATATGCCCTAGAGGCAATCATAGAGATGATTATATTTCATTATGTTCATGACATTGGATAATATGTTATCTTGTTCCTAGAATAATATTGTTAATATTTATTATCAAGTATGTGACTTGATTGTGAAACTCTATATTTCTGCGATAATTATTCTTATCGATCCTCAGTGGGAGACATATGAGGACACATATGAATAGACTAGCATATGTATTGGTTGATGACTATGTTTCACGGATCATGGATATAGAGATATCAAACCAATAATATGGACACATGTTAGAGAACATGATGTTGGATAAGACCCACCTTGAGACACTATTGAGATTGTTATGATTCTATGTGTCGTTAGTTGGTCTCAAGCAATGATGATGTATAATCCTTAGACCTGAGATCAACATGCTTTCCTACATGTGTAATAGCACTCTTAGGGGTTGCCAAATGCTACACCGTAACTGGGTAGTTATAAAGGTAGCTTTCAGGTATGCTATGAAACATGCAGAGGAATGTGATTGGTCGGATATGGGATTTGCCCCTCCTAACATAACAGGAGAGATGTCTCTGGGCCCCTCGTTGTGATCAGATAAAGAAAGTGCATGGCCATGCCACTAGTTGTCGAAGTGTTCGACCACGTGAAGTTATCCGACACCTGATCGAGAAAGTATTAAACAGTCCAAGGATGACACAACATCTCACTTGGAGTTCAACCAGACATCGTGAGGCTAAGGGAGTATACACGAGTAGGTCGCTTAGTTCGAACAGTTACGGACTGGTCGTATGGAGATACGAGCTGGTCGTAGACTGGTCGAACGTAATCACAGAGTGGTTGTAACCTGGTCGTAAGGAGTTGCGAACTGGTTGTATAGAGATAGGACCTGGTCGTAAGTGATGAGGACCTGGTCGTAGATCATATTGCATTAAGGTTCGTCCGATATAATTTATGTGTATTCGGGAATCGCTATGTTCTGCTAGAAACCGCTACGACTCGTGGTCGGAAAGGGTTTCCGAGTCACAACCGAACTACGCATAAACCTAACGGGTCACACACTTAACGGGTTGGAAAAAACCAGTACGAATACGATTCGTAAACGTGTTCGGATAGGATCCGTCGCGAGCACTATATAAGGAGATGCATGAGGCTGTTGGGCATTACAAGTTTTACACCACCGAAAGCCTAGCCGCCATCTTTCTAAGAGCTCTGCCGTGCGACTTGGTGCTAGTACACCGACGTACGGTTGTTCCTTCCTTGGACGTGTGGATACCGTAGAGGCGCTACTGCGACTGTTGCACTTGAGGACGATCCGCGATCTTCACAAGGAATTGCAGAGGTTGCTGGAGGAGACGATCGACTACGACCACTACATCGACTTGCTCAACGCTGGACGATCGACTACGACCACTACATTGACGCGCTCTACGTTGGACCAGGCTGCTCCAACCCTTCTTCCACTGCTCTGCGCGTCTGGTGGTAACGATCTGTGATCATCTACTTGCTTGGCTTCCTGGTTTGCGTGGTAGAAATTTTTGTTTGTAGCTATCGTAGCCTACTGCGACCCAACATCCTCATCGTGCTGATAATTGCGCGCATGCTGATTATGTTGACGACACGGCAAGTACTCGGCGAACACGGACTCGTCGCCATAGTCGTCGTCGTCGTGGTGGTTGCCACGACCTCCTCCATGGGCGCCATAGTAGGCACCCCCATAGGCATCGTCGTGCGCGTCTCCATAGGCGCCATCGTAGACGCCATCGTTGGCGCCCAGGTGGCACCGCCTCCTGCACCGTTGCCACGTCCGTGCCCTTGTGCAGGGGGACACGCTGCGACCTTGGCAATAGCACGACGTTATTGTGCCACCTCACGGACACGCACTTGTTCGTCGAGTTATCGTTAGCCTGGATCATCCTCGCACTGCCGCCTGCATCCGTCTCATCGCGCAGCTCGTACGGGAGGTGTACACTCCCCGCTTGTCCGTCCTGACCATCCCCGTCGTCCCTCTCAACTCTGGTATACTTCTAGTAGCCCCTAGTCACTTATGCGCACGCTAGTTAGCTTAAGGTGTCACTGGGTTGCGAGATGGCATGGTAGCCCCGAGAGAACCGCTGTGTTGGACCACCCCAGTCCTCGCCACTGGTACCCTTAGCATCGCCTGACCATCAGGGATCCATTTTGGCCTTTAAGGTGCGCATTGGCTTTAAGAGGTTACTACGATGATACACGTAGTGGCTCGAGGACCAATGGTCACCGGAGCGACAGCGACAAAGTGTCATGCGATGGTGCCATGGTCGGCTATGACGAAGTGCAATCTATACTAGCTAATCCTTCGATCTAATGCACGAAAAAGCTCTAGGGGACTATTAGAAGCTTACCAAGGTCCTTGAAGGCGTCGGGGGATGACCGGAGTGGCTTGGCGATGTTGAGCAACGGCAACGCAAAGGAGGCTCTAGGTGACAGCGTGCTGTGGTGATGGAGCAGCTACAACGAGGTGCGCATTAGATTGCAGGCACTCGAAGGTTGGTAGGGATAGAAGGAATCGATCAGAGACTCACCGAGGTGGTGGCTAACTAAAAAAGGGTTGGAGCGGCTGGAAATGAGGAAGAATGTCAATTCGGGGGATTCCCTGTATGTGGATCATCATCAACTGAGGGAGAAGTATCAGTGTAGTATAGGACACGAAATGACGTGGTCAGGTGAGGTTCAAGCTCACCAGAACATTGGGAACATGAAGGTCCAGAACAAGGTGTGCGCTAGAGGTGAAGAAAATGATGGCTCATCCTTGCTACGGGGTCCCTGGAGCTACATCAAGAAAAGAAGGAGTATCAGTGAGGTAAGGGACACATGGTGACGTGGTTGGTGAGGGCAAGGAAGCTCACGAGAGCAAATGGCGCTATGAGGCTTTCTCACTGGCGTCAAGGACGACACTCTCGCTCCCAGTGAACCAAGCAGCGAAAAGCTCTAGTTCTTGGTGGGAGGCGAGAATGGCAAGCTGGGAACTCTATGACGCGGTCAGAGGTTTAAGTAGGAGCGAGTAGCGCGTGAGAAAGGCGGCTGCGGCGAGAATCTCGTAGTCCTGCTTCGGCGTCTCCTCCAGGGGAGGGGGTTGAGCGCCATTAAGAGGTAGGCAGCATGGGCGGAGCCAGGCTGAGGCGATGGAGGTAGGTGGGCGTAAAAAATGGTGGGCGGCGGGCGGGCGAGGGAGCGAGGTGGAAGACAAGGCGTCAGCGAGAAGGAGCAAGTGCACGCGGGCACGGGCTGGAGCTGGCGAAGGATTTTGGGCCGGCTTAGATGAGGCCCAAAAGCCCGGCGGGAATTCAAAAACAGATTTTGAATTTTCAAAATCGGATGAGTCTCTACCAAATTTTTGTACCTATCAAACAGGCTCAAAAATTTATGAACATTTTTCTGAGGGCTTATGACACTGTATAGTTTCTTTTGTAAAATTTTTAGGATTTTATCTACTCTGTGATTTTCTCAAAAATTCTTACAAGTTATTGCTTGTATGAAATTTCATTATTTGCTTTATACGAAAAGTTTAAAAATCATGCATAAATAATTTCTCATATAGAATATGCTCAAAATCATTTTCCCATTTATTTTTATTATATCTTCCCAAAAATAAATTTTTTTGGATGTTACGGTTGTCCCTATAAAAGAAATATCATATATCCATTATCAATTAAGCAATCAATAAACTAAAGTTTCCCTCACCTAGTTTCGGCAGGGACAGAGCCTTTGCGCCGTCGGCTCAACACTGCTGCGCACAAAGGGCATTCTTCGCTTCGCTATTTATCCTTTTCGTTCAATCTTCCACCTCCATCTTTTGAACCCCATATCAGTAATAAATACTACTCCTACACAGGACTGCTACAATGCCATGGCAAGGCAAACAAGCTAATACGGAGTACATGAATAGCAATGCTGGTACGGAAACACTAAGACCACAGAGGTGTTTTACCATACCAAAAATAGATATCTCACGAGACGAAAGGAACAGAAACGTGGACAACTCCAAGTAAAGCTCAATCTTGCGATCTGTAGATTGTCTTATCATTGTCACTACGGAAAATTCGCTCGTGTTCATGGAACCGGCGTCCCTATTAGCGACTTCAGCATGACGTAATATTTCAAAAATCCAAATAAAAATCATAGATATAGTACAAATAAAGTTTTGTAAACCTACAAAGTTTCAGTTTCAAATTCGTCCTGTATCAAGGAACCATAAAGACATGCAGTACTTCTAGCTTATATGAATAGTGCATGATTGATTGCTTGTTTTTTTTTGTTCTTGGTCCTAGAGATGAATTTGAAATTAAAAATTTGCAGGTTTATGAAACCTTATATGTACTACATCCATGATTCTTGTCTGTGTGTGTGTGGGTGGGGGGGTTAACATTGCATCATGTTGAAATCGTTAATAGGGACATCATTTCACTGGGCACCAAAACTGCACTCTAAATAGACGTCTCCCTAGATAAAAGGAACAGCAACGTGGACAACTCCAAGTAAAAGCTCATTCCTGTGATCTATAGATGCTCTTATCATTGTCACTACATTCTAAGCACGAGAAACATGTAGTCCTAGAAGAAGTGTCCTTGAATTCAGTACGTTTTCTTTCCCAAATCGACTCACTTTGAAGCGTCAAACTTTAAGCTCACTTTGTCACAACAACTTAGGACGAGGCAAGCCACGGCATAATTATGCAGATGGAGTACACATAAGGCAGGATACGTAGTGAGGAGGCCCGCGAGGCGCGCCACGGCATCCGGCGGTGGCACGAATCCCGGCGATGAATCCGCGAAGACTTCACTGCTGGTGTCAAACAGCATCTGCATCACGCCCACCGGCTCGGCGATCGCTGCCGCAACAGCAGCAGCGTTCTTCTGCCGTTGGAGGTCCTTCTTGGACGAGGCATCGCTCTTTTCCGGGACGACCGAATCAGCCAGCTCCGCCCTCCCCTTGGGCTCCGCCACCTTGCTCCCCTTATCCGCGACGGCCGTAGCAGCCAGCTCCACGAGCGAAGTGAACTGCCTGGGCTTCGTCCGGCACCACCCGCGGCTTCTCTTTGAGACTCCTTGCTGATGTTCAGCTTTGGCGGGCGCGGACGCTGCAGCTGCCATTGCGGCGTCGGCGTCCACCGGTCCAGGTCCAGGGACGGCCACAGTCCAGTCGTCTCTTCAGTCTGACACTGAGGGCGTTCTCTGCCCACACGAAAATATTAAAAAGGATTCAGTTACATACATTGAGGGGAGTGACATTTTTCTTAGAGTTTCTTAAGTCTGAAGTGGCATTTTTAGGAGAGGCAAGTTTAAAGTTGCCTTTTTTTCTTCAGAATTTGTAATCTTGTAATGTCGTTTGTCCTTTTTTTTCTCGTTCTAAAAACATATAATCCTTGATGACAGTAACCACGCGTACGTTTAGCTTCCATTAAAATTGGACGAAGCTAAAGCAAGAAGAAGAGAATATTTGGTTATTATAGTTTGAAGTACAAATCCGTACCTGCTATCAGCTTATTTGTTGAGTTTTTTTTGGCTGAAATGGCACAAATTCATCCCGTATCTGCAAGAATGACCGTCTTTGAGCGGAACTTGCAAAAATAACGTACTGCCGCACGGCCGTGCGGCAGGGCACCCAGAGCCAACAGCTACGCTGCACGACCACCGAGTCGTGGCTACTGCAGCAATCTTTTTTTTCTTTTTCTAAAAAAAGAATCATTTAAAATATATTTTTGTAGGAATTTTTAAATATATAAAATAAGATCTAAAAATTATGACATTTTTTGTAAAGCCTCCTGACATAATGTACTTGTTTGTGTAATTTTTCCAAAATTTTGTCTGTTCTAAATTTTTCTTGAAAAATTTTCGAGAAAAATTTAGAACCGACAAAATTTTGGAAAAATTACACAAGCAACTAAACTGTATTAGGACGCTTCACAAAAAAATTCATAATTTTGTAAGCACATTTTCTATATTTAAAAATTCCTACAAAAATTATATTTAAATGATTTTTTTTAAAAAAGGAAAATACTCTGATACTCACCGCATGATTCGGCGGGTAGCACTCTGATACCCCTCCCGGATGGATTGCGGGAGGCTCTCCACCACACGGTGCCCATGCGGCAGGGAGTAGCTGTCAGCTCTGGGTGACCTGCCGCACGGTAGCCATGCGGTAGGCGTCATTTTTGTAAATTCCAGATGAAAACGGCCATTTTTTTTCTTGTAATGTCCATTAGCGAAAATTAAACAACGTTCTCGAGCTTTGTAATGTTCTGTGCAACCTAAGAATCGATGTTCATTACATCCTCTAATCATATTTTATAATTTTATTACAAATTGATCGGAGAAGAGAGGACCTTGCTATCTACGGGTGGTCCGACTATTTTTTTTCTTTCTTTTTGCGGCTAGAGGGTATGGTCGTATGAATCAGCTTGTGTATACTGCGTTTTACGAGATAGATGATGATATTAACACCATCGCTTATTCTTTGGAGCGCGTCTTTGTTTTACTTCAACATGCTTAGGCCCATAATCCCCTAGGCAAGGGGAAAAGAAAATAGAAAGGCTATTGGGCTTAATTAGGCTGTAAAACATGACTGGACTAGTTCAACCTCGGCCCGAGACACCAGCAGGTGCTCTTGGCTTATGAAAGCTATGGAGTACAGATCATCTTACCCACTATACATGTGTCATAAATACCAAAATTCTCTCACTTAAAGTGCAAAATTCCAGAATTAATAAGCCTCTTAATTCTGTTTTTAGATATGTGACCAAGTCGTAAATACCATAAATAAGATTCCGAGCATGTGTTCCTATCATTGTATTCCTCACTATGGAGTTATTTTCACCAACCAAACAATCAATATTGTCATCATTTGATAGTTCATCAAGAAAATAAAAACCTTCATGACGAGTTCTAGTATGCACTAATTTTCCATTGAGCACTATTTTAACTCTTTCTTTTCCAAACAGTATATCATAACCAATAGATTCTAATTCTGCAACAGAGATTAAATTCTTTCTCATGCTATGTGAATACAAAGTGTCATGTAATAATAATTTTCCTTCATTAGGGAGTTCCAGGACATAATTTTCGATTCCAGGTACATCAGCTTTAGCATCAGAGCCCAAAAAAACATATCTATTTCCCCTTAGAATTGTTCGCATAGAAGTAAAAGCTCTATTATCTTTAGTAATATAAGATGTAGCACCAGAATCAACAACTCAACTATTTGGAAAAGTAGTAGTAAATAAAGATTCCGTGCATACAAAAATATTAAACATACTGTTAGGCGATGAATCGCCTTTACGCTCGACTGGTTGCTTGTTTTAATTCTTTTGCTCATTCTGATTCTTCTTTTTCCTACAATCAGCTATGAAATGCCCATACTGACCACAGTTGTGACACTTGAAATTCATGTACTTAACATTCCTCTGAACTGAGTTATAATTTCCACGATCATCCCGATCGCGTTTCTTGTTAAGCTTTTCTCTCAAATCACCATTAGGCTTCATCTTTTGCCAATTTCTTTTATTAGTATATTTTTCCTTTCCAAGGTGTAACTCAGAATTGTGAGTATTTCTTTCTTTTCTATGTGAGAGTTTTCTATTTTCTTCTATAAACAAATGATGCCTCAAAGTGTGCATATTGAGTATCCTTTCGGAATGACATAAAGATATCTTAAATTGTTCCCATGAATTTGGCAAAGAGTTTAGAACAATCATGACCTGCACTTATTCAGAAAAAGGATAGCCAGCATTTTTAATTCCCCTGCTAAAATACAGAGTTTATTGAGATGCTCATTAATTGAAGTGCTATCATACATCTTGGTAGAGAGAAAACTATTAATAAGCACTTTAATAAGAGATATTTCACCAAAATCTTGTTCCAAATTATGTATTATCTTTTACGTATTCCGTTCACCCTCCTACTCAGCACCTAAATCTGTAGTGCTTCAGATCAAAGAATAAAAAACTTTCTATGCTGCGTACGACAACGGCCGATCTTTTCCTCTACTCTCCGACTCCCTCCTTGTTCGGACTAGAGACGAGGAAAACATAAAGTAAAAGCAGAAGAAAGGACTATTCATACCTTGATTCGGACTATCATTGACCCGACTAGAATCTCCCTTCCAGTGTTCAGCTCCTGAATCCACACGTTTCAGGCTCTCCCACACCTGTCCCAAGCCAGCTATGATTTCTGGTGCATGTATACATATTTGTCATGTGTGCACAAGCCAGGGAGCTAGCCATGGAGATGTTAGGTTTAATATTATATTGAAGTGAAGGAAAAGGAACGCGATTGAATCGCTGCAAAACGCCTTCACTCCAGAAATTTCTATTCAATTGTGAAACACACGCAAGCGGCTGTGGAGCCTTTTTTTAATTATTTAATCCTTTTTTATAATTATTTTAAAGATAGCATCTTCTTAATTTTATTTCTAATTTTGGTCCCTTTGATCAGGCCACGGATCATAGCGTGATCAAACTGTTCTGTCACGTCACCGACCACAGCGTGACAAAACTGTACTGTCACGCCACCAACCCCTTTAGAGGCGTCCATTTTTGAGCCAAGTTCTATCACGCCACTCCTCTTGGCGTAACAGTACAGTTTGATCACACCGTGGTCAGTGGAATTTGATCACGTCATGGGTCGTAGTATGACTAAAAGGATCAGAATTAGAAATAAAGTTAAGAAGAGGTTATCTTTAAAATATTTTTTTAAAAAAATTAAATAATAAAAACTGTTCGCGGCTGTGCTGGAGGGCAGGCGCACGCCTGTGCTGGACGTAGATTGGAAAGTGCAGTCTTCAAGTCAAGTCCACGTACGAGACGGCGAGAAAACAATACAGCAATCTGCCTTGATTCTGATTAGAAGCACCGTGCTGATCCAACATGTTCTGAAAAGCAGATTGGTTTTGATTTAAGAACCGAAGCTATTTGCTTGCGTCTGTGTAGATTTTCCTCGATCAGCGTGATCAGGATGTCGCTGTGTGCCTTCAGTCTTGACGCGACATCTACGAACGTCGATGACTCGGCTTGGCTTCGGATGAAGAAAAACTCGGCTTCGAATGACGCGGACAAAAGCGACGACAGCGACGATCGTGCGATGTCTTTTGCTTTGGACGCGGATGATCGCCGTGAGCGCGCCTCAAAAACTCTGCACTGATACCAATGTTGGGTTTGGTGTTCACCAAACTGATTTTGTGGAGGTTTTCTAGTCTACTCTCTATTCTTCTGTTTTTTCATAGTACCGCTCAAAATTGTATTATAATATAAGACTAAAGTATAGTGGCCTATTTATAGCTCCACTTCCAGATGTTATAAATTAATCCACTTGTTTTCAGTACACCGTGAGACTCTTGAACCATGTCACCAACCACAATCAAACAAGCTAGTTTTATGAGTCTGAAATATATTAGTCCCTAGCACACATGTGAGTTATGCGTCATGATCAGATTGTTTACGAGATCAATTCCAGTCTGATCATGTGGGTCAACAACCTGCGGAGCTGATCCTGCAAAACAAACCTAACTATTCCGCCTTGTGATGTATCTGGAATAATCATACGCATGTATATTAAATTTCAGTAGACTCGATCTCAATAAATATGTCTACCATATTCCAGTACATTCGTCCTTAGCACCTCAAGTATTAATTCCTCGAGTTAAATTCCACATCAGATTATTCCCGATCACATACATAATAGGGATTTGTTGACCGGAAGTCTATGCTCTGCTTCCAGCTTTACACCCAGTGGAAGCCTCCGGATCACGGAAGTGTGAAGATTAACACGGATGGAGCTAGCCTTTGACCACCGCACGAGCACTGGTGGCTCATGTTCATGCATGAATGGCTGTGTTAGGCTGCTTGGAGCTTACTTGTAATGTCCATTAGCGAAAATTAAACAACGTTCTCGAGCTTTGTAATGGTCTGTGCAACCTAAGGATCGATGTTCATTGCATCCTCTAATCATATTTTATAAGGTTTCTCTTCGTGCCGCGTTTCGGTTTGGTGAAGGTACATAAGTAAAAGTGGATTGGAGAAGAGAGGACCTTGCTATCTGCGGCCCAAACCGAAGCAAGAGACGCGGGTGCGTCGGAAGGAATGGATGTGGTCCGACTATTTTTTGTTTGTTTCTTTCATTTTGCAGCTAGAGGGTATGGTCGTATGAATCAGCTTGCGTATACTACGTTTTACGAGATAGATGACGATTTTTACACCATCACTTATTCTTTGGAGCGCGTCTTTGTTTTACTTCAACATGCTTAGGCCCACAATCCCCTAGGCAAGGGGGGGGGAAGGAAAATAGAAAGGCTATTGGGCTTAATTAGGCCGTTAACTTTACTGGACTAGTTCAACCTCGGGCCGAGACACCTGCAGTTGCTCTTAGTTTATGAAAGCTTTGGAGTTCCCATAAAAAATGAAAGCTATGGAGTAGGTGGTACTATTGCTTGATTGATTGCTTCTATCAAATGCACATGCACCTGAGCGAGCCCTTCCGAATTCGACTTATTTGGATGAGGTATTAGACTCAACCTCTTTTGATTAGAATGAAATTTAGTTTAAATACTCTGTCAATCCGAAGGAATTGAGAGTTTAGACAGCTAGTAGTGAACAAATTAATTGGAAACCAATAAACACAAACCGTGCACTCGCTAGCCAGACATGCAACTACGCAGAATCTTTGGACTTCTGTGCGATTGTGCTGCAAAAAAGATTTTTAAAATAATATATTTTTAATTAGAATTACAAAAATAAATATTCATTTAATAAAATTATAAAAATAGGCACATATCGTCATTTCAAATAACGAAATGGCTATATCGCCACATGGAATGGCGACAAGAGCTCAGTTGCCAGCCAACCCAGCCAACCCAGAGTGAATGGCTTTGTCGCCATTCCAAATGACGATTGGATTCGAAAATGCCATTTGGAATGGCAACAGACTATAATAAGGAAAAAAGGGGTATAATTCACTTTTAATCCAAAAAAAAGGAGAGAGGAGGGAGAGGAGAAGAGTTAGCGAAGCTCTGTCTGTCCGTAGCCAACGAGTGGAGAGAGTTCACATATTTAGTCACCCACATTGTAGGTGTTTTTTTTGTAATTTTATATTTAAATTCAAAACCCTAGTAGGTTAGCAACTGAAACTAGTAGATCCGTAATTTAATGGATTAGATAGTTTTAAATGTATGGTTACGTAGTGTACTTTGGTGTAGTACATTTTTTTAGGCGTGTGTATTTTAGTTATAGAAATGTGGATAGTCGTAAAGAATTTATTTATGGTGTAGTAATTGAATGGTTTAGATAGTTTTATATATATGGTTACTTAGTATAGTTCTTTGTAGTACATCTTTTTAGACGTATGTAGTTTAGTTTTAGATATGTCGTTACTTATGTATTAGATAGTTTGAGATGTATGGTTTTGTAGTCTAGCAAATCCTTTTAGGTGTGTGCAGTTCGGTTGTAGACATGTTGCTAATATTTCTATTTTAATAGTACTTTTTAAAAAGAATTATAGAAATAAATACATGTATAATAAAATTAGAAAAATGGGCTTATGTTGTCGTTTGAACTGGCGACATGACCCTGTCGCCAGTTCGATTTGCGACATGTCACTGTTTGTAATGCATGTTGATTCGTACATGTTGTCGTTTGTAATGCATGTAAGCAAACCGTGCCCCAGGTAATTCACAAGTACATTACAAATGTCTTACTACCGCAGTTGAAATCTTATCTTCTAAATTTAATTCCTAAACTATTCTCTATTTAAACACACACTTCAATATATTTAAAAAAAACTGAGTCAAATAGTATAAAATTAGAAGTTGCGTTCTCCTTTAAAAAAATATTATATTTTTTAAAAAAAATCCTGCAAAAGAGGCTGTCCTATCGTAGCCCTAGTTGGGCTCATCGGCACGTGAATTCTGCAGGGTTAACCTGCTTTCTCCGATCGCTCCTTTGCCTTTCTCCAGCCCCAAGTAGGTCAAGTCACATGTCTCTGCTCCCTATTCCCCCGGATTTGACCATCAATCCATCATGTGCTCTGAAACTCAAAGGACAAACTATGAAAGAGAGAAGAAACCAGACAGGATAGGAGACCGATTTCGAACCAAATATGCATGCCATGCCATCTTTCGTTTCGTAGCCCTTGCTTTTCAGCTAATTATTACGCACATGCACTACTAGCTAGTAGCTACCCGTTGTAAGACGTATAATTTGAGAAGTTCTGTTAATAAATATAGGGCATGCAAATGCCTATAACCTATGAGAATACCACTAAACCACAAATTTTTTAAGATCAAATCAGGCTGTGCAACTAGTCGCTCGGGGGCTTTTTATCGAATATGAAATAACCGCAGTTCTATGCGTACGACACCCTTCTTACTATGCGTGAACCACCCATCTATAGTCATCTGAACCGGCAGTGCCGCGGCTTATTTGTTCTTGGTTTTGATCGACGATACATTAATGTTCTAATCCATGACTCCATGTCCAAGTAAAAACAATGGAAAGTTAAAATTCACAAGTAAATTCCAATAAAATTCTATAGCACTTAGTTGTATTGTTGCACTCTATCTTTTAGAAATCTACTAGTATGGTGCTTCTGCGTTGCAACGAAACCTCAAAAAAGAGCGATACATATCAGCAGATGGGATCATAAACCGCATAATAAATATCAATTTTCTTTCACACACACATATAAACAAAAACATTAACTCCGCCAATAAAATATAGAAACTCGTATATAATCTCTGCTTTGCACTTAAAACAAAAGGCATTTATATAACCTCGTACCGAGAAAGAATTCGTGAAATACCTCTCGAGCACCCAATCTTCAAACAATGATTGATCAAGTAGGAGATCCAGAATAACCAAAACATCGCATAAATGCCAAAATTACATCTTTTGCGGAACATCTTTTTAGACATATGTAGTTTAGTTTTAGATACATCGTTGCTCATGTATTAGATAGTTTGAGATGTATGGTTTTGTAGTCTAGTAAATCCTTTAATGTGTGTAGTTTAGTTGTAGACATGCCGCTAATATTTCTATTTTAATAGTATTTTTTAAATAGATTTACAAAAATAAATGCACATATAACAAAATTAGAAAAATGAGCTTATGTCGGCGTTTGAAATGGCGACATAGCCTTGTCGCTGGTCTGATTGGCGACATGCCCCTGTTTGCAATGCATATTGATCTGTGCATGTTGTCGTTTGTAATACACGTAATCAAACCATGCGCCATATAATTCATAAGTACATTATAAAGTCTTACCGGGGCAGTTGAAATCTTATCTTCTAAATTTAACTCCTAAATTATTTTCTATTTTCTATATTGTTTTTTTAGAAAATAATCGATTAGGCACACTTCAATATATTAAAAAAAAATTGAGTCAAATCGTATAAAATTAGAAGTTACGTTCTCCTTAAAAAAATATTATATTTAAAAATCAAACCTGCAAAAGAGGCTGTCCTATCCTAGCCCAAGTTGGGCTCGTCAACACGTGAATTCTGTCGGGTAAAGCTCCTTCCTCCGATCGCTCCTGCGCCACCGCATACTTGTCCCTTGCTGACTCCTTTGCCTTTCTCCAGCCCCAAGCAGGTCAAGTTCTAATCTCACGCGTGTCCTTTCCAAACGTAAGTCTTGAGAGTTTAGACAGCTAGTACTGAACAATTAATTGGAAACCGATAAGCATAAACTGTGCACTCGCCAGCCAGACACGCAACCACGCAGAATCTCTGGACTTGAGTGTGTGGTTGTGCTGCAAAAAAAAAATTTAATTAAAATTACAAAAACAAATATCCATTTTTAAAAAATAGCATCTATCATTATTCCAAATGACTAAATGACTAAATCGCCACTTAGAATGGAAAGTTGAAATTCACCAGTAAATTCCAATAAAATTCATCAGGGCTTAGTTGTATTGTTGCACTCTTATCTTTTAGAAATCTATACATGGCGGCGCCCTTAGCCAACTGGGAAAGTAAGCATTTACAGTTACTTAATATGGGTATGTACAGATTCCAGTCAGAGAGCGGAAAAGGATGAGGCATAACTCATACATAGAGATTTGTTTTAGAAAAGTGACTTTTTTTTAAGGTTTTAGAGGATGCAGATTTTCTACACATAGCCTGCTTTCACAGTTTAGCGCATACACTCGCTGACAGCCAGGGAAAACACTATTGGCGAGGGGCGACAGTTGTGATGGATTTTTCTCGTGAAATAGCCCGGGTGGTGGAACCTTCACGTCCGCGTTGCTACAGCTTCGACGGGAGCGCGCCCGCGGAATCTTCGCGACCGTGCTCCACAGGGGAAAGGACGGGTTTGCCCTCACCGCCGGTAGGGGAAAAGTTGCCTCTGCCCTTGGGGGCGGTGGAGGGTGCAAGGTCGGTTCTGCCCTCGTTGCTAGCTTTGGCAACGGAACACAGTCCTGAAAAGCCGGATCTACCCCCGGCGGAAGCTTTGCGATGTAGCAGGCGTGGGCACAACATCGGCCATCCGTTGAGCTCGGGTCATGGCGTGGCGAGTCAAGAGGAGTTGCTGAGCGATGAGGGGGTAGACTCGCATCGATACCATCGTTTTGGTACGTCCCTCCCTGACCTCTTCGCTCACTCTTGGCGTCATATTCCCCTTTCCACTTGGATCTGGATCCCCAAGGGTGCGTGTGTGGGAGAGCTAGGGTTTCCAGCTTCGAGTCGGGAGGTTCATCGTTTTGGGTGGAGCGCAAGAATGGTTAAGCGGATTGGTGATCCGCCGCCTTTGGAGCGCTCGTTTGCAGAAGTTGTTCGAGGAGGGGAAATGGATCGAGGACGAGGTCACTGGCCGCGTCGTTTTGGGGGTGGAGGTCGAAACATCGGAGGGAAGCGATCAGCTCCGGAGGAGTGGATGGAAGATGATGACCTTTTGGTGGAGGAAGAATTACGAGCGAAACTTCACAGAGAGCAAGCACAGAAGTGGAGAAATCAAGAGCAACAACAAGGGGGCTCTCATAGATCAGGTATGCATGTTGGCTCACAAGATCTGGTGCAGGATAGATTTGATTCTAGATTTGGGGGTTCTGGAAGGGATAAGTTTAATTTGGGAAAAGGGTGGCATTCTGATTCTACTGAGGGTTTCTCTAAAAGATTTGGGGGTTTTGGTCGTGAGGAACATAGTAGAGGAGATTTCCGGGGAGGTGCTGAAGGCAAAGGCGGAAACCCTAAAACTGATATTGCTAAGAATGTAGTTCCTAAGGCCCCTCCAGCTGATGATGGTAAAGGGGACAGTATCAAGAAAACTTG
Source organism: Phyllostachys edulis (assembly GCA_036346405.1). Taxonomy (NCBI): domain Eukaryota; kingdom Viridiplantae; phylum Streptophyta; class Magnoliopsida; order Poales; family Poaceae; genus Phyllostachys; species Phyllostachys edulis. Next base: position 57,426,352 of record CM070566.1, read on the forward strand.
GGGTGAAATAGGGCCGAATACTAGGGTGATTCGTCTTGAGGATCGTGGTACTTGTTTTAGATGCTTGCAATCTGGACATCACCAAGCTAGATGCACTAATCCGCCAGTTTGCTATAAATGTAAGAAAGTTGGGCATTGGACATCTGGATGTCCTGATGACAAGAAACATGTGGGGTTGAAATTGTGCGGTTTTGGAATTCCTGGTCAGGGTTTCTATAGCATTCAAGTGCCCGGACTCAAACTTTCTGAGTTACAAGAGGCTTCAGGGGTGATAAGCATTAAAGAAGGGGTGGCTTCTATGATCAAAGTTGAAGCAGAACTGAAACATCTTATTCAAGCGGATTGGGATTGGAAAGTTAGAAAGCTCTCTGAGACTGAATTTGGGGTGGTTTTTCCTTCTATAGCAATGTTGGATACTTGGTCTAAGGCTAGAAGTGTGGAATTTGCCCTCCATTCCATTAAAGCTAAAATAGAGAAATCTAATTTGGATCCTGCGGCATCTTCTATTTTGACTGTGGCCTGGATTAAAGTCTCAGGAATCCCTTCCCCTGCTAAAACAGCTGTCATTGTGAAAGATATTGCCAGTACAATGGGAGAAGCTATAGAAGTGGACGAGATAAGCTTGACTAAAGCGGGTCCGGTGAGGGTGAAAGTTCTTAGCAGAGATCCTTTGAATATAAACTATTTTGTGGAAATCTTCACTAACTCTATGGGATATGAAATAAAATTTGAAGCGGAAGGGGTAATGTTAAAAAGAAAGGGGCTCCTGTTTATGATCACTTTCATAAATTTCATGCCCGCAAGAAAGATGGTGATGATGATGAGAAGGAAGAAGACTCTCACAGTAGCAATCATAATTCTGGATGGGATAAGCTGGTTGAGGAATTTGGGGGGGGGAGGGTAACCAGTCCTCAGATAAAAAGGAAGAGGGTGCTGATAGTAAAACTCATGGTAAAACTCATCAAATTCTGGAAGAGAAAGAGATGGAGGATACTTCTAACGTTAAGGGGAATTCTACAGCTTCTAAAAATCCTGCTCTGATTCATTATGAGAGGTCCTTACTTTCTGAGGTGCCAGTGGGAGTGGTGATTAATAAAGACAGCTCGTTTGATGTTAGTGATCAGCAAGATGTTTGGCATGGGGATTCTGCTAAGACGAGTTTGCCTACTCAGAAGATAATGGATCTATCTGTTGCGTTATGGCCCTGTAATTCTCAGAAGGGTTCTGTCCAGCTTCCTGAAAAGTCTGCTCATCCTGAGCTTCATGATATTAATGATTCTAAGCTTTATAACAAATCCATTGATCAGGTTCAAGATAATGAGATAATTCAGAAAGGGGTTTTGGAAATTGTGCCTTTGGCTTACAGTTATCCTTTGACAGTTAACAATTCATTTATCCTTGAAGATGAAGAGAAGTCTCTTGTGGAGGTCGGACTGAATTGCCCTCAAGGAGGGGTTTTTTGTAGGGGACTCCTCTTCTCAGTTTAAAGCTCAAAAAACCAAAATGATTGAGGAGGGTATGAGATGTCTTACTTCTGAAGACTTGGTGGATGTCAACAGTGGTCAACATTCTGAGGAGGGGTTTGATTCCTTAGCTTTTGATACTTTAGGAGGTTCTGAATTCTGTGGGGTTGATGGCCTTAATGAAGGGTCTGAAGGGTGGATGACTACTAAAAAGAAAGGGAAAAAGAGTAGATTTTTGGAACCTCAAGTAGCAACTAGGAAAAGCTCCAGAATCCAGGACAAAGGGATCCCAATGGAGCAGAAGGCTGCCAAGCTGAAATCTATCCAAAATTTGGAATCTCAAGGTAAAATTGATAACCCTTTTAATGTTCTTAATAATTCTTCTTTTGCTTGTTTAGATCATGTTGCTTCTTCTTGTGGTATCTCTTTGGGCAAACATTCTACATCTGCTAGAGAGATCATCTCTGCAATGCAAGCTCAAGATCTTGTGAGGGCTGATTTGGCTAAGGCTGCTCAAGTTAAAGTTAAAGTGAGTAGTGCAGAAAATTTGGATGAGGATAAAAATTTTGATACAAAAGGTGAGAGCACAAACATAGTTGACAATGAACCAAGGGGTGGTGCAGGATTTAAGATGCACAAGAAAGTGTGCAGTAAGTTGAAGAAAGGGGGTGTTAGAGGGGGTGTTTCTATTTGATGAAAATCCTATTTTGGAATATCAGGGGCATGGGTAAACCTACCAGAAGGAGACAGCTAAAAGATTTGGTTCTTTCTGAGGGGTTGGATATTATTGGGTTGCAGGAAACTATCAAGCAGGAGTTCTATACTAGAGAACTTGGGAATCTGGTGGGAGACCGCCCTTTCATCTGGCATTGGACTCCTGTAGTAGGTCATTTAGGTGGTATTTTATTAGGGGTGAAAGAAGATTTTCTTGAAGTGGAAGGATTTGAGACAGGGAGATTCTTTGTCAGTACGGGGATCAAGAATAAATCTTCCAACTTTCGTTGGGAAGTTATGGTAGTCTATGGCCTAGCAAATCATGAGTTTGCTAATATTTTCTTAGGTGAGCTGGACAGGAAATGTAAAAATACTTGTGTGCCTTTGGTTATGGGGGGTGATTTCAATTTGATCAGGGTGGCAGCAGATAAAAACTCTAACATTATGAATTTTAGGCTGATGGAGATGTTTAATGAGTTCATCTCTGAGAATCAGCTTTTGGAGATCAAGAAAAAAGGGTCAAGATACACTTGGACAAATAAACAGTTGAATCCTGTCATGGTTAACTTAGATCGTGTTTTGGTTTCTACCAATTGGGAGGTCAATTTTCCTCTTTGCCATGTGATTTGTATGACCAGGGTGGGTTCTGATCACAATCCTCTTTTGGTGAATACTGGTGAAGGAGTTAAGGTCAAATCTGGGAATTTTTTCTTTGAGAACAAATGACTCTTCTATGACAATTTTAGAAGTTTGGTTAAGGACAAATGGAAGGAGTTGAATGATAGAACATCTGAAGATTGTTATTCAATGGACAGGTTGTAACGACCCAACTCTAGGGCACCCGAGAGGTCCTCCAAGACCTCTGGAAAGTCCATCAGGACCTCCCAGGAGGTCCACAAAGGACCTCTCGGACAGTCCAACAAGACCTCCCAGGAGGTCCAGCAGGACCTCTTGGAGGTCCAGGAGAACGTGACCCGAGAGGGTCTTGGAGCCAGGGAGCACCCACGGACCTGTCACGGCCACAACAGAGAAACATGAGGAGGTCTGAGGGCACCCCAAGACCACCCGCGACACTCTAGAGGAGGTCGTGGAGGTCCGAGATCACCTCAGAACCCCACATGTTCATTCCATTGTGGGGACATGGAGGTCCGAGCTTGCCCCAGGGTTCCCTGTGAATTCTGAGCTAGTCCCAAGGATCATGGCTAGCTCCTCACAGCACAAATACACAGTGGTGACATCCAGAAACGCGTATTTATTATAGCAAGGTATCAACAAACACTACTACAGAAAAAGGCCTTTACAGACGGTTCAAAAATGCCATCACAGACGGTTCTGTGAGCCGTCTGAGTTTATGGGTCAGTAATGCTAATGGTAATCACAGACGGTTTTGAACCAAATGCGTAATATATACTACCACAGGCAGTGCGTAGATAAAACCGTGCGTGATATTCGACTACCACGAGGCGGTTCGTAGATAAAACCGAAATGCGATGAGTCGACTACCTAAGCGGTCCGTAGATAAAACCGTGCGTGATGATCGACTACCACGCACGGCGATCGTAGATGAAATAAATGCGTGATGATGTCGACTACCCTGAGCGATGCGTATATGAAACCGTGCGTGATAGATCACTATCACGAGCGGTTTCATATACGCATCGTCTGTGGTAGTCGACTATCACGAGCGGTTTCATCTGCACGTCTCGAGGTAGTCTTTGCATTGCTAAATCTATTTACATTTATTGGCTAGCCTCAGAAATGCTAGCCATGCCCTCTGAAACAAGCACATCCAATTCTCATTCATTTCAGAAGCACATCAAAATTGCATTCATTTCAGAAACAAGCACACATCCAATTCACAAATCAATTAACTAAATTTAACCATTAATGTACATTAATGTACATTAATTTACACACATGTACCATTATGTTCAATCTATCTCAATCAAGTTCAATCTGCTACTTGTGGAAACTCCCATTTGAATTTATGACCGTCTGCATTAGGGAATGGCGCAAGGTGTGATCGAATTTTTATGAGCTCGCTCTGTTCCAACGCATTTCAGCGATGTTCGCAACCTGTCGATATGAAGGTTAAATTCGGGCTTATATAAATTGGTAATATATGAAATAATTGTTGAAAGATTGACAAACCTGAGGATCATTGGTGATCGCGAACCGATGAGTAGTTGCATGTTGTGGCAAATATAGTATCCACAGAGCGTTGCGGCCGTAAATTCGCCGGTGGCACCTTGCAAAAATAGAATTGGTTAGTTCGAGAGGCATTGCTACGAAGTGTTATATAGGATTAATGTGTACTAGCTAGCAAGTACCGGGAATGTTTGATCATGTTGCAGCGTCCTTCCCTTGATATTCCATCCTTTAGCATGTAACACGTCGAACACCCTACGTGACTCCAAGAAGTTAGCCTTAGCCATTGCAAAGGAAGGAAAGACTACAATAGAGTTTCTATGGAGGAAATGTGTTTACCTGATGATTAAACTCCGGATAGCTGTGAAGTTGTGAGTGGCCCTCTGTAGGGAATCTAGGTATATTACGTATTTCCGTTTTGGTATAATTACAATTAGAATCCAATGGAACCTACACATGGTATGTCAGCATGGTCATTAAACCTAAGTTCGTGTTGCTTATAAAGTACAAATCAACAAGTATAGCTAGTAGTGCAACACTACTTACTTCTGGTTGTAGGGCAAAAGTATGAATTCCTTGTTGCGGTGAGTCATGAAAAAATCTATAACGTAATTCTCGATGAATGTTGCATTCGCCGTGATGCTTTGTTCGGAGACAACGTGTGGGTCGAGGAAACCTACCGGTGATTTCCTTCTTTCGGCTTCACAGATCATGTATCTATTATACAAAAGCTAGGAGTTATATATAACATTTATCGATATTACACGAACATTGACCGTGATTGTACACACTTACAGTGTCCAGCATCGTATGATTGAGACGTCGAGCTCGTCGAGGTTGAAGAGACAGAACAAGTCGTCGAAGGTCACCGTGAAGACAGCGTCTTGATACACGTGGTTAAAATGATGCTCCTTGAACTTGACGGTGACACCGAGCATCGTTGATCAACCGCTTGTTGGGTATTCCATGTACCATGCATGCAATTCCGTGCAATCCGGTCCTAGGGTAGGGCTGTCTAACTTCTCGAGCAGCGGCTCGCTGGCTTGTATTTCAGACCCAGCGGCAAGAAGGGGATATCATGAGAGGACTCGATCGTCTTGATTTGCCCTTGCCCTTGCCCTTCTTGCCTCGCTTTGTATAGGTCGACTTCACAAGAGTCGGTGAGCCGAGGTGTAGATGCATGTGATCTGGCGGGCCCTTGCCATGTCGGTCTGAGTAGCCGGTGCGGTCCAGTCCGTGGACTTGATGCCGTTCGCAGGACATTCCGTGAAGTTGACAGGGCGAGGTAGCTCGAGCGGATGTCCTCCTTGGGCCTTTGGATGAATGTTCCAGCGGCTTGCCCTAGAGTCATGACCTCATCGTTTGGGGAATTTTCACGGGGCGGCCTCGAAATTGGCACAAACACCGCCCACATTCACTTTTACGAAACCCGGCGCTAGATTTGCACGTGCACCAAAGCTCCGATCTCGGATGGATACACGGCCCCAAGCAAACATCTAGGGCAACAGAGACATATCTCACTTGGAGCTTGCGCCGTAGCCACCTCGTACATAACGATACAAAATTAGCTACTCCAACAGCCTATCAATGGATTGAGCATTCGGAGATAATAATTATTACCGGATGTCATCGACGGAAAATCTGTCATCACCTATTGTGGTAGGGTTAGGGTTGGAATGACTACTCGGATGTTTGGGGGGCTAGCTAAGCGGTATAGTAGGGGTAGGGGCTTCCAACCGACTTGGCATTTGCAATCCTTAATCCTTTCCTCAAAGGTCTCTATCTGCTTTTGCTCGAGCATACGAATCCTTTCCTCAAAGGATTGATTGAATTTTCAGTGAGCTCATCTCGAGGATGCGAAGATCCTCTCATAGCTTTGCATCGTGCTCGGCTTTGGCTCTCTTCCTACTCGATGCGATCCGAGTCGCTTGGAACCATTGTTCCCATGTAACAAAAACACCAGCGCCTCTCGTGCGACCGGATGCTCACTTGTTTCCTAGGGCCGCAGAGAGTATATCTTCTCCCTATCTGCTGGAATGAGCCTTGGGAAGATTGTGCACTCAACGTTATCGCAATATAGCCCGACATGTCATTTCACTTCCTATGAAGTTATGGAGTAATTACAAACTAGGTAGTTCGATATCTTACGGCGTTGGGACACTTCACGGTCTTGGGGTTTGGAAAGTACACTTCCCGTGGGCGAATACATAACCTCGCAAATAACCCACCGTCGGTAGCGCACATTAGTGATCTCGAAATAGCAGGAGAGATTCAAGCGCTTTGCATTGTTCTGATCCCTCCATATCGGGCTTTACCCGCATACCCAGCGATGCGAGTCGTGGGGGTGCTTGTTTTTTGCTGGAGGGCCGTGCGCCGCACTTTCACTCTTAAATTCATCTGTCGTCTTCTTCGCCACAAACTTCGGCCCAGACTCTTCCAGAATAGATACTTGTGGAAGGCGGCAGATCCTTCTCCGCGTAGTTCTTGACAAGCGTGCTCTTGAAGTTCTTCAACGCTTTGCACGCTGTAGCAGCGTGTCGTCGCCGACGAGTCGGGAGTTCTTAGGGATCTCGAGCGATGCGAAATTTCCGCCCGACCTGGCGGTTTTGATGGTCGGGCACCACCTTCCACGAATCATAGGTGATCTTGACCCGTTCCGTGCAACTATTCCGACCATTCTCCGGAATGCGGACGCTGCTTTCGGCGAGATTGATAGGGTCCCGGTGATCGACCTCCGTGATGGTAAATCGGCCCGTGGGCCTTTTCGATATTCCTCTTCTTCTACGCGGTTGGATATTGTTCGAGGATGGTGCATCATCGGACACATGAGGCGGCGATGACTCGAGAATGAGCGGAAGACATCTTCACAAGAAATAGAATTATCATTGCAATGTATTCGAAAGCGATATCAAAACAAATACCATATGAAAAAGCGACTAGAACAAATACAAATTCCTAAAACATGTACAATTATCATGAAGGACCATGACAGATTATTGATAGAAATAGTTAGGGAAAGGCGTGGGGTCGATCGGTAACTTCGGCATTGGTTACCTTTAGGCGTCGGCGAGGCAGACGGCGAGGAGCGATCTGAGCAGCGAGCGGCGTCGAAGGGGAGGCGCCGGCCTGCTCGGGAGGGAGGAGGCGGCGGGCTCGGGCAGAGGAGGCGATGGGCTCGGGGGAGGGCGGGCTGGAGGAGGCGGCGGCCGACAGGATCGGGGAGGATAGCGCCGGCTCGAGGAGGCGGCGTCGAGGACGGTGGCGACAGGCTCGGGGAGGAGGAGCTAGCGAGAGGAGTTGAGAAACTTAATCATTTGAGGCGGTGGGCGCGGCAAACCCTAGCTAGAGTCAGAATGTAAATAGGGATGGACATCACGAGCGGTTCTAAATTAGAACCGTCTATGATCTACTATCACTGAGCGGTTCTAACTTAGAACCGCTCGTGATATATGATGTATCATGAGCGGTGTTAATAAACAACGTCTGTGATATACATATAACCTGAGCGGTTTTGATAAACAACCGTCTGTGATATATATGTGAGACGATGCGTAGTTCAAACCGTCTGCGTGATATTATTTTGTATTGGTTAATATATCTAGATCGATCGTTTATTGGCTAGCCTCAGAAATGCTAGCCATGCCCTCTGAAACAAGCGAGAAAAAGACAACAAGTACATGTATATACATCCAATTCACATTCATTTGAGAAACAATCACATCCATTTCACGGTACAAATCAATTAATTAACTCAAATGAACTAAAATTAACCATTCATCGAATGTATATGCATATACACACATTGTTCAATTAATCTTTAAAAATTAGCCCTTCATGATGATCGACGCGTATGTAGCTAGTTTCATCATGTTCTTCTTCCTCGACCCTTATGCCGTTTCCGAAAGGAGGCAACTCGTCAAATTGATTGTATTCTTTCTCGTCCACTACATTCTCAACTCCGACAATCCTCCTTTTTCCATGAAGAACTATGTGGCGCTTCTTATTTGCCGGGTCGGTAACATAGAAGACTTGAACAACTTGGTTATTAGCTAGTACGAATGGTTCGTCTTTGTATCCAAACCGTTCGAGGTCCACGGTAGTGACGCCCGCACTTATCGACCTTCACTGTGGGAGATGGACCCAACGGCACCGAAATAGGGGATCTTGAAAAGCACGTGGTCGAGCTCCCATATCTCCTCTATTTGCCCATAGTAGGAGCTCCTCACCCATCGGTCTTGAATGCATCTATCACGGACACGCTGTTACGGTTAGTGCTTTTTATATCCACGAGCTGCGTATAGAATGTGTACCCATTTATGTTGTATCCTCGCCATGTTACAAGCAGTAAATGTTGGCCCTTTTGCCAACCATGTCGACATATCACTTGACGAGCTCCTAGCAAGTCGCTCCTTCAACCATTGGTTGAAATGCATTGTGTTGTCTCGTGATCCAAACATCGGCGCGGCGGATTACATTGCGAAGCACGTCCTTGTCTTTGGTCGATATCTGAGGACACTTCGGTCATGTGTTGCAAGACCGTGAAATGGGCTTGAGCATACGCATCCATATTTGGAGTGATTGCTTTCCTTCCGATGGTCCGATACCCTCGAGCCTCCCTCATGGCGAGATCGAGGCACACCTATCGGTTCGACTGAGCCATGTAATCGGCGAACTCAATGACCTCTTGGTTGCATAACCTTCGACGATCTTGCCCTTTGGCGAGATCGATTTCGTACATATGACTTGAGAATTCCATGAACCTCTCGAGCGGGTACATGCTACGTAGGAACATGGGCCGCACATCTTTATCTCCCTCACAATATGAACAATGAGATGGACCATGATATCAAAAAAGCAGCGGAGGAAATACATCTCAAGATCACATAGTGTCGTCACCACCTCGTCTGCGAGCATCTAGTCCTTCGAGATCGATGACCTTCGAGCAATTGTGTTAAAAAATAATAACTGACCTCATGATTGTCTCTCGGACCTTGATCGGCAAAATACTTCTAATTACAGCAGGAGCATTTGTGTCATCAACACATGACAATCATGAGACTTCATGCCAATTAACTTCAAATCTTTTATCGAAACAAGTTTCTTCATGTTGGCGAAGTAAGGACGGAACTTTCACGCCATGCAAGCACCGCGCAGATTCGGTTCTCTCGGCCTTGGACGAGTGTAACAAGCGGGGAAAATACGTTCGTCCTTTATCGGTCCTTGTTGGTGCTAACTCGGTCGATGTCCATATCAACCAAGTCAAGCCGTGCGTTGACACCATCCTTTGTTTTGTCACGAATGTTGATGAGAGACCAATCAAGTTGTCACATACATTCTTCTCTACATGCATGGCGTCGATGCGATGGCGAACTTCTAGGTGCTCCCAATAAGGTAAGTCCCAAAATATTGATCTCTTCTTCCACATGTTCTTCTTACTTGTCCTCGATTTACATCCCTTTCCAAGCACAACATCTAAATCCTTAACCATATCATAGACCTCTTTTCGCTTAAATGCCTTGGAGCTGAGCTGTCCTCCTTCTCTCCGTCAATTGTTTCTTCATCCTACGGTATGGGTGAGCCCTCGAAGGAACCTCGATGGCGCATGTACACGGTTTCTTGCGAGTGATTCAGCCACACACTCTCGGTATCATCTAAGCGGTGAGTCTGAGGCTTTGGCCCTTTTGTACTCGCCCGACCAGTTAGCAAAGGCGGGATAATCATTTATGGTGCGAGAACAACAAGGGCGTAAAGTGAAGTTCTCTCGTTTACGCATCCCATACACTGCACCCTTCAATCCACAGTATTTTTAGATCTTCCATCAATGGTGCTAGGTACACATCAATATCATTCCCGTGTTGCTTCGCCCTTGGATAAGTATCGACAACAAAATATACTTCCGCTTCATACACAACCAAGGAGGAAGGTTGTAGATCTGAGCGTCACAGGCCAAGTGCTATGTCATTGCTCATGTTACGAAAGAATTCATTCCATCCGTACTCAATCAAACCTTATATTCCTCGGTTCCGCTTTGAAGTCTACAAACCTCCTATCGATGTTTCTCCTTTGGCGGAATCGGCGAGGTGTCTTAACTTTCCGTCATTCTTACGCTCCTCTCGAGTGCCAATCTGGCAGCTTTTGCATTCTTTGGGTTATAAAAACCGCTTCAAGCGGGAATTACAGGAAGATACCACGCCACCTTAGCAGAGGTCCTTTCTTCACCTCGATTCCTCGTCGTCATCGATTGCTTCTTATGCTTGTATCGGGATCGTTGCACACGGATATACATGCATGTTTGTATACTCGTTACGGTAGAGGATCTGATCGTTCGGACATGCATGTATTCTTTCTACTTCCATTCCCAATGGACAAAGAACCTTTTGGCTTTGTAGGTGGTTTTGGGCAACTCATTTCCCTCAAAGCATGTCGCTAAGAGACCTAACACTCAAGTGAAACTCTTGTCGGACCAACCATTGCTTGCCTTCAATTTCAGCGGTTTAAGCACGGATGACAACCTTGTGTATTCCGACTTGCGGCAGGGAACAAAGGTTTCTCTGAGTCCTCCATCACGCCCCGGAATTGAACATACTCCCTCTCATCACAGTTCCCTTCTGCATCACGAAGCATCTGATCTAGATTGTCATCGTGCAGCCTATCCGAATCGGAACCACAATCGACATCATTCGGCGGCATATCGTTGACTTCTTGTATAATATGCATATCGTTGACTTCCTGTATAATATGCTCTTCACCGTGACTGGTCCAACATGTATAACCCTTTTTGAAACCCCTTCGAATCAAGTGTGCTTCGATCTGCGCTCGGTTGTTAAACATCTTGATTCTCGCGATCAATGCATGGGACGGTACATATATTCCGCCCCTTATTCAACATATCCTCCTCGGCGGCTCTTGTAAGCAGACCGCCATTAATGTACTCTTCACTCACACGGTTCTCGGTGTACATCAACCGGTCCATCACACGGTTCGTATTGAAAACCACGAAAATAAATAAAAGGGTGATGACTTTCAAAGCGTATTTTACGAGGCTTAATTACGATTTTTCATTTTTACATTTTTTGAATTTATTAACTTACATGTGGGCCCTACTTGTCGGTGACTCATTTTTATTTCATGATTTTATTTATAAAATCTATGGCGATCCCACATGTCATAGACTCGTTAGTTTATCAACTAAATGATTAAAAGCAGTAGGATTAATTTGAAGCTCAAAGCGGGCTTAGGGGTGACATCGCATTGCTATATAGTCGTGGCTCTCGGCCTAAGGTCTCGCTTTGAGGCGAACAAGCGGTGATGTCCCATGGGCGCTGAAACTAGCGATTTGGCGTGCGCTGAAACTACTCAAATTAAAGGATGCTTATGCTTGATATCTCACCTCGATCACGAGGAAGGTGTCAATGAAAGTCGGGGAAGGTCAAAGCGCGGTGGGTCGTCGTCGGTGAATGAGGCGGCGGCGGCAAGCTCTCGGCGACAATATCTGGTGAAATGGACCAGGCCGGCTCGGTGAGGTGAGGCGATGTACTCAAACGAGGCGAGGCGGCGATGGACCTATCGTGGCGCAAGAGATATGGAGATCAAGAAGACTATATCTGTTTTTGGCGGGGGAGGCGAGCTATATATATCGTCGTCGTGATGAGTTAATTATCACGGACGGTTTTAACAAAACCCGTCGTGATATTGGGCAATATCACGAGCGGTTCATGTTTGGAACCGTCGTGAAGTATCCTGAGCGGTTCTAAAAAACCGTCGTGATATTGGGTAATATCACGAGCGGTTCATGTTTGGAACCGTCTCGAAGTATCCTGAGCGGTTCCAAACATGAACCGTCTGCGTGATATGACATCTTCGCGAGCGGTTTTAGCGCGGAGAATAACACGAGGCGGTGGGTAACAAAAACCGTGCGAGATTGTGTTTATCTGAGATGGTTTCGATGAACAAATGCGTGATCAAAGCGTCGATACTAGCATTTCTGTAGTAGTGAAGTTGTTTACAAGGTGGCCTTGGGCCAAACATGTACAAAAGAGCAAAAGAGCAAAAGATCCATCAGCACGCCACAGGCAACAGACTGGAAGGCACAACCTACTCGCTTCGGTCTTCATCACTGCTAAGGTCTTCTCCTGGCCAAAATTGTAATGAGCAAGAGTGAGCACACAACCGTGCTCGCAAGTTGCACCCGCGGGATTAGCAAAATGACATGCATATATGAATAATCAAAGGATGGTATAATATGGTTAATTTGCACAAAGCCAATTTTCTTTCAAATACCATTACTAAGTTCCAAAGCAGGTCTTGAATAACAAAAATTCATTTGATAAAGCAATTTTTCAGTTGGATAACATTCATCAACAAGTTGGTGAAGGATACCCTCCTGACACCAGGCTCCCTACCCCAACCCATGGGATAAAATCCCCAAAACAGATTTGATAAACAATTCTGGAAAACCCCAAAACCAACATCTAACTCTGAGTAGCCTTTGCCAGCACGTCCATGACCGTGGACACGGCTATTCGAATAGATTTAACTCTGCGAGAGGTTGTGCACTTTACCCACACGACATGAGTACTCTAGTTTGTCCAAGACTGCGTCAATGCCACCTCTCACTACCAAAGGTAAGAGGTCTAGAGCTCATGACAAGGCCTTTACAATGCATTGCTCCACCACGACCTTTCCTTGCTAAGGTTTCACTTTCCTATGGACAACAATCCGTGGAAAGCCCCTCTTGCACCGAGGGGAAGCGATGGGTCATAAAGACCATTAGCCATACAAGACCTCCCACACCTCCAATGGAGCAGCTTATGGTAGAGTTTTGCAAATTAGTCAGCCAGGTCCCACACCCCATTCTGGGGACATGTGGTTGCACGATTGTGGCATAGCCCATTATAGGCATGGCATTGGTCGCTCAAAGACCGGTCCTCAAATGACTAGGGCGACTTCCACAAACCCCTAGACCTCCACCTTAGCCAGGATAGAGTCCGTGCACAAACATTGCACCAGCCAAGCAAACCATTTCGCCCCAGTCCAAATCGATCCCTTTCCATTTTCTTTGCTTCCCCAGCAATATTTTCATATTCCCATGACAACCCAATGTCATGGTCAAAACATTTGAAACAACAGTATTTGGTCATGATGGTAAAGATTTCCACAAATCAATACTTTTGGTCTAAGCATGTCTGAGCATAGGTTTTTCAAATGGTCTTGGCTCACACTACTGCATGCACCAAGTTTGACCTAGTGGTGACAATGTGTTCAGTCCAAAGTCAACAGTGGCTATTCAAAGGAAGCAGGCATAACTAAGGACTTAAAACAGGTATTGAAATAACTTGATAGAAATAGGCATGCAGTATTCAATAAAATAGGACATAAATAATTTAAAATTACTGGGTGCAATATGTTCAAAAGTGCAACTTGCCTTGCTCACTATCCTGTGAATTCTCCTCTTCAGTACACTCAAACTCCCTGGAGTCTTCACGATATACACGTATGAAAGAGCAAATTCAAAGAAGGTTCAAATAAAGATCCAACTGAGATCAACAAGAAACCAAAAGAACCCCAGAGGAAGTCCAAAACGCAACCAACAGGAGAGGTCTAAATTTCAGATTAGGTTCTTAGGGAGGAGGTCTAAGCTTACCAGAGGAGGGTGGTCTTTAGCAAAAGACCCCAAAGGAGTGACTTAAGCAATACAACAGAGAGGTCCTGGGAAGTGGTTCTTGGGCAAGGTCCAGAGAGGAGGTCCTCATACGAGGGCCATAGAAACCCGAAAAAGAGTCCACCAGAGGAGGTCCTGTGAAGGACACGACCAGGTCAATATAGTGACGAAAATAAGAGTGAAGCGGACCACCAGAGGACTTACCAGGGACAAGGAAGAACAATGGATGGAGGGAAAGTCGTGAGCAGCAAGGCCTTCCCTGGGACGCCACCAAACGAGAGTCAAAATGACGAATGTGAAAACTGTGATGTGGTGAAGTCCCCTGGACTGATTATAGTCAAAGTGGGTGAAGAAAACTAGACACATACGTGCCAAGGATAAGTATAGAAATAGGTCAAGGGTAGGTGAGTGGCAGGGCAGGTGTCACTACCACCACCGGGTAAAAATGCGAGGAAGGACAACTTGTGTTGCTATGGGAAGGGACAAAGAAAAATGTCAGAGTACAGCTAAGTGGCCCAATTCAAAGTATACTCCACGTATATGGGTGCATTTAATGTGACAAGACTTGCATTAAATGCCCAAGATATTAACGTGGCGGAGGAAATGAGAATGACCAAGGCTGGCAAGTGGGGCCATCCATTTTAGAAACAGTCGGGTCAAAAGGGGAGGTCTTGCCCCTCAGGAGAGGTCCTCGAGGAGGTCCGAGGGGCTTAGGAGGTCCTACGCCCAAAGGACAGGGGGGTCTAAAGGTTGAGGAGGTCCTGACATGCAAAGGAGGTCTGGACATGGGGAGGTCCTGACGGTCAGGATCAACAACAGGAGGTCCTGACGGTTATGATCTCTTCAAAGGAGGTCGGGCGAGGAGGTCCAGGGCCAGGTTTAAAAGGCCACGAAGCGGTCTTGGACAGGAGGTCCAGAGAACTACAAAGATGTCCTGTGGTTGAGACTAAAGACAAGTTGAGGTCCGGGCGGTTGGATCTCCGAGAGGGAGGTCCAACAACCACTGATCAAATGTGCAGGGGAGGTCTGGGCCTTTGGATCGGAAGTGAGGAGAGGTCTAAACCGTTAGATTCAAAACAAAGGGGAGGTCCACAGAGGTAAACAACGCACGGGGAGGTCTGGACCTTCGGATTGGAGATAGGAAGAGGTCTAGACCGCCAGATCCAAATGAAAGAGAGGTCCATGCTGAGAGGTTCCGAGAAAGAGAGGTTCCAGGGAGGAGATCCACAAAAGGTAGTTCCAGAAGGGATCGCAAGGGTCAAGGTAACCCCGAAGGAAGTCCTTTCGGCCAAGAAGAAATGTCAAGGAGGTTCAAGCAAACTCAGGAGATTCGAAGACACATAAGAGGTCCACTGGAATGCATGGAGGTCCGAATGAAAAGAGGTCTGGGCATTGGAAAGTGCCCAGGCAACCAGGGGTCCTGACTTAAGAGAAGTCTGAACAGAAAAGAGGTCCGAACCAAAGAGGTTCGAGCCAGCCAAGAGGTCCAAAGTGACCAAACTCAACGGAAGAAAGCCTGGACATAAGGGTATGTCTTAGTGAGACAAGGTCTATGCCTCAAGGGAGGTCTAAACCTACACAACCCGAAAGGGATAGCTCAAAGGAGGATTGCTGAGTTCACCAGCAAGGAGGTATAAACCACTCAGACCCTTCCAACAGAACCAAACTTGAATTCTCATTAAAATAAAATTAGTTTTAATTTACTTTACACATTTTAAAAGGACTTAGAAAACCAGGGTGTTACAGAACTACCCCCCTTAAAGGAATCTCGACCCCAAGATTCAAACAGAATCAACAAAAAGGTAGGGGTAGTTAGTCTTGAGGTCCTCTTCTTTTTCCTATGTAGCTTCGCTTTCTGGATGATGACTCCATTGTACCTTGTATGACTTGATAATTCTGCTCCTGGTAACTCGCTCTGCAACGTCCAGGATTTTAATTGGTTGCTCCACATATGTGAGGTCTTCCTGTAAGTCTATGTCCTCCACTAATGTGTGGTCTTCAGGAAATCGGAGGCACTTTCTTAGCTGTGATACATGAAAAATGTTGTGCACTGCCGACAAAAGACTCTGGAAGTTCCAGTTTATAAGCTACTTCACCTTGTCTTGCCAGAATCTTATAGGGTCCTACAAACCTCGGTGCTAACTTTCCTCTAATCCGAAATCTTCTAACTCCCCAGATTGGTGTTACTCTGAGGTAGACAAAGTCTCCAACCTCAAAAGATAGATCTCTACGCTGGGTGTCAGCATAGCTCTTTTTTCGGGACTGAGCCACTCTCAGTCGCTCCTTTATCAACTTCACCTTGCTCTCTGCATCTTTGATCAGGTCCGGCCCATAAAGTTGATGCTCTCCAACTTCATCCCAGAGAAGAGGTGTTCTACAAGGTCTTCCATACAAAGCCTCAAATGGGGACATTTGTAGGCTAGCTTGATAGCTATTATTGTAGGAGAATTCGGCATAGGGTAAGTTCTTGTCCCAGCTTTTCCCAAAATCCAGGGCACATGCCCTGAGCATGTCTTCCAAGATTTGGTTCACTCTCTCTGTTTGCCCATCTGTTTGAGGATGATAAGCTGTACTAAAATTGAGTTTAGTACCTAAGGCTTCATGCAAGCTTTGCCAAAACCTTGAGGTAAATTGAGACCCTCTGTTTGACACTATTCTTTTGGGCACTCCATGTAAACAAACAATTCTGGCCATGTATAGATCTGCCAAGACATTACTAGTATAGGTGGTCTTAACTGGTATAAAATGTGCTACTTTAGTTAACCTATCAACTACCACCCATATGGAATCATACCCAGATTGGGTCCTGGGCAATCCAGTAATAAAGTCCATGCCCACTTGCTTCCATTTCCATTCGGGTATTGGCAAGGGTTGTAACAGACCAGCTGGTTTTTGGTGTAGAGCTTTAACTCTCTGACACACATCACATTGGGCTACATATTTAGCGACATCTTGCTTCATACTAGTCCACCAGTATCTCTCTTTAAGACCTTGATACATTTTGGTGCTACCCGGGTGGATGGAGTAGGGTGATCCGTGGGCTTCTACCAAGATGAGCTGCTTAATCTCCTGGCTATTTGGCACACAGACTCGGCTGCCAAACCATACTACTCCCTGCTCATCCTCAGAGAAACCTGGGGCTTTACCCTTTCTCATATTTTTCTTGATTTCTTGAATGTCTTCATCTCTTTCTTGTTGTTCCTTAATCTGATCCAGAACAATCGGATGTACCTCCAAGGTGTTCACACATCCTTGCTCTACTATCTCCAAGTTGAGGCACTTCAACTCTTCATATAATTTTGGTTGTTGTTCTTGAACCAACAAGGTATTGCAATAACTTTTTCGGCTCAGGGCATCTGCTACCACATTGGCTTTGCCTGGGTGACAATGAATCCCAAGGTCATAGTCTTTAACTAATTCCAACCATCTCCTTTGTCTTAAGTTGAGCTCTGGTTGTGTAAAGATGTATTTCAAACTTTTGTGGTCCGTGTATATCTCACATCGGTTGCCAATAAGGTAGTGTCGCCAAATTTTCAAAGAATGTACAATGGCTGCCAATTCAAGATCATGTGTTGGGTAGTTCTCTTCATGGGGTCTCAGCTGTCTAGATGCATATGCCACTACCCTTCCATTTTACATTAGTACACATCCAAGACCTTGATGGGATGCATCACAGAATACCTCAAAGTCTTTATGGATGTCTGGCAGGACTAGGACTGGGGCTGTGACAAGCCTTTCCTTTAATTCCTGAAAGCTTTGCTCACAAGCTTTGGTCCATTCAAATTTCTTCTCCTTTTTCAGGAGCTGGGTGAGAGGTCTAGCAATCTTGGAAAAACCTTCAATAAATCTCCTATAATAGCCAGCTAGACCAAGAAAGCTTCTTACCTCAGTCACTGTCTTGGGAGGTCTCCATTCTAGGACAGCTTCCACCTTTGAGGAGTCTACAGCTACTCCTTTGGCCGAAATAATATGACCAAGGAAGGCTACTTAACTTAGCCAAAACTCACATTTACTAAACTTGGCATAGAGCTGCTGCTCTCTAAGTCTTCCCAACACAATTCTAAGGTGGTCTTCATGTTCTGCTTCACTTTTAGAATATATGAGAATATCATCAATAAACACCACCACAAACTTGTCAAGGAAGTCCATGAATACTTTGTTCATCATGCTCATGAAATAGGCCGGGGCATTTGTCAGTCCAAAAGACATCACAGTGAACTCATATAGTCCATACCTTGTGGTAAAAGCAGTTTTGGGGATGTCCTCTGGTCTGATTTTTAGTTGATGGTACCCAGACCTTAGGTCTATTTTGGAGAACACACTTGCCCCCTTTAGTTGATCAAAGAGGTCATCTATCCTTGGCAATGGATATTTGTTCTTAATGGTGACCTCATTGAGTGATCTATAATCTACACACATTCTCAGGCTATTGTCCTTCTTTTTGACAAACAGCACAGGTGCTCCCCATGGTGAAGAGCTTGGTCTAATAAATCCTTTCTCCTTCAGTTCTTGGATCTGCTTCTTTAACTCCACCAGTTCGTTTACAGGCATCCTGTAGGGTCTTTTGGATATGGGTGCAGTCCCAGGGACCAAGTCAATTAGGAAAGACATGTCCCTATCGGGTGGCATACCAGGGAGTTCCTCAGGGAACACGTCCAAGTAATCTCTGACCACTGGGAGGTCTTCCAGCTTCACCACTTCCTTTACATTGGTTAGAAAAGGTCCTGTCTTAAGGGAGGTCTTTGGCTTAAACTCCACTTGGATTCCCTGTTCATTTGTGAGTGTTATAGACTTAGTAGCACAGTCAATCTGCCCTTTATTCTTAGCCAACCAGTTCATTCCGAGGATCACATCCAGCCCTTGAGTTGGCAAGACTATCAGGTCTGCATGAAATAGAGCTCCAGAGATCTCTAAGGTGATATTTGGGCAGAGGGTATTAGTCCTCATATCTATGCCCGTGACATGTATTAACATAGGGTTAACCAAAGGGACTATAGATAACCCACACTTTCCCACAAATTTGCTGGAAACAAAAGAATGGGAAGCCCCCGAGTCAAATAAAACTGAAGCTGGTACAGTATTCACAGGAAACGTACCGAGGACTACATCGGGTGCATCGTGCGCCTCTTTAGCCGTGACATGTGTGACATGGCCCTTGATAACTTTAGTTGCTAGCTTCACACTCGAGGCACTACCTTGGGCCGACACCCCTTGTTCAGATCGGACTGGAGCAGAGACTTGTTGCTTCTTTGGGCACCTACTAGCATAGTGCCCAATCTCATTACAAAAGAAATAGGTCACTCCAGCCGAGGAGGTCATGGAGGGTTTCTTTTGAAACTGACTTCCAGAGGAGATCTTATGATAGCTTGTCTTGCTGGTGCGTTGCTCTGACCCCGATGCCCTTGAGGAGGAGGTCCGTGAGGTCTTGCGCTGGGAGGTCTGGGACTGGGAGGTCCTAGACTTAGGAAATCCTCCTGGGTTAAACCTCTGCGCAGCTTTTCTCCTCTTTTGTCCCTCCATCTTTTGGAGCTTATCCTCCTGCCGAATAGCTTTGCTTACAAGTTGCTGGAAGTCAGTATGCTCCTGAGAAACAAGGTGAACTGAAATTTCATTATTCAGCCCCTCCAAAAAGTGTTCTTGCTTGCTTTCATCAGTGGCAACATCTCCAGGAGCATATCTTGCTAGTTGGTTAAACTTATGCATATACTCATTAACAGTGCGATTGCCTTGCTTCAAGGTACGAAATTCTGTCCTTTTTAATGACATCATGCCAGGTGGGAGATGAGCACGATGAAAGGCTCGTTTGAACTCATCCCATGTGATCGCCTGAGGATCAGTATAAGATTGACTAAAATTGTCCCACCACTCAGAAGCCGCCCATCGGTGGTGAGAAGCAAAAACACTCTTTCATAGTGCATACCTTGCACCATGTCCGACTTCCGCTCCTTGCCCTTAACCAATCGTCAGCTTCCATTGGCTCAGCACTGCTTGAAAAGGTTGGAGGGCGCAGCCTCATAAATTCTGCAATGCTAGACCTTGGAGGAGGTGGAACTTGGGCTTGAGGTTGGGCTGCTGCCGTAGCCTGTAGGGACTGGGTGTTGGCAATGGACTGTGAGAGCAAGTTTATCAAGTGAGCTTGATTGGCCACTATTTGAGTCCAAGTAGGACCTTCAACTGGAGGTGGGGGTGGCTGTGAAGTTGGTTGCCTTTGCTCACCCTCAACTCCTCTATTCTGATTGCTCCACAAAACTGGGTTCTCGGCCTCTTCCTCAGCTTGACGACTGTGATGACTTGAACTGCCACTGCCATTTCTAGAGGTGGCCATTATGTCCAAGCTCCAGGGCCGAGAGAAAAGAATAGGGAGGCTAAGGAAAAACTAGCCAAACCAACCACTTCGGCAAAGAAAATCCGATGCAAAGAAATCAACAGCGAGAAACCTTTTCACAGTCTATAATAACCTAGCATCGTTCTACTCGTTACTTACCATTTTGAGGGAGGTCTTTTGCACCAGCCTATCCTAAAAGACCTCTAATAGAATTGTGCAAAGGTAAGAAGGTCCATTTAATATCGTAAATGGGTATGTAAGAAGAACAAGGTAAGGTTGGATTAAGGTAAGGAAGAGCACCAGAGAAAGGTAAGAGTGAAAAGATGACCCAGGTAAGAAAGAACATTTCATTCTTCTTTTGTTATAAAATAATTTTGAAATTCTACAACCATTTTACTAGGTTGCGACTTACAGTCAGGATGCTCTGATACCACTTTTATAACGACCCAACTCTAGGGCACCCGAGAGGTCCTCCAAGACCTCTAGAAAGTCCATCAGGACCTCCCAGGAGGTCCACAAAGGACCTCTCGGACAGTCCACCAAGACCTCCCAGGAGGTCCAGCAGGACCTCCTGGAGGTCCAGCAGGACCTCCTGGAGGTCCAGGAGAACGTGACCCGAGAGGGTCTTGGAGCCAGGGAGCACCCACGGACCTGTCACGGCCACAACAGAGAAACATGAGGAGGTCTGAGGGCACCCCAAGACCACCCGCGACCCTCCAGAGGAGGTCGTGGAGGTCCGAGATCACCTCAGAACCCCACATGTTCATTCCATTGTGGGGACATGGAGGTCCGAGCTTGCCCCAGGGTTCCCTGTGAATTCCGAGCTAGTCCCAAGGATCATGGCTAGCTCCTCACAGCACAAATACATAGTGGTGACATCCAAAAACGTATATTTATTATAGCAAGGTATCAACAAAGTTGTTTACAAGGTGGCCTTGGGCCAAACATGTACAAAAGAGCAAAAGAGCAAAAGAGCAAAAGATCCATCAGCACGCCACAGGCAACAGACTGGAAGGCACAACCTACTCGCTTCGGTCTTCATCACTGCTAAGGTCTTCTCCTGGCCAAAATTGTAATGAGCAAGAGTGAGCACACAACCGTGCTCGCCAGTTGCACCCGCGGGATTAGCAAAATGACATGCATATATGAATAATCAAAGGATGGCATAATATGGTTAATTTGCACAAAGCCAATTTTCTTTCAAATACCATTACTAAGTTCCAAAGCATGTCTTGAATAACAAAAATTCATTTGATAAAGCAATTTTTTAGTTGGATAACATTCATCAACAAGTTGGTGAAGGATACCCTCCTGACACCAGGCTCCCTGCCCCAACCCATGGGATAAAATCCCCAAAACAGATTTGATAAACAATTCTGGAAAACCCCAAAACCAACATCTAACTCTGAGTAGCCTTTGCCAGCACGTCCATGACCGTGGACACGGCTATTCGAATAGATTTAACTCTGCAGAGGTTGTGCACTTTACCCACACGACATGAGTACTCTAGTTTATCCGGCACTCGTCAATACCACCTCTCACTACCAAAGGTAAGAGGTCTAGAGCTCATGACAAGGCCTTTACAATGCATTGCTCCATCACAGCCTTTCCTTGCTAAGGTTTCACTTTCCTATGGACAACAATACGACGGAAAGCCCCCTCTTGCACCAGTGGGAACAGTAGGTCATAAAAGACCATTAGCCATACAAGACCTCCCACACCTCCAATGGAGCAGCTTATGGTAGAGTTTTGTAAATTAGTCAGCTAGGTCCCACACCCCATTCCGGGGACATGTGGTTGCACGATTGTGGCATAGCCCATTATAGGCATGGCATTGGTCGCTCAAAGACCGGTCCTCAAATGACTAGGGCGACTTCCACAAACCCCTGGACCTCCACCTTAGCCAGGATAGAGTCCGTGCACAAACATTGCACCAGCCAAGCAAACCATTTCGCCCCAGTCCAAATCGATCCCTTTCCATTTTCTTTGCTTCCCCAGCAATATTTTCATATTCCCATGACAACCCAATGTCATGGTCAAAATATTTTAAACAACAGTATTTGGTCATGATGGTAAAGATTTCCCCAAATCAATACTTTTGGTCTAAGCATGTATGAGCATAGGTTTTTCAAATGGTCTTGGCTCACACTACTGCATGCACCAAGTTTGACCTAGTGGTGACAATGTGTTCAGTCCAAAGTCAACAGTGGCTATTCAAAGGAAGTAGGCATAACTAAGGACTTAAAACAGGTATTGAAATAAATTGATAGAAATAGGCATGCAGTATTCATTAAAACAGGACATAAATAATTGAAAATTACTGGGTGCAATATGTTCAAAAGTGCAACTTGCCTTGCTCACTATCCTGTGAATCCTCCTCTTCAGTACACTCAGACTCCCTAGAGTCTTCGCGATCTACACGTATGAAAGAGCAAATTCAAAGAAGGTTCAAATAAAGATCCAACTGAGATCAACAAGAAACCAAAAGAACCCCAGAGGAAGTCCAAAACGCAACCAATAGGAGAGGTCTAAATTTCATATTAGGTTCTTAGGGAGGAGGTCTAAGCTTACCAGAGGAGGGTGGTCTTTAGCAAAAGACCCCAAAGGAGTGACTTAAGCAATACAACAGAGAGGTCCTGGGAAGTGGTTCTTGGGCAAGGTCTAGAGAGGAGGTCCTCATACGAGGGCCATAGAAACCCGAAAAAGAGTCCACCAGAGGAGGTCCTGTGAAGGGCATGACCAGGTCAATATAGTGACGAAAATAAGAGTGAAGCGGACCACCAGAGGACTTACCAGGGACAAGGAAGAACAATGGATGGAGGGAAAGTCGTGAGCAGCAAGGCCTTCCCTGGGACGCCACCAAACGAGAGTCAAAATGACGAATGTGAAAACTGTGATGTGGTGAAGTCCCCTGGACTGATTATAGTCAAAGTGGGTGAAGAAAACTAGACACATACGTGCCAGGGATAAGTATAGAAATAGGTCAAGGGTAGGTGAGTGGCAGGGCAGGTGTCACTACCACCCTGGGTAAAAGGTACGAGGAAGGACAACTTGTGTTGCTATGGGAAGGGACAAAGAAAAATGTCAGAGTACAGCTAAGTGACCCAATTCAAAGTATACTCCACGTATATGGGTGCATTTAATGTGACAAGACTTGCATTAAATGCCCAAGATATTAACGTGGTGGAGAAAATGAGAATGACCAAGGCTAGCAAGTGGGGCCAGCCATTTTAGAAACAGTCGGGTCAAGAGGGGAGGTCTTGCCCCTCAGGAGAGGTCCTCGAGGAGGTCCGAGGGGCTTAGGAGGTCCTAGGCCCAAAGGACAGGGAGGTCTAAATGTTGAGGAGGTCCAGAGATGCAAAGGAGGTCGGGACATGGGGAGGTCCTGACGGTCAAGATCAACAACAGGAGGTCCTGACGGTTATGATCTCTTCAAAGGAGGTCGGGCGAGGAGGTCCAGGGCCAGGTTTAAAAGACCACGAAGAGGTCTTGGATAGGAGGTCCAGAGAACTACAAAGATGTCCTGTGGTTGAGACTAAAGACAAGTTGAGGTTCGGGCGGTTGGATCTCCGAGAGGGAGGTCCAACAACCACTGATCAAACGTGCAGGGGAGGTCTGGGCCTTTGGATCGGAAGTGAGGAGAGGTCCAAACCGTTAGATTCAAAACAAAGGGGAGGTCCACAGAGGTAAACAGTGCACGGGGAGGTCTGGACCTTCGGATTGGAGATAGGAAGAGGTCTAGACCGCCAGATCCAAATGAAAGAGAGGTCCATGCTGAGGGGTTCCGAGAAAGAGAGGTTCCAGGGAGGAGATCCACAAAAGGTAGTTCCAGAAGGGATCGCAAGGGTCAAGGTAACCCCGAAGGAAGTCCTTTCGGCCAAGAAGAAATGTCAAGGAGGTTCAAGCAAACTCAGGAGATTCGAAGACACATAAGAGGTCTACTGGAATGCATGGAGGTCCGAATGAAAAGAGGTCTGGGCATTGGAAAGTGCCCAGGCAACCAGGGGTCCTGACTTAAGAGAAGTCTGAACAGAAAAGAGGTCCGAACCAAAGAGGTTCGAGCCAGCCAAGAGGTCCAAAGTGACCAAACTCAACGGAAGAAAGCCTGGACATAAGGGTATGTCTTGGTGAGACAAGGTCTAAGCCTCAAGGGAGGTCTAAACCTACACAACCCGAAAGGGATAGCTCAAAGGAGGATTGCTGAGTTCACCAGCAAGGAGGTATAAACCACTTAGACCCTTCCAACAGAACCAAACTTGAATTCTCATTAAAATAAAATTAGTTTTAATTTACTTTACACATTTTAAAAGGACTTAGAAAACCAGGGTGTTACACAGGTGGAATGGTAGTATTGCTTCTTTAAGAAGCTTTCTTAGAGGTTGGGGTGCTCATATGAATGGAGATTATAAATTGTAGAAAAACAGGATCATGGAACAATTACAAGTTCTAGATGCTGAGGCAGAGTTAAAAGGCTTATCTCCTGAAGGTTGGCTTAAGAGATATTCTTTCGAAAGTGAGCTGGAGAGGTTTTTTGATGTAGAGGAACATCACTGGCAGCAAAGGAGTAGGGTCAATTGGATTACTAAAGGGGATGACAACACTGGATATTTCCATAATTGTGCTAATGGGAGGAGAAGGAAGAATCATATTCTTAGCTTGGAACACGAAGGTGTGATTTTGCAGAGCATGAATGATATCAGGGATCATGTTTATAATTACTACAAACAGCTGTTTGGAGTTGTGAATGATCAAGAGATTGGTTTGGTGGAAGGTTTTTGGAGTGCCGTGCAGAGAGTTTCAGAAGCTGATAATCTAATTTTGCTTAAGGAGGTTACAGAGGAGGAGGCATGGAAGGTGATCAAGGATTTGCCAAGGAACTCTGCTCCTGGTCCTGATGGATTCCCTTGTGTGTTCTATAAAGAGTTCTGGGGAGTTATTAAAATTCAGCTGATGGCTTTGGTAAAAGACTTGTTTTCTGGGGAATTGGATTTGAAGAGACTAAACTTTGGGGTGATTTCTCTTTATTCCTAAAATCAAAGAGGTTGACAACATCAAACAATACAGGCCCATCTGCTTATTGAATGTTAGTGTTAAAATTCTCACTAAGATTTTGGCCAACAGATTGGGTTTGATTGCTGATAAAGTTATTAATGCAAGTCAATCTGCTTTCATTAAGGGTAGGAATATTCTAGATGGGGTGGTGGCCCTTCATGAGATTGTTCATGACTTTAGAGTTTCTAAGTGAAAAGGGGTGATTTTAAAGCTTGACTTTGAGAAAGCATATGACAAAATTCGGTGGAGTTTTTTCGAGGATGTTATGTTAAAAAAAGGCTTCTCAGCTCAAGTCATGAGTTCTATTAAAGGGGGTAAGGTGTGTATTAATATTAATGGTGAAAGAGGCCTTTACTTTAAAACTTTCAGAGGTCTCAGACAAGGAGATCCTCTATCTCCTCTTCTCTTTAACTTGGCAACTGATGTTCTTTCTGAATTGGTTTTAAAAGCCCAAGAGGCTGGGCTGATCAAGGGGGTTATTTCTCACTTAGTGCCTAGAGGGGTTCCCATTCTTCAATATGCTGATGACACGGTGCTGATGATAGAATATGGGGATGATTATTTTCGAAACCTGAAGTTTTTATTATATTGCTTTGAATGGATGTCAGGCTTGAAAATTAATTACCATAAAAGCGAAGTTTTTGTGTTGGGGGTGGACAATGAAGAGGCTAACAATGTGGCAGATATCTTCAATTGCAAAAGATCCCATCTGCCCATGACTTATTTGGGGATTCTTGTTGGAGACAGACATATAGGGGAGAAAGCTGCTGAAACTGTGATCAATAAGCTCAGCAAAAGACTTGTTAATTGGAAGAGTAACTTCTTGTCAGCTGAGGGAGGCTGGTTCTGGTGAACAACAGTTTGAGTAGTCTACCCACTTACACTATGGGGTTCTATAGACTCAGCAATGAAACTCATAGAAAAATGGATTCTATTAGAAGTAAGTTCTTTTGGAGGGGTGTTAGTGGCAAGTTTAAGTATCATATGATGCAGTGGGGTGCTGTTTGCAGACCGAAATTTTTTGGAGGGCTAGGAATTCTCAATACCAAAATCATGAATGATTGCCTTATTGCCAAATGGCTCTGGAAGATTTCGATGGCTAAGAATGATCTTTGGTTTCAGATTTTGAAAGCTAAATATTTTCCCACTGGGGTTTTCAATGATTCTTGCCAGATCAGTGGCTCTCAGTTTTGGAAGAATGTCCAGAGGGTTAAGAACTTGTTTAACTGTGGGATTAGATTCAAAGTGGGTGATGGGACTAATATCTCTTTTTGGTCGGATGTTTGGGCTGATAACTGCCCATTCAAGATCAAATATGATAAGCTTTTCAGACTTTGTCATTCCCCTGATTGTAGGGTGGCTGAGGTGAAGAGTGGAGAGAATTGGAATATTTCTTTTAGAAGAAATTTTGGGGAAGAGGAACTTCAGCAATGGGATGGTTTGAAAAATGATCTTGAGGGTGTTGTTGTAGGTAATGAATAGGATCAGGCTATATGGTGTTTTGAGAAGTTCAGTTGCTTTACAATTAGATCTCTGTACAGGCATTTACAATTTGGGGGTGTTACTTGTCTGAGATTGCAGAAGCTCTGGAAGAGCAAATTACCCTTAAAGGTTAAAATCTTTGTTCGGCTTTGCTACAATGATAGAGTCCAAACTTTGTACGAGCTTAAGAAGAGAGGTTGGAAAGGGGAAACTAAGTGCATCTTGTGTGGTTCGGAGGAGAATATCGACCACATTCTGTTCTCTTGTAATCTTTCGAAATTCTTCTGGATTTGTCTGAAAGAGGCTTTTGGCTGGGAGCGACAGCCAAAGTCTCTAGCTGATTTTCAAACGAATTGGATGGAAAAGAAAGGGGCTAATATTTATAATGTTGCTTTGTTTAGTTTTGCAGCTACGGTTTGGACCCTGTGGAGAATTAGGAACAATATGGCATTTGACAGGATTTTTATTAAACATCCAGTAGACATGATCTTCAAAGTTTTATCTTATTTGCAGCACTGGCGTATCCTGTTAAAAAAGGATGATGGCAACAAGCTGGATGCTGTTGTGACTTTGTTGGAAGCCTGGACTAAAAACTTTTGTAAGATGAGTTGATTCTCATCATCTGGATTGTAGTTGATCTTGGAACTCTCTGTTAGATTTGGAGCTGTTTTGTTCTGGTTATTGTAGCTTTTGTTGCTTATGTTAGCAGTGGTCGTTGCTGACTTGCTCTGTTCTCTGAAGATGCTGCTGATTCTGGAGCCTTGGAAGTTAGCCTTTTATAGCTTAGCTCGGTGGTGTTGGCAGTTGCACTGCTCCTCTGTTTGGACTTGTATTTTGTTCACTGGTGTCCTCAGTTTTTGCTTTTCCTATTTCTGTAACAGACTTGTTATATGCTTTCTACGAAAAGCTGGGTTTCCCCCTCTTCAAAAATAAAAAAAACACTATTGGCGATATATCGGCGAAATCTCGGGTTTATCGGCAATATCGGTGGGTCCATGATAAAAAAAACATACTGGACTAAAAATTTCGGATTAATTTAAAATTTGAGCAAAAACAAAGGTACATGTCTACGCATTTGTTCAATTTCTTTGATTGTGTTATTGCCTCCCAATGCCCTGTTATTTCCGGGATCTGAAGAGATGTATATAGCCAATTCTTCACAATTTCAAAAAAAATCAGTAAAAATTCGGATGAAAGTTTAAATATGTGTTTGAAAATCTCGGGCGATAAACTGGCCTATAACCGGTCTTACCAGCCTTATGTCCTTATCGGCACCCCTCGGTAGTTTTTCCAAACCGGTAATGTATTCCTTGGCAACCGCGCACAAAAACAGTCACATGTGTAGTGTAAAATGGAAAAAAAAAACAAGAAAAGCAGAAATACCACATATAAAAATACCGGAAAGCGAATGCTTTTGTAGTTTGGCAATCCACTCCATAAAACATACGATCTGTTCCATCATTACGTGTTGCATATCTCGTACAATGCAGGCAACACTGAACACTGATTACTGAATATAGATGCCATATACTCCCCCCGTTCTTTTTACTTGACGTTTTTGACTTTTTGTGGTCAAACTTTCTAAAGTTTAACCACCAATAGATTTAAAACTATCCAGATTGACTATATAAAAATTATATCATTAGATTTGTCGTTAAAAATACTATCATACTATTATAATTTTATTGCTACATCTTAATATAAAGTTATAAAAAGTAACGGTCAAAGTCGCATCTTGAAGACCGCAAAAAGTCAAAAACATCAAGTAAAAAAGAACGAAGGGAGTAATAGCTGAAGAGGTCCACGGGAGGGAAAGTAACAAGATTACAAGCATGTAGGCAGACAACAAGTTGTAATGCATGAAGAAGAAGCTTCACGTCTTCCATGAGATCCAGAAAGAAGTTCCCACCTGTTTGGCCGTGACGTACTACGTACATTTGGAAATATTGATGAAAACGTGAAAATTTGCTCCACGTGTTGAAGATGCAAAGTAATAATAATCAATACCTGTCACAGTGGGGGGAAAATGAGAGAATGAAATGTAGAACTAGTGTACCACCGAGTAGAACTATATAAGCTACGTGCGCTTCAGTTGTCAGTTACATTTCCGTTCCTGTCAATATTCGGTTAGGCTACATGAATACTCTTGGGCTTCGATCTCTTCGATCTCGCTCGTCCGGCTGCAGCTTGCGAAATTTTCAGCCTGAAAAGTCTCTTCCGTGTTGTCGTTACCGGCAAGGTTGTTCCGATCATCATCAAGCTTATCTGCTTCTGTCCCGCTGCGGCTGCCGGCACCTCTGTTCTCTTGACAAATCTGCGCACTATCCTTCTCCGGGAAAATCTCTTCCTTGTCGTCATTGATGCAGAGAGTGATCCGGTTGGGATGCTCCCCGGCTTCTCTTCTCACGACGGCAACCGTCGCGCTGATGCCTGGACTATCGCTTTTATACCATGGGGAGCATCGGAAGACGACCTTTTCGAGGCTCCGGAGGTGCGTGATGCCCACATAATCTTCACCTGCAGGGCCAGCGTAGAACTTGAACGCAAGACGTTTCCGATTCGGCATAGCCCCTTGCCCAAACGTTACCCGCGGCATTCGGGAATCAACGCAGAAGCTCTCAAGCATCGCGAACCCTTCACCGCTGATGGCTATCGGCTCTCTTGGGATGACTTCAAACCTTACTACAAGAGTCTGCAGGTTGGGCATCTCCCGAAGAAACTTGAGGTCGTCACCCTCCGTGTCTAGTTTGCAGAGCCTGATATCTAAGGAGGAGAGAAGGCTGAAGTGTTCTTTGATCAACGGCGGAATACACGTGTCTGTTGGGAACCTTGAATACCCCAACAAGTGGAGGCACCGTGCCCAAACCGAAACGATCAAAAACCACGATGGAGAGGACCTCCCTGCACTCTGCTAGCGAAGACTCTGGAATACCGTACTTCAGATCTTGGCAGATGCCCTTAGGCAACTTCACACCTTGGCGGCAATCCTTGCCACCAGCAAGCACACGGACCGATTCTGAAATCTTACCAGCTTCCCACGGTAGCTCGCTGACCTCTGTGCCTCTTACGTCCAGAGTCTCCAGATGCTGCAGTCTCCCGATTTCCCGTGGAAGCTCGCTGATTGGCGTCCCCTTGAGACCAAGGTACCTCAGCCAGAGCAGTCCACATATAGCCAACATATGAGCATTCTCTAGATCCCCAGTGTCTTCAAGGTCCAGCACTCGGAGGCGTTCAAAATCCTTGAAGGGGACTGCACTTGCATCGTCGAAAACGATGAGAGAGCGAGTGTGAGATAAATCCATTGTTGAAAAGTCCACTGAATGCCCGTGCTGGAGAGAGAGCCGACGAATTCGTCTAGTGCACGATGATGAAATATCAGAGCAAAAACCCAAACAAGTAACGAAATTATCCTCTTGAGATTTGCATCTAAGGAAGGCTAGCATCACGGGTTGGATTTTATTGGAATTAATATGGGCTAGGTCCAAATGTTATATTCTATTTAATTCCTGGTAAATCTCAAAGGCCTATATGCATATGCTAAATTGTTTAGTCCTACATGGACAGTTGAAGGGGAGTTACACCTGTTTATAATGTGGAACGTGGTAGTCCTTCTTGTGGAATTGGAGAGAGCCAAGAGACAACACCGCGCCGCTTTCGCTTTGCCGAGCCGTCTTGGCGTCTTGGCGTCTTGCAGCGTGTCATGTCTTGGTAGCGATTTTCTTTCGTGCGTCGCGTCGTCTGTGAGCGTGTCAGTCTTGGGCGCGATTTTCTTTATCTATTCAAAATCAAACGATCGACATTGATGGCGCATCGTTGGTCTCTTTATTTTTTGCCATTAAAAAGAACAGCGTTCTGGTGTGACGGTTGGCCTTTAGACTTCTGGTAACTGATTGGCCTTTCGTTTCTAGCGACTGTCAACTGTTGGCCTTTGGTTTTCTGGCAACTGTTGGCTTTTGGTTTCTGGCAACTGTTGGCCCTTGGACTCCAAGTTTTGGCTATAAAAGGAACAGAGTTCTGCTTCTTCTGGTTGCTTCCACAATATACAATTCCACAGTCTTTGTTGCTGTCTCTGGCGATCTCCATCCCGCGAGACACGTGTCTACGGTCGCACCGGAGAGCGAGCCTCGGAACCCTCATCCTCGAAGGCTTGCACGAGCGAGGGCGAATAAGGTTTTGGGGAGCGTTCATATGATCGCTCGCTGCTACATCTACATCAACTGCGCGACTACAACCTTCTGCTACGTTCTACATCTACTGCACGACTACTACCACTACATCATGACGAACGGTGCCATCATCAAGAACACTGCTGCACCTTCTTCTTCTACTGCACCTTCTTCTTCTACTGATTCTGGGTATGCCTATATCTTTCTTGTTAGTTGGTTTGCTTTACTGTTTATTGTTGTCTTGAACACTGAGATAGAATTGCTAGCTTCTGTTCTTCTAGAATCTGAATCTGGTATTGCTATAGTGTTCTTTGTGATCTGCTGTGTGAATATGTTTTATCTACCATATTTCTGGATTAAAGTAATTCGAAAAATGCTTATGTACTCAACAGATTTCATATTTTCTGCCTCCTACCGGCTTAATCCATTCCCTATCGACAAGCTCGTCAAAGCAATCTGCTGCTTCCTCTTCATAAACAAATCCTTCCGCAATCCATCTCCTGACCAAACTATCCCTTTCCAATTTGTCACGCCAACGGTATGTACTGCAGTATAACAACAAAGTCCTAAGATGGATAGGAAGATCGTCGTAACCAAGGCATAAACTCTCTGCCAATGGTTTCAAGGATGGAATATTTAAAATCCATCCTCTACACGTCTTAAAGCCCTCAAATTTTGTAATCCACCATCAAGCCCTTGTATCTGCTCTGCCAGTGCTGCCGACATACAAATTAGTGCTAACGGCATGCCATAACACATCTCCACAATATCATAGCATGGATTATCCTCATCAATTACAGGTCTGTAGCGCGAGACAGACTTCCAAGCGTCCAAAGAATGAAGAACCCCAATTTCATACACAAATGCATCCTTGTCGTTAGTGAGACATTTCTCAGCTATAACATTAATACGAGTTGTCATGATTATTCTACTACCCAGATTATTCTTTGGAAGATGATCTCTGATGATTTGCCATTCTTCCCAATGCCAAATATCATCAATTATGATGAGGTACCTATAAAAGCTCAAAAGAGTAATAAGCCTCGATTCATCGTCAGTGTTTGTAGGCTCTAAAGGCAGCAGTTGACGCAAATACATCAACCAATGATGAAGCAATTAAACTTTGTTTTAGAAAGATCAAGTAATTGTCACAAGCAAAATAAAAAGGCATGATCTACATATCCCCCGCCCCCACCCACCAGATTTTCTATTTGCTCCCGGTCAGGCAGTAAGGTGCCATTTGGCCGAGCTCCAGAGATGGGCTTCTGGGGAGAAGCTCGAGCCACTCGGACAAACACTCGAGCTCCAGAGTCTGGCTTCACAGGAGCCCAATTTGCACTAGAGGAGAGAAGCAAGTAGACCTGTTGAAACCTTGGGCCGGGCCAGACCTGAAAAAGCCCATTTGGGACCTAAAAGTTTGCTTCCTAATAAAATAATAATTTTAATTCTTTTTAAAATAAAAATTAATATTTAATTTATTTTGAGAATAAAAAATAGTTTTTATTATTTTTAATGCCATTGTCCGCTTTTAGGGCTTCAGCGAAAATCAATGCCCGAGCCCAGCCAATCCGCCCAGGTCTAGAAGCAAGGGAAAGGAGCTTCATTGGCTCCAAATGATTTTGGGAGGAGAAATACCAATCTTGCCCTCGTGGGAGAGGAGGAACATAAGGAGTGTTGGACTGTTTTGGCCTCGTAGCGAAATTTAATTCCTAATTTGGCCCCCTTAGCGTCAAAATTCCAAATCTAGCCCTCCCGAAACACGTCTTTGCCGAGGAGCAGCGACAAGCGACGTCTTCTTTGTCCCGTCGTAAGAACAAGATCTTGCCAAACCCGTCGGCGACAACTCCCACTACCCCGGCAAGACGCAAATCCAAGAGAGAGAGAAAATACATTTACGAATATTTCTTGGAGGAATTTTTAAATATAGCAAATTAGCTCCAAAAATTAAGAAATGTTTTGTGGAGACTCCCAGGACAGTGTAATTGCTTTTGTAAATTTTTCAGAATTTTTTGAGTTACGATGGTTTCTGTAAAATTCATTTAAGTAAACTATTTGTAGGAATTTTCTAATATAGAAAATGAGGTCCAAACATTATAATTTTTTTTATAGGCTCCTTATACAACGTACTTGATTGTGTAATTTTTCCATAATTTTATATGTTCCGAAATTGTCTCGACAAATTAAGGGTTTAGGTATCGAAAATTAGGATGAAAGGTTTCGGGATATAACAGTGTGCAAATGTATTTTTGGGTATGCGATTTTGTTTGGGTATATTTGTATTCTTATTTTGTTTTGCTATATTTCTACGCATATATCCGGTGTTATTCGGCTGTTATGTGTGTACTCCTGCGCCATATTGTATATCGATATCTCGAATGGAGTTGCAATGCAGTTTTTTTCTATACATTCCAAGTCACATGAAATCATGAAACCCTAATGTCCGAAACCTAAAATCCAATTTTTCGCTACCTAAATCCTAAATTTTTGAGACAATTCCAGAGCACATATCAAATTGTCCAAATAGTACACATGACACTGCACAATTCCTGATTTTGCAGAAAATGAAACCCTGATTTACAAACCTTAGTGCCCATATTTCTTGATGAATGTTTTTTTAACAAATATCAGTGCCCGTTGAAACCCTTATTGAAATGACTGAAGAAAACTTCGTATTCGTACAACCGGTAACCCAAACTGGAAACCCTAATTTTTTTTCCCATTTTTGCAAACCCTAAAGATTCTTTTCCATTTTTCAAAACCCTAATTCCGTTGGGCACCTACACGGTCACTTGGCACTTGCTCACCCTACACCCTTTGCTGTAGTCGCTCGGGAATTACCAAGTATGCTGCAAAAACCTATTTCTACGGTGGAATTGGAAACACCGACGTAATCACCCATACCACCTACTGGTACCATCAGCGTCATTACTCAATCAAACAATTGCCATAAAAGCGAGCACTGCGGGCAAGGGGGGACAGCAGCGACGGGGCGATAGATGTGCAGGGGAGGGAGTGTCTCTTACCTAGAGTAGTCATGTGGTACTAAACTTCCCACATTCCAAGTCACATGAAATCATGAAACCCTAATTTCCGAAACCTTTCATCCTAATTTTCGATACCTAAACCCTTAATTTGTCGAGACAATTTCGGAACATATAAAATTATGGAAAAATTACACAATCAAGTACTTTGTATAAGGAGCCTATAAAAAAAATTATAATGTTTGGACCTCATTTTCTATATTAGAAAATTCCTACAAATAGTTTACTTAAATGAATTTTACAGAAACCATCGTAACTCAGAAAATTCTGAAAAATTTACACAAGAAATTAAACTATCCTGGGAGTCTCCACAAAAAATTTCATAATTTTTGGAGCTAATTTGCTATATTTAAAAATTCCTCCAAGAAATATTTGTAAATGTATTTTCTCTCTCCTCTTGGATTTGCGTGCGCCGGGGTAGTGGGGGAGTTGCTGCCGACGGGGTCGGCAGCATCTTGCTGCTGCCGACGGGACAGCAAAGTCGATTCTTGTCGCTGTTCGCCGGCAAGACGCACGGGAGGGCTAGATTTGGAATTTTGACGCTAAGGGGGCCAAATTAGGAATTAAATTTCGCTACGAGGCCAAAACAGTCCAACACTCGAACATAAGGTTGTGGACGCAGAAGATGAAGCCAACATCTGGACCAAACACCCCTTTCTTTGGCTCTAGAGCTAGCTTCTATATATTGAATCCAGGCTCTTGAGAGCCCAAAATCTCATTACTTGCAAACGAGGCGTAAACCACCCCATTGATCATTTTTTTGTGTGCAATGTACTCCTTATTACTTGCAAACAACATTGCTTAATTTTTTTTAATAAAAAATGGTGCCATGGTTGCTTTGGTTAGTCCAGATTACTCCCTCCATTCTTCTTGTCTCCAATACATTTTTTTTAGATAATGGAAGAGAAAAACTCTCTCCCGGCCTCTGCATCCAAGATGCACACAACCCAATTTATTAAAGGGTCAAAAGCACCACATAACCAATACTGTTAAAAGTGGCTTAAAGCCTTACAACCAATAGCCGTAAGCAAAATACGCTCAATCATTGCAAATCCTGTGACTAAGCCGCCACCCATGAGATTTGAGGATTTGCTTCGCTACAATCCCCAACCTTAGTATTCCAGCCAGCATGTACTCCTTCTAGGCTAATTTCTGTAAAGTTGCCCAAGCACCTAACCAGAACCCACAGCGTAAGATAACCTACAAGGGATTAGTGATAATCTTTTTGTTAAATACAACATCATTCCGACATAACCATATAGACCAACGTAAGGCACTAGCTCCCACCATGAGATGTGACTTTAAATTTGTTGGAATACTGGCTAACTAATTCCCAAACATATTGGCTATGCTCACAGGAGGAGATAGCTTAAACGCACATTGAACAATCCACCATACAAGACGTGTAAAGGGACTGTCAATAAAATGATGCTTAATTGTTTCCTCCTTAAAACAGAAACAACAATGTTTGCTTCCCTTCCAATTTCTCTTAACCAAATTATCTTTAGTTAATAATACTCCTTTTTTGAGATACCAAAGGAAAATTTTCACTTTTAATGGAATTTTAATTTGCCAAAAGAAATTCCTAATGGGGACTTGATAATTACTTATTAGCGCCCCATAGAACAATTTTACCGTAAACATTCCAGATTTAGTTATAGTCCACCTGAAGACAACCTTTTGAGAACTTAATTGAAAATTAGAAATTCTAAAAATTAACTCATTCCAAGCATATAACTTAGTCCCTATAATAGGTCTTCGAAACGAAACATTTAAAGGAGTCGATCTCAGAACATTTGCCATTGTATCGCATTTTCTCCTTACCACATTATAAAGAAGTGGATATTGGCTTTTCAGTGGAGAATCTCCTAACCAAATATCTTCCCAAAACCTAGTGTGCATTCCATTTTGAACCTAGAATGACCCAAAGCGAAGAAAATGATCTTTAAGTTTCATAAGACCCGACCAAAAATGAGAAGTCCCAGGTTTATTAACAACCTGCGAATGACTCTTGTCACCCAAATATTTCCTTGTGAGCAATGATTGCCAAACACCTTCTTCATTAAGCAATTTGAATAACCATTTCCCTAATAAGCTTTTATTCTTTGTGTCCAAATTTTGTACGCCTAGACCGCCATGATCTTTGGGCGAACAAACTACACTCCACTTAGTAAGCCTATACTTACGTTTATGACTGTCGTTCTGCCAGAAAAATCTAAATCGATAAAAGTCAAGTCTTTTGAGGACCTCTCTAGGAACCTCAAAAAAAGAGAACATTAACATCGGTAGAGTACTGAGAACTGAGTTAATAAGCACTAGCCGTCCCCCCCCCCCCCCGACATATTTTTTCCTTTCCAACTACTTAGTTTTTTCTCAAACCTATCCTCAACCCCTTTCCAATCACTATTCTTTAACTTTTTAAAGTGATTGGGATACCTAAATATCTGAAAGGGAAAGCACCCACTTCACAACCGAATAATTGTGTGAACTATAGTTCAACATCTTTGGCAGAACCAAAACAAAAAAATCTCGCTCTTATGGAAATTAATCTTTAAACCCGATAATTGTTCAAAAATACAAATAATAAGCTTGAGATTTTTTGTTTGTTCTAAATCATTATTCAAAAAGAGAATCGTATCATCAGCATATTGTAAAATTGACAACCCATTATCAATTAAATGAGGAACTACTCCTGATAAGAGGCCTGCTTCTTTAGCTCTTGAAATAAAGATTGCAAGCATGTCCGCTACAAGGTTAGAGAGAATAGGAGACATAGGATCACCTTGTCTAAGACCTTTCTGAGTTTGAAAAAAAGACACAAGATCATCATTAACTTTTATTCCAATACTGTCTCCCTTAATTAAACTTTCCATCCAAGAACACCAATTGGCAGAAAAACCTTTCATCTTCGAAGTTTGAAGTAAAAATGGCCATTTTACTTTATCATAACATTAAAATGTAGCCTAGCTACATTTTCACATTGTTTGTTTATGGTTACATGCACATCATGACATACCTATTCAAAAATAGAGGGAGTATTTAGCCATACGCATTCGATGTTAAAGCAGAAAAAAAGAAATTAATTGGTACGGTATAAAGTCTTAGAATATGCATGGCGTGTGACTTAGCTGGCGCTCTCATGCATGCTTATTATTCTAAGACTTATCATTGGATGTGTGCAGTCAAATTTTACAAACTTTGCGAGTCTTAGAAATAGGCGTACTGCTGTATGTGTATGACCGCGATGAATTGCCAACCCCCGCCTGTTGTGTTTTTGGGCTAAATGGTACTGTATGTGGCGATATTAGCAAAACTGGATGTTCAGGTGGCGTAATGCCATTTTTGGCACCACGCATGTCCCGGTGTATGACATGTGTCCTATACCGATCCTCTTGCGCACTGTGGAAATCTCTACCGATCCCTGGTGGCCCGGACGGCTCTCTGCACGCCACGTGACCACAGCCACGCATCCCACGCCCGCCCACCAGCTCTTCCGTGCCCCCTGGCATGGACCTCTGAGTGCGCGCCACGTGGACGCTACTGCTCGTCCCGCGCCTGGCCTACAGCTCCTTTGTGTGCCCCTGGCCCATACTTGCTCACACACTCCATGTGGTCGTTGCCGCGCATCCCGCGCTCGGCTGCCAGCTCCTCCGTGCGCCCCTGGCCTGGACCTGTGCGCACACGCCATTCAGGTGGCGTAATGCCATTTTTGGCACCACGCACGTCCCGGTGTGTGACATGTGTCCTATACCGATCCTCCTGCGCACTGTGGAAATCTCTACCGATCCCTGGTGGCCCGGACGGCTCTCTGCACGCCACGTGACCACAGCCACGCATCC
Organism: Phyllostachys edulis; assembly: GCA_036346405.1. NCBI lineage: Eukaryota > Viridiplantae > Streptophyta > Magnoliopsida > Poales > Poaceae > Phyllostachys > Phyllostachys edulis. Next base: position 57,464,243 of record CM070566.1, read on the forward strand.
CACGCCCGCCCACCAGCTCTTCCGTGCCCCCTGGCATGGACCTCTGAGTGCGCGCCACGTGGGCCATCTTTGCTCGTCCGCGCTACCGCCTCTGACTCCTTTGTGTGCCCTCGCCCATACTTGCTCACACACTCCATGTGGCGTTGCCGTCATCAGATCCGCTTCGGCCGCCGGCTCCTCCGTCGCGCCCGCTCGAACTGACTTGCGCACACGCCACGTGGCCGCTGCCGTGCATCCCACGCACGGTCACTAGGTCCTCCGTGCCCCTATGGCCCGGACCTCCCTACGTCGTTGATTGGTGGCCTTCCCACGTGGCCGCATTTCCGAGAATCTCGTGCCCGGTCCGTGCACCCTAGCCCTAAGCCCCTTCTACTTTTGCCCATCCCCTTCTCCCTTCTATTGCTTTCGGCGCTTCCGTTGTCCCCTAGGAGGATTTCAACACCTTTTTACCTATGACAACGCACCGCCCTACGACTAGGGCACGAGCATACGGACGCGTTCCGCCGAATGCACCGCCCTCATCCTTTCCCCCGTCCCATCTATCACCTCGTTACCTCCGTCCGCAAATGTTGAACAGCCAGTGTCAAAATTCCATTGTGCTTACACAATATCTTGCTTCAGTTTCCGTTACATCAAGTACACGCATGGTGTAGCCCAAAATTCTCCGTGGTATATGTATATATATCAATGACGCATTCAGCGAGCAGTAAGCATGGAACCGTGAAATAACAAAAAATAATTTTGTTTATGACCAAACTGGTTATTATTATTCGAGAAGTTTAGAATATTCCCGAGAAAGTAACCTTGAATGAACTTGACCTATTCAACCACTGCCCAATTTGATAATTATCTTCATAGACAGACTGAAAGTCTGAAAGCGACGATGACGACGACTTAAGTCTTTCGGACGCAAACAAACGGAAAAGAAGCAGCGATAACGACTTGGAAGTCGATCTTTGGCATGCGAACAAAAAAAAGAAGCAGAGACATGGGAGTACCGGATAAGCGATAGATTAGAGAAATGAAAGGAGCGGTTTCAGTTTGCGTTACAAGAAGATATTAGCAACTCCGTATGATACTCCGGATCACCACGAATATGACATTCATACGGAGTATCATGTTGTGCGGAGATTAGCCGGGAGCCCGGGAATTGGTTAATTGGGCCATGAAATCCATGCGATACACTGTACAGCACCTGCATGCACAGCATTTTTTAGGGAAACGCATTGTCCTCTCGTTAAGTGGTATGGGCCGACCCAGTGGTTTCTTAGCAAGACGCGGGTGCGCAGAGTTGTACTCTTAACAGTTCTCATCTCACGGTCTGCGCAACTATAATTTGGGCGGTAACAATAGTACTAACATGCTGCACTGCTTCAGTTTGCAATGAATGTAAGTGATATAGCAAAGTGTATACGGGAAGGAAAGCAAAGCAAACTGGCAGTGTGGCCGCGCATTTGCGTTGCTAGATTTTATATGTATTTTTTTCAAATAACAACTTAGATGATTTAGAATATCTTTTATATGATATGAGGGATATATGGGTTTTAAGATGATAGTTTAAAATGATAATAAAATTCTGAAGCTAAAAAACATCTTGAGAAATGTAATTGAATGTTAATGTTTCATTAAAAAAAATCAATTCAAGCATGATACGTTGTATGGGCCTTAGAAACATAATATTCAAATACACTTTAATGAAAAAAAATAGCTCGACTCCCGTACTCCCTGTAAGCATAACATGCAACCTGAGTAGTACTCTCAACAGTAACTCCTACTCATCTACTAATTCTCGCATCTCACTCGATTTCTTTCTTCTCCTTTGTCAAATGCAGTTGGCATGTGAGAGATATACTAATTTCTCCTCTTAGAGCCTGTTTGGATATGGGGATTTGGATCAAATCCTTGGGATTTAGTTCAACAAATTCCTAAAGAAACCATCCTCATCCAAACGCCCTCTTATTTATTATGTTATTTTTCCTATTAAAGGTAGTACGACAAGGCGACCACCTGCCCTAAACTGTTTACTCGAATCATATGGATTGTACACAACAATTCTCACAGGAAACATAGTACATCATGGATCGGCACAATAGGTGTCAAACAAGAATACTAGATACAATACAACATCATTAATAAGTGCATAACAAGAAGAAAAAATTATTATCAATGACCAACACATGCATGGTAATAATAGTAGCCATATAAGATAGAGAGCTCACATAATCCGTCCATACTCTAGCCTTGACGAACAAATGTGAAGAGCGAAGGATCGAAGTGGGGATCAAAGATGCATGTGAACTTCGATGAAGCGGGTGTTGCCAAGCAACTCAAGGAGGAAGAGAATTGAAGCCCCCCTATCTTGACACAGAAATCCCGCTGACAACATACATCTGATTCAGATTCATCTTCCATTAAAACAACACAACGAGGCATACATAGTCACTGGTAGTAACAACATAATATATATATATATAGGTGTGGTGCGGGAACTGAATTTACTTTTGCAGCCCACCCAAACAAAGAAGAGCTCTTTTACTGTACACTCAATTTAATAGGGATCGTACATTCTTTTTGATCCAATGATTCATATTAGTTAGGATTTAGTTATACTACACATGGTAGTATAAGTAATAAATTCTCGGGAGGGTATGATTGTAATTGCACATGTGGGTATCACATGGCACAATAGTAATGTTTTCAACCCTAGTTGTAAAAAACCACAATACCCTCACGAGAAAATTATAAATATATAAAAAAGTATATTATGCCCTTAACAAATCAATGATCAAATTTGATTTATACTACCACTATATATTACTAGTAGAATGTACCATAAATTTCTAAACAAGGAAATAAAAGAAATAGTGCTGCTAGGAGGAACGAATTCGTACGTACCGGAATTTTGCCATCAACTGTTGTTGTTTACATTCTCGTCTTCGTCATCCTCCTCGTTTACAACACCCATGAAAACAGCTCTTTTATTGGTCGAACACTCGATGTTAGTTGTAGGACAACCTGGGTGCACGTCAATGGCGTCCCTCAACGCGGACTGTGTGGCTCTTCTATTGGATTCCTTAGTGCCAAGCCCCCCGATGTCTACAAAGATTTCCTTGAGTCCTGACAGGTGCTCGATGCCAGCGGGCGCAGCGCCGTACTTGTGCCATCCCCGCGCATTGAAACATAGATGGAGCCTTTGGAGCTTGGGCATTGCCCCTGCCTCGAAGGTCAGGTATGATATCCTGCTACAGCCGATTCTAAAATGCTTTAGAACAGGGAATCCCATTCCGCAGATGACGACCTTCTCTCCAGGAGTTCCTTCGATGCCCAAATGCAGGCGGATAAGGCAGGGCAACTGTGCAATGATTCCAACATCATCCTCCCGCACCTCCTTAGCCAAAAGTATCAGGTCGTAGAGGTTATGGAGTTCGCCGATCCGCTTGGGGACCCTCAAAAACATGCACCGCATATGGAGTCTCTGAAGAAGTGGGAGGGAAGTGAATAGTGAACTCAATTCATCCCAGAAGGCACTGTGGGAATCGTGACCTATACTCAGGTATTTGAGGTTGCTAAGTTTTTCAAGGGAAGACCGCAAAACACCCCCACGTCTTGCTGCCATGTCACCCAATTGCCCATGATGTATATAAAGATCCCTCAAATTGGTCAGGTCTCTGAGGTCTCTGATGTTGTCTATTGAGTTGATACCCGAATTGAAGTCTTGAAGTGTACGTAGGGATTTCATGTTACCAATCCCGCCTGGCAGACCTATCCCATAAGGAACGATTAGGTGCAACAACGGGCGCAAATGAACAACATCTGACAGAACTTCATCCATGCTAGATCCTCTGAAGTCCATTGTCTCCAATAGTTGTAGTCCCCGAATTTTACTCGGCAGCGCTATTTTAGCAGGACTTACAACTTTTAGATACCTCAGTTGGAACAAATGGCACATTCCAGTGAGGTCAGGTATCACCGGATCATCGTTTCGACTTGGAAATTCAAGCCTTAAAACTCGAAGATGCTTGAACTCAAACAAAAGAGGTGCATATGTGGAGGTACCAAATCTCGCTAGCGCTCTTACTTGTGAGAGCCGAATGGTTCCAAGTGTTGTGCCATCTATTACACCATCCAAGCAGAGGGAGAGTCGACGGACCTTGTCATGCAGTCCTGTAATGTCTTGTATGTTATCTATTGCAGTGATGAAATTCTCCTCTGCACTTGTGTATAATAAGATCAAGCATCATATCATGTACTCTACAAGACAGTACATCATCATTAGGATCTGTACCTACTGGTTGAATAATGCTCCTATTCACAAGCTCATTAAAATAGCCCTCTGCAACATCCTCGGGATCTCGCCCAAACTCCTTACTTATAAAACCTTGGGCTACCCATTGCCTAACCAAATCATACTTGGCGATTTCGTAATCCTCTGGATACAAACCCAAATACAGCATGCATGTCTTCAAACAGTGAGGAAGGCTTTTGTAGCTAAGGCTTAATATCTGTCTCATTCCTTCCAAGGTGGGATTCACTTCAAAGTTAGAGCTCAATGAATTCAGTACGTGCTCCCAGCGCTCCTTCAGTTTCATTCGTTGACTAGCCAAAAGGCTAGATATAGTGATAATTGCGAGTGGCAAGCCACCACATCTTTTTAAAATTTCAGCCGAAACTTCCCCCAAATTCGGAGGACAAGCGTCCTCTGAACCAAATACTCTGTTCAAAAATAACATTCTTGAGTCTTCACAGCTAAGTGGCCTCATCTTGTAAACACACTCATAGTGATTGGAGCAGCACGTTGTGGCCAGTCTCAATTCGTGTAGTTGTTATTACTCTGCTACCATTCTTGTTTTCTGGAAGAGCGTGTCTAATAATATTCCATGCACTTGCATCCCATACGTCATCAATTACAATAATGTACCTGCCAAATAATTTCATATGGAGTATAACAAGCATTAGGCAAGCGTAACATATAGATGAAAGCATCCCCACTTTCTGCAAGTGAATTTGAAAAGGACAAAACAATAAAAAAGACTATTTTAATCAAATTTTAAGAGTTCATATGTACTTCGGCTAAATCCGTACGAGACATGCATGTTTGTCAAGTAATAGTTGTTAGCACTGAATCTTGTATAGGCGCGTTGTGAGAACTGAGATGTTGATTTGAGGAACTTTTTTTTTTGGGAGAACATAGACGAGAAGCAATTATCAGATTTCTGACTTTGCAAACTAGTTCTTCTGTAGTTCCTCTGATCTTTGTAGTAACAGCAAAGTTTTCAAGGATCGAATAAATTGCAGGATTATACAACAGGTTTCATGGAACTTGATGTCTTAATTACTAAAACACCCATTCCATAGGATCTAAAGTATTGCTAAAAGGAGTGATGTAAGCTTTTTAGCCTCAAGAATATAAACTTGAAAGAGGCCGCATCAACCTACTGGAATTTTGACAAAAAACACTAGTAGGCTAAAAGAAGAGCAGCTCCGATAGAAAATAAACCAACACATGATAAATTACTTTGGAGTACAGTCATTTCCAAACTGGCATACCTCTTGTCCGTAAGGAATTTTTGGAGTGTCCTGATCAGTTCATCCTCATCCCATACTTCCATGTTGGTTTGCTCTGGGGCTACATAGCCAACTTGAGAGAGTATATTTCTGAAAATCTTCCTTACGTTTGGTTTCTGGGACACAGAAACAAAAGCTCGACACTCGAACTGGCTCTCTAGCTTGTGATAAATTTCTTTTGCAAGTGTAGTCTTACCAAGTCCTCCAAATCCCACGATAGAGAACACCTTCAGCTGCTGTGCAGAGACGTACCCTCTTCGTCCATCATCAACTGAATTATTTTCTCCCTCGGCCCTTCGATACCCGCGAGGCCCGTCGTCTCCGCATAGAGTGCCAGCAGGCGAGGATCTATCGTTGTGTTGTTTGGCTTGGAGACGGCGTCGTCAACCTTGTACCTCGTGCGTCGCTCGCTCGCCTCCACAACACGTCTCTTGAGGCCTCGGAACTCCTTTGTGGTCTCATGGCGAGTCCTGACTGTCGTCAACAAGCTCAGGCACCTGTCAACGAACCCCTTAAAGCCATGTGGCTTGCTGTTGGACTGACGCTCAACACGGAGCATGAACTCATCGACGTCATCCTCGATGTCGTAGGACAGCTCGCGCACCTCCTTCACCCAGCACTTTGCTTGCTCGTCGGGCTCCTCCACGTCCGACATCTTCTTCAGGAACGCGTGCATGCTCTCGAGCTCAGCTTTAAGGGACGTGATCTCGCCCTTGGCTTCTTTGAGCAGCTTGTACTTGTCAGCGAGCAAGTCACCAAGCTTCCCAAGCAGAGAGCCCATGGCGCCCTGCGATGCGCTCACCACCGCGGCCTCCATTGCCTTTCCTTTCTGATCTACTATGTCTCCACGAGTCGGACTGTGAAATGAAGCGAGGTGTTGTGCAACTGCCGTGGAGGCTGCTGCACATGACAGAGGAAATTAAGGGCTAGTCACTCTATAATAATTAACCGTGTTGAAAAGCATATGATAGTGTGGACCTAATGCTCGGCTGCTTTCGAGGAACCACACCGTTCCTTGTGAGCAGCTGTTGGATGACACAAAAGCATCCCAAAATTCCATTACTTTTATGCAACTTGCGCATTGAAATTTATTTCGGCCTACGTTGCGACAGCAATAGGCGACGAACTCCATCTGCATGCTCACAAGTATAACCCAGTAAGTGTTGTCTATGATTTGGAGTAGACAAACTGGAAGTAAAGATACGTAAATTAATAGACAATTCTACGAACTAGCTATTCCAATGCATATCCTCTAATTTAAATGTAAGATGGGGGCATGAGACCCTAAAGATTGGCATTTTAGAATGTGACACTCCAAAGAACTCGAGCTACATATAAAATGCCACCCCAAAGAAAGGACCCTAGAGATTTGGCATTTTCGATCGCAAATTACCGGTCAATCGAGAGGGCGCTGTCAAATGGCCGGCAAACTTGGTTCCTTTCGTTCGTCGTGCTACCCGCTTGCAACTTGCTCATGTTTAATTTAGCTAAAGAATGCACCCATTAACGGAGGAAAAGAAATATGAACATATCTGCTACTGCACAAGTCATCAACAAGATGCAACGAATACGAGAAAGGTTGATTTATGCTAATTACTTCCTTCCATTTGTTAACAACCAAAAACATGCATGTACGCTTCAGTTTGGAGGCCATGAGTCGGTCAACCAAAAACATGCATGTACGCTTAAATTAAGCGATTGCAGTCCTCAATTATATATTCATGCATGGAAATTCCTCTGAAAGATAGACGCCCAGTCTCTTTCCGTGGGCATATAAAACAAAACAAAATAAAATATTTTCTTACACAATTTTTTTGAAGTTGATAGGCACGTGACGTATGGTTAGATGCCCAATCTCTTCAATTTCAGGTATTCCGCATATGATAGGCCATTTGGTTACTGTTAAGAATGTCGTAGCAACAAAAACGAGACAGTGGGTATTTCATACCATTTGTCTTGAGAGAACCAGGTGATAAGAGCAGAAGCGAGTATGTTGTATTATAATTGTGAGAACGAGGTAATCCCTTCTTACATGCCCTTGAGGCCAGATATATATATGTTGGACCCAGATTCCGAGAATCCAAATCTTCTATGAAAGACATTAATTGTGCTATTTCCTAGATCAATAAATAGCACTCACAGACACATCACTGAATCAATTCATACATGGCGTAGATTAAACCTTACCATTCATTAATTAACACATCAAAGTTTACATAGACTGCATCAGGTTAGGTTTTATAATAAGGACCGAACAGGTTAAATATTACATTACAAAAGTTACGGAAACGACAATGGAAGCAAAAGGGGGAGAGCACATCTCTCCATAGGCAAGTGACTGGGGAAAACCGTGTGCATCCAATATTAACCAAAGACTTGGATAATATTGGATGCACGCAAGCACTGACGGAGTCAACTGGACTAGGGCGAGACTAGAACAGCTAAAGACTAAACTACGCTTTCATCATCTCCTGGACCTCCAGCTTCTGGATCCTCGTAGTATGTGTAGTCTTCCGGATTTCCTGCTTCTGAGGGTTTTGGGGGAAAGAGTGAGAATGAGCACAATTTCCGTGCTCACGAGCCAATACACAATGCAATAATATACATGCAAGGCTTAACAAGGATGGCTCGGGTTTTTTATTTGCTAAAGCAATATTTTCAATATTCATATTTACAAATCCCTCTCACTTAGCATTTTTAACAAATTGTATTTGATTAAAGAGAGTAATTGTGCAATAATTGTAACAGCAGAGGCTACCTTCACCTTATGCTTATTTTCATTGGAGCTACCTCCATTTATTAACATCACTGAGTTCGGAAACTCAGGGAAAATCAAATCTTAGGGCTAGGTGAGCCCACCATATTTTTCACACCACCCACAAAGGTTTTTGAAATATAACTAACCCTAGTAAAGTTTCCATATCCGTCTTTGACCGTAGGCACGGCTGTTCGAACAGTTTATTACACTGCAGAGACTGTGCACTTTATCCACAAGAGGTAATTGTCTTGATATATACACATGCTGCCTTAGAAGTTTACAAAAATATTCCTTTTTATATGTCTTGATTTATATTTTTTACCATCTTCCATTAATGTGTTCATCCTAATTTTTGAAGCATTGTTCTACTTACTTGTACCACTAAATTTGGGTATAATTCTTCAGTGTTCCTCGCCAAAAGAAAAAAAACACTTCAATGAACCAAGCTAGCGATGCACACATATATCGATAATAAGTATGCCATTGCATTGTAATTCTTGATAAATGAGTATAAACATATTTGGTAAATGTAATTTCATATTAACCAACCGATTCAAATTAAAGAAAGATACTTCCTGGACGTCTCCCACTATTTTCCCTCAAGAAAAAATGTCCCTTGACATAGACAGGAAAGAAAGAGTTGTATTGACAGTCAGGTTAAGGACGCCCTTGTAGAAATTTCGACTGTGAAACTATAAGAGACTCTGGTATATATTTCGACGTCTTGGAAATTCAGGTCTATCTTTTCCCAAGCCTTTCAAACTGAAAAATCCGACGTAGAAGCGCACAACAATTGGTTCCACGTCGTAGCAAGACTAGTCACCAGCATGTCTGCATCGCACAATTAACCCTCATGGCCACATGTATGGTTGTTAGGTGGGCAGTAAACACACTACGAGACTTCAATTGATGGACGGCAAGGTCGTCAATCAGATGCATATGGCTCCAATTGGACTTGATTTCACGATAGTTAGCAGCTATTTTATCCATTAAGGGCTTGTTTACATAGGGAGGGATTAGAACCAATCCCTTCGGATTGAAAGGGATTTTAGTTCAAATTCCGAATCAATCCGAAGGGATTAGGTCGGATCAAAATATATCCAAACAAACCCTAATTGTGCTAATGCTTCTGTGTCATGTTCAATAGGACAAGCAGTGTGTTTCTTGTCCCATCAAATAATTACCCTCTGGATAAGCAATGGGTACGCATGTAAGTTTTCCTTTTTTTTCCCCTTAAAATGATTTTAGGTTGAGCAATGCACAAAGTTTTGGGTTGTGAGCCTTTATGAAAGGAAAAAAAATCCAAAAAAAAAAAAGGATCGGCGACCTGGAGGTCTTCGGACCAAACTGAGACATTATAGAAAAAAAGAGGGGTTGCAATTTTGCCCCGCGAGGGTGGGATCCATGGGGATTATTCCCATGGATAAGAGTAGCTAGAAACTAAGATACAATTGTCTGTGCTATAATACTTCAATGTGTATGATTGAAAATATAATTGTATTTATTATACAACTATAATATCGATATATTTTGTAATCGCCCAAAATTTGGGTTTATTTTCAAAAATATGAAAATATGATCTTTTTAAAACTTTTGATGGATTTTATTGACATTTGCTTTTCTGGATTTTTATTGCAAGACTTTTGTCTAATAAAGAAATTTAATAGTCAAATTATAAAGACTTTTGTCTAATAAAGAAATTTAATAGTCAAATTATAGAAATACAAAACTAATTAAGGATCAAAAGAAATTGAAACAAAATACGATAAACGAAAGTCCAAACTTGGTGAATTTATACTGCTAATAAAATGGGAGATTGATTAAAACATGCTTACAAAATTTCCTCAAGTTAAACAATAAAAGTACATACAACAGAAACTTGAAAGATTTTTGGAGAAAAATATATTACAAGAATGGCCCTAGAAAAATTACACAATAATACAAACTATGTCAGTAACCTTCCCTAAAATTTTCATTATTTTTGGGACTATATTACTATGCCTAAAAATTCCCTAAAGCTCTCAGCATATTCTGAAAATTCTGGAGACACAAAATTTTCTTCTTTCACTAACTGACCAGGCCCACCGGACAACCCTTCTTCTCCACATAGCGAGGTGGTCAGCGCCAGCTCCGCTGCGCCGTGGACATGCGTCTGTACGCCAAGGCCTCGCCACCAACCTCGCCCCCGGTTTTGGCCAGCTTCCCGCGGTTTTGCCCTTGCTCATGCCGCACCCATACCCCTATCGCATCCTCGTGCGTCACCCATGCCCTGCCCGGCTTTCCCATCGCAGCACCGAGCATGCCGCCCCCTTGCTCGCGTGCTCTTCTCTCTGTTTTCTCCATCCCCTTCCCTTTATAAACTAAGCATGGGATGCCTCTCATCATCTTCTTCACTTCCCCACCGCTCCTCTCCATTTCCTCCTCTCTCCCGAGCTCCAATCGACCAAAGTCCCGAATGCCATTTTCAGCTTGCAGCGCCGCCTCCAAGCTCTTCGACCACTCCGGTGAACTCTGGCCATCACCGTCTGCGTCACGGTGCGTCCTACCCCACGTGGAGCAAAACCCCTCCACCAATTTGGGGAATCCTCCACCAGGGAGCCACGCTCCCTCCTCCTTCCCCACGACCGGCCAACGCCGCCTCCACCATCGCCGCCATTGATTCAGAGAGCCCCAGCTCGATTCCTCCCTCTATGAGTGTCCCATGAACTCCCTTTACATTCCCCAAGCACTCACTCTTGCTCTCTTCCTCTCTAGGACCCCCGCCACGGTGACCTCCCCGTGCCACTGCTGGCTCGCGTCGCCAGCCCACCTCGGCTCACCGTCGATAGCTCATCTCCAACCACCTCCGACCTCCTTCTCGCTTCTAGTATACTTCTAGTAGTCCATAGAAGATCATGCGCGCACCCTTTTGCTGAGAGCATAGCTCATTCGCGCGGTCGCTTGTTGTCGTAGCTGCACCACTGCCTAGCTCCATCGCATTGCCACGTCGGACCATCTCCGGCCACGCCACCGGTCCCCATAGGTGCGCAATAGCACAGAGATCCCATTTTGGTCACTTTCAAAGACCGCCGAAAGCACCACACCGCCGGCGCGAGACGCTGAGCTCTAAGCGCCATCACGCGACTACGTGTTGTCTTGGCGTGACAACACTGTAGCTCGTCATCAACATGCCTAATCTCGGTCATTAAACACTAAGCAATGTTTAGCTATTGGATTATTAACGCATAAAGTCGCTGACAGGTAGGACCGTAAACAGTTAACGAGAAACATTTAAAACCTGATTTCACGGTGAGTCGATGACATATATGCGGGCCCCACGACACTTAAGTGCACAGTGCTGGTCCTATAGACCATGCACTATGAGTATAGATCGTTGGTCTATGCGCTGTTAAATGGACCGTGTCACTGACAGTGAACCCCACTTGTCGGTTTTTAACGAAAATCAAATGGAAAATGGAAAATATGTTTTTAGTTATGAGGAGAATACGCTTTCCCTTACTAGAAAGCGTAAACCTCGATAGTGCATGCGCGGGATTACGCTTTCTTTGTTAGAAAGCGTATTTCTCATTTTCTTTGGATTTATTAAACCGAACCATATTCAAACCTTAATGACTTTAGCTACAAAACTCCAAATTGAATGAAATTTGTTTCTAAATTCATATAAAATCATGAACTACCAGAATATGTAAAAAATATTTCATTTTGGTCACTATTGAATTATTTGGTGTTATTTAATTCGTTTCCGGCTCTTTTTGATTTAGACGTCGATTGTTCGAGTAATTATTTCGTTGACCAATCCACCATATTTACAGAACAGCAAGGGCAAGGCAAGCACATACTTTGATCATGTTGATCCCAGTATTTTACATATTGTACTTTGTTTTATAAAATCTATTTTGCATGCATGTATGTTTTGTATGAAAATGCTATGTATGTGAAATCGATAGTTGTAATCCTATTTGCTGCACATATCTCCTTGTAATATTGATCTCTTACTATTGTATCTATTAGAATATGTGTTAGACAATATTTAATGTCATTTGGGAGTTTTGAGTGCGATTATCGCACAAATGCAACTAGAACGGTAGATTTTCTGAAAAACTTATAAAATGACAATATGTTAAATGTTGAATTTCAGATATTTTGAAAAGAGTCCAGAGGGGATACCTCTGTTATTTTGTATAAAAATGAAATGAAAACTTTAGTTTTTAGATGCGGGCGAGTTATATTGTATTCTGAAAAAAATGAGGATTGTGACTCACTAGTAGCTAGGGTGGAGATCCTTGGCCGAGTCAGTTAAGGACTGAAACTAGCAACTCCGGGACTAAGACCTAACCATACAACCATATGTGCTAGTGTGGGATGGTCGTAGCTAACTAAGTCATCGAAAAACTAGCCTTGCATGTAGGTAGGACGTAGAGTGCGGATGACCGAACAATAGGTTGTCTGAAGGGGCTCCCTTCACCACGGTGTTAGGAACAAAGCTTGTTGAGACAACTGCGAATGCCTCACTGAGACGGGTTTCTATCCGGGTGAAGTGAGGGACTCACTCGACGGGTTTCTAATCGGGTGAGTGAGGTTCCTCATTCGACAGGTTTATATCCGGGTGAATGAGGATAATGATTCACTAGGATAGTGCAAGGTTAGGACTAGACAATGTAAAGGCTGCGTCGCGAACTCTAGACTGCTTACCTTCAGTAGTGAGTAGTGATATAAAGATATTCCAGGCAACTGGAATACCGCGTACTATAGGTAAAGTTGTACACCTCTACGGAGTGAAAAATCTATTTAAATAGCAGCGCTCACGGTCATGAGCATGCTTACTGTGGCTGGTATGGCTGTAGTGTTGATTTTCTCAAAAAACTGTTTAGTCGAGAAATGGGTAATGACATGGGGTTTTCATTTGAGTTAACTGCCATTTCTATGGCTGAACTGAATTGTTGTCAGTGCCATGTCTATGATTGAACATGAATTGTTGATGTTTTTATTATTGATGTTGCTATTATTCGATCAATTCTCTACTTACTGTCCTGTACATATTTAAATAGCTCTTTCAAAATGCAAATTACTACCTATGAATATTGCAAATGAAAGTGGCTTTTATCAAAAATAACTTGTAGAGTAGAGCCTCATTCTTTTGATAGCCTTGTATTTAAAACAGTTTTTATGATACACTACAAGTTTTGCTGAGTACACAAGTACTCAATGTTGCTAACATTGTTGATCAGAGATTGAAGATGAGCAAATGCCAGATGACGTGTTCTTTGCTCCCGGCACCGGAGGGTTCGGTGATGGGTCTACCTAAGTCTTGTTCCTTGTCGGTTGCCTGTGGGATCGGATGGGCATGCCGCTAGACTTTTGCTACTATATTATGTCTTCGGGTGCTTTATATTTACTCTGATGACTGCTTTTATTTGACCGGTCGGCCGATGTTGTAATAATCTTGTAATAGCTTAAGTAGAGTACTCTTTTACTTACTTTAGCATGTGAACGTATGGATGTGAATACCAAATATTGTGAATGTGTGTGCTAGCTATTGATCATAGGACTAGCACAGTATACACATAGGGTCTTCGGGTATTCCACGCCCGGGGGGGTCTGACATATTTGGTTAATCTGTACCGTTATAATCTGTCCCCACCAAAATAAGTGATGTAGATTCTTCTATATTTCTCCCGATTAATGAGAGAATTTCTAGAATTTTGTTTAGATTATTGCTATAGGATTTTCTTGTCCTCAAAACGAAGGAATTGACTTGACTCATACCAGGCATTTGTATTTATATAGATTAGGTTTCATAAATCAGACTTGCTATTTCTAAGTCGTCTAAAATTTAAAGTCAAGTCAAACTTTGTGACCATAGGATCTGGATAGAGATTGATGTGCTATTTGATTGAATGCTAATCAAATGAATAAATAATTATGACTTATATATGCTTAAGGAAATTTAAGTCACCTTACAAATAGATAACCTCAATAGAAAATTAATGGTCAAGGTTGTATTTTAGGATCATGTTTATGGATGTTAAAAATGTCACAATTTTGTGACCGGAGCAATAAATTAGATAGGGATACGCATGCTCGCGTGACACACCTCTGGTCTATCGATCCTTCAGTTCGGCTAGCCCAATCTTTGATTGAAGTGTTCATCCTAATTTTTGAAGCATTGTTCGATTCTACTTATTCGAATCACTAACTTCGTGTAGAATTCTTCAATGTTCCTCGGCAAAAGAAAAAAAAACCTTCAATGAACCAAGCTAGCGATGCACACATATATCAACATGCATGCCATTGCATTGTAATTCTTGGTAAATGAGTATAAATATGTTTGGAAAATGTAATTAATTTTGCATTAACCAAATGATTCAAAAAAGGTACTCCCTATGTTTCCCATTGTTTTCTCTCAAGAAAAATGATGTCCCTAGACGTAGACGGTAAAGAAAGAATTGTATTGGCACTGTTCGGCTAAGGGCATCCTTGTAGAAATTTCAACATTTTGAGAGCGAAACTACATGAGACTCTTGTGTAGATTTCCATGTTTGTAAAATTTAGGTCTGTCTTTTCCCCCCAATCCTTTCAAACTGAAAAATGTAGTGATAAGCGGTTGGTGCACATGTGGCCAATGACAAACAATATTCTTACCATGTGAGGTTGTCACTACTACACAAAGGGTCATCACAGATGGTTCTAAACCATCATCACAGAAGGTTTCTGAACCGTATGAATTTATGTATTTATGATAACAGACGGTTATCACAGACGGTTTGTGAGTCGTCTGTGATAAATCACAACACAGGCGGTTTTGTGGTATAAACCGTTTGTGATACGTAGGCCATCACAGACCGTTATATGTACTAACCGTTTGTGATTGGAGATATATCACAAACGGTTAGTAAAAATAACTGTCTGTGAAGGACTACTATCACAGACGGCTTAGACAACAAACTGTCTGTGATACGTAGGCCATCAATCACAGATAGCTGGTACATATAACGTTCTGTGATGACCTACGTATCACAGACGGTTTGTTGTATAAGCCGTCTGTGATAGTTCGTTCTATACCTACATATTTTTTCTATTTTTTTGGCTAGCTTCAAGAAATGCTAGTCATGCCCTCTTAAAACAAGCAAGCACAAAACAGATAAATCACAAATGGAATAATTTCACAGATGAAATCACAGATGAACAAACAACTCAAAATCAATTTACAAAGTTCATGTATTGTTGCTAGAGTTACAATTGAATTACAACTCAAAGTGAATTACAATTGAATCAATTATTTAAACATGTATTAAGCGGCATGAAACTCTCCTTTCGAGTCAATGATCTCCGTCATGATGAAGGTGGCGAGCATTCCTCGAACGTTCAAGAGTTCATCCATATGGAATGTACTTGATTCGATTGTCATGCCCTGTCGCTAGGAGTAAAGTAGTAAGCATATATATATTTAAATTGATAATTAGAAAATAATTATTGCGAGATTGACAAACCTCTGGATCCTTCGTCTTAGCACTTATGATTTCCTGCATATGACGGCAAACGTAGAATGCACATACGTTGCCTTGTAGTTGTTGGTGACACAGCAAAAATAGAATTACATATATATGTATAGTCAGTTCGAGAGGCCAGGTTACGAAGTGTGATATAGGATTATTGTGTTGTAGCGAGTACCAGAAATCACGTCCTATGTTGCAATGTGACACTCGGTTCGTTGTGTGTCTCTCCCCCGGCAACATAGGCGTTGAACGACCTACGTGACTCCAAAATGTTATCCTCGGCTATTTCAAACGAACGAAGACTACAATAGAGTTACGTATGGAGGAAATGAGCATACCCATCGAGTACTTTTTGCAGAAGGGTGAGGTCGTGGTTCTTGTTGACTAGAGAATCAAGGTATATTACGTTGTTCCACTTTGGTACAATGACTAAAAGGAACCAGTGCCACCTACTCATGTATGCCGCTATAGTCATTAAACCTAAGTTCGTGTTGCGTATAATGTACAAATAAAATTTGTATAGCAAATAGTGAAGCACTTACCCCTGGTTATAGGGCACCAGTATGTAGTCCTTGTCGCGGTGAGCACGCAACCCCTTTGTTGTGTATTTCTCGACGTAGTATGCATCTTGTTTGATGCATTGCACAGAGATCAACTGTGGGTCGAGGAAACCCACTGGTTCTCGCGTTCGCTGGGCTTGTTGCATCATGTATCTATACATTAGCAATGAGTTATGACATTTATCAGTATTGCGTGAATATAGAACTTGATTGCACACACTTACAGTGTCCAGCATCGTAGAAGTGAGACGTCGAGGGCGTCGAGGTTGAATAGTTCAAATAAGTCTTGGAAGCTCACGACGAAGTAGCCCGGCCTATCGAGGAAATGGTTCTCCGTGTAACTGACGGTGATTCCAGTAGGCCAGTTTTTCCTCACCTCGTTGGTCTCCTGCATGTACCATGCATGTAAACTCGCGCAACCCAATCCAAGGAGGGGCAATAGTGTGTTGGGGACAAATGGTCTTCCGAGGGAGAACGTACAAGGCTCGCAGAGCGCCTTAGTGTTCTTCGATTTGGCTGATACGGAGGCCTTATGAAGCAGGGGTTGAGGTGGAGGAGGAGAGGGTTCTGTTGGAGAGGCATGGTCGTGTGGAGATCGCTGCATTGCAGGCGCCTTAATCTTGTTCGATTTGGCCTTAGCGCCTCGCGTGCTATATGTCTTCGGGAGGGATGACTCGACACGTTTTTCTTGTTTCTTTGGCGCTCTCTCCACGGGAGCCGCTACGGAGGTCTTCTACAGCCATGGGCTGAGGAGAGCTCGCGGCCATGAGGCCTATGATGTGGACGACGACATCGTGAGGAAGAGCGATGGCGATCGCTGACCTCGCCGTCATGCTCCGCGTGCTTACCATGGCAAGATATGGACTCACAAGGTACGACATGGATACAACAAGAACTCACTTATTGACATGGAAGCAACGCGCGGCAAGATGAAGAGACGCATCAGTGCGCGAGGCGAGGAGATGCATCGCACGGGAGTCAAAAAGGCTTTGAACATATCACAGACACTTCCAACCACAAACCATATGTGATACAAAATTATCACAGACGATTATTGTTAAGAACCGTCTGTGATAAGAATACATCACAAATGGTTCTTATTAATAACCGTCTATGATAATTATATATCACAGACTGTTGTATTTTATAACCGTTTGTGATACATATCCTAGACGGTTTATTACAATAAACCGCCTGTGATAGTTCCTTCTATAGATAATAAATGTTCTGTTTTTCGGCTAGCATCAGGAGTAAATATGTATGACTTGTTTTTCACCATAGAGATAAAAGACATTAAGATAAGCATGTTATTCAGTAAACATGTTCAACATAGACAGTAACTTAACTTCAAACTAGATTTTTTAATCATTTTTTTGTATTTACATATGGCCAAACAACGTGGCCAGTCGCTTCTTACAAAAGATTTTCTTAAAAAGTATAAATAAAAAAAGATCAACTTATTTCCTACGGCCCAAGTAGACTACTATCTTCGTCTTCAATTCTTCGTAGGCAACATGGTCAGCATCGGAGGGTTCAGGGTCAGCATAGGTATCTCAAAACACGTCCGCCCGTTGATGCGCTCGTTGGAGAGCTGCCCAAAGATGCTCTCACTCAAGGACCAAGTGGAAATGCGCCTAGAGGCTCAATTCCCTCGCTTAAGGTGTCTCGGCATGGTCTACCCAATCGGTCATCGTCTTGATGTCGCATTCCAAGTGATGGTAATCCTCCTGGAGACGTGCAACATCTTCCTCGAGGACTACGTTAATGGCAAGGTTAGCTCACCAGAAGAGGGAGACCACCCAGAAGACGTGGCGGAGGAGGATATCAAGATGGCGAAAGGTGGCCATCACATGCTCAGGCGTAACCTCTGCCAGAGGAGGGAGGACACTATTTGCACAGTGTCCTTCTGCAGCATCTACCAGTGTACGGCCAGTGAGGTGCTTGTACAAAATGGCCAAGTAGGCCATCAACGCCAGCGTCAGGGGAGAATAGTGGAGATCCATTATTATTTTTAACTCTACTAGTTGTTTATAGAGAGTGCGAAAGGGAGTAGAGCGATGTGGGGATTCATCTTCGATGGCAGATGATCATTCTTATAAAACTGTCGGTGCGCAAGATGAAGAGACACATCGTAACGTCGGTGCGCGAGACGAAGAGACGCATCTATTATAATTGGGGAGAAGGACCAATTAGAAAATTGAATTAACAAAAGATTCGAGGGGGAAGTTTGCAAATATTTGGACAACCTGGGCTATGGGCAGCCGGCCTTAAAAGGGAGCAAACCCTAGGCCTCTATCCTCCCACATGGCCGACTCCTCCTCTCCTCCCTACGCCTCCTCCTCCCAGTCCAGCACCCCTTGGCAGTGCCTCCTCCCTTGGTGTGACTCCCTGCTACCGGCCAAGAACTCCTCTGCCCGCTGCTGGCCAAGTTGGAGAAGAAGGAAGGACCTCCCTAGTGGTGCTCAGCCAAGAAAGAGGAAGGGGGAGAAGGGAGAAGGGAGAAGGGAAGGGAGTGGGATCACGTGGTGGTATTCATGATCTTCAGCGGTTCTTCAAGGGTAAGATCTGATCCCCTTTTGATTAGTCGATTAATTGATTATTTAGCGATGTCAGTATTAAATCTGTTGGGACAGTCAGGCTTGGCCGGCGTTTTTGATGTGGTTAACGGCTGAATCTGTCCTGGACGCCTCCTAGAGAATTGTAAAAGACATTGCTACCTTTCCGTAGAGTACTAGATCATGTCATTTGGACGAACGGTTCAAAATTTATGAATTTCGTAGCGCTGCTATTTAGTAAATCTGCCTTAATTCTAACAGTTATTAGTAATCAGACAAAAACAAATAGTTAAAGGAATATTTGGGAGGTCTCACTATAACAAAAGATGTAGATAATTGTCTTAGCTTTCCAGAAAGCTAAATAAGATGAAATTTGGATAATTGTACTGAAAGATATGATAGTTTTAATATTACTGTCCAGAAACCCGACGTATAGATGTTCTGTTAATAAGCTTGGTAAGGGTAGTATATGACCGAATCTAGAAGGCTCACCAACTAGGTTTAGTTGGATAATTTAATAAGCTGTCCAGAAAGTCTAAGAACACCCCATTTGGACCTCTGTACTAAAAGATATTAATTTTTGATTATAACTATCTACAGAGGGGATAGATCAATAATTAGGAGTTTGGGTTGGGATTACGCTAAAGAGTAGAGCAAGTTCGTATTTACTTCTAGTCTTGTTGTTGGTCCAGGATTGTCATCTTAGAATGTTTGCTAAACTAATTCAGGTGTGAGATTGGTCCCAGGGGCAGCGCCCTCTTCGCGTCCTCCATTCTCGCACGATTCAGGCAAGTACTTGATTTATAGATTTATTATGAGTGGATGATCTTGTTTGCTAGTATTGTGAGTATATGTGCTATTCATGGATGCTAGAATATTATGAATTTCAATGATCAGGTTAATTAGTACTGTGAAAATATGTGTTATTCATGGATGCTAGAATGTTATGAATGTCTATGATCATGAATGCTAGAAGTACGAATAAGTTTATTCATATGTGATGTCACTGCGAATGCATGATTTTGATGATTTAAGGTTTTGTTCATATGCATCATGCTGACATATTGAAGATTTGGTCATGTGGTGACCAAGCATTATTTGAGGTCCTCGTCATGAATATGACGGGCTTATGGTCCCCACACTCGTGGAGTGTGGGCTTAGGTCCCCATACTTGTGGAGTATGGGCAATGATCCCTGTGCTAGAAGGCACATGCATGGGTATGCATCGACGGATGCATGCTCTGCATTACCGGTAAAATGCAAAAGAGAAAGAGAAAGAGAAAATGCATTTGAGCATCTTGCATATCATGATTATATAACATGTGTTGATATAGAGATTTATGGATGGTTGTTGATGATTACAGTTGTTTATGTTGTTGTTACCATCTATTGTACTTGCTGAGTCTTTGGTCTCACTCTTGCTGTTGTTGTGTTTTTAGGTACCCTTTTCAAGAACGGCATGCATGGGGGAAAATAAAGATTAGAGTAGTTACACAATAGCATGATCTACTCACAGTTGAATTGATAGAATGATGATTTAGTAGTTGAGTAATCTACTTAAAGTATTCTTTATGATTACTCCCTTTGCTTAGAATAAATTGTAATAGAGTTGACTAGATGATTATGGATGCCCATTGGATTATACTTTAGTTGTTTATCTTGCTATAGATGATTAGCTCAGTTTTGGATGTCTCTTGATTATGCTGGATGTTGGATTATTTAGTTATGTTATAATTAACTATTGGAGCCTCCGGTATAGTTAACTATACAAAGGAGGTTCTGCCGAAAGTTATTAAGATGTTTTTAGTTTAATTTGGTTATAATGTTAGTTTGGTAGCATTCCAGGCCTTTGTCGGGCTGGGGTGTTACAGCAGGAGCCGCGAAGCGGCATTGATGCATTTAAGAGATCACATACCCTTCCAACCACAAACCGTTTGTGATACGTAATAATCACAGACGGTTCTTGTTACGAATGGTTTGAGAATTATCACAGATGGTTATTTTTAAGAACCGTCTATGATGTCTGTAATTATCACAGATGGTTATGTTTCAGAACAGTCTGTGAATTATCACAGACGGTTCTATTTAAAAATAGTCGGTGATAATTATGTATCACAGACGGTTCTAGCTGTCACTAGTAACATAGACGGCCACGCTTTTAAAACCGTCTGTGATAATTACAACACTAACGGTTATGGGTAACCGTCTATGATGAGGCGTCCAGTATAGCCCTTTTTTCAGTAGTGTGTGTTTTGGAATATGCCTATGAAGATAATTTTCCCACTTAATATCCAGGCTGGGAATATTCAATGTCAACTTTCTATGCACTAAATATTTTTCAAACTTCAAGTAGACCATTAGATTCAAACCACTTCGCTCAACATTCTTGCAGGTTTCAATATATGTTAATCAACCATGCGTAAATACAAGTAGTACTACTCATGTTTATTGTACAATAACTTCAATATGTTTTTGATTTGTAAGTACTATAATTGCATTTATTCAAGAAGTCGCCTTGTGATATTCATCTAGCAAACTGAACACGAGATATGTAGGAGAGCGACATGGAATATTGGAAGTCTTCACGTGCAAACCAACATGTAATTGAGATGAGACTAAGACAGGAGAAGATGCATTGTCCTCAGATTTTCACAATAGTGAAATGAAGAAACAAAATAAGTGGCATGTTTGTGTTACAAGAAGTCTACCTGGATCAAGGTTGAAGCTGAGACATATATATCATAACCTTAATTCACGATGCCTTAACGACGCAACAAATAGGCTCATTTTGATCAAAATATCTCCAAGCAAACGGATCAGAAATAAACATACGTACAAAATCAAATCTAGTATAATATGAAAAAAAACATTAAAAAAACATTGCAGGTTGTGTGGCTCTAATACATCAATCTTGATTGACATGTTTTGCATTCATCTGAACAACCATATTAACTAAAGGCAAGGTGTGGTCATGAAGAAAAATCATTCATCGTCCTTTCTCACACTACACAAGTCTTGTATCGGAGTTTCTCCTCTGTCTCAAATGTTGAACAGCCAGTCAAAATTCCTTTGAGCTTCTTGGCAAGGAAAACATATATCCTATGATCTCGGCCTTAATCGTGCTACCATGCTTCTACTCCTCAAGAAATGGTCGAAATAGTCATAAAAAATTATGAATTATTTTTAGATAGGGTATGATATAATCAAGCATCCTGTAAATTTTCAAATGAAAACACGATGTATATGAGAAGAGAAAAAAAGACAAATTTCAATGAATAGTAGCTTTATCTTTTTCCTTTTTATTTACGGTTTCCTTCTTAGCAGAATTTGTTTTTTTATTTCTTAATGCGTAGAATGATTTAAATTTGAAATTCTTTGGCATGATAAATGGTTTCATGATAGTACTGACAACAAAAAAAACTTCATGACCATTTGGAGCATTTTCTGAGAAGTGAGAGCATGAGTAGCATGATTTAGGAAGGGAGCACATAATATGTTCTCCGTACACGAGAAGATCTTGCTTTAGTTTTCGTTACATCAAATACATGCATGGTGTAGCAAACCGCGAGATAACCAAAATTAAATTTGTTTATGACCAAACTGGTTAGTATATTCGAATAGTTCCTCCACCTGGCTACCGGCGTTTCCCATGGATCTTGGCGCCTCCACCTCCTCCTCAGCCATGAGTTCCTACTGATCCATCTCCCCGCCTTGCCGTCGTCTAGCGCCGACGTTTCCCTGCCTTGGTGGCCGGCCGTGGAGGAAGAAGGAGAGGGGAGAAAGGAGGAAAAGAGGAGAGCTCCTCGTGGGGTTTTTGGTTCAGCGATCCCCAACGGTTCTTCAAGGGTAACGAGATGTTTCCCCGCTGTTTAGTTCAATTCGTTCTTGGTAGATGTCGTTTATTGATTAGTCGTTAGTGCTGAATTTAGGAACAGATTGCTGTTCTTTGTTGTACGTTGATTTTCGATTAGATCAAGGCCGAATTAAGATTTGTGATCTCCTAGAGAGTTGTAGATTAATTTCGTCAGGTTTCCATAGCCTTTGAGTTCACCTGAATCCGAGTTGTGGTTTGAGAGTTACGGCCATTTGTTTACTACTGTCCAGAACCCCGATTAATTCTCAGCAATCGCTTTGTGTAGCAAGTTGAATGTTGTTAAGGTCCGAATCAGGATTCCTCCCTACTATAAAAATTGTAGTTTATTGTCCTATCTTTCCATGGCCGCCAAGAACATGTAATTCCGACATATGGATCAAAAGTTATGTTAGTTTCATTCTTGCTGTCCAGAATTCTGACTAGTTTAATCTGTCAATTTGTCTTTTAAAATATGTTAATGTTAGAGGAAAATTCAGGGTTTCCACCCAGCTAGTTTGTTTCAGCAAATTTCGTAACCTTTCCAGAATGTTAAAGAACACCTTAATTGGAGCTGTAGATCAAAAGTTGTGTTATTTTCTTTACTGCTGCCCGTTTCGTCGGGACAGATTCTGTCTTTCAAGTTCATCTGCTTGTAGTATATTGATTTTGGCCGAATTGGGTTATCTCACCAACTAGGATTTCGTAGATATGTTCGTTAAGTTTCCATAGGATCTGGGATCACCTCGTTCCGAGTCCCAGATCGTTAGATATGGGTGATTCCGTGCTGCTGTCCAGAAACAGTTCCATGATTGTGTCATCTGTTTTCAGATTAGATCTAATTAGTTAATTGTGGGTTGTCGGGAAGGCGTTGTAGAACGTTAATGGAAGTGTCCTGTTATATGTTGTTCTTATTTCGAGTATATATTGTGTAGGCGGAGAGGCTTCAGGTTTAGGAGTACCGCCATTGCCTACTAACGCGTCGCATCGCGGAAGGCAAGTACTTTGATGTTCTGATAATTAGAAAATGTTGAATGTTTGATGTTGATATTGTATTTTTCTAAGATCCATGATAATATTTAATGTTCATGTTCCTTCTATATGTGTTATCTCCATGATTAGAGAGCATGTCTTTTCAATTTACATATTGCATTCCATGCATCCATTATTCATGTTTTATCCACGGGAGTGGATTAAAAAGACCCATCAATTCCAGTATGGGCATGTAAGACCCATCATTCCATTGTGGGCAGATTGGGACAACCGTATGAAACGTTCTTCATACGGGACTTGGATCCCCGCATTTTGTTAAATGCGGGCTTAGGTGAAGACCGATGGGTATGTCACTAGCAATACCGGTATATGCATGTGTGTAGTCCCTTCATTTCATTCAATCCATTCATTCAATTATTCATTCTATGATTTATTCATATTCTTCAATGATGTTGGCTTGATCATGTTTGTTGTATGTCCCATTGATTCACTGTATTTGCTGAGTCTCGAACTCATTCTTGCGTTGTTTGTTTATTTTAGGTGACCATTGATGTTGGCTCTATTGGGAGGGAGTAGACACGCACTACTCATTCACTTCACCCTATTCAAGTCCAAGATTATGATTTAGTTCTATCTTTCATTCGTTATTGATGAACTGTAATAAATAAATTTAGATGATGAATGATACCTATTGCTATGTTATGGGTAATTCAGTAGTACTTGTGATCTTTGATTATTCCTTCGATAGTTATTGCTTAGATTCGGACTATATTCATGACATAGTCCTATTGAATAGTGATATCTTTTTGTCATTAGATGAGATTGTATCCTAATTCTTCCGCATTATGGTTGTATGTTAGATTATTTAGGTGACATCTTGGCTACCGAATAGCCAGGGTGTTACAGTTGGTATCAGAGCGGGCTTTAGGTCTGTGGTTAATAGAAATATATTAAAATGACACACTGTGCACAGTAGGTGGAGTTGGGTAATCCATTGTTTCCGCATTTCTATTGTTATGTTTCATTTGTTGAGCAATTGTTGAATTACTTCTGTACTATCTTTCTTGTTGTTAATCTATGATACGATGTGTTATCCTATATCTATGTATTTATTCTATGATTATCATGAGATGATCCTATATATTCATAATTGATTACTTTGGTTATGCGTGTTGATAACATATGTTAAGAATTTGAGGTCATGGTTGTTACTCTGGGATTCACCAGGTTACACCACCGTTCATGGTATGTGGTTAGGGGAGTAGTTACCCCGAGTGTCATAGTTTCAGGTGTTGAGTGTGAGTTTCTTTAGAAAGTTGTTCTCTTCTTTGATTTCTGAATTTGGCAAATTCTTGTTCTGTGGTGGTTGATTGGTCTCAATGGGTGTCTAATGGTTATCTGAAACAATTATTGTTTTTCTTTCGACTGTTGAATTGCTTTTACTTCTTGTGATTGTTGTTAATTGGTGAGAATGAGATTTCCATGGTTGTTCCTTCTTTCTTATTGGAAAAGAATGACTCACTTAATCGTTTGTTATTTTGGGTAATGAAAGTTTTCTGTTGCCAGTTCGTTAACGTGATAAAGCTTTGGGTTCCATGTGTTTCTTTTGGATCATTCCGATTGTTGAAGTTTAAAGCATCTCTTTTCTGAAGGAAAGTGTTAAAATCCTTTTGTGTTTGTCTTATCTTGTTTAAGTGAGAAATTATATCCGAACGAATAAACTGTTATGGTATGAGTTACCAGGTTGGGTTGTTAGCATGGTGCAAACCATTTATTCTTAACTAACACCCATGATGGTGAAATTGATTAATTTGAAATGTCATTGTGTTTAATACATGGTAAAGGGTAACTAGGAGTCTGTCCATATCTATTCAGAACCTATGGTTCTTAAGAAGTGTGGAATGTTAATGAACTAGTTTGATCATTAAGTTTGAGTAATCTGCTAATTTTGTTAGATGATTTGGAATCTAGGTCCTTTTTCCGGTTATTCTAACCGCTAGTGATGGTTAAGTTAAGGATGCGTTCGAATGTTGCCCTGGTAAATATTGCCATACTAAACTGATGTTATATGTATTAAGAAATGAAAAGAAGGTGAATGTTCTGACTTGTGAAACCTTGTCTTATGTATCCTATATTATTGAAGATTAAAGGTATTTCGTTCTAATTTCTAAACTTAAGATAGAATAGTGAGTCTATACTCATAACTGTTTTGTGATTGCAAACAGAGGTAAGACCATGAATGCTTCCATGATTAAAATAATCATCAATTGTTAACAGTAATGGCTAGAGTGCATTTAGTGTGTACTATATTGGCGTTGAGCGTCAGTAAGAGTTAAATGGATGAAATCTAATAAGATATTTATATTGATGTACATTTGTGAGATTGTCATGTACTAGTATGATCTCGTTAGCAGAGTTTTGTTTCAACATTTTGGCTTGAGCATTAGGTTTGTCTTTCCAGAGCAAGTAGTTATTGCAATCCTATTGTGATGATAGAAATGTTATGTCATGATTGTTGTGTTTCTTTTGGAAAATTTATTGATGGAATAGTGAGGTATGTTGAATTTCGCCAAGAATGTATGATTTTGATGTTAATAAAATGATCAGAAATGTGAGGGTGATATTGATTCTTTTATAGAGAAAGAAATTTGATCGCCTTTGGTGATATCGTTCAAATGAGAATATTTCAAGTTTAGCTTTCGTGATATTTTGGAGCTCATGAATCATCTGGTAGCTGAAATTATTTTACATAAATTGAGGTATTGGATTGTCCTGTTGTTTCTTAAGAGATTTGTGTAATTTAATCTTAAAGGCTCTTTGGTCTGAGTTGGCAACATGAGGTTGAAATCAAAGAAAATTATGTTGGTTTCTTTAAGAGGACTTTAATCTGCTTGCTTCTCGTGAAATCCCGTCAATGAAAATGTTTCGAGTTTGGTGGCTGAGATCATTTGGATCTCATGTTTCATGTGTAGTTGAACTGTTCCGAGCAAATATGATGTGTTGAAGAATTGTATTGGTTCTTAACTAGTTTTTGTGGTTATTTGAATCGTTCCTAGACTTTCTGCTCTTTCCGCTCAAGAGATGTCGAGTTTCAATCGCAATGTCTTTTTCTTATTGGCTGTTATTTGCTACTCCTTTTGAGGATGTGTGCCTCAATCGTGAACTCAACTTTCGTTTTTCCAAGATCCTCGTTACCAGATTATTTCTTTTGGTGTCGTGCTCGCTGTGAGGAGCAACATTTTCCTGCGTGATGAAACTTATCCTTGTTCGCCTCTTTCTTTTGAGAAAGGATCAACAGTTTTATGTTGCAAAGTTTTATAGAGCGTAAATTGGCAACTGTTTGGAGGTGGTTAAGTAATGGTAGTGGTGAGATGTTGCTACCAAGCTATTGGAGGAGTAGTAGAAGATGAATTGGTTTTGACCTGTACCTCTTGGAGGAAAGTTGATTCAAATGGAATGTATGGTTTTCAAAGTAAAAACTAAATAGCGTTACGACTGAGTAGAATCTATGGTATAGCGAAATTCCAGAACCTTAGTTCATGTTGAAATGTTGGGGATTATCGAAGGTATGGAAACCTTGATCAATTTTATTGAGTAACGCAATTGGAAAGTATTGCGATAATGTGTGGGTGATTCCTGATGATGTCAATGAGTATGTTAGATTTGTGGGGATGTTAGAGATTTAATCCGATGATTTCACTATCTGTTATAAGTGTAACGACCATTTTGGGGACTTACCTCCCAGGTCCGGCCCCCCCTCCTCTTTCTCTCCCTTCCCCTTTTCTTTCCTTCCTCAGGCGCACGCACGTCATCTTCTTTCTGCTTTTTCCGTGGCCGACCTTGCCGCTTATGCCAAGACGCCTCACCGGCTCCCCCGCCACCTACTCGGCATGGTCACGCCGCACCGACCCCATCCTCTCCCCATCATCACCACAGTGGTCGCCGCCCTGGATCCGCGCCGTGCGCTGCCGCAGCTCCAAAGCCACGCCTCGCTCCGACGTCCCGTCTTGTCGCCGCCCAAGCACGTCGCCGCTTGCTGCTCGCTCTGTGTTGCGGCAGGCCTGCGCGTCCCTGACGACGCCCGCGATCAAGAGCCGCCTCAAGACGTCCTCGCCGGCGCTTCCCGCACCAGCGCGTGTCCTTGCCGCCTCGGGACATGCGCCGCGCCTCCCGACCGGACCCCGTCCTCCCGCGCCATGGCTCCCTATAAAGCCCCCTCCTTCCCTTGCTTGAGCCTCCACGCCGCCCCGCTCCGGTAAGTCCCAGAGCAGAGCCCAAAGCCGCGCTCCCGTTGACGGCCGCGCCGCCTCCTCGCCTCGCCACCGCTCCGGTGAGCTCCACACCTGGGGGACCGCGTCACCGTGAGCCCCAAGACCCAAGGAACCCAACCCCCACCTCCCTTCGCCTTCCCCGTCGCCGAGCAGCCCCGCCGCCGCGCCTCTCCTTCTCCACCCCGAGGCCAGTGCCGCTGGCCAACCTTGCCGCCCGAGCCAGCCCGACCTCCCCATCCGGCTCCCAGATTCGCGCGACACCGGTGCAAGACGGCCCCATCGCCGCGACACCGCTCCACCGTCGGTGCCCGTGCGTGCCTGAGGTCTTGCCATTGTGTCGCCATGTGCCTGCTCCTCCTCCCCGCCGCCACCTCCCTGCGCTCGCCGCCCTCCGCGACCCGTGCCGCCTTGCCGCCGGCCGCCTGCCCGCCACGGCGCGCCTCCGCCCATGCCGCCTGGTGTGCTCTGTGCTTTCTCCCTATGTAGCCGAGTGAGCAAAGCAAAGAAAAAGGAAATCAGATGGGGGATTTGTTAGGGATTGAGGGCCCCACCTGTCATGCTCTTAACCTCCCCTCCTTAGGCTGCCAAGTGGGCCCCGCACTCCACTATTCCCGTGGACCATCCGCCCCTGCGCGCATAAGCCCGGTCCACCACACTGTGTTGTAGACCACAGCTGATTCCTCTCTTTTTAATTCATTTAATCTTTGATAATTCATATCTCATCCATTTTAACTCCAAAAATTATGAAATAAATTTCTAAAAATTTGTTAAATCAAGATCTTGCTAATAGCATAGGACTTGATTAATTTGGAGTTTATTTATTGTTCCTTATTTATTTATTTGCTCTCTTTGCCGTTGTGTCTTTTTCCGGTATTGACGCCCGATTAGGATTTGAAGACGCCGGCGACCCTCAAGTTGACCAAGACCAAGAGTACCAAGATTCCCTAGCCTTTAACCAAGGCGAGTCAATACTTTGACCATATTGACCCTACATTTTATGCAAATTATATTTGTTTAAATTAGCAAAATTGCATGCTTTATTTCTTTATCAAATGTATGTTAAAGCTTAAGGTAGTTAAATTCCCACTTGTTGATTAATTAAATTAACATGCCATCCTTGATGACTTGAATGCATTAATCCTTGTCACCTTAGTAACTATATGGTAATACTAGTTATAGGTTGTACTTAAGCGACATGCTAGTCTTGCTAAGTACCGGGGTATTAAATACCCCAATCATCTTTTTCTCAACATAAAATATTTTGGGTAGTCATTGGTGGTCCATTGGCTAAAGGATTGTGAAAATAAATTGGTTTACTCCTCAAAACCCCAATTGCTAGCTCTATCTGGGCAAATGGTGAGGTGGTGGGTGCTCAGGGAGCACATGGTTGGTTGGCTTGTGGAATGAACCGCCCGGATAACCCTAAGGACTTAATCTTGTCACGACCTCCCGTGTTAAACAAGTACAACCACAAGTCTGCAAAGTGCAACTTGGCTTAGTAAAGTTATTGAACCTTGAATGTCATCTCACTGGAGGGGAACGAAGAACGTACAAGTGCGGAGATACTCCGGCTTGGAAGGGACACCAAAATGGTGAAGTTACCAGCTGCGCTAGTCGTTGTGGCCGGGGCCAGCTGCGCTAGTCGTTGTGGTGAACATCCCGCATAACGTATGGGCGTAACCCCGTATGGGTGGAATGACGGAAGAGGCAAGATAGCTAGAACGGTTACTATGACGGTCGCCCAACTACATGACTACGGAATCATGTGGGGTAACGGGTAGACTATCTCTTGTGGGTAAAGTGTGCAACCTCTGCAGAGTCTAAAACTATTTAAACAGCCGTGCCTACGGTCAAAGGCAGACATGGGAATCATAACTTGAGTTAGTTCTATTTCAAAAACCTTGTGGGTGGTATAACAATGGTGGAAGGGCTCATCTAGCCCTGTTTTGGATTTTTGCCTGAGTCGTCGAGCTCAGTGGGTGTGGTTATTGGAGGCCGCTCCAATTAAAAGGATGAATTGGTAGAGTTTCCGCCGGATGGATTCTCTACTAAGATAATTATTGCACATGCTCTCTTAAAAATGCAATTTGTTAAAATGCTAAGTGATAGGACTTTGTAATTATGATATTTGAAAAGTTGCTTTCGCAAATAAAAGAACCCGAGCCGTCCTTGTTAAGCCTTGCATGTTTATAATTGCATTGTGTGTTGGCTCGCGAGCACGGTAGTAGTGCTCATTCTCGCTTCTCCCCCAACCCTTTAGATAATGAAGACGAAGGAGACTACGCTTTCTACGATGGCCTAGGAGATGATGGACAAGACTATGACGAGGAGTAGTATAGTTCTGTAGTTTAGGTCTCGCCCAGTCTAAGTAGACTCGTTGGTACAAGCGTATAACCGATATTATCCAACTCTTGGTTAATATCCGTCAGACCTGAGTTACCCGATCGCTTGTTCGTGTGAGATGAGCCCTACCTCGCCTTTTGCTTCCGCTGTAGTTTACGTTGCTTTTATGTGATGTAATCCATTTGGCCTGCCCAGCCCCTTTTGTAAAACTCGACCCGACGTGGTCTATGTCACTCAGTTGGTTGTAATATTTAATATTTTAGTTCACGCTTGTATGAATGATTCAGCAATGTGTACTGTGAAGTGCTAGCTACTGATCCAGGGAATAGCACAGTGATTTCACAGAGGATTTGGATTCTCAAAATCCGGGTCCGACAATAAGAGAAATTCGTTGTAGAGGTCTTGGAGGTTAAATTTGGGCTTTGCATTTTTATGCTAGATCTTTTTTCGTCACCCAAAGATTGTGTGTAGAGGAGATAGAAAACTGGAGTATTCTGAGCAGTGGAATGATTGTTGATAGAACCCTTCTGATGTAGTTTATGAGCGGGTGTACTGAGGATTCTGAGTTGTTATTCTGGAAAATTGGAGGTAATGTGAATGCGTGGGACCTAGTTTGTGAAGTTTTGGGTGCCTTCTATCAAATTAATTTCATCAGTAGGATGAGTCACCTAGAGTATTCGGTGGATTCAATATAGTCTCTCCACAATGGTGTGGATGATGTATTTCAGTTTGAGCATAATTTGAGGAGGTTTAATTAAGCGGTTGAAGCTCGTGTGGTAAGCGATGAATTCGAATTCCAAGGTTCGAGAGAGTTTTATTCCTAAAAGAGAAACTGAGGAAAGGAATGATTCCTTGGGTGGTGAAGCGTTTCCTTGTTTCTTGTTTGAATTTTGTGTTGTTGGCTGGTGTCTTCCGCCCTTTGAGTTGGCGCATTGTTGGCATGTTTGATTCGTTCCAATTCAGGCAAACCAAAAGAAGTATTTGGTTTGGGCATTCGAGTGATTTCTCCTTTGGCTTTCGTGGTATTCAATCGTAAACTGTCTATTTAGAAACTGGGATTGTTTTCGTGATGAATTGTCAGATTTGGGGTTTTACCCTTTTAGTGGAGAGTTAGTATTGCGTGGATACGACGAGAACTCTCTATTTCTAGTGGGATTCTCTTTGTGAATTAGTGGTTTAAGAACCAGTTCTGTTGTGTATTCTTGTTTAAAGGAGGTGACCCTTGTTAGATGAAGAGTTTGATGTTGAACATCAACCTTCACTGCACGAGCGCGTGCGGGACAGAGGCGTGGGCATATGGCTCATGGCGCGTGTGGTCCTGGAGTGGACATACATCATGGCATATGTGCCGACACTGGACGCACAGACATGTACCGAGGGGTGGTTCTGGGCATTTGTTGTTTATTTTCATACCAAAGGGGAGTTTGGTCCAGGTACTTTGGTTCGTTTTCGACAGTTGTGGAAATTAGTAAGTTGGCGTATCGCTTTGACCGTCTCGGGTCCATACGCGATGTATGCACGTCTAGTGTGTTCTGGTGCTAAGTGAGTAGCTGAGCAATTCAAAGCTTGGGATTTCGTTAAAGACATTGACCATCGAGTAGGGTCTTATCTTCGATCCTCTTCTGATGAGTGCACCTGGAAATACCGGATTGAGTGTTAGGACGGACGTCGTTTCACGTCTTTGTGTGGTGGTCTCATCAATCTGTGAGAGGGGCCACTTGGGAGTTGGAGTTTCGCTTGCGTGAGCGTTATCCGGTTTTGACCACCACGGGTACGTGGTTACCGCTGTTAGTTCTCAGTCGTGGTTGATCTTTCACGTAGAGCTGTGTGAAGATTCGGGGTCGAATCCAGTTTAAGGGGGGGGGGGTAGAATGTAATACCCCGAATATTAATTAGGGAGAATATTATCCGGAGAGGGAATTTATTCAATACTGGTTAGCTAAAGCAATAAAGAAAAGAGAGAATAACCAATTAAAAAGGGTTCTTCTGCAAAGTACCCCCAACCTGGGCTTGGGCTTTGGCCCAAAAGGCCCATGTGTGTGGCCGGCCAAATAAGGGGGGGGGGCCTCCCTCCCCTCTAGAAACCCTAGCCGCCTCCCTTTGATCCCCTCCTCCCTTGTGGCCGCCACCTCTCCCACCCTCTCCACATGGCCGCCGACGTTTCCCATGGATCTTGGTGCCTCCACCTCCTCCTCAGCCATGAGTTCCTACTGATCCATCTCCCCGCCTTGCCGTCGTCTAGCGCCGACGTTTCCCTAGCTTGGTGGCCGGCCGTGGAGGAAGAAGGAGAGGGGAGAAAGGAGGAAAAGAGGAGAGCTCCTCGTGGGGTTTTTGGTTCAGTGATCCCCAACGGTTCTTCAAGGGTAACGAGATATTTCCCCGCTGTTTAGTTCAATTCGTTCTTGGTAGATGTTGTTTATTGATTCGTCGTTAGTGCTGGATTTAGGAACAGATTGTTGTTCTCTGTTGTACGTTGATTTTCGATTAGATCAAGGCTGAATTAAGATTTGTGATCTCCTAGAGAGTTGTATATTAATTTCGTCAGGTTTCCATAGCCTTTGAGTTCACTTGAATCCGAGTTGTGGTTTGAGAGTTACGGCCATTTGTTTACTACTGTCCAGAACCCCGATTAATTCTCAGCAGTCGCTTTGTGTAGCAAGTTGAATGTTGTTAAGGTCTGAATCAGGATTACTCCTTACTATGAAAATTGTAGTTTATTGTCTTATCTTTCCATGGCCGCCAAGAACATGTAATTCCGACATATGGATCAAAAGTTATGTTAGTTTCATTCTTGCTGTCCAGAATTCTGACTAGTTTAATCTGTTGATTTGTCTTTTAAAATATGTTCATGTCAGAGGCAAATTCAGGGTTTCCACCCAACTAGTTTGTTTTAGAAAATTTCCTAAACTTTCCAGAATATTAAAGAACGCCTTAATCGGAGCTATAGATCAAAAGTTGTGTTATTTTCTTTACTGCTGCCCGTTTCGTCGGGACAGATTCTGTCTTTCAAGTTCATCTGCCTGTAGTATATTGATTTTGGCCGAATTGGGTTATCTCACCAACTAGGTTTTCATAGATATGTTCGTTAAGTTTCCATAGGATCTAGGCTCACCTCGTTTTGAGTCCTAGATCGTTAGATATGAGTGATTCCGTGCTGCTGTCCAGAAACAGTTCCATGATTGTGTCGTCTGTTTTCAGATTAGATCTAATTAGTTAATTGTGGGTTGTCGGGAAGGCATTGTAGAACGTTAATACAAGTGTCCTGTTATATGTTGTTATTATTTTGAGTATATATTGTGTAGGCGGAGAGGCTTCAGGTTTAGGAGCACCGCCATTGCCTACTAACGCGTCGCATCGCGGAAGGCAAGTACTTTGATGTTCTGATAATTAGAAAATGTTGAATGTTTGATGTTGATATTGTGTTTTTATAAGATCCATGATAATATTTAATGTTCATGTTCCTTCCATATGTGTTATCTCCATGATTAGAGAGCATGTCTTTTCAATTTACATATTGCATTCTATGCATCCATTATTCATGTTTCATCCACGGGAGTGGATTAAGAAGACCCATCAATTCCAGTATGGGCATGTAAGACCCACCATTACAATGTGGGCAGATTGGAACACCCGTATGAAACGTTCTTTATACGGGACTTGGATCCCCGCATTTTGTTAAATGCGGACTTAGGTGAAGACCGATGGGTGTGTCACTAGAAATACCGGTATATGCATGTGTGTAGTCCCTTCATTTCATTCAATCCATTCATTCAATTATTCGTTCTGTGATTTATTCATATTCTTCAATGATGTTGGCTTGATCATGTTTGTTGTATGTCCCATTTATTCACTGTACTTGCTGAGTCTCGGACTCATTCTTGCGTTGTTTGTTTATTTTAGGTGACCATTGATGTTGGCTCTATTGGGAGGGAGTAGACACGCACTACTCATTCACTTCACCCTATTCAAGTCCAAGATTATGATTTAGTTATATCTTTCATTCGTTATTGATGAACTGTAATAAATAAATTTAGATGATGAATGATACCTATTGCTATGTTATGGTTAATTCAGTAGTACTTGTGATCTTTGATTATTCCTTCGATAGTTATTGCTTAGATTCGGACTATATTCATGACATAGTCCTATTGAATAGTGATATCTTTTTGTCATTAGATGAGATGGTGTCCTAATTCTTCCGCATTATGGTTGTATGTTAGATTATTTAGGTGACATCTTGGCTACCGAATAGCTGTGGTGTTACAGATGACGACTTGGAAGTTTTTTTGACGCAAACAAACTAAAAAAAGCAATGAGGACGACAAAGAAGCAATAAGCATGGAATCGCGAGATAACCAAAATTAATTTTGCTTATGACCGATCGTTGTTATATTTGAATAGTTTAAAATGTTTCCAAGAAAGTTACCTTGCACTTGACTTATTCGACTACTGTCCCTTGTCGTAATTATCTCCCTTGTCAAACTTAAAGTCTGAAACTGATGAAGATGATGACTTGGATGTTTTTTCGACCCAAACAAACATGATAGATTTAAAGTCTGATACTAGTGGAGATGATGACTCGAAAGTTTTCATGACACAAACAAATGGAAAAGAAGCAGCGAGCACTTTGAAGGTTTTCTAATGCAAACAAATGGGACAGACTTAAAGTCTGAAACTGATGGAGACGACGACTTGGAAGTTTTTTCGACGCAAACAAACAGAAAAGAAGTAGCGAGGACGAGAGCCAACAATAAGCATGGAACTGCGAGATAGCCAAAATTAATTTTGTTTATGAAGAAACTTGTTATTATATTCGAGTAGTTTAAAATGTTACCGAGAGAGTGACCTTGCACTTGACTTATTCAACTACTATCCCTTGTCGTAATTACCTCCCTTGACAGACTTAAAGTCCTGGCCGGTGGAGACGATGACTTGGAAGGTTTTCCGACGCAAACAAACGGAAAAGCAATGAGGACGACAAACAAGTAAGCATGGAACTGCGAGATAACCAAAATTAATTTTGTTTATGGCCAAACTAGTTATTATATTTGAATAGTTTAAAATTTTTCTGAGAACGTGACCTTGCACTTGACTTATTCAACTAAGGCTCCCTATCATAATTATCTCCCTTGACAAACTTAAAGTCTGAAACTGATGGAGATGACAACTTGGAAGTTTTTCTGATGCAAACAAATGGGATAGACTTAAAGTCTAAAACTGATGGAGACGATGACTCAGAAGTTTTTCCGACGCAAACAAACGGAAATGAAGCAGTGAGCACATGGAATGTTTTCCAACGCAAACAAACGGGACAGACTTAATGTCCGAAACTGATGGAGATGATGACTTGGAAGTTTTTCCAACGAAAACAAATGGAAAAGAAGCAGCGAGGACGACAACAAAAAATAAGCATGGAACTGTGAGATAACCAAAAATAATTTTGTTTATGACCAAACTGGTTATTATATTCAAGTAGTTTAAAATGTTCTAGAAAGTGACCTTGCACTTGACTTATTCAACTAGTGTCCTTGTCATAATTACCTCCTTGATGACTTAAAGTCTAAAACCATCGGAGACGCAGCGACTTGGAAGTTTTTACGATACAAACAAACGGAAAAAAGCAATGAGGACGACAAAGAAGCAATAAGCATGGAACCTGCGAGATAACTAAAAATAATTTTGTTTATGACCAAACTAGTTGTTATATTCGAATAGTTTAAATTGCTTCTGAGAAAGTGACCATTGCGCTTGACTAATTCAACTACTGTCCCTTGTCATCATTATCTCCCTTGACGGACTTAAACTCTGAAATTGACGGAGATAACAACTTGGAAGTTTTTCCAACGCAAACAAACTGAAAAGAAGCGGTGGGGACGACTTGGAAGTATTTGGCATGCTAACAAAAAGGAAATTAAGAAGCAAATGGAAGACACCAAGAAGATACATGCATTATTCCTACCTATTTGCAATCACAATGGCCAAATGAGAAAAATGAAAGGAGGGGTTTCAGTTTGCATTGCAAGAAGATATCTACCAGCCTCATTCATGGTGAAACACAATTTGCGGTTGGATACCATACTCATTTGATTTTAGGGCCCAAACCCTATTAGCTTATCGCCCAAGACATGCAAAGATAGCGTCAACGCTTGGCTCAGAGAGTTGTACTCAACAAGTAACTCATCTCGGCCAGATATCTGAGACCTCACAAGGGCCTAGCCACCACCGCCGTCCAACCCACCTGACCGGATGATGTCAATTGGCATGCAAGTGGATTAAGGACCAGTTCCTGTGATGACCTCTCGTGCACTAACAGTGCAACCACAAATCTACCATGTGTATGACCTAACTCACTAACTTGCTTCGTCTCAGTGTTGCTTCATCACCCCATGAATGTGGCATGGTTATAGTCGCAGTGAAAACTACTTGGAGGGTGGCGTGGCTATAATGCATAGAGAAACCACAATGGTTTAAGAGGGAGCTTTCGAAGGGTGGAATCCTAACGGTGGTGAAACCTTAGCGGGTGGAGTTGCGTTCGGTGGGGGCATTGTAAAGGCCTTGTGAATATTTTCTTAGTCTCATGCCTTCGGTAGCGCGCTGACATTATAAGATGATGATCTCTTGTGGGTAAAGTTGTGCGACCTCTGCAGAGTGTAAAACTATATGGGTAGTCATGCCCACAGTCATGGGTGATGCCGACAACTTGCTTGATTAGATTTAAATTTGAAAAAAAAACGATTTGTGGGTGGAATGAAAAGCCGGGTTGGAATCCGAGGATTTGATTTGTCTTAGCTAGAAGCTAGTGGAAGGTATCGGGTGTATGCAATCGCGAGATTGCAAGAGGGGTGCGGCCTGGGATTCGCAGTCGGATATAGCCTAGGACTGGTAGGGGGATGCACCCTAGGACTCGAGGGTGGTGCGTCTTGCGGAGTCAGGTGGTTGCACCCTAAGAATTACTGGGTGGTTGCAGCCTAAGGATTGTTGGGTGATTGCAGCCTTAGAGTTGCTAGGGGCATTCAGCCCAGAATCAGCAAGCTTGAGCCAGTGCAAGTGTTGAGGCGATCCGGTGGAAGCCAGATGGGAGAGACTTGCCGGCTTGAGGAAATGCATTGGTGAACCTACGCATGACGAACCATGTGATTGCTTTACAAGATTAGACTCGATCAAGGATGAAAGGATCGAGAATGGATATTTTGGTCACTTCACCAAAAAAACCGGTTAGGTGACTTTGGAGAAACCATGGTGCATGACGGCGCAAAGGAGAAGTGGTTTAGGTCATGAGGAGGACAAGATCATGAACAGACGGATTCAAGAGCGTCAGATCGTCATATGCTTTGAATAGTGTGCGTGAGTGAGAAACTTGTTTGTTTGTGGTCTTGACGGGTGCTCATTAGGTTTTCTCTTAGTCCTAACCTGCACTACTATATAAGGGTTGGTGCAGGATTTGCACCCCACCAAGCCTAGGAACGCTAATTTGGAGATTTGGGAGGGGAAATGGAGATATGAGAGGAGGACAAGGTTTGAGAGATGAATTGAGAGATTAAATGCTCATAAGTGAGCTTGTGTCCTCCATGTTGAAGTGGTTGTAAACCATCAATTTCCACTACTACAGGATTGACATATAGCAACATAGGTATGTGTTGTTGTATGTACGAAAAAGCGTTGCTGCTGATTCTAGCAACACAAATGTTAAGTGTTGTTATAGGTGGCGTTGCTAGGATGAGCCTGTGCAACACAAATTAAGTGTTGTTATACATAAGAATAGGTGTTGCTGACATATTAGGCCTACAACGCATTTCTCTATTTATAACAACACATGTGGCACATATTTCAACAGCACTGCAAACACTTATCGGCAACACATTTTTATGGTCAATTGCATATTTGTAGCAAATTCAACAACATAATGAAATAATAATTATTTTTGCAATTTATGAAAGTACACAAACTACTATCTCAATACCTTTCATTCAATGTTTGAGAATATAAAAATTATACAACTCAATATAAGAACACCGAAAAGATAGATTGCATTGCACATGCAAATAAATAAAGGTATTGTCATTCACATCATTCCATACATCAACTGGAGTTTGTTGAAAATGCTAAACATTATAACAAATCTAAATTCATGAGTCCTAAAAAGCCAAACATAAGTATCGCTAGCTAATTTTCATGAAGTCTCTTCTTCGTCTTGATGAGCTGGTGAGGAATAGATCCAAATAGAAAATTCAATAATTAACCTTTTCAACCTGCATGGACAACAATAAATTGTAGGGGTATAAGTATGTATGATACAAAGATAACTCATAGAAAGTAAAGCAAGCCAAGACAAACATACAAAAGTTGAAGGCCAAGCTACTGTTTTTCCTTTTGCATCACCGATTGTCTTGTAGTGGTGCCATGGCCTTACCAGCACCTCATTTTCTTCAATTGGAAAAGTTATCTAGCTTCCAAAATTGATTACCAAGCTTAACACCATCAACTTTTGCATCTGGATCACAGCTTAACAAAGTTGCATATGCCACAGGCTCTTTGTTTGGATATTTGGCATACTTCAGTACTACTATTGTACCAACCTATATTGACATGCAAGTGCAATTAAGATAAGGAAATAGTTGTAACAGCTTAATCAGAACACTTCTATTATGCTTTCATACCATCATTGCAGTAGGATGTGCCTTTTTTTTGAACTCGCACAGCGTGGGATCTTGTTTTGAGTAACCTGTTCTTGCGCCTTGTTCTTTGTGAACTATAGTGTTGGAGGAAGACACATTAATTAGTCTATTTTGCAATAAGTACAAACTTTGCCATCACGATCACAAAGTGTTACATGCACATAAATAGGCTAAGCATAATTTATCTAAATCCAAAATAGAGTAACTAGTTTCAAAAGATGCATGGAACAACGATAATTAAATCAATGGTCAACACATCAAATATGTTAATATTTAATTACTTCCTAACAAGCCAAAAGAACAAAAAAAATATTAATGGTTCACAAATCATAAAGTAGTTAGTGGTAACTACTAACTAGCAAGTAGCAAGTACATGACAAGGGCTAAGTAAGCAAGTGTAACTACTAACTAGAAAGTCACAAGTTCACAAATCATAAATCACAACTCACACCACACACGGTCTATAAAGCAGGTGAGCTTGCTTACATAAAATTACCTTGAATTGAATATTCTGTTTAGGGAATTATGGATCATGAAGACAAGTGAGTCCTTTATTTGTTGGTTTACTATAGACTCATTTTTTCTCAAATCTTCAGGCTGAACAGGTTTCCCTGTTATGGACCAACAGTTGAGTTGACAAACAAGGAAATACATCATGTGAATGAATATGAAAAGAACCATATCATACGATGGGAGAAATCAAATCTCAGCTTCTCTGGGAGAACAATGGAACCTTTCTAGTCGACATGACCAGCAAGTACTTCCTGCACTTACAATGGCGTAATCATCAAGAATTCAAGAGTGCAAAAGAGCATCTATGTAAATTTTAGAGTAGAAACATACACTTGGAGCAAAGTTCAGCGTATGGGTACACGTATGGTTTGGAGTGATCAAAGCACGCTGGACGTAAGCAACCTACCAACGGTAACATGATTATTCAAATATGATTTAGCAAATATCACAGATGAACTGATTCAGTATAAAGATTTTGTTAGTAAAGAAGGTAAAGAATGTTACCTTGCATGTCACTTTATCACCAACAGACAAGGAACCTTTTGTAAATGAACCAATATGCAGAACATAGCCAGCAAATACTTGGACATTATTCACAGTGAAAGATCCGAAGACAATTCAATACTCCCAATGTCATATATCTGATGCCGAAAAATTCATACGTCAGGTCAAAAAGAATCATCACTACTACAGAAAAGGCCTTTACAGACGGTTCAAAAACGCCATCACAGACGGTTCCGTGAGCCGCCCGAGTTTATTGGTCGAGAATGCATTAGGTCATCACGAGCGGTTTTGAACCGCTCAGTAATACATACTACCACTGCACGGTGCGTCAGATGAAGCATGCTCGTGATAGTCGACTACCACGATGGCGATGCGTCAGATGAAACCGCTCGTGATAGTCGACTACCACGCACGGCCCGTAGATGAAACCGCTCGTGATATTCGACTACCACATGCACGGTGCTCAGATGAAACCGTCAGTGATAGTCGACTATTATAGACGATGCAGAGATGAAACCGCTGCGTGATAGTGGACTATCACGCAGCGGTTTCATCTACGCATCGCTCTGTGGTAAGTCGACTATCACGACAGTTTCATCTATGCATCGCCTGTGGTAGTCTTTGCATTGCTAAATCTATTTTTGTTTATTGGCTAGCCTCAGAAATGCTAGCCATGCCCTCCAAACAAGCACATCCAATTCTCATTCATTTCGAAGCACATCAAAATTGCATTCATTTGAAACAAGCACATCCATTCACAAATCAATTAACTAAAATTAACCATTAATGTACATTAATTTACACACATGTACCATTATGTTCAATCTATCCCAATCAAGTTCAATCTGCTACACCGTGGAAACTCCCATTTGGATTTATGACCATGTCTGCTAGGGAATGACGCAAGGTGTGATCGAATTTTTATGAGCTCACTGCTCCAACGAGCCAGCCGATGGTCGCAACTCCGTCGATATGAAGGTTAAATTCGGGCTTATATAATTAAATTGGTAAGTATATATGAAATAATTGTTGAAAGATTGACAAACCCGAGGATCATTGGTGATCGCGAACCGATGAGTAGTTGCATGTTGTGGCAAACATAGTATCCACAGACGCTATGTGCCGGCGTTCTTGGTGGCACCGCAAAAATAGAATTGGTTAGTTCGAGAGGCATTGCTACGAAGTGTTATATAGGATTAATGTGTACTAGCTAGCAATTACCGGGAATTTTTGATCATGTCCCAGCGTCCTTCCCTTGATATTCCATCCTCTAGCATGTAACACGTCGAACACCCTACGTGACTCCAAGAAGTTAGCCTTAGCCATTGCAAAGGAAGGAAAGACTACAATAGAGTTTCTATGGAGGAAATGTGTTTACCCGATGATTAAATTCGGATAGTTGTGAAGTTGTGAGTGGACCTCAGAGGGAATCTAGGTATATTACGATTTCGCTTTGGTATAATTACAATTAGAATCCAATGGTACCTACACAGGTATGTCAGCATGGTCATTAAACATAAGTTCGTGTTGCTTATAAAGTACAAATCAACAAGTATAGTAAATAGTGCAACACTACTTACTTCTGGTTGTAGGGCAAAAGTATGAATTCCTTGTTACGGTGAGCCATGAAAAAATCTATAACGTAATTCTCGACGAATGTTGCATTCGCCGTGATGCTTTGCTCGGAGACAATGTGTGGGTCGAGGAAACCTACCGGTGATTTCCTTCTTTCGACTTCACGAGATCATGTATCTATTATACAAAAGCTAGGAGTTATATATAACATTTATCGATATTACACTAACATTGACCGTGATTGTACACACTTACGTTGTCCAAAGATCGTATGAGTGAGACGCCGAGCTCGCCGAGGTTGAAGAGATGTAACAAGTCGTCGAAGGTCACCGTGAAGACAGCGTCTTGATACACGTGGTTAAAATGATCCTCCTTGAACTTGACCGTGACACCGAGCGCCGTTGATCAACCGGCTTGTTGGACTGCTCCATGTACCATGTATGCAATTCCGTGCAATCCAAATCCTAGGGTAGGGTCTGTCTAACTTCTCGAGCAACGGCTCGCTTAGCTTGTATTTCCGGGCCAACGGCAAGAAGGGGATATCAGGAGAGGACTCGATCGTCTTCGATTTGCCCTTGCCCTTGCTGCCTCGCTTTGTATAGGTCGACTTCACAAGAGACGACTGAGCACGAGGTGTAGATGCATGTGATGCAGCGGGCCCTTGTTGTGTCGGTCTGCAGTAAGCCGGTGCGGTCCAGTCCGTGGACTTGATGCGTGCTGCAGACATTCCGTGAAGTTGACACAGAGCAGTAGCTCGGCGCAGATGTCCTCCTTGGGCCTTTGGATGAATGTTCCAACCGCTTGCCCTAGAGTCATGACCTCATCGTTTGGGGGAATTTTCAGCCGGACGGCCTCGAAATTGGCACAAACACCGTCCACATTCACTTTTGCGAAACCCGGCGCTAGATTTGCACCGTGCACCAAAGCTTCGACACCGGATGGATACACCTGGCCCCAAGCAGCATCTAGGGCAACAGAGACATATCTCACTTGGAGCTTGCACTTCAGAGCCACCCACGCATAACGGTACAAAATTAGCTACTCCAATAGGCCTATCAATGGATTGAGTATTCCAGAGATAATAATTATTACCTGGATGTCATCGACGGAAAATCTGTCATCACCTATTGTGGTAGGGTTAGGGTTGGACACGCAGCTACTCGGATGTTTGGGGGGGCTAGCGGTATAGTAGAGGGGCAGGGCTTCCAACCGACTTGGCATTTGCAATCCCTAATCCTTTCCTCAAAGGTCTCTATCTCGCTTTTGCTCGAACGCACTAATCCTTTCCTCAAAGGATTGAGTGACCTCTGTGTGACTTTTTCATCGACCTCCGCTCTGATTTTTTGGTGAGCTCATCTCGAGGGATGCACGAAGATCCTCTCGTAGCTTTGCATCGTGCTTCGCTTTTGCTCTCTTCCTACTCCCAGACGATCCGAGTCCGCTTGGAACCATTGTTCCCATGTAACAAAAACACCGGCGCCTCTCGTCGACCGGATGCTCACTATTT
Organism: Phyllostachys edulis; assembly: GCA_036346405.1. Classification (NCBI taxonomy): domain Eukaryota; kingdom Viridiplantae; phylum Streptophyta; class Magnoliopsida; order Poales; family Poaceae; genus Phyllostachys; species Phyllostachys edulis. The sequence continues at coordinate 57,507,408 of CM070566.1, forward strand.
CCTAGGGCCGCAGAGAGTATATCTTTCTCCCTATCCGCTCGAATGAGCCTTGGGAAGATTGTGCACTCGGCGTTATCGCAATATAGCCCGACATATCATTTCACTTCCTATGAAGTTATGGAGTAATTACAAACTAGGTAGTTCGATATCTTACCAGCGTTGGGACACTTCACGGTCTTCGGGTTTGGAAAGTACACTTCGTGAGGCGAATACATAACCTCGCAAATAACCACCGCTTCGCAAGCACATCGCTGATATCGGAAATAGCAGGAGAGATTCAAACCGCTTTCGCTGTTCTCGATCCTCCATATCGGGCTTTACCCACATACCCAGTGCCGAGTCTATGGGGTGCTTGTTTTTGCTTGAGGGCGTGTAGCGCCGCAGACTTTCACTCTTAAATTCATCTGTCGTCTTCTTCGCCACAAACTCGCCCAGACTCTTCCAAGAATAGATACTTGTGGAAGGCGGCAGATCCTTCTCCACGTAGTTCTTGACAAGCGTGCTTTTGAAGTTCTTCCACGCTTTGCACGCAGTAGCAACGCGTGTCGTCGACGGAGTCCGTGAGTTCTACCGATCTCGAACGATGCGAGAATTTCCGCCAAGACAAAGTTAGTTTTGATGGTCGGGCACCACCTTCCACTTAATCGTAGGTGATCTTGACCCGTTCCGTGCAACTATTCCGACCATTCTCCGGAATACGGACGCTGCTCGGTGAGGATTGATAGGGTCCTGCATCGATCGACCTCCGTGATGGTAAATCGCCCGTGGGCCTTTTCGATATTCCTCTTCTTCTACCGCGGTTGGATATTGTTCCAGAGGATGGTGCATCATCAGACACATGAGGCAACGCTGACTTAGAATGAGCGGAAGACATCTTCACAAGAAATAGAACATCATGTGAACAAATGAAATCAAGATAAAGCTAAGATTTAACATTTTGATATTGCTATCGATGTAGAGTAAGCATTCCAATTAGAGCTCAAGTACAAACCCGATTATCAAAATAATTTCAAGACAAGACTATTATCATCACAGAGCATTCATCTCAAGCCCACCACACCACATTGCAATGTATTCCAAAGAGCGATATCAAAACAAATACCATATGAATAATCGACTAGAACAAATACAAATTCCTAAAACAAGTACAATTATCATGAAGGACCATGACATATTATTGATAGAAATAGTTAGGAAAGGGGCGTGGGGGTCGATCGGTAACTTCGGCATTGGTTACCTTTGGGCCGAGGAGAAGGACGAGCAGGAGCAAGACGAGCAAAGAGGCGGGCGGCGTCGAAGGAGGGCCGGCGGCTCTGGGAGGGGAGGAGGCGGCGGCTCGGGCAGGAGGCGCGGTGGGCTCGGGGAGGGCGGCTGGGCTGGAGGAGGAGGCTCGGCGGGCGGGGGGAGGCGCGGCGGGGAGGAGGAGGAGGCGGCGCGACGGATCGGGGAGGAGTCGCGCCGGGCTCGAGGAGGCGGCCGAGGACAGTGGCGACAGGCTGGGAGGAGGGAGCGAGAGGAGTTGAGAAACTTAATCGCTTGAGAGTATGGCGGGCGCGACAAACCCTAGCTAGAGTCCTAATGTAAATAGGGATGGACATCACACGGTTCTAAATTAGAACTGCTCAGTGATACACACTATCACAGATGGTTCTAACTTAGAACCGCTCGTGATATATGATGTATCCTGACGGTTTTAATAAACAACCGCTCTGTGATATGTGATGTATCACGAGCGGTGTTAATAAACAAATGCTCATGATATATATATATCATGCACGGTTTTAATAAACAACCGCCTCGTGATATACATGTGAGACGGTTTGTAGTTCAAACCGTCTGTGATATTATTTTGTATTGGTTAATATCTAGATCGATTCGCTTATTGGCTAGCCTCGTGAAATGCTAGCCATGCCCTCTCAAACAAGTAGAAAAGACAAAAGTACATGTATATACATCCAATTCACATTCATTTGAGAAACAATCACATCCATTTCACAAGACAAATCAATTAATTAACTCAAATGAACTAAAATTAACCATTCATCGTAACGCATACATATACATATACACACATTATTCAATTAATCTTTAAAAATTAGCCCTTCATGATGATCGACGCGTATGTAGCTAGTTTCGTCATGTTCTTCTTCCTCGACCCTTATGCTGTTTCCGAAAGGAGGCAACTCGTCAAATTGATTGTATTCTTCCTCGCCCACTACATTCTCAACTCCGACAATCCTCCTTTTTCCATGAAGAACTACGTGGCGCTTCTTATTTGCCGGGTCGGTAACATAGAAGACTTGAACAACTTGGTTAGCCAAGACAAATGGTTCGTCTTTGTATCCGACACGCTCGAGGTCCACGGTAGTGACGCCGCATTTGTCGACCTTCACTGTGGGGATGGACCCAACGGCACGAAATAGGGGATCTTGAAAAGCACGAGTCGAGCTCCCATATCTCCTCTATTTGCCCATAGTAAGAGCTCCTCACCCATCGGCATTGAATGCATCTATCACGGACACCGCTGCTCGTTAGTGCTTTTATATCCCGAGCTGCAGATAGAATGTGTACCCATTTATGTCGATCCTCGCCATGTTACAATCAGTAAATGTTGGCCCTTTTGCCAACCATGTCAAGATATCACTTGACGAGCTCCTAGCAAGTCGCTCCTTCAACCATTGGTTGAACCGCTCATTGTGTTGTCTCGTGATCCAAACATCCGCCGCACCGGATTACATTGTCAAGCACGCCCTTGTCCGGTCGATATCGGGACACTTCACCATGTGTTGCAAGACCGTGAAATGGGCTTGAGCATACGATCCATATTTGGAGTGATTGCTTTCCTTCCGATGGTCCCGATACCTCGAGCCTCCCTCATGGCGAGATCGAGGCACACCTATCGGTTCGACCGAGCCATGTAATCGAGGCAGAACTCAATGACCTCTTGGTTGCATAACCTTCGACGATGCCGCCCCTCGCCGAGATCGATTCCGACATATGACTTGAGAATTCCTATGAACCTCTCGAATGGGTACATGCTACATAGGAACACGGGCCCGCACATCTTTATCTCCCTCACAATATGAACTATGAGATGGACCATGATATCGAAAAACGACGGAGGGAAATACATCTCAAGATCACATAGAGTCGCCACCACCTCGTCTGCAGAGCATCTAGTCCTTCGATCGATGACCTTCTAAGCAATTGTGTTAAAAAATAACACGACCTCATGATTGTCTCTGACCTTGATCGGCAAAATACTTCTAATTGCAACAGGGAGCATTTGTGTCATCAACACATGACAATCATGAGACTTCATGCCAATTAACTTCAAATCTTTTATCGAAACAAGTTTCTTCATGTTGGCGGAGTAACCGGACGGAACTTTCACGCCATGTAAGCACCGGCACAGTTCGGTTCTCTCGGCCTTGGACAGAGTGTAACAAGCAGGGGAAGGTACGTTCGTCCTTTATCGGTCCTTGTTGGTGCTAACTCAGGTCTGATGTCCATATCAACCAAGTCAAGCCGTGCGTTGACACCATCCTTTGTTTTGTCACGAATGTTTAGTAAGAGACCAATCAAGCTGTCACATACATTCTTCTCTACGTGCATGATGTCGATGCAGTGGCGAACTTCTAGATGCTCCCAATAAGGTAAGTCCCAAAATATTGATCTCTTCTTCCACATGTTCTTCTTACTTGTCCTCGATTTACATCCCTTTCCAAGCACAACATCTAAATCCTTAACCATATCATATACCTCTTTTCCGCTTAAATACCTTGGAGCTGAACTGTCCTCCTTCTCTCCGTCGAATTGTTTCTTCATCCTGCGGTATGGGTGAGCCCTCCGAAGGAACCTACGATGACGCATGTACACGGTTTTGCGCGAGTGATTCAGCCACACACTCTCGGTATCATCTAAGCAGTGAGTACAGGCTTTGGCCCCTTTTGTACTCTGGCCCGACAGATTAGCAAGGGCAGGATAATCATTTATGGCGCAAAACAACAAGGAACGTAAAGTGAAGTTCTCTCGTTTGTATGCATCCCATACCTGCACCCTTCAATCCACAAGATTTTTAGATCTTCCATCAATGGTGCTAGGTACACATCAATATCATTCCCGTGTTGCTTCGCCCTTGGATAAGTATCGACAACAAAATATACTTCCGCTTCATACACAACCAAAGAGGAAGGTTGTAGATACAGAGCGTCACGGGCCAAGTGCTATGTCGGCTGCTCATGTTACCGAAAGGATTCATTCCATCTATACTCAATCCAAACCTTATATTCCTCTGTTCGCTTTTGAAGTCGCAAACCTCCTATCGATGTTTCTCCACCGGGCGGAATCAGCAGGTGTCTTAACTTTCCGTCATTCTTACGCTCCTCTCGAGTGCCAATCTGCAGCTTTTGCATTCTTTGGGTTCGCAAAAACCGCTTCAAACGGGAATTACAGAAGATACCACGCCACCTTAGCGGGAGGTCCTTCACCTCGATTCCTCGTCGTCATCCGATTGTTTATGCTTGTATCGGGATGCGTTGCACACCGGACATACATGCATGTTTGTATACTCGTTACGGTAGAGGATACAATGTTCGGACATGCATGTATTCTTTCTACTTCCATTCCCAATGGACAAAGAAACTTTTGGCTTTGTAGGTGGTTTTGGGCAACTCGCTTCTCCGGAAGCATGTCCGCTAAGAGACCTAACAAACTCGTGAAACTCTTGTCGGACCAACCGCTGCTTGCCTTCAATTTTAGCGGTTTAAGCACGGATGACAACCTTGTGTATTCCGACTTGCAGCCCGGAACAAAGGTTTCTCCGAGTCCTCTATCACGCCCGAATTGAACATACTCCTCTCATCACAGTTCCTTCGCATGATCGCTAAGCATCGATCTAGATTGTCATCGTGCGGACTATCCGAGTCGGAACTACAATCGACATCATTCGGCGCATATCGTTGACTTCTGATAATATGCATATCGTTGACTTCTGTATAATATGCATATCGTTGACTTCAGTATAATATGCTCTTCACCGTGACTGGTCCAACATGTATAACCCTTTTGAAACCCCTTCAATCAAGTGTGCTTCGATTTGCGCTCGGTTGTTAAACATCTTCAGATTCTCGCAGTCAATGCATGGACAGTACATATATTCCGCCCCCTTATTCAACATATCCTCCTCGGCAGCTCTTGTAAAAGCAGACACACCATTAATGTACTCTTCACTCACACGGTTCTCGGTGTACATCCGACTTCATCCATCACACGGTTCGTATTGAAAACCTTGAAAATAAATAAAAGGGTGATGACTTTCGAAAGCGTATTTTCTGAGGCTTAATTAAGATTTTTTTCATTTTTACATTTTTCCGGATTTTATTAACTTACATGTGGGCCCTACTTGTCGCTGACTCATTTTTATTTCATGATTTTATTTATAAAATCTATGGCGATCCCACATGTCATAGACTCGTTAGTTTATTAACTAAATGATTAAAAAACAAGAGGATTAATTTGAAGCTCAAACCGGGCTTAGGGGTGACATCGCATTACTATATAGTCGTGGCTCTCGCCCTAAGGTCTCGCCGAGGTGAACCGACGGTGATGTCCCATGAGGCGCTGAACTAGCGATTTGGCGTAAACTCAAACTACTCAAATTAAAGGATGCTTATGCTTGAAGATCTCACCTCGATCACGAGGAAGGTGTCAATGAAAGTCGGGGAAGGTCCAAGGCGCGGTGGGTCGCCGTCGGTGAAGAGAGGCGACGGCAAAGAAGCTCCTCGGCGACAATATATAGCTGAAATGGACCAGCCGGCTCGGTGAGGTGAGGCGATGTACTCAAACCGGGCACGAACGGCGATGGACCTACCATAGCACCGAGATGGAGATCAAGAAGACTATATCTGTTGGTCGGGAGGCGAGCTATATATACGTCGTGATGAGTTAATTATCACGGACGGTTTTAAAAAAAAGCTGCGTGATATTGGGTAATATCACAGACGGTTCATGTTGGGAACCGCTCGTGAAGTATCACTGACGGTTCCAAACATAAACCGCCTCGTGATATGACATCTTCACTGAGCGGTTTTTAGCGCTGAGAATAACACGAGCGGTGGGTAAACAAAAACCGCTCGAGATTTAGTTTATCTGAGCGGTTTCGATGAACCGCCTGTGATCAAAGGCCCAAGATAGCATTTCTGTAGTAGTGCATAGAATGTATGGCACAACAATGAAAGGTAAATAAACAATCTTTGAATGTAAATTGCATTGTTTATTGCTGTTATATAGAGACATCTACCTGTAGAAATTTAATTGAAAATATGGAAGCTTTCACTATGTTGTATGAGCAACCCATATTATGCTTCTAATCTCAGGAGATTGGATACAACACCAACTTGGCATTTGAAATGGTGAAATTATGTACATAACAAAATTAGAACTATCAGGACTACTGCAGATTATTGGGATGAAGCACAACTGCACAACAAACAACACAGGATATCAGATTTCAACAATATCAACATTACGTCGACAACAAGGAAGTTGTACCTGACTACCCTGTTCTGCATAGAAGCTTTACTTCCCAACACAAGACCAACGTCTTCATCACCAGATGTAGTGGCTATGTACTCTAAGCCAGTATAGATAGCCTTCACCACACTTTCATGTTCCTGAAAATGTTTTTAGGTTAAGTAGACCGTAATCAGTATCTAAGTGTTTAACCATAGTTCAAAATACGAAAAATGCAAAACAGCCAGAAGCTAACAGCCAGGTAAATTTACTACATTGAATATTGGAAGCAACTATACCTAACAAGGAAAATGCAGACAGCAACAAAAATTGGAAATAAATGTGTTGTGACTTGTGAGAAGTCCTTTTGCACAGTACAAATGAATATGACTAAACTATTTTAGGTTCTAGCAGAAACAACAATCTTATATTGCCAATCAAAGACAACAAAGCTAGGGCAAGCTCAAAGTTATATTCCCATGACACTCTGTAAGTTTCTTATCAATTATGAACGAAGGTTGAGTATCTTACTTGATGCCAAGATCAATGTGCTCCTGGATTCCAAAACCAAAGCACCATGTATTACTAAAGTTTCTTCTCAGCAGTTCATATTCCTTCACCTCCAAATGTGTTGTGAGAAGTCCTTTTGCACAGCTCAATCCAATCAGGCAGAAACTTCGCAGGAGCAACTCACCCAAGTAACTGCCTGAGACAAGAGGTTTGTAGGTAAATTTGTTATGATTGGTGTAACAAAAAACACTTCAGTACACCTCCCATTCAATCAAAGACATTGAAAGTTGAAGATGGCGCCGTCATATCTACATAAGTCAAAGCGATGGGTATTGGGTAGGATTTGTTACCTTGGAACTTTTGCAAGCTAGCTTGATATGAGTTCAACAACACAGGACGAGACCATCCTTGGGAAATAATAGGTGTTCCATGCATTACATCCTTCAATTACCAAAGGCCAAAGTTTACTAAGGCAGTAAAAACTATATTTCTGAAAACAAACTAATGTCAAGATTTCAATATGGGTAATTTCTGCCCAAGGTGTATTTTCTACTGGTTAAACAATATAGAAAACAAACATGATGTCCCCAACCAAATCAGCACAGCAAATTATCAACTTGATTGGAAGAAAACCATCACATTTGTGTGCTTTTGCAACTAGCTTATCATAGTGACCACTTAATCGGCAGAACAATAGACCAAACTTCATGCTTTAAATGAGGCGGCAGCAAAAATGGGCCAGGCAAAACTGAAATTGGGTTACATTTATATCAGTTCAGAAGAAAGAAGAAGAAATTATACCTCAGATCCGAGCACATGATCATTGGCAGTATCATGGACAATCCATTGATGATTCCCAAAAAAACAAAGACGGTCAATGATATGAAAAACACAAATCAGATGGCATCCGTCAATAAAAGCAATAAACCAAGAACATTGCACTAGTGGTAACAAAGAAATGCCACCCGGCACAGGCGAGGGAGGGAAGGGAGGCGACGGCGGCAATGGACGGAGGTGGCGGCGGAGGAGGTGGTCTCTGGGCTTCCACAGGCAAGGCAGTGAGGAGGGAGGAGGCGACGGCACGGCGACGGAGGTGGTCATGAGGAGGGGGTCACGGATTTCACCTAGGCAACAAGTGAGGGAGGGAAGGAGGCGGCGGTGATTGAGGGGTCTAGGGGATTTGGGAGCTGGGAGCTGGGCGCGGGAGGGAGGAGCTATGGTCGGCGAGGGAGGTGAAGGGAGGCGGCGGTGAGGGGGTCTAGCGGATTTGGGAGCCGGGCACGGAGGGAGGAGCTGTGGTGTGAGGAGGGGAAGGAGGCGACGGCGGTGAGGGAGGTGGTCTAGGGGTTAGGTTAGGGGATTTGGGAGCTGGGTGCGGGAGGGAGGAGGTGAGGAGCTGTGGTCACTGATCGGCGAGGGAGGGGAAGGGAGGTGGCGGCGATGAGGTAGGGGAAGGGAGGCGGCGGCGGTGAGGGAGGGGGTTTGGGAGCTGGGCACGGGATTGGAGGTGGAGGACTGCGCTGCGGCCTGTGGGAGGCGGGTGAATGGCCAAATAGGTGAATTTTTGGCCCTCGTGGGGATGCAAATAGGTGAATTTTTGGTACTCGTGGGGACGAGGATAGTCAACGGGTAGATCCGAATTATTTACTGGATAGCTCTGAATTCATCGGATATGTGCTTACCGAATCCGTATCCGAAAAAAATCGGATAATCGGGAAAATGCTCCGAATTTTGCCCACATTTATTCGGTCGGTCGGGAATTATCCGTTCCATTTGCATCCCTAGTTATGAGGGCTAGCGTTGTGCACAATTTGGACTGGTTGCGGGTTCAAGCCCTATTGGGGGCTCCTCTTTTTTTTTCATTGACGGCAATAAAAAAGATTCTATTTCCACACTGTACACATTGCATTTCAAATATATATGTGAGCAACACATATTATATGATGCCATGAGACTCTTCAACACACTTTTCCGTAATGAGTGAACTATATGTTGCAAAGAGCCTCAACAACATATAGTATGTGATGCAAAAACATTGCAACTACAACACATAGCTCATGTGTTACAGACAATGTGTTGTACAAAGTCAGTCCTATTGTAGTGTTCTCAATATCAATCCAATCAATTTCGTGCAAATATGATTTGTTTCGTTCTTGCTCTTTTTTTCTTGAGATTTTGGGTTACTGTGTTCTAGAGGATTTGCTTTGGTCTTTTGCTGTGATCTAACTTTCTAGGACTTGTGGAAGTTGATCTAAGGCAATCTTGATCATGTTTAATCCATGAGCAATTCTTTGGATCAAGTCTTGATTTTCAACCAGTTTTTTTTTACCGTTTTGCACTTAAACAAGAAACTTAGTTATGATTGTCTATATTTTAGATTGGAATAGGTTCTCGACCTTCTTGTTGAGTTGTGTCTGAAATTTTAAGTGATTTGGATTTGTAGATCAAAAGCTATATCGTTCTGTGAATCTAAAATTGTGATGATTTTCTATTAGAATGAGAAGATGTCGATCATTTAGCGGCCGAACCGCCGTTACATGGCGGTCAGACCAGCCAAGGGGGTTTGTTGGTTGAGCTTCTTGTTTTCAGTTCAATTTTTCCACTGTGATTTTTAGACCTTAATTTTTATCGGTTTTGCTAGTTTTAAGTTGCCTGAAATTTTCTTAAGTTTAAGTCACTTGTTGTGACCATTGGATTTGTGTAAAGATTGGTGTGTCATATGATTGGATATTGATCCAATCATCCAATGGATGAAAAAAGTGACTTATACTTAAGAAATTTTCAGGCAACTTATGAATAGACAATCCCAATTTTTATATTTCCACATAGCTATTGAAGTGAAAGAAAAACTAGAATTCCATAAGAGAAAAAAACAGGCTCGTATCTACCCCTATCACGGTCCAACACGAAGAGGTCGGAGTTATCCAAGAAATTGGCCTACTTAGAGGCTCCTATCTAGCTCTAGGTCCAGCGCGTTGCCCATCGGAGTCCAACTTAGAGGCTATCTCGACGCGTCAGCACGCTCGAACTCCGCCATCCGCGCCGACCGTCATGAAGGTAGCCTGGCTCTCAACGTGGGAGTGCGTGCACTGAGAGCACGTGTGGGTCCCATGGTACACGACGTCGAAGAGCAGCGGGTCGTCGTCCGTGCGCTGCACCTTCTTTTTGGCGACTTGACCTGAAAGTGCCGGTCGTGCACTCAAGTAACATCTGCGAGAATTAAATTTAACAAGAGCTCGTGTCACCTTCCTCATGCATGCACACGCCATAAAGAATGTGCGTTTGAGGTGAGTTTGGCACGAGTCGCCGACCTTGGGTGCTTGGCAATCAAGATGTCCTTCGGCAGATTTCCTCCACCGGTTGCGTTAGCGAGGCCTTCGCCCTCCTTGCCGCTCACCCTCACCGCTGCTTCCACTTGGGCAACGCCTTACTACATTGGTTATGGTTATGCTCATGAGGAGATCATTGCGATAAAAAGAACAATGCTACAAATCTTCTATTATATTACGCTATCATCTTCTTCTATTATATTACGTTATAGTCTGATACCTCTTCTTATGTGTAGCAGACTGTTGGATCGAATCAGATATTGTAACCTGGCTCTGTGACGTCTCCGGGGATATGAACCACTCCGCGAACGCCGGCAACATGGGCTCCGGCCCCTGCGCTTCGTCTTTCTCCATGATCTCGTATTGTTTTTGCAGAGCCATGTGTTCTTCCTCTTGTGTTCTGCTACTCTCATCATCCTTGCCACCAAACATCCGATCTACACACTGTATGTTGACGTTAGGACGTCCTGGATGCATCCTAATGGCGTCACTCAATGCCGACTCTGCAGACCTTCCATCGGGTTCTTCAGCGCTGGCGCCCCCAATTTTTGCAGAGATCTCTTTAAGTCCCGACAAGTGCTCGATGCCGACAGGTATAGTAGTACTGTGTCGATCCTCTGCGTGGGCATTGAAACCTAGCTTGAGCTTCCGGAGATTAGGCATTGCACCCGCCCCAAATTTCAGCCAAGAAACACTGCACCTGAACTTGAAGTATTTGAGAACCGAGAATCCTACCTTGTCAAAGACAATCCTTTTCGCAGCTTTGTGTGGACATACAACACGAGCAGTGAGTGAGTGCAGCAATCCTCGAGAACATCAACATCGGTCCTCGCTAGTTCCCTAACCCCAATCTTTAAAATGCATAGCTTGCGAGATGTCCAATCCACTTGGGGAGGCTGGAGAAGATGCAAACCCGTGGCGACAACTCAAGCCTCTGAAGAAGGAACGGGGGAGAGGACACGCTGCTCAAGCCATCACCTAAAATGCTCATGCTTGTAGCACCAGCAACATCTATAGTATTTACATTAGAGGAACCCGCAGTACCGAGTTATTGACTTGAGGTCACTGAAGTTTCGAGAATCGAGCCCAAGCATTGCATGTTCTTCAGATTGTCAGGCTGTATGTTATAACAGGTGAGTTGAAGATCCCGGAGATTGGTCAGCTCGCCAAGGCTCTGCACATTCTCTATTGAGTTACAGCCGAGATCAAAATATCCTAGTGTGCGAAGCGATGTCATGTGGCCAATCCCATTGGGTAGGTTTGTCTCAGCTGGAAGATTGAGGTGCAGCAAGCCCGGCAAATGAACGATGTCTGACGGAATTGCACTTACTCTTGCATCTATTTTCAGTGTCTCCAAATATTGTAGACCTCGCATTTGGGTTCGTAATTCTAGTAGACCTCGCATTTGGGTTCGTAATTCTAAGGTGACATTACATGTGACCTCCAAATATCTCAGTCGGAAAAGTTCTGAAATTCTTGTGAGATCGAAACTGATGCTCTCTTCATCACCCCAAAAATGTAGAATTAGAACTTGAAGAAGCCGAAACTCCACAATGGAAGGCATACACTTGAAGACCCCCAAAATGCAAGTGTTGAACTTGTGATAGTCTCATATTTGTTGGTGGCGTTGCATCTTCTCAGCATTACCAAAGTGAAGAGGCAATCGATGAACCTTGTCCGCAAGTCTTGTAGTTGTCTCGAGAATGATCAATTGCAATGGCGAAATTCTCTTCTATGGACTTGTATGTAATAAGATTAAGTACCATGTGGTGCACTGTCTGAGATGTAACCTCGTCGTTATCATTGATATGTACAGGTTGGATCATTCTCCCAACGACAAGCTCATCAAAATAGCTTCGAGAAATTTCCTCCTTGTCTTGCTCTTCTCATTTGTACGAGATAAAACCTTCACTATCCATTGCTTCACCAAATCATCCTTCCAAATAACGTAGTCATGTTCATATATACTAAGATATAGCATGCATGCCTTTAAATGATGAGGAAGATTGTTGTAGCTAAGGTTGAGCACTAGTTTCATCCCTTCCAACGTAGTATTTGTCCTCAAACCATAACCTAAGGATTTATTTACATAATCCCATTGCTCTGGTTTGCCCATCTGTCTTGCTAAAAGACTGGCAACAGTAACACTTGCTAGTGGCAAACCACCGCATTTTCTTATAATTGTTTGGAACTTCAAATGAGTTACGAGGACATTCATGTTTAGGGCCAAACACCGTATTGAAAAATAATTTTCTTGAATCATCGTCACCAAGTGGTTTCATCATAAAGACATACTTAGAGTCATAACCACAACATTTATGAGCTACATCCTCAATATCTGTCGTTAGCAGTATTCTACTGGAACGGTTATCATCTGGCAAAGCACAATTAACAACATCCCATGTTGATGTAACCCGTACATCATCAACTATAATCAAGTACCTGAGAAATATTTTTGCACAATTGTCAACCTAATAGCAAATATCACATCATAAATGGGAAGTAAGATGATTTTATTCCTTTCCATTCTTCAAGATCCAATAATTAGATTAGTTAGGATTTAGTTATAGTAATACTTGTTAGTATGAGTAGTAGAATCTTGAGATGATAGAATTGTAATTGCCTATGTGGGGATCACATGGCACAAAAATAATATTTTCAACTCTAATTGGAAAAGTCTATAACACCCTCACGAAAAATATAAATATAAATAAAAGTCTATTATGCCCTTAACAAATCAATGGTAAGATTTGATTTATACTACCATCATATACTACTATTAGATTGTACTGTAAAATTTCTCTTAAAGAAACAGCAGAAAGAATAAAGTGTTTCTAAAAAAAAGTGCGTAAGAAAAACATTACTTTTCCAAGATATAAAAGAATAAGAAAGCTATAGTTGTAACTTCACACTTTACAGGACTAACTGGTTACAATCATCATCGATCACCCCAAAATAGCACCTAACTAATCAATATATGTAAGACGAAGCGACAACATGTTATATGATGAAAACACACTAAGGACCTGCCCACAAGATCTCAGAACCTTCCCATCTTCACCGAAAAATGCTACAGATTCTTTCATCAATCAGGAGAGAAAAAGGAAAAAACAATTATTTTAGTAGACCATAGTTATAGCTCCTGTTCCTAAAAAAAAGTTATAGCTTCTTACATGTCCAAAACATATAGCGGACAACAATTTATAACATGTCAGAACTCTTTATTTCTTAATTAAAACATGTAACTACTGGTTGCAGTAGAAATACGGTACCTCTTATCTTGGAGATGTGTCCTGATATCGGCAATTAGATTATGCACCTTCCAAGTGTCAGGGGGATGGTGCGGCCGAACTTGTGAGAGCATGCTAATGAGAAGCCTCCTCATATCAGGCTTATGGGATGCACGCACAAAAGCCCGGCAATCAAATTGATCTCCAAGCTTACAAGACAGTTCGTTGGCAAGTGTGGTCTTACCAATGCCTCCAACTCCAACAATGGATACAACCTTGAGCTTTTGCCCTCCATCCTTAATCACCACTCTTCAAGCTTGTTCATGGCGGCATCAATACCAACAAGATCGTGACCTCCCCATGCACTATGTGATGCGGAGAGCTTAAAAACTAAACATATGTAGGAGGGGTATAGTAGCACGGCCGATGCCACCAATGTTATACATTTTGTGTCGTTGAAGCACCTCCCGCACAAGCGCTGAATTCTCTGATCTTGTTGGCCATCCATAGGCGCCGCTTGCCGCCGAGCACCGATTGATCTTACGCCAAGTAAATTCTGGCGAGGAATTTCAGAGACATATTTGCTCTTGGAATCGCTAGCTGGTCGGGTCTCGGGTCGATCTGATCCTCGGTCATATGACAGTTCACGCACCTCCTTCATCCAGCAGTTTACCATCACAGAAGCGTCCTCCGATCTTGAGATGTGATCCTGGAGAATGGCTACTATTTCCTCGAGATCACGCTTGATGAGTGGTATCTCATCCTCCGCGCTTAGGCGCAAGATGTAGCCTCGACGCAGAGAGCATCGAGCTTCCCGGGGAGCTTGAACATGGCGCCCCCAAAAGCACAGATCGGAGCCTCGTCCATAGATTCCTCTGAAGCCAAAGTGCATACACAGATTAGCTAAGCGGTGCACCTACTAAGCACTATCAAAGATACGGAATGAAAGCACATACGCGCCGTCCGCCGCCGCTTCGGTGTTTCGCACGGTGGTGGTGCTCTTGGCCGTCTGCATTGCGGTGGTGGTGGTGCTTCGCCGCTCGCGGTGGTCGCGTGGCGCGACCATCATGCCGTCCGAGCGCGTCTACGCGCTCCCCGCACACGCCCGCTTCTGGTGAGACGACTCAAACACGAGCCCGTAGTCGGCGCCAACCGCGATGGTTTCGCCACGTTGCTAGTAGTAGTATTCTTTGCATCGGTGGTCGCGACGTTGGTGGTGGCGCTGGTCTTTGTCGCGATTCGCCATATGGCCTTGGCTCGACGGCTTCGGCGTTACACCCATCTGCGCTGCATTCTGCGGCAGCGGTGTGGTTTTATGTCGCCGAGGCGGCGTCGCGGGACGACGAAACGACTCCGGAAGCTTCAGTTCGCCAACAAGGCTGCTCTCCGGCGTGGAGCTCCCGATGAACTCGAGTGTCCTCGACGACCGAACATGGCGGATCGCCGCGCCGGCCAGTCTGCTTCTGCTGCCGCTGCCGGAGACAGGGCGGCGCGAATCTTCTTGCTCCCTCTTGAGGCACGGTTCTTGATCAGCCGTGCACTTCGCCTAATCTGCGCGAGGTCAGCAAAGATACCGGCAACAGCGTTACCCTCCCTCCGCCGCCGCCGCCCAGGCGAGAAGAGCGCCCCGGATCTTTGTCCGTCACCGCCGCCGCAGCTGTCATCCGCCTCGCGCTCTCCTCCGCCCGGTAGCGTCGCAGAAAAGCCTGCGGCGTGATGAAGCTATCCCGCTGCGAGTGCGGCACGCACCAACACATGCGAACATGCACACATCAACTCAACGGCTTAACCATGCTCGTGCATGGCGCGCGTGTATAGCGTGCAATTGTGAGCAAAGAAAAGATGTTCTCGACTTGCCGCGAGAAGAGGGTGCCGCGATCGCATCGGTACCGCGCGCGCCGCAGACCTGGAGTGGGCCTTCGGTCGGATCGACGGCGAGCGCTTGGAGCACTTGTCGCACTTCCACTTCTTCTCGCCGTGCTTGCGGTGAAGTGCTTCTTTATGCCGGTGAGGTCGCCGAGCGCTGAAATGGTCGGGTCGACGCACTGCCCGCACACGTACACCTTCTTGCGCACCACCTCCTTGGGGTTGACTCGCTCAAGCTTCAACGGCAGGTTGTGCCCTCGCCCGGCAAATGCAGGTTCGCCGTGGCTGAACCCTTTGTTGCATATCTCGCGACACGCGTTTGGTTCGTCCCCATCGGCGTCATGGCGGCAACATGATCACCTCGCGTCGGGGTCTACCATACCATGCGCTTGATCCATCCACCCATCCGTCGTAACTCAATAACTAATCAATTCTTCACATCAAGAAATTAACCAAGAACTACATAGCCGATCGATGGATGATTCATGCACTGGTTTCCGGGAGGTTGCGCTTCTTGATGAGTTGGCGGGAGGAGACGGGAGGAGTCACTTTGGAGGCGGAGGTCGTTCGACATGATCTCGTCTTGGCGGCGGTGGCATTGGCTTGCCGCTTCGCCGAGGTGGGAGGATGGGAGGAGACGCTGGCCTGTCGCGGAGGCGAGGTCGTTCGACATGTTCTTATCGTCGGCGGCGGCGGTTATTCTTCCGCTTTGGTGCGGATCGGATGAAGGAGAATAATAGCAAGTCTGAGTACTAGTTTATTCAGCAAATATTAATAGTAAAAGATACACTGGATGGCTTATTTCTGTTTGTTATCACTTTTTATAGTTCATCTTCTTTTTTTGAAAATAAACTCTAAGTGACAACTTTTAATTCTGAAAAGACTACTTGTTATTCGGAGAGAAGATAGATCTCTGACGGTTTCCGCAGACTCCAGTCCAAGAGACAGACATGAATTCATGATTTTGTTTAGCACTGCGCAGACTTGTACCACTTTATACATAGCTATTCTGAACCGTAAATGAGTCCGGTTCCTTGCATTTCCTTTGATACGGGTTCAAATTCAGAATACAGAATGTTTTTCAGGTTTCATGATTAAGTCTCTACCCATTACTTTCCCTCAGTGTTGACCTTGTCACAGTGCTGACCTAGCCATTCACCGAGTTCCAGTAATATTGGTTGGGCCGGCTCTCCCTCCAAACTCAACACTCCACCATGCAGTACTATAGCGCCTTGGGCTGGGCCGGCTCTCCCTCTAGGCCCACTCACTCCCACATATTACTACCTGATGTGGAGAGGTTACCCACGTAACAAGGTAGCATTTTTCGCCCGTAAAAACGGGAAAATAGTTGGCACTTAAATACGGTCTCTGACCGAATAAGAGTTTTGTTAGTCCTTATATATTAACCATATGTAAAAGGATTCCACCTTTTGTCTCATCTCTTTCCTACTCCGAGCCCCTTTTACCAGCCATATTATTCATCATCTCATTTCTTTCATCATCTTCTTCAATCATTTACCTGATTTGGTTTTTGAGACATAATTTTTATACATATATGTATAACAATACAGCAAAGTACGATTTACATTTAATATAACTACGTTGGTGATTAAGAGATAAGCTTGCCTTCATAATTATAGAAAAGATGGTCGTCAACGGATATAAAATCAGATAAGCCTGTCTGAATTGGTTTACCTTCTGCAATTATATGGTAGACACAAATAATACGTAAATAAATACTTATAAGACAGTTCGTTGGCAAGTGTGGTCTTACCAATGCCTCCAACTCCAACAATGGATACAACCTTGAGCTTTTGCTCTCCATCCTTAATCAGCCACTCTTCAAGCTTGTTCACGGGGGCGTCAATACCAACAAGATCAGTAGCCTCCCCATACACAATGTGATGCGGAGAGCGAAAAGACACGTCATATGTAGGAGGAGTACGACCGATGCTGTTGATATTTGTGATTCTTATATGATCCAAATTTCTAATATGAAAGTATCTGGAATATATCATATTAGCGGATTAGTTTTCTACTTAGACTCCAACTCCTTTTACCCCTTTATATATCTCTTGTAAGCCGCACGGGGAAAGTTGACACCTTATTATAATCCCCTATGTTTTGTAATCACTTCTCATATAGTGATTATCGCCGGTTGGTGTCCGTGATTTTTTTCCCGCAAGGGTTTTTCAGGTAAAAATTCGTGTCTTTTTTGTCCTTATTTTTCTAATAAGTGATAGTATTGGAGATTTTAGGGTTTAAGGGATACGAGAGAAAAAAAAAAAAGCAGATCGGATCGGGCGCCGTCGCCTGGCCTAAGATCTTAAATCCGGCCGTTCCGCCTCGTCCTGTGTCGTCCGCTTCGTCTTGCAAGCAGATCGCTCCCGCATCAATCGTCGCATCATCCCTCGTCGCCTCGGTCAAGCGGTGCCAACAATCATCCTTCGGTCCCGTGCGTCAAGTCGCCAACGCCGAAGACGTGCAAGCAGCGGCCAGACTCCAACGCCTCGGTCGCGGCGCCCTCTGCTGAGACACCGTAGGCGCCGGTTTTCTCCAACGCACAGGTCCAAGGTCAATCTTCCTTTAATTAATCACCACCAAGCCATTAAGATCGTCCCGTTGCTTCGTCCATCCAAGAATTCTTTCTTTATTCACAAGGAGAATCGCCAAGCAATCACTTTCCTGTTGATTCACACGAAGCTCTTGCCGGTTTGGTGGTTTTGGAGTTTTTTTGCTAAGTCCACATGAGAAGAGTACCAGGAGCTTTAAAGCTATTTGATTCGCGTACACAGAAGGTGTACCAAAAAAGGTTGTGATTTTTGCTAGGTTTACACAGATCAGTACCAGCAATTTTAGGATTTATTCCTCATGACAACTTTGAAGTATGATCTTCCACTCCTGGGTTGAGACACAAGATTTTCGCTGTGGCAAGTCAAGATGAGGGTTGTGCTGGCACAGATGGATTTGGATGATGCATTGGAAGGATTTGAGAAATAACCTATCACATGGACCGCAGATGAGAAGCATAAAGACCGTAAAGCTTTGTCTCAGATTCACCTTCATCTATCAAATAATATTTTGTAGGAGGTTTTGAAGGAGAAGACAGCTGCGGCGTTATGGGTGAAGCTGGAACAAATTTGCATTACAAAAGATCTCACCAGCAAGATGCATCTCAAGCAGAAGTTGTACTCTCACAAATTGCAAGGAGGATCCGTGCTTGATCATCTTTTGGTGTTTAAGGAGATCGTTACCGACCTAGAGTCGATGGAGGTAAAATATGATGATGAGGATTTTGGTCTTATTCTTTTGTGTTCTCTGCCTAGCTAGTTCTTTTTCAAATTTTAGAGATACCATATTATATAGTAGAGATACTCTCACTCTTAATAAAGTTTATGAAGCTTTGCATGCTAAGGAGAAGATGAAATAGATGGTACCTTCTGAAAATTCAAGTTCACAAGGAGAAGACTTGTTTGTTCGTGGCAGGCAAAAGGAGAAGAACTCAAACAATGGATCTTGAGGCAAAAGTTCAAATGGCTATAAGAACTGGTTAAAATCTAGAGGCAAGTACAAGTCGTACAAATATTGCAAGAAAAATGGGCACGACATCTCTGAATGATGGATGCTGCTAAATATAGAAAAGAAAACTGGCTATTATAAGCCAAAAGGTAAACCAGATGATGAAGGTAAAGCCTCCTTTGCTGCTGATGATAGTTCTGATGGAGAAGTTCTTGTTGCCTTTGCTGAATGTGCTAAGACCAATGATGAATGGATTCTTGATTCTGCATGTACCTTTCATATGTGTCCTAATAGGGATTTGTTTGCCACCTATGAACCTGTTGAAGGTGGTATTGTGTTGATGGGTGATAACTCATCTTGTAAGGTTGCAGGAATTGGTTTAGTTCAGATCAAGATGTTTGATGGCATTGTCAGAATTTTGACAGATGTGAGGCACATTCCATATTTGAAAAGGAACCTCATCTCTTTGAGTACTCTTGATGCTAAAGGGTACAAGTATTCTGGTGAAGGTGGAGTTTTGAAGGTATCAAAAGGCTCTCTTGTTGTGATGAAAGCTGATATTAAATCTGCCAATCTGTATCATCTATGAGGTACTACAATATTAGGTAATGTTGATGTAATTTTAAGTTCATTATCTGATTGCGATGCTACTAATCTTTGGCATATGCGCCTTGGGCATATGAGTGAAATTGGTTTGGCAGAATTGAGCAAGAGAGGACTTCTTGATGGACATAGCATCGGCAAGCTAAAATTTTGTGAGTATTGTGTGTTTGACAAACACAAGGGGGTGATGTTCAATACTTCAGTTCATAATGTAGAAGGTATTTTGGATTATGTGCATTCCGATTTATGGGGGGCATCTCGCAAGATATCGCTAGGAGGTGCTCGTTATATGTTAACAATTATTGATGATTACTCTAGAAGAGTGTGACCTTATTTCATGAAGCATAAATCAGAAGCATTTTCAGCATTTAAAGAGTGAAAGACTATGGTTGAAAGGCAAACTGAAAAGAAGATAAAGAAACTTCGCACTAATAATGGGATAGAATTTTGTTCTAATGAATTTGAATCGTATTGCAAGACTGAAGGCATTATTAGGCATTACACCGTTCCCTATACTTCTTAACAAAATGGTGTAGCTGAGCGTATGAACAGGACCATCATTTCCAAGGCCCGTTGCATGTTATCAAATGCAGGTTTGCATATGCGTTTTTGGGCTGAAGCCGCTTCCACTATGATACAGGCTGGCCCGATCTTTTCAAGTAGAACTGTGAATAAATAGTGCTTGATGACGAACAACGCTCAGCTGTACAGCACGCGCTAGTGCACGGACTTGCAACTCTATGGATATTTGCCAACACGCACCAGGATGATCGCCGCTAGACCACGAGCGGAGATCGCCAAGCCCTCAATTCCCAGCAGAAAAGCAAACTTGACCTTGTTTTGCAGAACAAAACAACGGATCACTAATTCCCTCTCAGAAATCCTCGCATGAAATTCTGGTATGAAAGAACAAGCAATATTGATATGTTTCAATTCTTACATAAACGTGGTCTGCCTTGCAAAAGGTATGGATCGATGCTTAAAAGGTCTCGGCAGTCCCAAAATCATTTACGCCTATCCCACCTAAGATGCACATGAATTCTATTTCCTAGTCTATTCGGTTTCCAAAGAAAGTTTCCTAAAACAGGATATAGAATTCCTATTCTATTATATTCTATTCGCTTGCCATTGACAACCGAGTCCACTAACCATATGTGTGCAGCAAAATAAGGCACGCAGGCTCATTTCTACTTGTGATGTGATCTGTTAAGTGCATTCCTTTTATTAAATATAGAAAGCCAAAGGCACCTCCTAGAAGGCAATCCTTTTTTATTTAATAAGGGATGCAGCCAGCACCTCCTCCAGGACTCCTACTATTTTTATGCTGGCATGCACATCTCCGAGAGGCACTCAAACTCCTAATGTGATGGCCTCTTCTTCTCCTTCCTCTTGCGCATCATATTGATCCAAATACCTCAGCACAAGTAAATTACAAGATTTAGGCGTTATAAAATTCTCGTTAAAATCAATGACATGTTTATTAAGGAGCAAGTTCACCTTATCTTGTAGTTTCTTGGCGTGCTTTGTAATTGGCCCGATCGGCAACTCGATCGTATATCTTGAGCATTAGGTGGAGAAGAAGAAGGTGTCATAGGGATGCCCTCATCAAACTGCTTGCTATCTTATTAATCGGCCACCCTCTATTGCAATTAAAAAGAAGACTCCAATTGAGGTATGGTTTGGTTCCCCAGCAAATTAATCATAATTGAGAGTTTTTGGTTGTACTGCTTATGCTCATGTTGATAATGGAAAATTAGAGCCTAGAGCTGTTAAGTGCACACTTTACCGCCAACTGTCGTCCATGACTGAAACAAATTGCACTCTCATGCGAGAGGGCTGCTTTGTGACACACTAAGTACACGAGGTGTGCACACTAGCATATGTTCTCCATCTGGCGACCCCGGCCTACAGTCCAATCTCTCATCCGCTATGGGATCCTCTGCAAAATTAGCAAATGGCGTACTATCGTCCTCATCACTAGCTGAAATATACCCATCATCAGTAAGTATCATAACTTTATTATTTGGGCAATCTTTCTGAAAATGATCAACTCCCTTGCACTAGTAGCATGTCACATCACGTGACCGACCTGTAGAACCCATCGAGGATGTCGTGCTAGCAGCGGGCGCCGGTGGTCGGCGCGTCGATGGCGGTGTACTATTTGTCTTCCTCTGTGCTGAACCGCGCATCACTGAATTGCCCCCGGATGGAGCGGACTTGCCCGTGTTGTACGGTGGTGCCGTGCTCGCTGAATAACGTTGCCATGCAGCATACTTAGCATCCTCAATTACCTGCTTCTCAGCCTCACGTGCCTGATGCATCAACTCAACCATGTTGTTGTATTGATAATGATTAACGATCCGCCGAATAGCATAATTCATCCCAGCAAGAAAGGGAGCCATCGCTTGTTCCTTATTCTCACGCACATCAGCATGTATGATAATCTGCTCCATCTCTTTATAATACTCATCAACTGATTTCAACCCCTGTCGCAACCCAATCAGCTTCTCATGTAGCGAACGCCTGTAATGTGTAGGGACAAACGCAGCAAGATCCGCCGCTTCGGTTAGTCCCATGTAACAACACATGGCTCGTGTCGCTCCATACGCTGTTGCACACAACGCTTCCACCATGTAGCAGCATATCCGTCCAAAGCAGCAACAACAAGATCCAACTTGCGCTGATCAGAATAGCGGTTCATGCGGAACAGCTTATCAACTTTCAGCTCCCATGCAAGATAAACCTCCACCTCTGTAGTACCCTGAAAGGATGGCATCGTGAACTTGGGCTTTGCAACTAGATCATCGGCGTCCTCATCGCGCCAATGATTGCATGCAAACTGATTATGTTGATGGTGCGGTAAATAGTCATCGAACCCGGCCTCGTCGTCGTCATCGTGGCGGTTGCCACGGCCTCCTCCATGGGCACCATAGTATGCACCTCAAAGACGTCGTCATGCACGTCTCCATAGGCACCATCGTGGACGCCATCATTGGCGCCTAGGTAGGCACTGCCTCCTCCTATGCCGTTGCCACGGCCGCGCCCTTGTGCAGGGAGACGTGCCGTGACCTCAGCAACAACATGGTGCTGTTGCGCCACCTCGTGTAGACATGCCTGTTCGTCAAATTGTCGTTGGCGTGGTTCATCCTCGCGCTGCCGTCTAGCGGCAGCCTCCGCATCCATCTCGTCGCGCGGCTCACACGAGAGGTGTACACTCCCCGCATCACCACGTGTACCCAACTACATCCAAGCAGTGAGCTTGGCAATAGCGTCGAGCAGTACATTGTGGTTGTCGTCAACGGTGCGTGGTTCATCCTCGTGCTGCCGTCTAGCGGCAGCCTTCACATCCATCTCGTCGCGCGGCTCGTACGAGAGGTGTACACTCATCACCACGTGTAACCAACTGTATCGAAGCGGTGAGCTTGGCAATAGCGTCGAGCAGTACATTGTGGTTGTCGTCAACGGTCACGAATAGCTTCTGGAAATCTGTCCCCATGCCGTCCAAGTTGTGTTGGACACGCCCAAGGTTGCCACGCACCAGGTCGACCTTAGTTCGAAACTCGTCTCGAAGCGTGGGACGAAGTGTCTAGAAGGACATCTTGGTGACCAGATCAATAAGGTTGTCATTCAGATCCTTGTCCTGCTCGCTTCCTGACATTGTTACAGTAGCAAAAATAACAAGTGACAATATATGTGAAAAATAAGTGGGAATCTCTCAACTATTGTTCTAAAACAAAGCAAGTTGTACCGTTCCGAAGAAAATTAAGAGTAGCAAATACTTACGCTCGTAGCAACGAACGACCAACCAAGATTATGTGAACGAATATCAAGAACAACAGTCAATACGTGACACGGATGTTTTTGGTGGAGCTAGGTGAGGAAAACAACCTAACAAATTCAGAATTTAAAGATTGTCGAGCTAGGTAGCAATCCAAATGAGACTCACAATGCCTAATTGCTGATCGATAAATATAAGTGAGGAGTAGACAGCAACACACGCACAATGATGATGGGACTATTGCAATCAAATGAATGAGCGATAAAAGAACAATTTTGTATGGAGGCGAACGCTCGTATTGTAACAGTTCAAGGAGAGACGCTAGCTAGTGCTCACAAGTTGTATATGAGGGCACAAGATTGCTCAAAATTATGGTACGCAAACAGCAGCGGATACAAATATATCAATGCTCCAACAATAGAATTTAACACTATGGCCGAATTTTTAGCCTACGTTCTCTCTGTCTATTTTTTTTGTTTTGCTCTCTGTTTTTTTTTTCTCACGGCCAAGCTCGGTGAACGCATGGGCACATGGCCAAGCTCTAGGTGAACGCACTAGCTTGTTGAATGCACGATGCACGGCGCAGCTTTTTTTTTCAACTCACAGCCAACCTCTAGTACTCACAGAAAGCACTACTATACTAATCAGCAATGCTGTTTTTTTAATTCACCACTAAGCAATAAGAACTCACGGCCAAGCATAAAAGTCACAGTCATGCTTTTTGGAACTCACGGACAAGCTATATGCTACCAAAGCAGGAACAGCAGCCGAAACATGAACAGTAACCGAGACGTGAACAATACCAAACACGAACACTTGGCGTCCAAAAAAAAAAGATCCTTGGAGCAGTCCCTTGAGCACAACAACAAGCTAGTCTTAATAGGGGAAAAAGGATATCGCAAAGATGTGGAGCTCGCTAACCAACAACTATCGTGCAATCGAGGTGATATATGTGAAGTAAAATTACACGTAACAAGGGGAAAACAAAAAGTGACGCGAACGGAACACGAGTGGATTAAGACCTAACAAAACACACTAAAAATACTAAATTAAACTACAACGAAGATGATTTTTGTGTGGCTTTTTCGGTGTATAGGATAGAAAAACAATCTACTAAAATACGGGTAAAAAGAGATTCTACCAAGTGGCCTGGAATCTGATACCACGATGATATGGGGTGGCCCGATCTTCTCGAGTAGAACCATGGATAAATAGTGCTTGATGACGAACAACGCTCAACTGTACACCATGCACCAGTGCACGGACTTGCAGCTCTATGGATATTCGCCAACACGCAGCAGGATGATCGCCGCTAGACCACGAGCGGATATCGCCAAGCCCTCAATTCCCAGCGAAAAAGCAAACTTGACCTTGATTTGCAGAACAAAACAATGGATCGCCTAATTCCCTCTCAGAAATCCTCGCATGAAATTCTGGTATGAAAGAACAAGCAATATTGCTATGTTTCAATTCTTGCATAAACGTGATCTGCCTTACAAAAGGTATGGATCAATGCTTAAAAGGTCTCAGCAGTCCCAAAATCATGTACGCCTATCCCACCTGAGACGCACAGGAATTCTATTTCCTAGTCTATTCGGTTTCCAAAGAAAGTTTCCTAAAACAGGATATAGAATTCCTATTCTATTCTATTCGGTTGCCATTGACAACCGAGTCCACTAACCATATGTGTGCGGCAAAATAAGGCACGTAGGCCCATTTCTACTTGTGACATGATCTCCTTGGTGCATTCCTTTTATTAAATAAAGAAAACCAAAGGCACCTCCTAGAAGGCAATCCTTTTTTATTTAATAAGGGATGCAGCCGGCACCTCCTTTAGGACTCCTACTATTTTCATGCTGGCATGCACATCTCCGAGAGGCACTCAGACTCCTAATGTGATGGCCTCTTCTTCTCCTTCCTCTTGCGCATCATATTGATCCAAATACCTCAGCACAAGTAAATTACAAGATTTAGGCAGTATAAAATTCTCGTTAAAATCAATGACATGTTTATTAAGGAGCAAGTTCACCTTATCTTGTAGTTTCTTGGCGCGTGCTTTTGTAATTGGCCCAGTCGGCAACTCGATGCGTATATCTTGAGCATTAGGTGGAGAAGAAGAAGGTGTCATAGGGATGCCCTCATCAAACTGCTTGCTATCTTATTAATCGGCCACCCTCTATTGCAATTAAAAAGAAGACTCCAATTGAGGTATGGTTTGGTTCCCCAGGAAATTAATCATAATTGAGAGTTTTTGGTTGTACTGCTTATGCTCATGTTGATAATGGAAAATTAGAGCCTAGAGCTGTTAAGTGCATCTTTCTTGGTTACAAATCTGGTGTCAACGGATATAAGTTGTGTAATCCTGAAACAAATAAGGTTGTGATTAGCAAAAATGTTGTCTTTAATGAATCTGCTATGTTTCATGATAAACTGCCTACTAATGTTCCTGTTGAGAGTGGAGCTGAATTCAAGTGTTCAGGTGGACCACTTTGTTGGTTCAGATGACACATCAGATAAGGAAAATATTATTGTTCATGATGCACCTATTGTTGAGAATCCTCCTATTATTGAGCAGCCACCACAACGGTTCATTGCAGTTGACAGGCCTAAGAGGGAGATTAATCCACTCAAAAGGTTGATTGAAGAAGCTAATATTGTTGCTTATGCTTTGAGTGTGGCAGAAGAAATTGGAGGTAATACATAACCTTCATCATACTCTGAAGCTATTAGCTCCACTGATTGTAATAAGTGGATAACTGCTATGCATGATGAGATGGAGTCACTTGAAAAGAATGGCACTTGGGAATTAGTGAAACTGCCAAAAGAAAAGAAGCATGTTCATTGCAAGTGGATTTTCAAAAGAAAGGAAATTATTTCCCCTACTGAACCAGCAGGGTATAAAGCAAGGTTGGTTGCTAACGGTTATAGTCAAATTCTAGGTATTGATTTTAATGGTGTCTTTTCCCCAGTTGTGAAGCATAGTTCTATTCGCACTTTACTTAGTATTGTTGCTATGCATGATTATGAACTTGAGCAATTAGATGTTAAAACTGCATTCTTACATGGGGAGTTAGAAGAAGACATTTATATGGACCAACCTGAGGGTTTTGTTATTCCTGGAAAAGAACACATTGTTTGTAGATTAAAGAAGTCTCTTTATGGTTTGAAGCAATCTCCTAGGCAATGGTACAACAGATTTGACTCCTTTATGCTCTCTCATGATTTTAAGCGATCTGATTATGATAGTTGTGTTTATTTAAAGACTGCTAATGGTTCAACTATTTATTTGCTTCTCTATGTTGATGATATGTTGATTGCTACAAAAGATAAGTTAGAAATAGCAAAACTGAAAGCACAATTGACAAAAAAAAATTCTTGGCATAGAGATTATTAGAGAGAGGCAATCTGGCAAGTTATATCTTAGTCAACAAGGTTATATTGAGAAGGTCCTTCGTCGTTTTAATATGCATGATGCAAAACCAGTGAGTACTCCATTAGCTTCATATTTGAGATTATCTTTAGCCTTATGTCCCGAGTCAGATTATGATATTGAGTACATATCTAGAGTTCTATATTACAGTGCAGTTGGTTCTCTTATGTATGCCATGGTTTGTTCTCGTCCTAATTTATCTCATGCACTTAGTGTTGTTAGTAGATACATATCTAATCCTGGAAAAGAGCATTGGAAAGCAGTTCAGTGGATTTTCAGATATTTGCGTGGCACTCTAATGCTTGTTTGCAGTTCGGGAATTCTAGAGATGAACTTGTTGGTTATGTTGACTCTGATTATGCTGGTGATTTGGACAAGAGGAGGTCTCTCACAAGTTAAGTTTTCACCATTGGTGGTTGTCTTTGTTAGTTAGAAGACAAGTTTGCAAGCTCTTGTTGCCTTATCAACCCAAGCGAGAATATATGACTATTTATGAAGCTTGTAAAGAAGCTATTTGGTTGAGAGGTTTGTACACTGAGCTTTGTAGAGATAATTCTTGCACTACTATATTTTGTGATAGTCAGAGTGCTATATGCCTTACAAAGGATCAGATGTTCCATGGGAGAACAAAGCACATTGATGTGAGATATCACTTTATTCGAGATGTTATTGCTCAAGGTGATGTCAAGGTGTGCAAGATAAGTACTCATGATAATCAAGCTGATATGATGACAAAGCCAGTTCCTGCTACTAAGTTTGAGCTTTGCTCAAGCTTAGTTAGTGTTACAGTTTAGTCCTAGAGACTAGTTGGCGCACGGTGATTTTTTTATCTTATTGGGGAATCATTTGGTGATTGATGATTCTTTATTTTGCTACAAGAGTAAATTCGTCTCAAGGTGGAGATTGTTGGTATTTGTGATCCGAATTTCTAATATGAAAGTATTTGGAATATGCCATATTAGCGGATTAGTTTCCTATTTGGACTCCAAGTCCTTTTACCCCTTTATATACCTCTTGTAAGCCGCACGGGGAGAGTTGACTCCTCATTGTAATCCTCCTGCGTTTTGTAATCACTCCTCATATAGTGATCACCGCCGGTTGGCGCCCGTGATTTTTTATTTCTGTAAGGGTTTTTCACGAAAAATTCATGTCTCCGTTATCGCTATTTTTCTAACAAATGCCACCAAGGTTATACATTTTGTGTCTTTGAAGCACCTCCTGCACACGCGTGCTGAATTCTCTAATCTTGTTGGGCATCCACAGGCGCTGCTTCAGCGCCTCGTAGTGCCGATTGATCTTACGCGAAGTAAATTTACGGCGAGGAATTCTGCAGACATATTTGCTCTTGGAATCAGCAGCGTGATGGTACTGGTCGATGTAGTCCTCGATGTCATATGACAGTTCACGCACCTCCTTCATCCAGCAGTTTACCATCACAGAAGGGTCCTCCGATCTTGAGATGTGATCCTGGAGAATGGCTACTATTTCCTCGAGATCACACTTGATGAGTGGTATCTCATCCTCTGCGCCCTTGTGTAGCATGTAGCCCTGACGCAGTAGGCCATCGAGCTTCCCGAGGAGCTTGAACATGGCACCCCCCAAAGCATAAATCGGAGCCTCGTCCATAGATTCCTCTGAAGCCGAAGTGCATAGCACAAAGTAGCTAAGCGGTGTACCTACTAAGCACTAACAAAGATACGGAATGAAAGCACATACACACCGTCTGTTGGAGCTAATCCTGCCAACTTGATGTATCAGAGTTTGTAACGAGTTGTGAAGTCTAGATTGAGTCGGATTCAGTTAGAAAGCAGTATGCTGTTCGTATTCAAGTAGTTTTGTTTGCATCCGAGTCGGTGTATACGTCAGTTTGAGTAGCCTATATAAGGATCTGTTGGGTCTTGTAAGTTGAAAAACATAAGCAATAGAAAAACAGACAAAGACTATAGTTGTAGCACCACAAAAGAGCATTGTTTTCGTTCGCTATTGTTTCTAGTATTGTTCATCAAGTAATGTTCGTCGAGTATTGTTCATTGTTTTCGATTACTTGGTCGGAAGGTTTTGACTACCTGGTCAGAAGGAGGTTCGACTACACGTGGTATCAAAGCGGGTGTATGAAAATTGGTCTTCCAACTCCAGAAAAGAAGAAACTGATGACTTCCAACGGATCTTCGTCGACAACTAAGCATGGCCCAAATTCGCTTCTGTACTTGGTTCTCACTTCAGAGAACTACCCAGCTTAGGCTATGAACATGCGGGTCAATATATCGTGCCGAAGTGCAGGGCCTTGATAGCTAATCCTGTCGATCTAAAGGGAAAGATCGATCCTAAAGGAAATGTTGTGGAAGTCGACGTGAAGGTTGATCAAACAGCGTTGGCACTGATCTATGCAGCTATACCCGATTCGATGTTGAATCAACTTGTCGGGAAAGATACTGCTCGGGAGGCCTAGATTGCTCTTCGTACTATGCACGAGGGGGTGGATCGAGTAAAGAAAGTTCGTCTCCAAAATCTCTGAGGGGAGTATGAGGCATTGCATATGGGAGAAACTCAATTAGTAGATGAGTTCGCAAGAAAATTGATGGCAGTGGCCAACGAGCTTCGATCCCTTGGCGATAAACTGGAGGAAATTGAGGTGGTCGAGAAATACTTGTGAGTACTACCCAAGAGGTATGTGCCTGTGGTAACAGCTCTTTTGTATTCCAGTGATCTTAAGAGCATGAAGCTGGAAGAGGTAACTAGGTCTCTTAAAGCACATGATGGGCTACTGAAAGGCTGCAAGGCTCGCAACGATCAAGCGTTATTTGTGAAAGCTGAGCTAAACGGAGAGAACAAGCAGACTCAGCAAGATTACTCATCAAATCAAGGTGGTCCGGGTTCTGTTTGGCATGGCCAAGGAGGCCGTGGTCCTATTGCTGACCGTGGACAAGGTGAGTTCAATAGCAATCGAGACAAGTTAAAAATCAAGTGATTTACCTGCAATAGATTCAGCCATTATGCTGCAGAATGTCGGAGTCACATCAAGTGCTTTGAGTGTCAAAAATATGGGCACTATGCTGCTGATTGTCAGAATAAGAAGAAGAAGGATGAGGTAAACTTGACTCAAGTCTCTGATGTTCCTGAGCCAGCCCTTCTGTTATCTATCTCTAAAGAAAAACACACACAACCCATGATGTTAGAAGAAGACCAAGTTCAGCCAAAATTGCTGAAAGATGGAGAAGAGATGGTGGAATCCAATCTTTGGTAGCTTGATAATGGTGCTTCGAATCATATGACAGGATAGAAGGGAAAGTTTACTGAGTTGAATGAGAGCTTTCATGGACAAGTAAAGTTTGGGGATGGGTCTGTTGTCCATATAGTAGGCAAAGGTAATATCTTATTACAATGCAAAAATGGGGAGCAAAGATTGTTGACTGATGTATACTACATACCAAGGCTATGCAATAACATCATCAATCTGGGCCAATTGACAGAAGAGGGTTGCGATGTGTCTTTAAAAGGACCCCATTTATTGCTACATGATCAAGATGGACAACTTCTGATGAAGATAATCAAAACTACAGACAGATTGTATAAAATCCAATTGGAGTCAGCTAAGCCAGTTTGTTTCTCTGTCTGGTTGGAAAATACAACATGGTTACGGCATGATCGGTTGGGTCATGTGAATTTTTGATCTCTGAAACAAATGACAGAGAAAGGGATGGTACATGCGGTGCCACTTATCGATCACCCATCTCAGTTCTCCAAGGGGTGCACTCTAACAAAATAGACAAGACTCCCATTTCCAAATCAAGCACAGTTTAGGGCATCACAACCTTTGGAGCTACTTCATGTAGATTTATGTGGTCCTATTACCCCTGATTCAAACGCTAGAAACAAATACTTCTTTCTTCTAATCGATGATTTTCCAAGAGTAATGTGGGTCTATATGCTAAAGAGAAAGTCAGAAGCAAAGGACATGCTTAGAAAATTCATAGTTCAAGTTGAAAATGAAACAGATCACAAAATCAAGGCATTAAGATCTGATCATGGAGGCGAGTTCTTGGCACAAGAATTGAGTCAATTTGTGAGGAGAAAGGTATCAAAAGATTTTTTTTACAGCTCCATACAATCCTCAACAGAATGGAGTAGTTGAGCGTAGAAATCGAACTCGTGATGTATATGGCAAGGAGTTTCTCAAAAGCAAAGCTATTCTTGGGAAGATTTTGAAATGAAATTTGTGAGACATGCGGTATACATACTCAATCGTGTTCCTACAAAATGTCTGGAAGGACAGACACCATATGAAGCTTTAAGTAGAAGAAAACCAAATCTCGAACACTTGAGAGTATTTGGTTGCTTAGGGTATGCAAAAATACCTACTTATTTGAGGAAATTAGATGACAGATCAAAAGAATTGATTTACCTAGGAGTTGAACTAGGATCTAAAGCAAGTCAGATATAGCCCGGATGAGGATAAAATCATTGTGAGCCGTGATGTGATCTACTGTGAAGACAAAACATGGAATTGGGAGGAAAAGCCAACAGAAGAAATTTATTTGGAGAAATGGATCTCTTTCACTGTCGAAGGAGAAAATGATACAGAAACGAATCAATCTTATTCTTATGATCCACTTTTACCAATTTCAAGTGTAAAAAGCTCACCACAGGAAGATTCAAAAGACAGCTTGTCTTCTCCTGAAGTCAGTCAAGAAGAAGCAAAAACCCCACCAAGCAGAACACCTGTTTATTGAAGCTTAGCAGATATTTATGAGCAGACTGAACCTATTGAGATGGAAGGTGAATTGCAAATGATAACTACAGATGACCATGTGAGTTTTCAGCAGGCTTTCAATGAACATCATTGGAAGATTGCAATGCAAACAGAACTTGATTCAATTGAGAAAAACAAAACTTGAAGATTGACTGGGGCCTGGAATAAGAAGTTGGACAATACCTTGATGATTCTTCATTTTGAAAGATGCAAGCAAGATCTAGCTTTATATACAAGAAAGTCAGATGGTGATATGTTAATACTTGGCATATACGTTGATGATACTATCATCACAGGAACTTG
This sequence comes from Phyllostachys edulis, assembly GCA_036346405.1. NCBI lineage: Eukaryota > Viridiplantae > Streptophyta > Magnoliopsida > Poales > Poaceae > Phyllostachys > Phyllostachys edulis. The sequence continues at coordinate 57,539,239 of CM070566.1, forward strand.
TGTTCAGAAAATTGAACATTTTAAAAAAGGAGTTGGTTGAATAGGCAAGGATTAGGGGGGTGTATGTTGGAGCTAATCCTGCCAACTTGATGTATCAGAGTTTGTAACAAGTTGTGAAGTCTAGATTGAGTCGGGTTCAGTTAGAGAGCAATATGATGTTCATATTCAAGTAGTTTTATTTGTATTCGAGTCGGTGTATGCGTCAGTTTGAGCAGCCTATATAAGGATCTGCTGAGTCTTGTGAGTTGAAAAACATAAGCAATAGAAAAACAGAAAAGACTGTAGTTGCAGCACTACAAAAGTGCCTTGTTTTCGTTCGCTGTTTTTTCGAGTACTGTTCATCATTTCGAGTATTGTTCATCTAGTATTGTTTGTCGACTACTGTTTATTGTTTTCGACTACCTGGTCGGAAGGAGATTCGACTATATCATCTGCTGCTGCTTTTGGTGTGCTGTAGCTGGTAGTGCTCTTCGCTATGCAGCTGCAACTGCGAGTGGTGATGGTGGTGTTGCTAGTGCTTCTACCGCTTGCGGTGGTACACGACACACCCTTTGTCCTAAACGACCATTGTTATTTGCTGACGTGGTACCTATGTGCATGTGCAATTTTTGGTGAGTTGTATGCCACGTGGATACCACTTAGCTTCCTCTCTTTACTAATCAACAAATAAAAATAAAAATATACAGGTGACCCCATATGTCAACCTCTACTGTGTTTGTTCTTCCCAATTTCTTTCTCTTTCCTCCTCTCTCTCTCTCTCTCTCTCTCTCTCTCTCTCTCTCTTCCCATCTCTTCCTCCAACTCCATTGGTAGGTGGGACACTACCTTATCGACAGCCACAAGCTCGCATTGGGTAAGCGGCAGCGACATCCAAGAGATGGGAACGGAGACATGCAGATCTTCCCCACAACTATAGCCGTCCTCCCTGGGGAAACACGGGCGAGAGCTGCGGGGATGACTCTGGTGGGCAAATCCAGAGGAATGGTGACATGGTTGAACGACGAGGACGACGTGCCAGCACGGATTGGGGAAGCGATAGCGAGATCAGGCAGCTCTAACGTGCACGGGGTGAAGCAGAGGGAGAGGAAGGGGTGGCGGTGAAGGGATTGGCGATGTCGAGCTTAAGCATCAACAATGGTAGACAGTGACGGTGGCGGCTTCCACTCCATCGAGGCGGAAATTATGGCGGAACAACGATGGCTCCAAGGGCGGCGTTATGATTTTGGGGTGCGGCCGTGGCGGTGTAGTACCCTTTGGGATGAAGAAGCGGGCGGCGGTGGCGGCCTATGGTGGTCATCAAGGGGCAAGGGCCTAGCGGACGATGGAGTTGGCGATTGCACGGTTGGGAGAAGAGGGGAGGAAAGGAGAGAGAGAGAGAGAGTGCATGAACAAGATGAAGAAGAATTACTAGGCTGACACGTAAGGATACTATCGCCACAAAACTAGCCCACGTGTCAAAATCAGCAATGTGAAAACAGTATGCGGTTGTCGAATGAAAGGGTACTACCAAACGATTAATCCTTATGTGGTGATTAATCATAATTTAACGAATATGTTCATAATAATATACATATTTTTTATATAAAATAACTTATATATCAATTTTATAATAAATTATCACTATATAAAGCGTCATTAGTTATAACTTAAATTATACAGTTCACAATTCATCCATATGATACATATTTTTTTATTGCACAATATTATAAACCAATAAATTGTAATTAAAGTAAAAATAGATTGTTTTGCCATTAAATGGGAAAACGGCTAATTAATCGGGGAAATGACGGGCTAATTGAGAAAAAGGGTAGATTAATTGTTTAAGACCATTAAATACTCTCCGCATCGGCGCCATCGTCGCCGATGCGTCTCTTCGTTGCATTAATGCCGCTTCGTGTCGGACCCGGGATTAACACTCCAAATCCTCTGTGAATTTCTGAACTAGTCACATGATCAGTAGCTAGTTCACACAGTAAACAGATATGGTAACATCCATAAATTGCACAACTTTATTAATATTCAACAGAGTTTATTACAAAGAAGGCTTACATGCCAACAATAAAGGACATAGCGGAAGATGAAGAAGATGTAATAGAGTCCAGTTAATCTACCACAGGCAATTGACTGGGGTAGCAGCCTAGTCATCGAGATCCACACCAGTAGCAAACTTCTTCTCCTCTGAAATTTTATTTGCATGAGGCAAGGATGCGCACAACTTCCGTGCTAGCAAGTTACACCCAAATAACAGAGTTAATGCATGCATGGATATATCAAAGAAAGGCTTATTGGTTGAATTTGCATAAAGCAATGTTTTCTTTAAATATTTGTACTAAGTTCCAAAACAGTTATTCTATAACTAAAATTCATTTTATAAATTCTCAAATTTTATAGTCAAATAACATTCACACAAGAATGGTGAAGGATACCCTCCTATCACATGGATTCCTGCCTAATTCCCATTTGGATAGAAATCCAAAATCATTTGTGTCAAATTATTTTGAAATCAAAACCGAAGTCTAACTTTGAGTGGCTTGAATGGCATGTCCATGACCGTGGACATGGCTATTCGAATAGTTTTACACTCTGCAGAGGTTGTACAGCTTTACCCACAAGACACGACTTCTCTAGTTTGTTTAGCATATATCTATGCCACCGCTCACTACCTTAGGTAAGCAGTCTAGAGGACGTGACAAGACCTTTACAATGCGTCATCCCACTGTAGTCCCTCCTCGCTAAGGTTTCGCCCCTTTAGATAGAAATCCGCAGAGTTCCTAGCCCCACTTGCGCCGGTGGGAATGCATGTCGTGAGGTCGTAAAGACCACCCACATAACCGAATGGAACGACCACGGTGAAAACATTGCAAATTAATCGGCCAGGTCCTTCCCATTCTCGGGACATGTGGTAGTGCGGTGGCGTAGCAAGGAATGCTCAAAGGCGGTCCTTAAGCGACTTGGGCGACTTTCCACAAAACCCATGGGCCTCGATCATAGAAATGACTCGATCTGTGCATCAACATGCACCATCCAAACAACCATTTCGCCCAAGTACAAACCATCATTTTATTTCATCTTTCAACATCATTTATAAACTTCCATAACACACCAATGATATGGATACAATTTCAACAACATTTGACTTTTGGCTGAAATTCCCCTAATCAAACACTTTTGGTCTAAGCATGTCTTTGCATCATATTTTCAAATGACCCTAGTTCATACTATTGTATCAACTAGGTTTTATCTAGGGTCACAATATATTTGATTCAAATATCAACATTGGCCATACAAAGGATTTAGGCATATCTATAAATTTAAAACAGGAATTTAAATTACTGAATATAAATAAGCATACAGTAATAATTTAAAACAGAATTTAAATAATTTAAAATAATAGGTTCAAATATGATCAAAGATGTAACATGCCTTGCTTGATTAGTTGTTCTCAAACGGCGTCGAAATCTGACTCTCCGAAGTCGTCGAAGTCTATATGCAAAAATAAGCCAAATTCAAACAAAATTCAAATGAAGATTCAAATGGACTCAGCTAGATCTTGAATTTATAAATTTGAATCGACGAAATCGGAGTTCGTATGAAGGAGAACGAACCCTGGGAAGTTTTGAAATCACATGAAATGATGAATATAGAAATTTCTTGGAATTTCAGAATTATTTTTGTGAAGGAAAACTGGAAATTGGCCTTGACCGTGGGCCTTGCCATGTCGATTGCCACGCGGGCACTAGGGCCAAGGTGGCACCTCACGCGGGTTCGAGGTGGCGACCACGTGGTTGTGCCACGTAGGCAAAACGGCGGCGGTGCTCTCGGTGACGAGCTCACCGACGCTACGCGTCGCGGCGAGCTCCAGCGAGGGGCTCAACGCGAAGAGGGGAAGGCGGGGAGTGCGATGCTCACCAAGGTGGCAGTTGGGCGCGACAGGAACGATGGCGGCGGGTTCGGGCTCTCGGCGGCGATGGCAATCTGTGGTCTCCTGCGAAGAAGGCAAGGTGTGCATTGGTGGCAAATCTGTGGCTGTTGGTGTGGTCGGGGTCACCGGGGCATCGTCGACGGCGGTGCTATAGGCGGTGGAGGGAGCTCGTGGCCGGTGGCGAAGATTTGCGAATTCAACCCAAAAGAGAGCGAGGGAGAAGAGGTGAGTGAGGGGAATGGGGTGAGGGACGAAGGGCGCACCTTGTGCTCCCTTTTATAGGGGCGAAGGAGGCCGGGGTGAGGAGATCGGGCGCGTGATGAACGTGGCGGCCGTTGCGGGATCCAGCGAGAACGAGCGCGAGAAGAGGGGATCAAGGGAGGAGTGGGGGTGGTGGAGATCGTGGGTTTGAGAAGAAAAACGGGAAGAAAGCGGCGGTTATGAGCTTCGGTTGAGTAGCCATGGCGGCTTGTCTTGTTTGCCAAGGAGAAGAATGTGGGGAAGGGAGAAGAAGGTTGAGCAGGCCCACATCGTGCGAGAGGGAAAGGGAAGTCTTGGAAGCGTGAGTGTCGGCCGTCCGATGTAACTCGAATGGTCGAGAGAGAGAGAGGCAAGTGGTGGTTCGGTTCAAGCGAGCCGTAAGAATGGGTCAAGAGAGAGAGGGAAACAGTAGGAAGAATTCGCCCAAAACAGCTTTTGGGAGATTAAATTGATTTAGGATTTTATATAATTTGGTTAATTCAAAAAAAAGGTTTAGAAAATAGCAAATAGAGTCCAAAATTCTAGAAAATTTCATAAAATTTATAGAATTATTTTGAACTTAATAAAAATAATTCCAACTTATAATTGGTAATAGTTTTTGCACATAATTTATTTTGGCTTTAAAATAATTAGGAAAACCTTTTAAAATTCCAAAAGTTAATTAATTTTTTATTTTTCAAATTTAAATCAAATAAATTTTTAAAACTTCAATAAATTTTATTTTTGACTTTTGAAACTTCAGAAATTCAAATAAAGCAATCAAAATCTTTCAAATTTCAGAAAATCCAACATAATAACTTTATTTATTTTTATTTTGGTAATGAAGTTTGGGATGTTACACTTTGGCTCCCCAATCGTCTTTTTTCGTCTCATCTACCGAATTTATTCCTTTTTTATAAAAATGATCATCTGCCATCGAAGAGATGATCATCCACACATATAACTCTATACTTCTAAAGAAGAAATATGGCTCCATCTCGGCATGTTTCCTTGTCGCTGGCATTGATTGCGTACTTGACCATACTGTACGAGCACCTTTCCGGTCGTACATTGGCGGATCTTCTTGAAAAGAACATGTAATTTCAACGGTGTCTTCACTCCTCTGTCGAGGATTTCTTGGGAGCGGTGACGCCACCTTCCGCCGTTTTGACATCCTTCTCCACCGCGTCTTCGGGTGATCTTCCACTTACTGGCGAGTTCTGACATCATCGGCGTTGTCCTCCACAACGACGTTGCGTCTCGTGAAGCTTGCCGTCACTTGGACTACTTAATTGAGGCGGCGGAAGCATCGAGTCCACCATGCCGAGACCCTCAAGCAAGAGAAGAGAGCCTATGGGCTCAATTCTTCTTGATTCAACAGTCCGAGGGTCTTCGGGAGACACTTGAATGAGCGCGTCAATGGGTTGTCGCATTTCGGGCTTCGTTCGCTGATGATCAGGAACCGTCCGATGCTGACGCCACCGCCTACAAAGTTTTGAAGACGGAGATAGCAGCCTACCTCCGCCACTAGAAAAATTTTGTTTATTTAGGTTTCTACTTTTTTTAATCTTTGTAAGAAGCGACTAGCCACGCTGTTTGGCCATATGAAAATTCCTAAATTAAAAAAAATCTAGTTTGGTGAAGTTACTATATTATATGTTGAATTACTATATATATATCAGAGACGATTTAGTGGAAATAATTAATTAATTATATCCAATCTGTGATATGTATCATAGTTAAAGCAAATTTTCAGCAGCATTTAAATGACAAAATTAACATATAAACATGTACTTTCTTCATGTCATGTAAGTGTATACATGATAATATGCTCAAAACATAGAACTTGAGAACAACCATATCATAGATGGTTCCATAATAGAACCATCCGTGATATGTCTCATATCACGGACGGTTATATTATCGAACCGTCTGTGATATGCCTCATATCAGGGACGGTTCTATTATCGAATCATCTGTGATATGGGACATATCACGAACAGTTTTATTATGGAACCGTCTGTGATAACTATCACTGACGGTTCTATAATAGAACCGTCCGTGATATCTCTTTATTAGTAGGAGCCCGCTAGGGTTTGCACCCGCCCTAACTCGTCACTCCCCAGCACACTTACTCTCGTCCGTTCCCCTCCCCTCCCCACCCGAGTGCCCCCGACCTCGACGCCGCCGCCCGACCCCATCGCCAACGCCGCCCTTCTTCCCGTCTCCGCCGGTTGTGTCACCACACTGCACTGCACAAGACACTCGTATGATAGGAGTGTCTTGTGCAGTGTCAGGGTCGTGCCACAACTCCGGTGACGCCGCCACACAGGCCACTGGGCTTGGACCCGTGTGTCACCTACGCCGCCACCTGCACCTACTGCCTGCTCGCGTCCCTGGCTTTGTTCTCTAGCGTGGTCCACACCTGCTCGACCTCCTACGCTCAGGCCCTGGCCCCCCCGGCTTTGCTTTCCCCATCCTCCATCTATTCTCCTCTCTGTTAGCTTAATGTCTTTTGTTGAGTTTGATTTTTATACTTGAGCCTTAAGTTGTGTCCTGATGTTTGTGTGGTTTATGCAAGGTGAAGGAGATGGATGAGGGTTGTCTTTGGTGGTGGGTCGCCTTGTTGGTTGCCTCTGTCTTGAGGTATCACCCTCCCTTACTCCCTCTCTGTCTCTACCCCTACTCTGTGATGAAAATGGCTAGTGCTCTGCGATGGATGCTGAGGGCTACTACTGGTGTAGTGGGTTTTGACACCCTTGGTCTTGATGTCTTGCTGTTGAACTACTCAATGATGTTAATAGTTTTATGCTGAAATTGAATTGATAATTAGTTCATATTAATAGTCCCCTTGCTCTGTGATGTAAACTGAGGGCTATTGGTGTATGTGCATTCTGTGCATCTTGTTTAGTTCATGCTGTGGGTTCATATTGACAAAAATGAATGGGGCAAAATGGTGGGTTTGGTTAATGCTCTCTGATGGATACTGAGAGTTATTGATGCCGGTTCTTTGTGCTTGGTTGGCTTACATGGGATGTGGTTCGGATGGTGCTTGACTGCAATTAACTTTTCAGATTTATAAAGGTGGGGCTAATTTGTAAAGCTGCAATTAACATACAAATTATTTATTAATTGGTGTGCATTCTATTCGAAAAAAGACCAAAGGAGTCAAAAACTACTACAACACCTCTTCACCTGTCTCTCGCCATTCATTTCACCTTTGTCTGTGTAATCGTGTTCATGCTTTGGTCAAGTTCTCCTCCCTTGCGCCCAGTCGTCCTACCATTCTATTCTGATCTCTTCTCTATAAAATCTCCAAGCGGTGGTGCTTGTGCCTTTAAAATAAACTTATATATATATATATATATATATATATATATATATATATATATATATATATATATATATATATATATATATATATAGGAAAATGGTATTGTACTCACAGGAGTCGTACTCCCTTCTCATATACCACTTAAATTGTATGATGATACATCTTTATCTATTTGAGCATACTCCAATAATGATTAAAAATACCCTAAAATGAGTTTCATGAAAAATTTCATGAAAGTCCACTTTTGTAGATAAATTTATGTATATACTTCGTTTATAGATGAAAAAGGGTATATAACAAAAACAAATGGCTCCAATAAAAATTTTTCAATCAAATGCATTGGAGTATATTATAATTGATATTTAAGTATCTTGAAAGTGATAAAGAAGTATAATATATGCGTTTAAGTGGTATATTGGAAGTGGGAGTACATATATATATATATATATATATATATATATATATATATATATATATATATATATATATTGTTCAGAGTACCCAGTACCACTTTCGGAGGTCGTGAGGAGGATGAGACAGCAGCCACGAGCAACCTCATTGAGATTGCAAGTTCAAGAAGCATGGTTGCCAGAAGAGCGTGTGGATATACAATTACCTGGATGTCGTCGATAGGTAATTGGACTTGACATCAAGGAATGGTTGGTTGCTGATACATAAAGCCACTTTCCAGTCGAAGTACCTGCGTTGGTTTGCATCCCTAAATTGCAAACTAATGCTATAACTCAAATTGGCGCCATTGGTGTTGTTTTGCAAAAAAAAAAAAGGTAAAACAAAACGTTGTGAAGGCTGATAGGGTGGATGGGGATGCTAGCCAATGAGAGGGAACATGCTCTCAGGATAAAACCCTAGCGCATGCAGACGGTCAAGAAAGACATGTGGTGACAGAGCAACAAGGGTTGCATTGGCGTCAAAGGAAGCATCAAGTGCATGGAACAAGTTCGCGCAAGAAGCTAAGAGAAGAAAAGCCCACAGCACAAGGGAAACCGAGAGGGAGATTTGGCCATGCATGGGGAGGACGCTGGGAACATGGCATGTGGGTTGGTTCAGTTTGGATCCAATTTGGACAGCCAATTGGTGTTTAATATTTTATTTGAAATTAGAGTAGTTTAAATTTGAAATTAAAGTAGGAGTTTGCAATAAATTTGGTTGGATATTGTTCACACTCATCGCTCACCGACTCGGATTACTATTCATCCGTGTTTGTTCATCCGAGTTTAGTTGTGCTTGCGTGGGAGGCTATATAAACCCCCCATGGCCGCACCGTGTAGGCGGACAAGTTATGATTTAGATAATAAAAATCAGAAAAGCCATTTTTGCGCATATCGTGTGTTCTTGAGTCGTGAGATGAGTTGAAGATGTTGAGGGAGAAAGATTGAGAGCGAGATCAAGATATCCATCTCTTGCTTCAGAGTATTGTTCACGGTGGAGTACTGTTCACCGGAGGCTACTGCTTGCAATTCAATCTATTAGATTGGTTTGTGAGTGTATTGATTTTCTTGCAATTCAATTCACTGAATTGGTTTGTGAGATTGCTACTAATCTTTGAGTGTACCGTGAAAGATTGGGCCAACAATCGGGATTCATCTAATCAACTAGGTGGATCCATATCAGGTGGTAGTAGAGCTTTAGTTGCTCATGGTACTTTGTTACTACGAAGATCAAGGATCGACATGGCCGACATGAAGGAGATGAAGCTGGTCATGCAATTCAGCTACACTATAGATCAATGTGAGGATGATCCACTCCACGATCCGAGCTGCATATTCTTCAATCGGTGTCGAGTGGAGAACACGGATTGTGCTATGATGATCGATACGGGAAGCTTGACAAATGCTGCAAGCCAAACACTTGTGGACAGATTGGGGTTGGTCACAAAGCCACACCGGAGCCATATCTATTGCTTTGGAGGTTCAAGCACATTCTGATCACAAAACAAGTGGAGGTAAAATTTTCTTTGGATGGGTATACTGTTGTTGTTACTTGTGATGCGATTCCTGTGCATATGCAAGCAAATTCGTTGGTGATTGGTGCATATTGGTTGAAAGAACAGAGCATACACCGAGTTGCATCACGTCCCGTCATGTATTACTCTTTTCCATGGAGAGGAACACGAAAGGAGATTACATCTTGGTCCTCGTCAAGGTACTTTGAAGATAGACAACGACGAGACAAGGTCCAAGAAGACATTAAAGAGCAGCAGCAAAGGCTAAAGGCCATGAAACGAGAAGAAGAATGGTTGGCCGAGGAAGAAAAGAAGAAATCAGAATTATTGGCCCTTCTTTCTACCCAAAAACAGCAAGAGGAGTCATTTCATGATGACAAAATCGCCAGTGAGGCACCACAAAACGGTCTTTGTATGCTGACCAAGACGATTCGAGTTGACAACACTTCAATTCTTGCAATGGAGCAGCGAACCAACATGTTCAAATCTAAGTGCAAAATCAGTGGCAAAGTTTGCAAGCTTATCGTTGATGGTGGAAGCTACAACAATATCATTAGTAAGGATTTGGTGCAAGCTTTGGGGTTGACAACATGGCGACATCCAGAACCATATTATGCACAATGGTTGCATAATGTCGGTAAACTGAAAATTACTCATTGTGTCAAAGTTTGTTTTTCAGTGAGAGACTATCACGACAAGGTGGAGTGTGATGTCGCATGATGTACGCATGTCACTTGCTGTTGGGGCATCTATGGCAAGATGATCGAATGCTACGCTGTGACAGAGGTCCAACAAGTACTCTTTGGTGCATCAAGGAAGATCATATACCTGTGTCCTATGCCGAGAATTCTATTCGTCTTTGAGGAGATCATTGCTAAAAAGGTGATTGTGAAGACTACCCCGACGAAGATTCCTGAGGTTGCACAAAAGATGAGGACATCTTTTCTTGAAGAAAGGAAGGATGATACGGCCATAACTACTACCAAAGCATTGGTTTGTATTCCTAAATTGCAAACTAATGCTAGAACTCAAATTGGCTCCATTGGCGTTGTTTTGCAACAAAAGGTAAAACAAAATGTTGTGAAGGCCGATATGGTGGATGGGGATGCTGGCCAATGAGAGGGAACATGCTCTCGGGATAAAACCCTAGCGCATGCGGGTGGTCAAGAAAGACATGTGGTGACATGGCAGTAAGGGTTGCATTGGCGTCAAAGGAAGCATCAAGTGCATGGAACAAGTTCGCGCAAGAAGCTAAGAGAAGGAAAGCCCACAGCACAAGGGAAACCGAGAGGGAGACTTGGCCATGCATGGGGAGGACGCCGGGAATATGGCATGTAAGTTAGTTCAGTTTGGATCCAATTCGGACAGCCAATTGGTGTTTAATATTTTTATTCCGAAATTAGAGTAATTTAAATTTTGAAATTAAAGTAGGAGTTTGCAATAGGATTTGGTTCGGTTACTATTCATGCTACTGTTCACAGAACCAAACACTGTTCATCTGTCTCGGATCACTGTTCATCCGCGTGTACTGTTCATCCAAATTTAGTTGTGCTTGCATTGGAGGCTATATAAACCCCCTCATGGCCGCACCACCGTGTAGTTGGACAAGTTACGATTTAGATAATAAAAATCAGAAAAGCCGTTTTAGCGCATATCGTGTGTTCTTGAGTCGTGAGATGAGTTGAAGAGATTGAGGGAGAAAGATTGAGAGCGATATCAAGATATCCATCTCTTGCTTCGGAGTATTGTTCACCGTGGAGTACTGTTCATAGCAGAGTACTGTTCACCGGAGGCTACTACTTGCAATTCAATCTATTAGATTGGTTTGTGAGTGTATTGATTTTCTTACAATTCAATTCACCAAATTGGTTTGTGAGATCGCCACTGATCTTTGAGTGTACCGTGAAAGATTGGGCCAACAATCGGGATTCATCTAATCAACTAGGTGGATCCATATCATTTGAAGTTCGGTTATTACAATAACAAGTTGGATGCTTTAACTACTGGATTAGCAACATAGCAAACTCCATTTGATAAACTATAAGATACCCAGGAATTCTTAACAATATCTATAAAGAGGCTGGTTTGAGTAAGGAATAGAAAAATTAAGGTACATATTGTAATAGTTGCCAAATAAAATAATTTGGAATGATCAATACGTGTCATATGGCTAGAAATGATTGAAATGGCATGGCTACATCAGAGATGAGATGACTACCTATAATTGAAACTAGTGTAGATCATTTGTATAGATATATGGGGTATGTGATCTATATCGTTCGAAACTCATCGAAAGGCTTAAAATAATAGAGGTGATGTGGCTACACCAGAGAAGAAGAAATTAGCATTGATTGAAATTAGTGCTAATTATTTGTATAGATATGATTATAGTTTGGTGTTAATTAACATGTAATTAAGTTGTATTCTATATTGCGTATATAATTGGTAATGCGCACACAAGTCATCTATTATATAATAAAAACTGATGATAGGTGATCTACAATTGCTAGGGAAAAAAGAGAGATGCTAGAAATCTCATGAAAAGAAAGCATCTAGCCCTTAATTTGGTGGATCCTAAGGCTTAGATTTCACACTTGACTTAGAGATATCACAATTTCAAATAATTCTCCAAAAAAAAAGACTAGCCTTTAATTTGGTGACTCTAGTTTGAAAGGCTTATATTTCATAGTTGACTTCGAGATAAATTAATTTTTAAAAATAAAAATGAGATAAATAGCCTCACATCCCAATCCTCGCTTTTACATAGGGGAGAGACATCTCAAAATAAATTGTGCTAATTAAATATGAAGTCAACTATCCCGAATGTATTTGGTTTGCGAAATAGGAATTTCAACATTTGGAATTCATGAAGAAAATTTTATACACTATAGTATATCACACTGCTCCGTGCATTTACTAGGACCAATCGGTTAGTTTTAAGAAATACACACGCATATGCAAGCATGGTTTCTTTAGTTGCACGCATTTAACACACATATGTTCACTCTTGCGACCTACAGGTCCATATATGCACAAGTTAACACGAGCTTACAGGTTCGATCAACCTCCTAAATCCAGTTTGATTTTTCTAGGAGCTCTAGCTTTCACTATTAGTGCTAACAAAGAGGGCCAAGACTAAACGGAGCCCATGCAAAGGAAAGGTATGGCCCTGCTAGTACATATGACCCGTCAAAAGTCACATAAAAAAGGTATGATGTGATAATAAAAAATCTTATTTATCGCAAAAAAAAACACTTGAATAAAAGTTTACAAAAGATATTCCTTTTTTGAAGCATTGAACCACTAAATTCGTGTATAATTCTTCAGTGTTCCTCGCCAAAAGAAAAAAAAACTTCAATGAACCAAGCTAGCGATGCACACATATATCAATAATAAGCATGCCATTGCATTGTAATTCTTGCTAAATGAGTATAAATATATTTGGGAAATGTAATTTCAGATTAACCAACCAATTCAAATTGAAGAAAGATACTCCCACCACACTGTTTTCTCTCAAGAAAAAAAGATGTCCCTAAATGTAGACACAGGAAAGAAAGAATTGTACTAACACTGTCAGGCTAAGGGCATCCATGCCAAAATTTTGCCATTACGACTGCGAAACTACAAGAGACTCTTGTGTAGATTTTGATGTTTTGGAAATTGAGTCATCTTTTCCCCAAGCCTTTCAAACTAAAATATTCGAGGTAGAAGCGTACAACAATTGGTTCGACATCGTAGCGAGATGAGTGGGTGGTGCATATGTGGCTGACGACAATTAATATCTTTGTCCCGTGGACTTGTGTTTTGTAGTATGCCTATGGCGATAATTTTCCCACTTAATTTTTGCGTTGGGGAATTTTCAATATCAACTTTCTATGTGCTAAATATATTTCAAACTTCACGTAGACCATTAGATTCGAACCACTCTGATCAACATTCATGCAGGTTTCAAGATATGTTAATCAACCATGCGTAAATACAAGTAGTACTACTCATAGTCATGCATGGAACAAAATTAAGATGACTTTCATTGGCTATAATTAGTTTATTGTACAATAAATTCAATACATTTTCGACTATAAGTACTATTATTGCATTTTTTTTAAAAGTGCGCCTTATGATATTCATCTAGCAAACTGAAACTGAAATATGTAGGGAGCGACGACATGGAATATTGGAAGTCTTCGCGTGGAAACAAACGTGTAATTGAGATGCAGACTAAGACACCGCAGAAGATGCATTTTCCCTGTCTTTTTCACAATAGTGAAATGAGAAAACGAAATAAATGGCATGTTTGCGTTACAAAGAAGTGTAGGCTTATGGACGCAACATATAGGCTCATGCTGATCAAAATATCTCCAAGCTAACGGGTCAGAAGGTCAGAATCAAATCTAGTATAATCTGAGAAAACATTTTTTTTAAAAAAAACACTACCGATTGTGTGGCTCTAATTTATTAATCCGGATTGATATGTTTTGCATACATCTGAACAACCAAATCATCCATCATCCTTTCTCACACTATGCAAGTCTTGTATCGGAGTTTCTCCTCTGTCTCTCGAGTGCAAATGTTGAACAGCCAGTCAAAATTCCTTTGAGCTTCTTTGCAAGGAGAGCATATCATGTGCTTTCGGCCTTAATTGTACTACCTTGCTTTTACTCCTCAGAAAATGGTCATAAAAAATTCTAAATTATTTTTAGATAGGGTATGATATAATCAAGCATCCTGCAAATTTTCAAATGAAAACACGATGTATATCAGAAGGAGAAAAAAAAGACAAATTTCAATGAATAGTAGCTTTATCTTTTTTTCCTTTTTATTTCGGATTTCCTTCTCAGCAGAATTTTTTTTTGTTGTATTTCTTTGTGTAGATCAAATTTAGATTTGAAATTGTTTGGCATGATAGAATGGTTTTGTGTGAGTATTAACAAAAAATTTCATGACCATTTGGATCATTTTCTGAGAAGTGAGAGGATGGGTAGCAAGATTAAGAACTGTATTATGTTCTCCGAACACGAGAGAAGATCATTTTGTTTATGACCAAACTAGTTATTATATTCGAATAGTTCAAAATGTTTCCGAGAAAGTGACTTGCACTTGACTTATTCAACTACTGCCTCTTGTCATCATTGTCTCCCTTGATGGACTCAAAGTCTGAAACTGACGGAGACAACGAGTTGGAAGTTTTTCCGATGCAAACAAAGGAAAAAAGAAGTAGTGAGGAGGACTTGGAAGTCTTTGGCATGCGAACAAAAAGAAAATTAAGAAGCAAACAAAGACACCGGAGAAAAGATACATGAAAATGAGAAAACGAAATAAATGGCCTGTTTGCGTTACAAAGAAGTATAGGCTTATGGACGCAACATATAGGCTCATGCTGATCAAAATATCTCCAAGCTAACGGGTCAAAAACAAACGGTCAGAATCAAATCTAGTATAATCTAAGAAAACATTTTAAAAAAAAACACTACAGGTTGTGTGGCTCTAATTTATTAATCCGGATTGATATGTTTTGCATACATCTGAACAACCAAATCATCCATCATCCTTTCTCACACTATGCAAGTCTTGTATCGGAGTTTCTCCTCTGTCACTTGAGTGCAAATGTTGAACAGCCAGTCAAAATTCTTTTGAGCTTCTTTGCAAGGAGAGCATACCCTGTGCTCTCGGCCTTAATCGTACTACCTTGCTTTTACTACTCAGAAAATGGTCGAAATGGTCATAAAAAATTCTGAATTATTTTTAGATAGGGTATGATATAATCAAGCATCCTGCAATTTTTCAAATGAAAACACGATGTATATCAGAAGGAGAAAAAAAAGACAAATTTCAATGAATAGTAGCTTTATCTTTTTTCCTTTTTATTTCGGATTTCCTTCTCAGCAGAATTTGTTTTCTTTTTTGTATTTCTTTGTGTAGATCGAATTTAGATTTGAAATTGTTTGGCATGATAGAATGGTTTTGCGTGAGTATTAACAAAAAATTTCATGACCATTTAGATCATTTTCTAAGAAGTGAGAGGATGAGTAGCAAGATTAAGAACTGTATTCTGTTCTCCGAACGCGAGAGAAGATCTTGCTTCAGTTTCTGTTACAAAAAATACATGCATGGTGTAGCCCAATATTCTTTGTGAGATATATATATATATATATATATATATATATATATATATATATAGGAAAATGGTATGGTACTCCTAGGAGCATGCGTGCTCACTCCTCATATACTACTTAAATCGTATGATGATACCTCTTTATCTATTTGAGGATACTCCAATAATGATTATAATATACCCCAAAGTGAGCTTCATAAAAATTTTCATTAAAATCCACTTTTTATAGCAACATTTGTGTATATACTTCATTTATATATGAAAAGGGTATATAGCAAAATAAAGGGCCCCAATGAAAATTTTTCAATTAAATCGCATTGGAGTATCTTATAATTGGTATTTAAGTATCTGAAAATGGTAAAGAAGTATAATATATTTGTTTAAGTGGTATATTGAGTGAGGAGTATGTACTAGAAGTATATATATATATATATATATATATATATATATATATATATATATATATATATATATATATATATATATATATATATATATATATATATATATATATATATATATATATATATATATATATATATATATATATATATATATATATATATATATATATATATATATATAGACACACACACACACACACACACATGATTTTGTACTCTAGGAGTATGTATCTCACTTTCAATATACCACTTAAACGCATATATTATACTTCTTTATCACTTTCGATATACCCAGGAGTACCATACCATTTTCCTATATATATATATATATATATATATATATATATATATATATATAATGACGCATTCAATAGGCAATAAGCATGGAACCGCGAGATAACCAAAATTAATTTTGTTTATAACCAAACTGGTTATTATATTCGAATAGTTTAAAATGTTTCCGAGAAAGTGACTTGCACGGGACTTATTCAACTACCACCTCTTGTCATCATTATCCCCCTTGATGGACTCAAAGTCTGAAACTGACGGAGACAACGACTTGGAAGTTTTTCCGACGCAAACAAACGAAAAAGAAGTAGCGAGGAGGACTTGGAAGTCTTTGGCATGCGAACAAAAAGGAAATTAAGAAGCAAACAAAGACACCGGAGAAGATACATGCATCGGTCCCTATCTATTTTCAATCACAATGGCGAAATGAGAAAAATGAAAGGAGGGGTTTCAGTTTGCATTGCGGGAAGATATCTGCCAGCCTCATGCATAGTGAAACACAATTTGTAGTTGGGTACCATACTCGTATGATTTTTAGGGCCCAGTTCTTACAGCAGCCCAACGTTTGTGGCACGCAGAGTTCTACTCAACAAGTCACTCATCCCAGCCCAGATATACATACCTCATAAAGGCCTCATCATCGCTGTAATCAAACCCTTTCGACCCGACGATGTGAATTGCCACGCAAGTGCGTGTGCAGCCATAACCCTAGCTAGTTGTAGAGTTGCAGATTGTGAAAATGTAAGTGCAACTATAATTTGAACAGTAACAGTAGTACTTGAAAGTTTGGAGGAATAGATTGAATCTGTTGTTAGAATTGGGCCCATAAGTGTAGAGGCTCATTTATTCCTAAAATTTCAAAGCATGCATGATTTAGTCTCATATTGCCTAGCAAGTGGTGGGTGATCAATTTATAAGGTGGAGTCATTGCCACCCATTAAAATATGTGACATATGACATGGGTGACATAATGAGAACTATAGCTAAAACCACACACACGTACGTACGCATGCGTGTGGTAATCACGTAACTTGTGACGCGCGACCGTGAATGTATCGTGTACCTAATCCACCTTTCTTTTGCTAACCGTTTTCTCTCACTCCTTTTAGACTAGTGTGGTCAAAATAAAGTGGTCGAAGCACTGTGGTCGAATCCATAAACCTGTGTGATCGAAACAATATGGTCGAAATACACCGCTCAAGTCAGAAACCGCTGATCAAAGCTGTAAGACCGGTGTAATCAGGATCTTAATTACTATTAATTGGTTTTGAATTAGCAAATATCAGTGGTTTAATTTATGCTTTATTATACAGTTACTCTAGAGTAATTATCTCGACCTTAAAAAGATCTAGAGACATCTAGCCAGATAATGAATAGACATCTAGCCAGATAATGAATTGATTCACTTCCATTTTCTTCTTCCTCTCTGTTCTACTGTGCTGAAGAGCTGTGTTGTCTAACCAAACCGTCCTTTCTCCGAACCAGTGTCGTAGAGTTCACCTGCACAGGGCAGCAATAAGATTTCTTAGCAGCACATCTACGCAACCACTCGGTGCGCTACTTCATGTTCTTCATCACGCCCGACTGTAAGTTAGTTGTGCAACCAAACTATTCTGTTATAATCATATTATTGTATATGTTTAGAAGTGCAATGAGTTATCTGCTATTAGTATTACTTTATGCATCTCTAGTTTTATGTGATCTTTGTCTCATAATTAAATCTAAAATTAAAATATTTTCCATATTTCCAACATGTGCAACACCAAGCCAAGGAATGACCCGCATGACCGAGTCATGGATGATTGCATTGTGATTGATGATTGCTTAGGCACCTCAGCCTAATCACCGTGTCAGGATAGTTCTACATCAGTTTTGGAAAGAGGAGCACAACTTATAAATATGGAACTTTTGTGGGTGCGTGGGTGGGTGGGGGATGGCCAAGTATGATCCGAAAGCGCTATCAGTTGCGACCCGCTTTAATACTTGTAGCACTCAGCAGCAAGTGCAAAGTCAAGAACAGCTACACCAAGTATGGGGAAACGTAATAGATAGTATAGTTTTGGACAGCCTTGATGTAAATATTCACAACAAACCAAGTGTGTACACGCACGTGACGTCCATTTAAATCTGTAACTAGGTTATACATTACAGTGCTGTAAACTGAATCAAAACACATCGAAATTATTGGACCATAACGAGCGATTAGAGGGGTGAATATGAGATTCTTTGAAAAGCCCCTCAACTTCAGATTCTTCTTCTCAAATAGCTATGGAAACTAAGGTCAGAAGCACAACGGAAATCAAATCAACCAAAACAGGATGAGCAACCAAAGTTCTCCCTGGCCGGTCTAACCGCCATATACCGAGTGGTCTGACCGCTCCTCGGCCTGACTGAAAAATAGCACGAAATCCGATTCACAAATTAACCAAACTTTTGATCTACAGCTCTAAATCACTTGAAATTTGATACACAACTCAACAAGGTCAGGAACCTATTATTCCCATCGATGATCCAAACAATCAAAGCCAAGCTTCCAAGAATTTCAAGTTTGAGAACAAGTGAGCTCAAAACTGGGTCAAAACCTCAACTTAATCCAAAGACTTGCTCGTGGAGTAAAGATGGTCAAAATGACCTTAGATCAAGTTCTAAATATCCTAGCAAGCTAGATCACAGCAAGAAAGCGAAGCAAATAGCCTAGAACACAAAAACCAAGAATTCAAGAAAGAGCAAAAACAAGAGAGAAACTTCATCTTAGCAATAAGTAGATTGTATTGAATATGAAGGATTAAGGTTTCCAGCCACTCCAACCTAAAGGACACAAAGCTCACTCTTGAGCACTCAATCTCTCGATTCATCTCTCTAACCCTATAGCCTTCCTCTCTACTCAAATTATTAGGAACTCAAACTCAAATAAAATGTTAGCTGGCTCAGGTCACATTTGACTTAGTTTTAGAAATTCATTTTCAGCAGCCAGGAATTAAGAAAAACCATTTCTTTAATGCAGAAATTTTTTAAAATGCATGAAAATGCAGAAAATATGATTTTGAAATTAACTATATAGTCTTTAGGAATGTTGGGATGTTACATGACTACAGTACACTGCCCGGTCAGACCACGCCTGACGGTCTGACCGCAACTGAAGTGCGGTCAGACCGCCCAAGCCCAGATTTCACTTCAAATTTGCAAAACAGAAATCTAACTCTCCAAACTCCTTAACAACGATGTCAATTGTTCATCACTTAATCTAGAACCAAATGACATGGTCTCTATACAAATAATGGTGACACCTCCGTCAAATTCAATTGGACATGCAGTGTGCTTCTTGTCCCATCAAATAATTTCCCTTTGGTTCGCAAGAAGAAAAAATGCCCTTTGGATAAGATGAGGCGCTGGCTTGGGGATAAGCATGTTAGTTTTCTCATCTTTTTAGAAAAAATAAAAGGAAAGGATTTTAGGTTGAACAAAGCACGAAGTCTTCCTTGTAATTTTAAGTCAGAAATGGACTACAAAAAGATATCATGTCTAATAATCTTCTAATACAAAAAAGTCCACCACTGGATAATTAAACATAAACATTGTTGAGTTAACAAACCATGATAACTACTCAAGAATATTTAAGCTTAAAATAAGCAGCTTAGGAAATATCAGGCTTATACTCAAGAATAGTTTAGCCTCCAAATAGCTCACAATAATCATTATGTAAGTCAACATCCACTTGGGATGAGATCAGCCAACTACACACTATGCCATGGCTGATAGTGAAGCTTTCAGCTTGCATCAGGCATGATATTTTGACAAGATATTGAACAATGCTGTTTACAACCGTCTTCAGCAGAAAAAAAAATGCTAAAGAAAAAAATTCTTTGCCAACCTGTGCTTTTGTAGGTGTTTGACATCATTGCATCCCCGCTGCTAGTTGTTCACCAATCTTCTCCAAAAGCATTTTCATTTGAAACGTAATCAATTGAAGACAAACTATACAATAATGACACTGACAGTAAATGTGTGAGTTAACAGCATGGTAGTCTGAAAACAGAGCACAATATATGCCGATCTGGAACAAAAGAAGCGAGCAACAGCAAGATTTTCTGCATATGCAAATGCACCAACTATTCCTCAATTTTGATGCTGGTAATTAGCAAGTAAAGAAACAGTCATGCTAAACATAAGCAAGATCTTATTTACCTGACTCAGAATTACGCATATGAAGACATTCTATTTACTAACTCCAAGGTTCACCAAGAACAGCAATAGGTAGTTGATAAATATGCATCTATAAATTGTGGTTTGTGAACCTGAACACATAGATGCACTGAACTCTTTTTGTTACTCACTGTCCCCAGGGTGTGATAGAGTTCTCTACATTACATATTATCTTGACAGGGCAATGAAAACACTTGAGCCCAACTAATTGGAACATCACAACTCACTTAATCCAATTGTTTAGACCTGCACTGAGCACGTAGCAAATAAAATTTAAGGTAATTTATTATTGGAACATGTATTCATCGACTGATTATTAGGCAACTAAAACAAACTAAATGATAATTAAACTGCGGCACAAATTTCCTGTTCAAACAATTAAACAAACAAACACTTGGTGGAAATAAATGAAACTGTCTATATCTGTGAAGCATTTTAACAAACACGTGGTGGACAACATCCTGGGCAAATGGGGATCAAACAGACATGTGATAGGAGGGGAAAATGGAGACCATCGGTGTCGCAGCAGGTCAATCTTACAACAGCGGCGCATCCATTCTCCTCGTGCAGCGTAGAGCGTGGCTGCATCTCCTCGGTGTCGGCGTCAGAGAGAGAAAGAGAGGACCTCACCGGATCTATGGTGGCGGAGGTTGCCATGGGAGGTGGTGGCTCGTCGGTGTTTTGGCTTTCAGATCTATGGTGTGGCGGCTCGGCGTCCAGATATGCTCGATGCGGCGGATGCCGGCTGTCCTGGTCCAGATCTACTTAGGTGGTGGCTGCAGGAAGTGGAGGAGAGGGATTTGAGAGGTGGGAGACAGGCATCGGCGAGGAGGTGGACGGGCACTGCGGTAGGGCGCTCGGGATGGAGGGCGATGGCAGCCGAAGCTCGGGACGGATGCCGACGTTGCGAGTAGAGGTGGGGACGAGGACGGGGGTTTGGGACAGACTTCGACGGTGGGCTAGAGGTGGTGGTGCCGATTTTGGGGTGGAGGCAGCTGCGGCTTCGGCGACCGCACTTGGTGAAGACGACGACGGCGAGGGGCGCGGAGGGCGCATGCGGCGGAGACCGAAGCGGACAACGCGGAGGAGGTCGCCCTCGCTGGGAGGAGGCGGTAGGCGATGATTGGGGACGAGGCGGCAGGAGATGATTAGGGAGGAGGCGGGGACGGAGGAGGGTGGCGCCGGCGGGAGGCGGGCGGAGGACGAAGACCTGGGCGAAGGCGACGTCAATCAGAGGAGGAGGGAGGTGGTCGGGGCGAAGGACAGAGCTTGCGACGTGGGCGGAGGCAGTTTGAGGCGGCGGCGTCAGGGATGGGGAGGTGAGGCGGCTACGTTGGGGGAGGAGAGGGGAGGCGGCGGTGTTGGCCTGTTGGGGGCAGGGAGATGCGTCGGGTGTGGGGGAGCCGAAGGAAAAGGACGAGTGGATTAGAAAAAAAATTGAAAGGGTTTGCACTTATATATACAATGGTATTCTGAGGGTAATTTTAGCAAAATTCGATGGTAAAGGGTTATTTTATTCCGTAAAAACTAAAAAAAGTATTTTTTTTCCCTGACATATGATTTTTAAACTTAAAATAGCTTAAACTTTTCATAAACTGGATGAAAAGGTCACCCCTTTGTTTAAACTTAGTCTTTTTTGCTTTTAAGCCAAGAAAAAACCTTAAACAAACAGGGCCTATATATAGGAGGAAGGATCCTTAACCATTGTAACGTTTTGAGAAGAGCAATAAACAGAAGCCTGAAGTCCCCTTATATCTCTGTGTTCAATCTACTATTATGTTCTCGTGTTCTTGCATTGTTCTTACGATTCTGAGTTTGTCTGCGAGATAATCGCTCGGACTGGAGTCACCAGCGACAGTTCCTCAACATGTTATCAGCACGATCGAATCTCCTCGGATCGAAAGGTAATCGTCGAAGAACGACACTCGTAGATCGAATCGTTTTTTTCTAGATTACTTTTAATTCTTCAAATTTGGCTTTCTAGATTGTAACTTACAGTGCAAATCCGCTCTAATCTACCGCGAGCCGACTTAAGGTCGTCGGCACAATGTCGATCGGTAGATTGTATGAAAAAGTGGATGTTGATTGTACCGTAGATTGAAAATTGCAAATACGTTCTAATCTACCACGAGCCGACTTGAAATCGCCGGCCAAACCGATCGGTAATTGCATGAACAATAATTGCATGTACAGTGTTTTTTTTTATGAATGGTACATTGCATCATATGAACAGTATGAGAAAAAAAAAACTCCACTGGCTGGCCTCCACAACCGCACAGGCGCGCCACCACCCTCCGGCCCAAAGCCGTGCACCGTCGGCTTGAAGCCGTCGATCACTTATGATTGAAGCCGCCACCTCGCGGACGGACGACTTGTGCTGCCAATGCCATGGCCGCCATTGCACGACACCTCCTTTGGCCTCCGCACGCCCCCACACGGGCTCCCACCGGAACCCACATGAGCCACCGGCTCTCACGTCCCTGTGTTGCGCTTGAAGCCGACCAGAAGCCGCCAAGACGCGTCTTTGCCTTGAAGCCATCCGCCTCGCCCACCGCACGAGTGCCCTCACCACGCGCCGCCTTTGGGGTCATAGTGCTAGGGGAAACCCTAACACCGGCTCTTGAAGAACACCGGTTGGGCTGCATGGGCCAGATTGGGCCTTGAGAAAAGGCCGAATGGGCCATGAAAATCGGCCAGACCGGAGAAAAGAAAAAAACGAAAGGAAGGGAGTTTTTTTTTGCAAAAATGACCATCGAAATTCTGAAAATTACGAGAACTTTTTTTAAGGATAAGGGAATTTTGCAGAAAATCCCTTAGAATTTCTGACAATTACACGAATTTTTCTCTCAAAACTGAAATTTTACCATTTCACCCCTAAAAATTGCAGAATTCGACAAAAATTCATTTCCCAGCAGAAAAGGCCCTCGAGAATTCAATTTTTGAATCAATTTTTTCATTTGAAACATGTTTAACTTTATTATTATTATTTCTATGTAATTTATATATTGTATTTACTATTTTGATTATCTGTGATTGTTTATATTGCTTTTAAACACTGAAAATAGCAGTAAATTATGAAAAATGCATAGAAAAATACGGGAACATTATGAGAATTTTGCAACCATTTTATGTAAATTACCAAGAATAATCTTATGAACTCTTTGCGTGAATATGAAGATGGTAGCATCACGAACCGGGAGTTTGAAGAACTGCCGCGACATTGCGTAATTTGTCTGTAATTTATATTCAGTGATAAGGTAACTACTGGATGAGCGTAAGATTGCGAAGACTCTCTACCTTTCACCCAAATGCGGTGCAATCCGCATGCAACTATCGTCAAGACGGCTACAGGAAGTATGCCGAATTGATTGACATCATGCAAGTTGCAGAAGCTCAAGATGATGTTTTAAGGAAGAACTACATCTCACAGCCACCTAATAGCAATGTTGGCCATGAAGCCAATGCTAGCAGCTACAAGGTGATGAAGCCTCTCACAAAAGAGAGGGACAAAAAGGGTAAGGTCGTAGGTCGCTTATTATTGATGCTTTCCAGTCTAAGAAGAAGGGCATAGGACAGCATGAGGCGCACCTCGCCATTACAGGCACGGAGGATCCACATCCATTAGCTGCACTCATGGATGTGGGCAGCCTAGTAGCAGCCCCCATCATCCCTCCTTTGGACATCGCAGCGGCCACAACCGTAGTTGCCAAAGAGGAGAAAATCGTCATGTAGCAGATTGAGGCAGAAGTTTCTGAATACTTCGCTGATTCGATCTAGTGCACGCATTGCACTTGGATCTTTTATAGTAACTTGTAGTTTATAATTGAAGCAGAATATTGAATTATTTTTTGAATAATGGTTGTAAGCTCTAGGAGTGCAAAGCATTAAATTCTCATGATGAGTCCTACAAGGCTTTTTTTCCTGTATTTATAATAGCAAGTTATGTTATGATATCTGAAGTATTTTATTTATGTGTTGCTTGCTTTCTACTACATATTAATAAAGTACATTATATTAGAATGTGTGTGGCGCCCTACGGAGGAAGTGTGCTTAGCAGATAGCAACACAATGAATACCACCTTGAGAGAGACGAAATCTTTCTATCGATCAGCAAGAATGATGGTAGTTTTACGACAATCACAGGCAACGATACTTGTATAATAGGCTCAAGCAGGGGCATAATTATACTCCCAATGGGCACAACTTTAGTCATTAAAGAAGCCTTGTTGTACCCAGAATCGACTAGAACTCTCAAGAATATTCACGCTAACGGTTTCCACGTAGAGACTAAAGAAGAGTATGATAAAGAATACCTACTCATTACAAAGCGTGAAGAAAGTAGAAAAATGGTATTAGAACGACTTCCTTCATGTGAAACTAGACTATACTACACTAATATTAAGACATCTGCAGCCTATACTGCCCTGAAAACCGTATTTAGAATGATGAGAAATATAATTAACAATTCACAGAGACATAATATCGATGTAAAAAATTTCCTAAATCAGAAAGATTTTGTGTGCCCCACATGTGCCACCGGGAAATTAATTACTAGACCTTCTGCTCTGAAAGCGAAGGATGAAGTCCCTACATTCCTAGACCGTATCTAGAGAGACATTTGCGGTCCTATGCAGCCCCTGTCAGGGCCATTTAGGCATTTTTATGGTGCCCATCGATGCTTCCTCGAAATGGTCGCACGTATGTTTATTGTCTACGAGAAACCACGCTTTTGCAAAGCTAATCTCGCAGATAATTAAAATTAAGAATAATTTTCTCTGATCATCATGTGAAGTCCATCAGAATGGACAACGCTAGAGAATTTATTTCAAAGGCATTTGATGATTATTCCATGGAAATAGGAATTAAAGTTGAACATTCTGTATCGCATGTCAACACCTAGAATGGACTAGCAGAGGTATTAATTAAAAGGATTAAATTTTTGCCTGACCACTTTGAAGAATTGTAATTTACCAACTACATGTTGGAGACACGCAGTCCTACACGCAACAACTCTCATCAATTTTAGACCATTGGCATATAACATCCATTCACCTATGCAACTAGTGGAAGGGTCAGCATCGAAAATTTCTCATCTTTGAAGATTTTGTTGCAAGGTTTATATACCTATACCACCACCACAGCAAACTGCAATGTGCCCTCTCTGAAAGTCTAGGATATACGTTGGTTACGAGACAACATCTATAATCAGGTATTTGGACCCTATGACGAAAGATTTGCATACTGCCCGATTCACTGATAGTATATTAGATGGGGATAGTTTCCCGTCATTAGGGGGGAATCAACCCCTTGATAAAAAATATTGGGAAATAGTGAAGTCCAAAAGATAATTGAAATCCTTGCACATAACCCGCGCACTAGTTAAGCAAATAGAGAAGTCCAGAAAATAATTAAAGTCTAGAAGACAATTGCAGTCCAAAAGATAATTCATTTGCAAACATTAGCAAATCATCTGCTTGACCACTTTAGTGATTTGAAGAGTGTGACCAAGTCGCATGTGCCTGCACGCAATGCACCGGAGAGGGTTGAAATACCGATGAAGGTAACCCTAATCCCGTCCCAAGGCCTCTGAAAGGACGAGAACTCCGGCCCCTCGAATACAAAGTAGCTGGGGACACCTAGTGAAAAAGGATAAGGACTTGACACAGCCGATCACTGAAGTTCCCTAGAACAAGAAGGGGAGTCAGTTGAGACCTGGCACTAGTATGGAACCTTCAGAAAAGGCATACCGGATTTGAACATCCCCATGAAGGGAGACATCAGCAAGGATGTGTGCGCACACATCGGAGCTGAAAAACTAAAGGGACTTGCCCCCGTAATTGGAAGCGGCAGTGAGCAAATAGAAACATTAGAAGAATCGCTCCATGAAGAAATAGCTATAAATTATGTAACCACGGGAGAATATATGAATATGACAACAGCCAATGTCGATATTTATTTTGCAAAGAAAATTGCTACAATGATCGATCTTGATCCAGAGCTTACATCACTCGCTGAATGTAAGAAAAGATCAGATTGGGAAGATTGGAAGAAGGCAATAGAAGTAGAATTATTATCTCTAAATAAAAGAGAGGTGTTTGGGCCTGTAAGTTGCACGCCTCCCCATATGTACACCGTAGGGCATAAAATGGGTATTTGTTCGAAAGATAAATGAAAACAATCAAGTTGTAAGACATAAAGCAAGGTTTGTTGCACAAGGTTTCACTCAACATCCAGGAGATGATTATGAAGAAATCTTTTCCCCGGTCATGGGTGAAACTCCCTTGTGGATATCATGGGGATATGTGCATGATTTTAGGATGATGATACAATTGGCAATGGCATTGATGGTTTGTCAAATCACGCGTTTTCGGCGAAGTTAAAAAGGCTGTTAGAACAAGTGCGATCAGACCACAGTTATGTGAGTGGTCAGACCGGCCTGGTGCGGACTGACCGGCCATTGAACTGTGGTCAGTCCAGATTTGTCCTATTCATCGTCAAATTGTTGGCGATGCTTGTTGGGTTAGGTTAAGGGCATGAGCTTTAGTGCATATGTGTTGCATGATGCATGTTTTCACTAACGTAGGTCAAGTTGTGAAGAACTTGTTCCCGGAATCGATTTCTTTGTCTATTATTGTGCATGTTGCTTGGTGGTCAACGACGGTCAACGGCGAGGAGGATCGGGACTAAGCTTGGAGAGTTGAGGTCCAGAACGATCAAGGATGCCGGGTGAGGTCAAATGACTCAAGCATGGTGCAGAATGGACAAAGGTGACCGAACGGGCAGTTCGATGCGATTGGTTGGATCAAGTGGTGCGGGGGTCGGTGCAAGTGCCATGGTGGTCCGGTGGGAACCGCATGGGAGAGACTTACCGACATGATGAGAGCCGCTGGATCAACCTACACGTGGCGAAGCATGGATGTGTTTCGCGCAGTTTGGATTCGGTCTTCGAAAAAGATCGAGAAGGGGTATTTTGGTAATTTTACCAAATATCCCTTTGGTGACCTTTTGCCAACCCGCCGCGCAATACGGTGCGTCAAGAAGTGGATTAGGTCAAGAGGAGATGAAGACAACGCTTTAAAATGCGTGTGTGTGTGACCCGTTTGTGTTGGGCCTTAACGGGAGCCCATTAGGGTTTATCTTCTAGAAGGTCTAAGTCTCCACTACAAATAGCAAGGTTGTAAAAATCGGACCTAGGCGCTGATTAGGCGCCGACTAGGCGCTACGCGGCCCTCACGCGCTGTGAGCACGACCTAAACAATGAGTCAAGGCATCAGGCGCCTAGCCAAGCAAATCGGTCCTCCATGATCGTCCGCGCCTCTCGCGGCGCTCGGCGGTGCTCGGCGAGGCGGGCGCCGAGGCGGCAGATAAAGACTACGCTACCGCGGCGATCCTGGTTGTTGACGCAGCGCTAGGGTTCACCTCCCGCTTCGAGTCGAGCTCGCCTGACTCCGACCATCGTCTTGGCGCCGATTGGAGCTCGCCACCGCCGATTGGAGCTCACCGTCTCAACCACCGAATTGAGCTCGCCCCGCCGTCTCTGCCACTGAATCGAGCTCACCGCTTCCAAAATGCGGTCGTCCTACCATCGAATCGAGGTACACCGCCGTCGCCGCCACCGACCTCCCCTCTCTCCTCTCTGGTCCCCCCTCCCGCCTCGCCGCCCTCCACTCTCTGCTCCACCCTCGAGCCGCCGCCTTCCTCTCCCCCCTCTCTTCTCAGTCCCCCCACGCCACTGCCCTCCCTTCCTCCGATATCCCCTCCTTCTCTGCTTCCACCTCGTGCCACCGACCTCCCTCTCTTCCCACCCCTAGCTGCTGGCTCCCCAGTCTTGCTCTGATGCTTCTTGCTCCACCCTCCCCTCTCTTCCAGCTCACCCTAGCACCCACCACAGCTCCCCCAATCTTGCTCTGATGCTGCTTGCTCCACCCTCCCCTCTCTTCCTGCTTATTGTTGATTGTCTGCTCTAACCATGTTCTTCTTAATGACAGGTTCCTCTCTCAAAGCCTCAAAGCTGAATGTCTGAAGCTGTTTACATTGCATTGCATTGCATAGCATGTCATAATATACATCTTTTATCCAAGCAGTTGTATGATTGTATTTGTATCAAAGAATCTGTTATCTGTATGGAGAAGAATTGGAGATCATGACAATTACTGAGAAAGTGAGAAGTGAGGTACTGAGAATAGCATGTATGCAATGCAATATAACAGGCTTAATGTTGTTAAGTTGGTTCTGGAATCTGGACCTTCTGGTATATCAATATTTGTCCAATGTTGTCATGTTTATCCCATTTTTATGATTTTATCCAATGTTGTCATGCAATCCAATAGCATGTATGATGTATCAAAGAATCTATATGGAGAATTGGAGATCATCAATGTTTTCTTGAGCAGTTTTAGTCTTTTAGATCACTGATTCACTGAGATTTCTGGGATTTCTATTTATATTGCTTTGTCTGTTTGTCATATGCTGGAAACTGGAAAGTAAATGTAGTTTTAGACTTTTAGTTGTTATATGAGGTTAATGAAATAATGAGACATTGTCATATGAGGTTAATGTATCAAAGAATCTTATATGGAAAGAGTTTTGACTTTGGATTGCTTGGTGGTGCTTGGTTGGCTACTTGTGAATCAAATTCTGATGGTCATGTTAGCAACATTTTTATTATGACTTCTTTTTCATGAGAAACATGGTTCCACTTTTGTGAATCAAATTTTTTTGCATGTGTGCATGCATGTACCAAAATGTGTAGTAAATAATAATGCTGCATTGTTGCTATTTAGAAGCTTATGCATGGTCCTTTAGAAGCTTATGCTGCAAATTTGTCACCTATAATTTTTTTATTTTTATGCTTACTGCAGTTTGCAAATTTCATCAAATGGCATAAGTTAATTTTCACTTAATCCAACATGGTGGAGAATAGCCAGACAAACTTGTGGGCTGGGGGATAGGGCATTCTTTGCCATTTCACTACAATAGCATCCTTAAGCATTGCAACCTGATGCAGCACCTTAAGCATTGCAACCTGTGTTGGATTTCAGTGAAATCCTCATATTGACCTCTGATGCAGCATCTATATTTGCAAGCTTTTGGGTGCAAAATTGCTCTGATTCTTGTCTATTTTCTATTTATTACATTGATGTGTATGATTGATGATTTGCAAATAGCCAAATATAGATTAATAGATGTATGTTATGACTTATAACTTATTGTTAATTTGTCATTTTGTCAAGATGTCATCTGTTGCTTCCGGAGGTGCGACAACGCCAACAAGTTCAAGCGTCCGTAAGAGGAATTCCGAAGATATAGGATGGGAATTTGGGTATTTAGATGATCCAAACAACTTGGATAGAGTGAAGTGTCGCTTGTGTTAAAAGGTAATTCACGAAGGGGTGTATAGGCTCAAACAACATATTGGTCATATTCGCGGGAACGTTGCTAGATGTCCAAAGTCCACACAAGAAGAACAAACGAACTGTAGGAAGTCTATAGAGGATGCACAAGCATTGAAGAAGGCAAAGAAAGCAAAAGAGCAAGAGCTTAGAAATGAAGTGACAATTGAAAAACAAGATGACCCTAATGAAGATGAAGATCTTGAAGTTGTTGGAGGTTCGGCACCTCGTACATTAGGGCCAATGGATAAGTTTGCTTGCCCTATTGATACTTCCATTGCTTTGACAACCCGGCAACAAAATATTAAAGATGCACTTTGGAAAGAAAGAAATCATAAGGTGAAACAATATGTTGTGAGATGGCTTTATGCTCATGGTATATTTTTGCAACTCTCATTCTCTCATGATTGATATCCTTTCGTTGAACTGTTGATTGTTAGCCTCATATTGTATTGTATGTTTTTATGTTTAGGTGTCCCTTTCAATGCCATCAACAATGACGAGTTCAAACAAATGTGTGAGGCTATTGGTCGCTTTGGACTGGGGTTTGTAGGTCCTTCTCAATATGATTGTCGGGAGAAGTTGTTGAAGGAGGAAGTGGAAAGAACAAAGGATTTGTTGAAGACACATGAAGAAGAGAGAGCTTTGACTGGGTGCTCCATCATGACCGATGCTTGGACCGATCAAAAGAGGAGGAGCATCATGAATGTGTGTGTGCATTGCAAATTGGGGACAAGCTTGATACAATCAAAGGAGGTGTCGGATTATGCACACACAAGTGAGTACATATTCGAGTATATAGATAGTTGCATTGAACAACTAGGTCCAACAAATATTGTGCAAGTAGTCACGGACAATGCTTCCAACAATATGGGAGCAAAGACATTATTGAAGGAGAAAAGACCAAATATCTTTTGGAGCTCATGCACAACTCACACCATTAACTTGATGCTAGAAGCCATTGTCAAGAATATGCCAAAGTATAAGAAGACAATCGATCAAGCAAAGGCATTCACCATATTTGTCTATGCACATCATAGCACATTGGCCTTAATGAGGAAACACACAAAGAGAAGAGATATAATAAGGCCGGGGGTGACTAGATTTGCATCGGCTTTTCTTACTTTGCAAAGTTTGATTGAGAAGAAAGACGCACTAAGATCGATGGCACTTAGTTCGGAATGGGAGGATAACATTCAAACTAAAACACAAAAAGGCAAGATGGCAACTAGTACACTAATGAGTAGAGCCTTTTGGAATGGTGTGTCTACTTGTTTGAAGGTATAGCCAATCATCATATCCTTGTGAATATGTGATGTTTATTATGTGATTCTTGCCTTGTTTGCTATTTCATAACCTTGTATATTGTATTAATTGAAGGTTTTTGAACCATTGGTGAAAGTTCTTCGCATGGTAGATGGGGATGGTCCATCTTTGGCATTTGTTTATGGAGAAATACTACAAGCAAAAAAGCAAATCAAAGAGGCCTTGAACAATTTGGACAACAACTACAAATTGATCATGGATGCAATTGATGTAAAGATGGCAGGGAGACTTGATTCTTCATTGCACTTGACAGCGTACTTTCTGAATCCACATTATAGTTACAACGATAAAACCATCTTGCAAGATACAAATCTTATGGATGCATTATTTGAATGTGTTGAAACATTTTATTATGATTATGATGAAATGCAAGCTCAAGTGCTTAATGAGGACTGGCACAAGTTTAAAGATCAAGAAGGGGTCTTTCGGAAACCTACCGCCAAACTTGGATATCAAAAAAGCAATTTTAATCCCGGTAAACTTGTGCTCACAATCATGATTTCAAGTTTTCAACTCAATGCATTCTTATTTAACCATTTGTCTTGTACTAATTTCCTTCTATTTTTCCTAATGGCTAGCAACATGGTGGTCTACTTTTGGATATCAAGTTCCTACTTTGCAAAGAATGGCCATAAGAATCATCTCCTTGACCTCAAGTTCATCCGGATGTGAAAGAAATTGGAGCACTTTTGATATGGCAAGTCTCAACTCTCAACTATAAAGTATAAAGTATAAATTATCTCATTCTCAATATGTCAACTATGTAACTACTACACTCCACTTTGCAATTTATAGATACATTCAAAGAGAAGAAATAGGCTAGATGTGAAACGTCTCAACAATCTAGTCTATGTTCAATTCAATGCAAGATTGTTGAGCAAAAAAGAGAAAAGCAATATGAAAAACATCGATGTCATTCTAGCTTCGGATGCTACACAAGCTCAAGGGTGGATAATTGAAGGTGGTGATGATGATCAAGAGGTTGAGGCCATTGATGAAGCATCTGAGGCTAGTGAAGCCATGCAACCTCGTAGGAGCACAAGAGT
This sequence comes from Phyllostachys edulis, assembly GCA_036346405.1. Lineage (NCBI taxonomy): Eukaryota > Viridiplantae > Streptophyta > Magnoliopsida > Poales > Poaceae > Phyllostachys > Phyllostachys edulis. The sequence goes on from CM070566.1 coordinate 57,571,469, forward strand.
GAGAGACCTCTATGAAGATGATTTCTCGTCCAATTCCGAAGAGGATGTCAACGAGGGGGAGGACGACATTGAGTTCGAGTCCGACCAAGAGGAAGTGGTTGTTACCAGGAATTATGAGGAGGAGGACGAAGACACTAACTCATGATTGATGATTGAGTCATCTTAGCAATTCATCAAAAACTATATTAGTATTTTGCTTGCTATGTGGAGTTGGCCTTTGCCATGTTATGAACTTATGATATTTTGATTATTTTCAATGTCAAGTCTTTGAGATGTGTGGCTGCATATGTTTCATACTATCATTCATTCATGATTCATCAGTCATTCATTCTTTCTTTCACACAAGTACACAACACAAGCAAAATAACTCATCATTGATTAAATATGCAGGTTTACATCATTATTTCATTACAATACATACATGTTTACATCAAGCTCTTGGAGCCTTGGAGGGGAGATAATATACATGAGTAACATGACTATATCAAATTGCACATGTCTTGCTTTTTTCAGGTAATTTTCCTTCTATCTTGCTCAATTTGATGCCTGATGCTTGCTCAATTTATCAAATTATTCCTGTTGTGGGCTTATCTGCACCGTAGCCAAGCCGACCGCCTGGTCACCACCTAGTCACAGCGTAGTCCGCCTAGGCACTAGGCCCCGAGCCACCGCCCGCCTAGCGCCTAGCGCTTTTTTGAACCTTGATAAATAGAGGTGTGTGCTGGCTGCACCCCTTAAGGACTTCATTTGAAAACCCTAGTTTGGTTTTTAGGGTATTAGAGAAAGAGGAGAGGCTTAGGGCTCTAGGGAGATGAGTTGAGTTGTGTGCTCATGGATTGAGTTTTGTCCTCCATGGATGGAGTGGTTGTAAACCCTCTCAACCTCAGATCAATCTATGGATGATTCCTCAAAGATGAGTTTCTTTTGTGTTCTTGCTCTATATTTGAGATTTTAGAGGTTTCTTTGATCCATTGCGTTTTGGTTGGTTTCGTGCCCTCTTCTACCTTACTGTGACATGTGGGAACATATCTAAGATCACCTAGATCATCAATCTCCCACGAGCAAGTGTTGGATCAAGTTTTCATTTTTGCTCGGTTTTGAACCCTTCTTCGATAAACTGGAAAAAGGTCAAAACTTTGACGTGGATCTACTCAATCGTCACTTGGAATAGGTTTCAGATATCCTTAGGAAGGTGTGTTCCAAGTTTGGTCAAGTTTGGCCGAGTAGATCAAAAGTTTGATCTATTTTCGTTTTGAAACCCGAGCTGTCTGTTTTGTTCATCGTCAGTGCGGTCAGTCCATGGTTTAGCCTGCGGTCAGTCCGAAGTTTTGCCCGTGGTCAGTCCGGACTGCGGTTAGTCCGCGTCTTGAACTTCGGTCAGTCCGGCCCGAGGGTTTGATCTTGAGTTTTGGGTCGTTTGCTTTGGGGGTTGATTGGATTCAGCACAAGGCTTTCACTATGCGTATATACTGATCTTCTTAGCTTTCGTAGCTATTGGAGAAAAGTTCGTGTTGAATCTAATTAACGTGAAAATTAGGCGAGCGTCTATTCACCCCCCCCCCTCTAGACGCCTATCCGGTCCTACAATTGGTATCAGAGCCCGGTTAGCTCTTCTCATAGATCTTAACCGGTCTTAGGAGCCATAGCGTCTGACAAGTATTCCACCAAACCGCCTGTGTTTGATGGAGTTGATTTTTTATACTGGAAGGCTCGCATGCATGCCTGAGAGACCATGTGGTCGTGTCTCCATGAGAGTGATGAGTAATTGACAAAGGTTTTAGGTCAGTCGAGTTTGGTTTGTGTGGTCGGACCATGTCGTTGCGAGGTTCACGCGTTTTAATGAAGTCAATCGTATTTGTCGGGATAATCGAACGACCGGCGTGTTATAGGGCGATACGACCATGGCGGTTATACCGATTGGTAAATGGCGGTTGAAGAATTCGGAGAAGTTGTTTTTCGAGTTCGGTCTTCATTGAAATCGAACGGCCGTAGTATTGGAGCGGACGGCCGAGTGCGGTTGATCCGCCGGTAACATGGCGGTTGTACCGATTGTGTTGTGAGGTTCGCCATTTTGGTGATTTGAGTTTTGGGATAGGTCATATCCAGTGTGTTCATGCATATGTGTTGCATATTGCATGTTTGAGCTAACGTTAGGTCAAGTTGTGAAGAACTTGTTCCCGGTTTCGTGTTTCTTGTCTGTGTGGCTGCAGGACGTCGAGTGGAGTTGTGGTGAGACACGGTGGACCGGACTAGGCGCAGGTGGCGCTGAGGTCAGAACGGTCAGGATGTGTCGAAGACGACGTGGACTCGAGGTGGTTGCGAGGCGTGCGAGACAAGGAGCTTGAAGCTTCCGGAAGGTCTGAGTATGGGCGAATCGGAATTCGCAAAAAGGCACTGGCAAGCGGAGCTCCGTTGGACTTAGCGGGCGCGAGCGGGAGGAGACCCGTTAGCCAAGGCTATATAAAGGATTGGAGGGGCTGCATGCCCTCTTGAGCACTTGAAAAGGAATTAGGGTTTGCTAGAGTCAAAAGAGTCTTTAGTGGCTGTTTTTGCTTTAGGCTTTAGTGGTTGAGGGTTGTTGGTTGAGGCAGTTTGGTGCTCCCTGCTTGTCCCTTTGTAGCTCTCTAATGTGAGTTCTTGGCTTAGGAGAGGGAGAGTATGGATTGATGAACTTGTAATCATTCCTCTTGTTCTAATGTCCATGCGTATGGGGATGTATCTCTTTGTATTTCGCTCTTGATTCAATGAATGGAAATCTGAAGTTTTCTTCTATTCGTGCTCTCTGTTCTTCGTTCTCCTTTTTGTGATTTTTGGGGCTTTCTTCAATTCGGGAGTTTTTGCTTGGTTCTTCCTCTTGATCTTGCTTGCTGGGACATGTGGGAACCTATCTAAGGTCATCTAGATCATCATCCACCTACGAGCAAGTCGTTAGATCAAGTTTTGTTTTTTTGACCGGTTTTGAACCCACCTTCGTTCAAATGCAAAAGGATAGGAACCTTGGCATGGATCTCTGAAATCGTTGCTTGGAATAGGTTCCTAATATCTTCAGGAAGGTGTGGTTCAATTTTGGTCAAGTTTGGCCGCGTAGATCAAAAGTTACGTTGATTTTCGTTTTGAAACCCGGCGGTTTTGCTGTTCGGGACAATCGGATGAACCAGGGCTTAACACTGCGGTTATCTGGGACTGCGGTACAACCGGTCGTTACTATGGGTTGTAGCGGATCATGTACAACCGCCGTTTACTCGCGGTTGTACCGATTGTCTGATTTGTTCGGTTTTTCCTCGTTTTTGTTTCTTTGAGCTTTGGGGGTGAGAGTGGATTCAACATAAGACTTCCTCGTGGCTTAATCATTGATCTTCATAGCTCTCATAGCTATTGGAGTGATTTACAAGTTGAATCCATTCTTTGCGAAAAAGATTAGGTGCTCCTATTCACCCCCTCTAGTCGCCTTTCCGGTCCTTCAATTGGTATCGAGCGGTTAGCTCTTTTCAATAGATCTTAACGGTCTCAAGAGCCGTGGCGATGGACAAGTACTCGACCAAGCCGCTGCTTTTTGATGGCATCGATTACCCTACGGAAGAGCGAATGGAGACATACATCCGAGCCCGGGGTATGCCATCTGGCGAAAGGTCAAGGTTCGATTCATTGTTCTGCCGATGAGAACATCAATGCCGGAACATGGTTGATGTTGAGGCGAATGCAAAGGCAAGGAACATCATCATCCGGGGTTTGAGTCGTAGTGAGTTTGACCGCATATCTCACTGTCGTCGCCCTACGATATCTGGGTGACCCTCGGCGATACCATGAGGGCACCACCCAGATCAAGACGGTTCGGCAGGACCGGTTCAAACGAGAATACAACAAATTTGAGATGCTTCTTTGGTGAGTCCCTAGATGAGTGCTTCGCGACGTTTTCACAAGATCTTGAGCAACCTCCGGCGGTCGGTCTCACATACCCGACTTCGGACAATGCTCGTCGGATGCTCACGGCACTCGTCTGCGTGTTTGGGAGATGAAAGTGACCACCATCAAAGACACGACAGACCTCTCGACCACGACTCTTGATGCGCCAGTACTCGCGCCTCAAGACTCACGAGATTAGCGTTGTCTCGTCGGTCGAAGTCACGATCGATGGCCTTAGTCACCAATCCGTTTCTTCTTAGGGTTTTCTTGATTCTTCTTGCGGTTTCTCCTTGCGCTCTCTCGTGACATAGCGATGATCGTTAGAGCAACTTGCGGATGAGCGGCTTGCCCTCCTTGCTCGAAGATTCTCCCACGCTTACAAAGGGAGGAGGGACAGAAGAGAGGAGGACCCGTGATTTGCTTCGAGTGTGGTGGCCCCAACCACATCCGAGCAAAGCGCCCTAAGCCGGAGAAGGGCAAGAACGACTCGGCGGTTCGGGCAAGAACGACTACACCGACAAGAACGCAACAAGAAGCCTCCACGGCTCGGGCGTCCGGCAAGAAGAAGTTCGCAACTTTGGCAAAGCCAAGAAGCTCTTCCACAGCGTCCTCAGCGCCTTGACGACCTCGACCTCGGCGAGGTGGAGGGATGGAGCGACGATGACGGACGGGTGACCAAGAGCCCAAGGATGGCGGCGACGACTTCTCGGCATGTGCTTCATGGCCCTCGAGGGCGAACTTCGTGACAATGAACTGTACTCCGACTTCGGACGAGGTAGATCCCACCTCTGAACAGCTCAATCATGCTTTTCTTAAGCTAGGAGGTTTTCATGCTAAAGCTAAGGCTAGGTGTCTTTGAGTTAGAGAAGGAAATAGATAGTGTCACTAGAGATTATTGCTCTTACATCTGCTCCTTCTAGTGATGATTGTGATACATGCTCGCTTTCTTTGGTTGATATGGAGAAGTCAAGGATCTCACATGATAGTGTGTCCTCCAAACTTGATAGTGTTAAGGTGGAGAATGTTAGTCCGCTTCTTCGAGTTAGAGTTGAGTAGGATGGTGTTACCCTACTTATTCTTGATGAGACTACTTCTCCCACCTCATGTGAGGGTAAGGACATTCTTTGCTAGAGGATCTTATGCCATGCTCCTTGATCTGCCGAGTCTTGTGAAAATTGCAATAACTTGAAGATGAACTTAAAGCAGGCAGATCATAAAATTGTTGAACTACAAGCTTCTTTACTTGAGCCGATTGTTTCATGCTTGAAGCTGTCCTAAGTTAATCGCTGAACTTGAGGTCGTCTCCAAACAGATTTCAAGATATGATTGATCATGAAAGGAAGTTGGCTCGGTTTGCTTCTAAGGACCTGTTAGCTCACCATGCATTAAGTGTAACAAACTAAAATCGACTTGATTGCTTTGGATGAGAAATGTGTGAAGCTAACTAAGGATCTTCTAGAGAAGTCACATTGTGCTTGCAATATGATTGTGGAGAAGGAGAGAAGCCCTGTGGTAAGGATGAGGCGCTTAGCGTGAACCAAGCGGCTAGCATGGGATTTGTCCCTTGAGTCGGTGTGCGTGCACAAGCCATTCTTCCCTCTCTCTTGGTTCTTCTTTTGCTCCCTTACCTTCTTGTCTCTTCTTCCCCTGCTCTTCTTGCACCTCTCTCTTCAGAGTGTCGATACCTTATGAACACTCTCGAGAGATTTGTAGGAGGCAAGAAGAAGCTCAATCTTATTCTAGACCAATCTAAGATTTGCAGATTTAATCGAGGGTCTAGGATATGACTTCTTTGAGGACATGAGGAAGCATCCACTGCCGTGCTCGGACCCATAGCACCAGTGTGATCGAGACCGAGCCAGACCGAGAAAGTCCATTTCAAGTCGGCGGGCTATGTCCGAGGATTTCGACGAGAAGGTAATTTCACATCTTCGCTTCTACCTCTCGGAAGGTGAAGTATCACCGCACCTACATCCGAAGGATGGACACATAGTCGATCGATGCTTGGTAGCGCCAAGATCGCGTAGAGACCATGTTGAGTCTCTTAGGCGCATTGAAGTCGGCCCCGGACCTTGAGTGCACCTAAGACCAACACGAGGTCTAGGCTTGTTTCTTCCGATGGGTTTGTGCGACGATCGAGGACTTGGTTTTTCGAGTTTTTCGGTTTTCGTCCTCATCTTTGCTTTCGATCGTGACTTCCGCCGTCCGAGGGTAGATCTCGTTTTCCCTATCGAGATAGCTACCATGGCGTGTTGACATGTTGCGGTGCTCGACTCGCTCCTTCAGAGCGGATCGAACCCAAAGAACGACCGGGTCTACTCTTAGACCTACGCTTTGAGTTCTGAGAGCGAGGGTAGATAGAGGTCGATCGTGCTTGACTACTTCATCGCTCGGCGTGTTACTCGATATTGGGTGCCAAAATCATTGTTGATTTATCGATCTTGAGACTTTACTCTGTTTGACTTCGGAGTTCGCCGGGTAGGGAAGGAGAAGGTTTGGCTTGTAGACTCGGTTGTTCTCGTCATATGATAGGAGACTCCGTTGGTTCTCCTCCTAGCCCGCGCTCGGTGATGAGTCGATCACCTTCGGAGACGCTTCGTTCGACGCAGCGTCATCGCCAAAGGTCTTGTCGCGTATTAATGCTTCTTTTATTCTTAAGGATGTTGCCTTGGTTAGTAAGCTGCGGTACAATTTGCTTTCGTTTCTCGACTTACCGATGGCGGTTTCGAGGTGAGTTTTAAGAAAAACAATTGCAAAATTCTTGATTCTTGGTAGTCCGGTTTGCGGGATTTCTCGTTATGGGAGGATCTTTCGTGGCTGATTTTTCCGATTCTTCGGTGATCCTCTCCGGTGTTTGGTTATACGAGTCCCGCGATCTCTCTTCGGCATAGGAGACTTGGTCATATTGGATTTGACCATTTGACCCGAGTTAGCGGCCACGATCTCATTCGTGGTCTGCCGAAACTCAAGATGGTCAAAGATCTTGTTTGCTCTCCATGCCGGCACGGCAAGATGGTTGCCGCTTCTCATCCTCCGGTCACAGTTACTATGACCGATGCACTGGACAATTTGCTCCACATGGATCTGATGGGACGGCTCGAGTCTTGATCGGCAGGAGGGAAGTGGTATGTGCTTGTCGTGGTCGATGACTTCTCGAGGTATTCTTGGGTGTTTTTCTTAGCCTCGAAGGATGAGACGTTTTCACATTTTCGAGGTCTTTTTAGTAGGCTTTCTGTTGAGCTCCCGGGTGCCTTACGAGCGATCCGATGACAATGGCACGGAGTTCAAGAATTCCTACTTTGAGAGTTTCGTGGTGAGGCAGTGTAGAGCACCAGTTCTCTTCTCCATCGTCCCTCGGCAGAATGGCGTTGTGGAGAGGAAGAACCGTACCTTAGTCGAGATGGCGGGACGATGCTTGATGAGTACTCTACACAGGAAGTTTTGAAATTTGAAGCTATAGCCACCGCGTGCCATGTCTCAAATCGAGTTTTTCTTGGGCACTCTTGCACGCACTTCTTATGAGTCGAGATACTGGCGAAAGCCAGCGTCTCTCATTTTCGTGTGTTTGGTTGCAAGTGCTTTATCTTGAAGTGCAGGAACCTAGACAAGTTCGAGTCACGTTCTGTGGCGGTATCTTTCTAGGCTACTCGACTTCTTGGCGAACTTATAAGTGCAGGCTGCGAGTCTAGCGAATGGTAGAAACACGTGAGGTGACCTTTGACGAGGCCATCAGGGACTAGGCAGATATCTCGAGTTCTTTAGAGCGGTCCGAGACCATCTTTGTGGATGATGAGGACGAGGAGACGATGGTTGTTTACGATCTGCTCCTCTTCCTCCCTTGAGATGCCTTCTTCCACGGCACCTCAAGGTGATCACCCTGCCTTCGCTTCCTCTGGAGCTAGTGGCTCTGTTCCTACCTCGTCGACTCATGAGGTAGAGGCCACTTCTTCATCTCTCCCAGGACCTCCTAGACACATCCAGAAAGTTCATCCTTTGAGCGGATCATTGGAGATCTTTTGGCGTGTTACTCGCTCAAAATCTGCTTATCTCAATTCTGTCTCCATTCTCGCCTTCATTGCCTCCTTTGAGCCCAAAGGTGTTTCTCATGCTTTATCGATGAGTCATGGGTCAATGCCATGCATGAGGAGCTAGAAAATTTCGAGAGGAACAAGGTCAGTCGCTTGTTGAGCCCCCACGAGGCCACAATATCATTGGAACCAAGTGGGTGTTCAAGAACAAGCAGAGTGAGGATGGGGTAATCATCCAAACAAGGCTAGATTGGTAGCTCGGGGGTTTTCGGTTGAGGTCTAGACTTGAGGAGACCTTTGCCCTCAGAGCTCGACTTGAAGCCATTAGAATCACGCTTGCCTTTGCGGCTTCTAAGGGTTTCAAGCTTTACCAGATGGACGTGAAGAGTGCCTTCCTCAATGGCCTTATTGAGGAGGAAGTCTCGTCAAGCGACCTCGAGTTTCGAGAACCCCAAATACCCTAACCGTGTCTTCAAGCTTTAAAAAGTTGTATGGACTTAGCGAGCTCCCGAGCTTGGTATGAGAGGCTTAAGTCCTACTTGTTGAGTCATGGGTTTGAAATGGGTAAAGTTGACAAGACCTTGTTTATCCGTAGGCTTGGTAGTGACTTTCTTTCGTCCAAATCTATGTCGATGACATCATCTTTGCGACTCTTCTCATGCTCTGGTTTCACAGTTCTCGGATGTCATGAGCACCGAGTTTGAGATGAGCATGATGGGTGAGTTGACATTCTTTCTTGGCTTCCAAATCAAGCGAGACTCGGGAGGTACTTTTCTTCATCAGGCAAGTACACTCGTGATCTCTGAGACAACCGACATGAGTGATGGTAAGCTGTGTAAACTCCCATGGCTTCTCTGACCTATCTTGACCCAGATGAGGATGGCGAGCCGCTTGATCAAAAGGAGTTTCGCGGCATGATTGGCTCCCTCTTGTACCTCAACGCCTCGAGACCGGACATACATTTTTACGTGTGTTTGTGCGCTCGTTTTGAGCTTCTCCTCGCGTTTCTCACCGCCCGGCGGTGAAGCGCATCTTCGTACCTCTGAGCTACCATTGACTATGGTATCGGTACTCTTCCTCATCTGTCTTTCCTTGAGAGCCTTCTCGGATCACGAGACTTATTTGGTAGAGGATAGATAGGAAGAGCACTTCGCTTTGCCAATTTCTTGGCACTTCTCTTGTTTCTGGTCTTCAAGGAAGCGATGCAGTGTTACCTGATCCACCGCAGAGGCGAAATGCGTTCTTTGCGGCCGATTCTTTGTAGTCAAGTGCTCTGGATGGCCCGACCTGCGGGACTTTGGGTTAGTTATCGATAGTGTTCCACTCTTTTGTGATAACACTACTGCGATTAACATTGCCAAGAACCCGGTCTGACATTCTCGGACCAAGCACATCGATATTCGTTTCCACTTCCTTAGAGACCATGTAGAGAAGGGCGATATAGTGCTCCGGTTTGTGAGAGTGACCACCGGTTGGTGACATTTTCACCAAGCCATTGGATAGTTCGAGGTTTTCACTCTGCTGAGGAGAGCTTGGGGTGGTTTGTCCTTATGGATTTGTAGTGAGGGAGCTTTGGGTTTCTTGCTCTACTATATTATTTATGCTCTTGCTCCTTCTTTGTTGCATTGCATTTTGGGTGCATTTGGGATTAGTCCTCCTAGCATAGATTAGAGTGCTCCTTTTGTCTAGTTGTTTAGATTTACTGCTCTTATCTTGTGATTCTAGGATCTTTGCTTATTAGTGTTACTTATCTCACTAGGTTGAGCTCACTCACTTCTTGTAGGTTCTAGCGAGGTTGGGCCACCCTCGGGTAGGCAGTGCGTGTTTGCTCCTAGGTGTGTTAAGTGGGCGGTTGATAGTCCTAGAGTCATATGGGGTAGATGAGAGTCGATCTGAGCCATAGTATTCTCTATATCTTATCTATGCTTTAAGGATTTGTTTTATGTTTTCTTTGCCGACTTCTCGATTTATTGTTTTGGTTCAAGGGAGTTCATTTGGGAGCTTACGAGCTTAATATTGACTTAACTCAACTTGAACTAAAAGTTGCATCTAATGTTGAGGGGAGCTGGATCTTACGCATTTCTAGCATTACGCATTGTAATATAACTACATTGAGCCTTGATTATTATCCCTTTGTGACATGTTTACAATGCTTTACACCTTGCCATGACTTGTGCTTATTTGCTAGATTTATCATGACTTCATATGTGTAGCCTAGCTTTTGCCATGATAAGTTAATTAAAATTGCTCAACAAACTAAAACTTGTCATGTTAGCTTTTCGAGATTAGTCTTTCTTGAGCTATCCTTTTATGATTCATGCCATGTCAAATAAATTTGGGTAGAGTGATGAATCTATATTGAGCCTTAGATTGAATTTGTTTTAGTCTCTTGATGTTGCATGAGTTAGTACAACTTGTTAAAAGGCAAAAGATCTCTTTTGTCTTGAAAAACCGACTTCACCAATTCTTCCCTATGAGGCGGCTTGTCATTGCACTTGACATGAACTTAGGGGGAGTTTTGGATGACCTAGACTACCTTCTTAAGCTTCTCGCTTGAAGTAGTCGCATAAGGCTTGAGGTCTAGCACATGATAAAACAAAAATCTGGTTGTCAACAACCTTGAATTTCAAAGAAAATATATCATTTATGTTCAAATTTGCTTAAAGCTATCAAAAGAATCAAGTACTTAACCAATGTTTCAATCTTGAGCTTATAGCACTCTTTTCGGACTCAATGTTTAGCTTCATTGTTGCGCTTAGCTTATTGACATGGCTTGCATCATCCTTGGATATCTCTAGTTAGACTTTGCTTATTGATGACTTGACTTGCTCTCTAAATGCATTACATTTCAGATTGTCATCTATGTGCTCTAGCTGGCTTATATATATGTTGTCATGATCTAGATAGCGTTTTATTGAGTTATGGCTTGGTGTATTACTTGTTGGTCATTATGGATAATTCTCATGGCTCAAAATGCTTAAATAAACAAACTTGACCATTTTCATCCATTAACATGTCATATTCTCTCTATTGCATCTTGATCGTTTATTGCCAAAAGGGGAGAATAGAGAAGAAAAAATCATTGGGCACAGTTTAGAGCTTTGGAGATCAATTTGCTCTTCGGTTGTTGCTCTAGCGTTCCTTACATCGACATGGTCATTAGCTTCATTTCATTTCTTGGACCATGTTGGTTTCTTCAAACTCAAACTCTTCTTAAAAGCTTTTACGAGTTTGTCAATATTCTCATCAAGGGGAGATTGAGAGACCATGTGGTCGTGTCTCCATGAGAGTGATGAGTAATTGACAAAGGTTTTAGGTCGATCGAGTTTGGTTTGTGTGGTCGGACCATGTCGTTCTGCGAGGTTCACGCGTTTTCGTGAAGTCAATCGAAATTTGTCGGGATAATCGGAACGGCCGGCGTGTTATAAATGATACGGCCATGAGGCGGTTATCCGATTGGTAAATGGCGGTTGAAGAATTCGGAGAAGTTGTTTTTCGAGTTCGGTCTTCATTGGAAATCGGAACGACCGCGAGTATTGAGCGATCTGACCGAGTGCGGTTGATCCGCCGGTAACATAAGCGGTTGTACCGATTGTGTTGTGAGTTCGGCCATTTTGGTGATTTGAGTTTTGGGATAGGTCATATCCAAGTGTGTTCATGCATATGTGTTGCATATTGCATGTTTGAGCTAACGTTAGGTCAAGTTGTGAAGAACTTGTTCCGGTTTCGTGTTTCTTATGCGTGTGGGCTGCGGGGCGTCGAGTGGAGTTGTGGTGAGACACGGTGGGACGGACTAAGCGCGAGGTGGCCGAGGTCGAAACGGTCGGGATGTGTCGAAGACAGCGTGGACTCGAGGTGGTTGCGGCGTCTTGAGACAAGGGGCTTGAAGCTTCGGAAGAGTCTGAAAGGCGAATCGGGAAATTCGCAAAGTTGCACTGGCGGAGGCGAGCTCCGTTGGACTTAAGCGGGCGTAGCGGGAGGAGACCCGTTAGCCAAGGCTATATAAAGGATTGGAGGGCTGCATGCCCTCTTGAGCACTTGAAAAGGAATTAGGGTTTGCTAGAGTCAAAAGAGTCTTTAGTGGCTGTTTTGCTTTAGGCTTTAGTGGTTGAGGTTGTTGGTTGAGGCGGTTTGGTGCTCCTGCTTGTCCCCTTTGTAGCTCTCTAATGTGAGTTCTTGGCTTAGGGAGAGGGAGAGTATGGATTGATGAACTTGTAATCATTCCTCTTGTTCTAATGTCCATGCGTATGGGGATGTATCTCTTTGTATTTAGCTCTTGATTCAATGAATGGAAATCTGAAGTTTTCTTCTATTAGTGCTCTCTGTTCTTCGTTCTCCTTTTTGTGATTTTGGGGCTTTCTTCAATTCGGGAGTTTTGCTTGGTTCTTCCTCTTGATCTTGCTTGCTGGGACATGTGGGAACCTATCTAAGGTCATCTAGATCATCATCCACCTCTGAGCAAGTCGTTAGATCAAGTTTTGTTTTTGCGGTTTTGAACCCACCTTCGTTCAAATGCAAAGGATAGGAACCTTGGCATGGATCTCTGAAATCGTTGCTTGGAATAGGTTCCTAATATCTTGAGGAAGGTGTGGTTCAATTTTGGTCAAGTTTGGCGCGTAGATCAAAAGTTACGTTGATTTTCGTTTTGAAACCGGCGGTTTTGCTGTTCGGGACAATCGGATGAAGGGCTTAACACTGCGGTTTATCGGACTGCGGTACAACCGATCGTTACTGCGGTTGTCTGGGGATCATCCTTGTACAACGTTTACTGCTCGGTTGTACCGATTGTCTGATTTGTTCGGTTTTCCTCGTTTTTGTTTCTTTGAGCTTTGGGGGTGAGGTGGATTCAACATAAGACTTCCTCGTGCTTAATCATTGATCTTCATAGCTCTCATAGCTATTGGAGTGATTTACAAGTTGAATCCATTCTTTGCGAAAAAGATTAGGTGCTCCTATTCACCCCCCCTCTAGTCGCCTTTCCGGTCCTTCAATGCCTACATCGAGGCTCAAGGGCACTCAATTTGGCTTAAGGTCAAAAATTCCTATATAGTGCCAGCCAATGACGATGTGATCACACCTGATGTGGAGGCAAATAGCAAGGCTCGAAACTTTTTGATTCAAGGGCTTAGTCGATCTGAGTTTGAGCGTGTCGCTCACTTGAGGTCTGTTCACGAGATCTGGAAGACCCTCGTTGACTACCATGAGAGCTCTACCGCGATCAAGGAAGTGAGACAGAACCAACTTAAGAAAGAATACTCAAAGATCGAACAAAGGCCTGGTGAATCTTTGGATGAGTTGTTGGGTAAGTTCTCCAAGATCATTCATGACTTGCGTGCAGTGAATCTTGTGTTTACTGAGTCTGAGAATGCACGCCGGTTCTTGGGTGCACTCGACGTGAGAGTTTGGGGGATGAAGATCACTTCCATCAATGACAACACTGTCATGAGTGAGCTTACCATGGACAAGCTCTACTCGAGGTTAAAGTCGCATGAGATTGACTTCATCTCACGACTTCCCAAGATAGATTTGATGGCTTTAGTGGTTGACCCTTCTAAGGGTAGCTCTTCTGATTCTTTGCATTTTGGCTCATCTATTTTTTCATTGTCCGCCTTGCATTCTTTAAGTGATGAGCAGCTAGAGAAGCTACCTGAGGATGACTTAGCCCTCCTATCCACAAAATTCATGAGAGCCTACAACAAAGTGAGATTTAGGAAGAGAGGTGACCCTGTTACTTGCTTTGAGTGTGGTGAGCCAAACCACATTCGGGCTAAGTGCCCCAAGCTGAAGGGCAAGGAGGAGAAGGACTTCCAGAGGCGTCCTCAAGCATGAGATGCAAAAGCCAAGAAGCCCAACTATCGAAAGTTCGCCAACCGGGTCCTTGTCGCTCTTGAGAATGTTGATATGAGCGATGTGGACTCGGGGACGGAGGACGACGAGGATGATTATCATGGCAAGAAGAATGCCCAGGACTTCACCAGTATGTGCTTCATGGCTAGGGACAGCCACGACGTCGACTCTTCTAACGACGACGATCCCTTCAGCGATCCTGATGAGGTATGTCCCTCTCTCAATGAAATGAAACGAGCTTTGGTTGCCGCTGAACGAAATCTGAAGAAGCAAGCTAAAATGATTAAGAGACAGGATAGCATGATTGACAACTTGAACCTAGAAGTGGTTAGGCTCAAATCCATTAATCCTGATGATGATTGTGATTCTTGCTCTAGCTTGTATAATGAACTAGCAAATCTGAAATCTGCTCATTCCTCCATTGCTAATCAACTGAAAGATGCTTTTGATGAACTAGATTCTCTCAAGTCGAGTCTTAGTCATGTTTGCTTGGATGCTATTTCTTTAGATGTGACTTCAATAGATAATATTCCTTCATCTTGCTCAAACTGTGCTTTGCTTGAATTGAAATTGGATAGTGCTACTAAGGAATTGATGAAATTTGATGCTAGTCACACTTGCTCTTATTATGAGGATAGTATGATTAAAATGAAGGAAATGACTAAAATGGTTCTTCACTCTAAAACTGCTTCATGTGAAAACTGTCATAAACCCACAATTGAGAATGATGCTCTAAACAAGACTCTAGAGGAGAAATCTAAAATTGAACAATCCATGTCCATGACTGCTTCTAAGAAAGTTGGTGATTCTAATTCTTGTGTTTTTTGTACTGAAGTTGGGCTAAATGTAGATAAGATACAAGAGGCGTTTAGAGTCAAGTTCAAAGAGCAGTTGGATAGGATTAGGAATGCTTCCTATGTGTCTTGTGAGGCTTTGAAGGTTGAGACAGCGTGTTATAAGGAAAGGTATAATAGGGCTATCAAGTCAAATAAGTGTGTCTCATGTAAGGAGCTAGCCAAAGAAAATGACTACCTAAAAAGGACTCTTGAGAGATTCTCTAGTGGGAAGAAGAACCTTAACATGATTCTCGATCAATCTAAGGTGAGTGTTAAGAATAGTGGTCTAGGATTTCATTCTTTAGAGAATTCTAAGAATAACCCACCTAAGGTTGTGAGAGCTGTTGAGAGTGGCTTGTTTGAGGTAGAACCCCCTGAGTCATCTAAGATAGTCTTTAGATCTGCAGGTTTTGCCCAAATCCCTTCTAGCAAGACAGATGCTTCTAAGTCAGTAGCTCAGACCCCTCAAAAGGTCAAGTATCAGTGTAGTTCTGCAAGAAGGATGGTCACATAGTCAAGTTCTGCTTCCGTAGATCTAAGAGTGAGAGGAAGGAGAGAGTGCATGCTTTGAGCTCCATTAGAGGAGTTTCTTCACCTACGACTGTCAGTAGAGCTAGGCAGCCTGTCTTTCCTACTAGACATAGGCCTAGGTTCATATATGACTCTTTTGGTGGCTCTAGGCAGCGTTTTGGGTTAGGCTATCGTGAGGAGAGACCACGGGTAGCATTTAGATAGGGGGAGTACCGATCTTTTGGTAGGTCGATTCGGAGAGGTCTAGGTGTTGCTCGTGTGCATTCTTATGATTATTCCACTAACCATGTTTTTGCTGCTTCTTCTGTTGTTTCTAAGCATCGTGTGGCTCGATCTTGGATTCCCAAGTCTTTTATCACTAACCCGTCTTGAGGTACAGATGTTCCCGCTATGCCCTGAGGTCCGCTGACGAGGAAGGAGGACATATGGCTTGTTGACTTTGGATGTTCTCGACACATGGTGGAGATTCTAGATGGTTCCCTCTCACGCGTGCATCCGACAATGAGTTGATCACATTTGGGGATGCTTCTCTGGGACCGTGACGAATCAAAGGGCAGTCTTGGCGTCAACAACAACTTCATGCTTAAGGACGTCGCTTTGGTAAGTAAGCTGAGGTATAATTTGCTTTCTGTTTCTCAGCTTCTTGATGAGGGTCTAGAAGTGAGGTTCAAGTGTGGTGAGTGTAGAGTTCTAGACTCCTCGGGTGAGCTTGTTTTTGAGATCTCTAGGTTTGAGAAGATCTTTAGTGCTAATTTCAGTATCTCTTCTGCTTCCAGTCCTAGGTGCCTTGTTGCTTTTGACTCTCATGATTTAGTGATGTGGCGGCTTTGACCATTTGACCAGAATCAGTAGCAAGGAATTGATTAGATGTTTGCCTAAACTTAAGCCTATTAGAGACCTTGTGTGCACTCCCTGTAGACATGGTAAGATGGTTTCTGCTTCTCATCCACCTCTTACTTTATTGATGACCGATGGACCTGGTCAGTTCTTGCACTTAGACACTGTTGGCCCTTCTAGAGTTCAGTCTGCAGGAGGGAAGTGGTATGTGTTTGTCATTATGGATGATTACTCTAGGTATTCATGGGTATATTTTCTGATTTCTAAGGATGCAACTTTTGGCTTCTTTAGGGAGTTAGTTCTTAGACTAGCTATTGACCTCCCTGGAGCCTTGAGAACCATTAGGAGTGACAATAGCACAGAATTCAAGAACTCTTCTTTTGCCACATTTTGCACTGAGAGGGGACTTGAGCACCAGTTCTCCTCACCTAGAGTTCCTCAACAGAATGGGATTGTAGAAAGGAAGAACAAGACCCTGGTAGAGATGGCTAGGACCATGCTAGATGAGCATAGCACTCCTAGGAGGTTTTGGGCTGAGGCGATCTCTACTGCTTGTTATGTGTCTAATAGGATGTTTTTGAGATCTGTTATATGCAAGACTTCTTTTGAGCTTAGATTTGGTCATAGGCCTAGAGTATCTCATTTCAAGATTTTTGGTTGCAAGTGCTTCATTCTTAAATATGATAACTTGGATAAATTTGAATCTAGATATTTTGATGGTATTTTTCTTGGATATCCTGCTCATTCTCGTGGCTATCGTGTATTTAATTTGGATACTAACAAAATTGTTGAGACTTGTGAAGTCATTTTTGATGAGGCTAGTCCTGGTACTAGACCCGATGCTGCAGGTACACAGGTTTATGATATTCGAGAAAGCATCTTCGTCGATGACGACTCTGAGGATGAGGACCCAATCCATCCTCCAGGTACTATTGAGATGGTTGGAGAGCCTGCTTCTATGTCTCCAGCTTCAGAAGAGCAGCCTCCTCCCACTGTCACCGGCGCTTCGAGTAGCTCTGCTCCTACCTCCACAGCCAATGAGGTAGAGGCCACATCTGCACCAGGACCTCCTCTTCATATTCAGTGACAACACCCACCTGAGCAGATAATTGGAGATCTTCATGAGCGAGTCACTCGCTCCAGGTTTATCTCTTCTGATTCTCATGCACATTCTGCTTTTGTTGCGTCTTTTGAACCCCGAGATGTCACCCATGCTTTATCTGATTCCTCTTGGGTCAATGCCATGCATGAAGAGCTTGAAAATTTTGAAAGAAACAAAGTCTGAACCTTAGTTGAACCTCCACCTAATCAACATGTAATTGGAACAAAATGGATATTCAAAAATAAGCAAACTAAGGATGGGTTGGTAGTTCGCAACAAAGCTAGGCTTGTAGCTCAAGGTTATTCCCAGGTAGAAGGCTTAGACTTTGAAGAGACCTTTGCTCCTATAGCTAGATTAGAAGCCATTCGCATTTTGTTAGCTTTCGCGACATCCAAGGGTTTTAATCTTTTTCAAATGGATGTCAAGGGTGCTTTCCTTAATGGTTTCATAGAAGAAGAGGTCTATGTCAAGCAACCTCCTGGTTTCGAAAATCACAAATTCCCAAGCCATGTGTTTAAACTCTCTAAAGCCTTGTATGGTTTGAAACAAGCCCCTAGAGCTTGGTATGATAGGCTTAAGAGTTTCTTGCTTGAGAATGATTTCAAAATGGGAATGGTAGATAAAACCTTGTTCACTCTCAGGCATGGCAGTGACTTCTTATTGGTTCAGATTTATGTGGATGACATTATATTCGGTGGTTCTTCTCATGCTTTGGTATCCAGATTTTCAGATTCTATGAGCAGGGAATTTGAAATGAGTATGATGGGCGAGCTGACTTTCTTCCTTGGTCTTCAAGTCAAGCAACTCAAAGAAGGTACCTTCATTCATCAAAGTAAGTACACAAAGGGTCTTCTTCGACGCTTCGACATGGGAAGCAGTAAGCCAATGTCTACTCCGATTGCCACTTCTATCGTGCTAGATCTTGATGAGAATGGAGAGCCCGTGGACCAAAAGGAGTACCGCAGCATGATCGGCTCCCTCCTCTACCTCATGGCGTCGAAATTTGGACATACTGATTTCTTTGTGTGTCATGCGCTCTATTCGAGCTTCCCTCATGCCTCTCATCGTCAAGCAGTGCGTCGCATCTTCGGGTATCTCTAGGACACTCTTGACTTTAGACTCTGGTTTTCTTCTGATTCTGCTCTCTCTATTCGAGCCTTTTCATATGCTGATTTTGCGGGGTGTAGAGTGGATAGGAAGAGTACTTCTAGGACTTGTCATTTCTTAGGCACGTCTCTTATCTCTGGGCCTTCTAGGAAGCAAATCATCCGTCATACGATCCTTCGCCGAGGTCGAGCATGTAGGCTGCAATGAGTAGTTGTTCTCAGGTTCTCTATATCTTATCTACTCTGTGGGACTATGGGTTGTCGTTGGATAGTGTTCCTCTTTTCTGTGATAACACTAGTGCCATAAATATTACCAAAAACACAGTGCAACACTCTAGGACCAAGCACATTGATATCAGATATCATTTCCTTAGAGATCATGTAGAGAAAGGCGATGTTGTGCTTCACTTTGTAGAGTTCGAGCAGTAGGTTGCGAATATTTTTACTAAGGCTCTTGATTCTTCTCGGTTTGCTTTCTTGCGGGGAGAGTTGGGAGTTATTAGTCCTTTTGGCCTGTTTTGAAGGGGAGTTTGCTCTTTTGCATTCATTGTATCATATTGTATTTACATGAAAATCCAAAAAGATGCATTGTAATATAAGATTTACCGCTTGTCTTTTAAAATGGAAGAAGCTTTGCTTATTACCCTTTTGAACTTTAGTATTTCAATTCTTGCTCAATACTATGTCTAGTTCTTTGACTTGCTAGAATTACCAAGCCCCGCCGCCGACCGGCCGTCTGCCGTCGACGGCGACGGCGACGAGGAAGTGAGGAGAAGAGGGGGCTTGTTTGGTGGCGGCCGCGTTAGGTTAGGAGGTGAAGGAAAAGTTAACGTATGTAGCCCGTGACAAGCCTTTACCTGTGTACATAGAACATGGGGCACAAAAGCTGAATAATAGTTAACGAAATTGGGTTTTCTTTTTTCAAAATCTCAATTTGATCAATCACATTGTTAATAGCAGAGGCAGAGGATGAAAAAACTGTACCAACTACACGTTCAATTCCTTAAATAGCTATTATGATACGGCAAATCAATACGTACATGGGCTTGGTCCAGAGTTTTTTTTTCAGGAGGCTTGGTCCTAAATTTTTATTTAGAGGGCAGCTTTCTGCTGTGTTATTCAATTAACAGAAGAGCGCCCACACACACATTCCACTCACATCACACATACTACACACCCTAGGTCTCAAGCTGAAGTCGCTGAATAGATCATGGATTTATCTAGTACCGCATTGAGCACGAACAAGCGCTTTCTTGCTAAACGTGCACACCTGTGTGTGGGGTCGGACACACCAGATTCGATCCCTACTGTGAAACCCAAAGAAGTCGCCTACACGACGGCGGAGCTAGCCATCGGGCTTGAGCTCGGCCCTCGGCTTGGTCTGAGTAAGGCCTGGCCGGTCACGTCCTCGTCAGGTGGACTGGGACGACTAGTTGGTTTGGTTATCACAACCTCAAGTGGGTTTTATCGGCTGCACGGACCCCATGATTGGCCCAACTCCTACCTGCTCGATGGCAAGAACATGTCATAGTATCATTTGTCCATCTCATGCTTGGTATGTAAGATGAGACAGAGGGTTCAAAACCGCAGAATAGGTTAGCGATAACCTGCCGCCCGCAGATAAACGTAACCGAGATGAGACAGGTTTTAGAAAAGGGGTTTGTGCATTTGCCACATCTTTAAATATGCATTTGATGATTTGTCACACATGTCTCACTGACATGTGGAATTAGCCTACATGTCAGAGAGATATGGCATAGAAAATTATCAAATACACATCTTTTGTGTGGCAAATCCTCAGTAATTCTTTTAGAAAATTAGTGCTAATCGGTCAGTAACTACCCGGTAATTCGGAATAGGCCTGCTTCCAGAATTAAGAACCTTGGCCGGTTTATCTCTAAATCAACCTCAATTCAAATCGTTTTCTTTGGATATTGGCGTATTTGGGCATGTAGTAGATGTTCCAAAGTTCAAATCTAAATCTGAATTTGAAAATTTTGCAAAGCATATAACAGGTGAAAAACACATCCGATTTCAAGATGCTAGACGCTCCACAATCGTAACATGTCACACTTTCTTAGCCACTTGATCCACTCATCATTCATTTGTTTCTGTGACAAAATTTGCCACCGTTGTGGCGAACAAATAGCTAATCACAAAATGTGTGGCAAGGTACACATTTTGCCACAGTGTGGATGCAAATCAAACAGGCCCTGGCTATTGCAGATCAAACCCAGATTTCCAATGGCAATCTTTGCACCATCGTCTCACGGATGTCCAGTGTCTCAAAAAATTGTAGCCATTTTCATCTTGTTCGGAAGCTCGACGGCGCAGTGTGCAGACGTCGTCACAAATGTTGCCAGTGAGACCCGTATAGTTGTTTAATGGAAGGTAAGGTATTTAATTTGTTGGCAAGGTGTGGTTACGAAGAAAATCATCCATCACACTCTCTCTATCTCAACTCTCTCTGAAGGAGATCCATCATTCTTTTCACACGACAGTTATTATATCGTAGTTTCTCCTGTCTCTATCGAATGCACTGTTGAGCAATCAGTTTCAAAACTCCTTAGTGCATACGCAATATCTTGCTCTAATTTCCGTGGCATTCTTATGTGTGACCCTAGAGGTTTAGGTTAGTGCAGAGACCACCTGGTTTGGTCTTCTATTCACTACTAGAAACCACGATATTCCCTAAAATTTGATTTTACTAGGAACACTCTAAAAGCAAGAGGGAACACTTTTCCCTAGTGTGTTTCAGTGGGAACAATTCCTTGGGAAAAGAACGTGGGGAACAAGAAAGTGCCTGCGGTTTCCTTAAAAACCGTGGGGAATATATATTCCCTACGGTTTAAGACCGAGGGAAACTAGTCGACATGGCATGGTGTCGGCGTGTAACGGTGTTTCCCACGTTTTTGGGCTTGGCTTTACCATAGGGAACTTAGACATGTTTCCCTACGGTTTTTACTTCACTTTACCGTAGGGAACTTGTATATATAATATTTTTACAGCCCTATAAAAATGATTTCCCTCTTGAATTTGAGTATTTTATAGCACCATATATATAAAGCACAAGGTCTAAACATTCTCTAGCAACATTTAAATATTTTACCACATAAATAATACAACTCAAAACATCGCCACACGAACAATATCAGTCAAAACACCACCAAGCCACATATCATAAAGATATTGCTAATATTGTCACAAATACAAAATTCAAGTACAAATATAGCTATTCCTCCTAAAAGGTTTGTAGCATGCTAACATGAAAATGTGACATAAAGGTTATCCAACAAAATGAGGTACATTCACCACTTGCATCAAAGTTCATACATCCATCTAGTTGAAATATTTCGTAAACTCTTCTAATGTGGTGACATCAAAATGGGGTAAGACCACCATCCAAATCAGGGAATAGCTCCTTGAAAGACTACGGATCGTTGACATAGCCTCCAAACATTCCTTGAGCAATTCTACTCAATGTTTCATCGAGATTCTCTTCTCCAGAGTTGAACCAATGGTATGTGCACATGCAAGACAAGAATTTGAATATAGAATTAAAAAACAGAAAAATAATAGTCACTAAATGACAAAAAAGATATAAGCGTACAAGTGATGGCAAAGTGAAAAGAGAGATACACAAGTTGAAGATAGCTATAAAGTTCCTTTAAAAAGAAGATAGCTATAAATGGAAGCTGCAATTTGCTATGATAGGCATGTGAGTATTTGTACACTACTAACCAAAACTAATGAATATGAAAAGAACATTTGACGACTTGCTTACTTAGGATTAGCATTTAGCACGTAAAGCCAATGTAACCTAGAATTTGCAAAGAAAGTTAGACCTTTCTAATTACCTAGTTTGCAAAGATCAAACTTCACTAACTCACATAACATGTCAAATCTGAGGATGCTACATTTGAGAAATATCGTTAGGTAATTGAGCAAGCGATATTTATACAACAAATATAAACAAAACAACATCAACCTCAAAATCTTATTTTATTTGTCACATCATAGGCACATCTATATTTATTAGAGACAATTTTGTAACCAATTATTCAATGCAGATTTTCCCCACCAGCGTGCTATCAATAGGCTTGATATGGTGTTCAAGAAGCTATGAAACATGCCACATTGCCTGCTATATTCCAGCGAATGTGTCAAGGTCCTATGCAATAGGCAAAGAACCAGGCTAAGATGTTGATTCATTTGTCACGATTAGGGTGCAAATTCAAACTAAGAAAGATAGAACTATCTGCCTGTTGGGAAAATTAATATGAATTCATCGTTGCGAGTCCATCATTTATTGTATATATTGAGAAAGGAAAATCGGGATGTGTATTTGTCAATTGGCGATTCGACAAACGCACTTGCTTTCCTCTCGAAAACCATCAACTTGACATTGAGATTAGTTAAAAATGATAGACTATGACTAAGAGGACAGATCCTAGGGATTGAACAAAGGCTAAGACCATTTTTTCAACTTACGGGGAGGAGGGGGCATCAATTGAAGCATCGGCAAAGAAAGATACAGGAAGTTACTAACTCAAAAGCGATGCCCATTTTCCACAAATATGAGCACATTTAGTGTTAAAAGGTCTGGTGATCACTTTAATTATTGATTGATTCGTTTATCAAGAAAGAGGGAATTGATTGTTGTTTAGTACTAGTCCTTTGGACAAATTCCATGAAGGCTTTTGATGTATTTGATTTTATGTAAAAGCGACCATTGCACTCTGAAATCCGAGTGGAAGTTGTTTTATGCTCAACTTAGTTGCTCTTGAAGCATCAATTTGTAAACTTCTCCGTGTAGAAAGGAGGTAAATGAGGAGGTACAATTTCCTCCGAAAAAGAAAAAAAGGAGGTTCGGGCAAAGATCTGATTACCAATTCATGCGGTGTGATCATGACTATTTTGGTAGCTCTATTTAACCCATCAATCGAATCTAAAGGAAGCATCATACTAATTATTCGGTTGTAAGGAATTGGCATGGGTCCACAGTTGATTGCAATTCCTACAGGAATAAGAGTGTCAAACTGGACAATCAATTTGCGGTTCGGTGATAGAGAACGACCAACTCAACCTAAAGAAGAGCAGCATGTCAAACAACACAAACAACCCAAGAGGCCTAGACAACATGTTACATGTGGATATACTAAGTCTAAAGTGGTCTTTCCGGTTGCCATCACTTGTACGGAGCTACTTGGAACGTTCCATACCTCCAAGCAAAAGCTTATTTATGAGATAATGTTAAGATGGACATAGGCACTGCAGATCATCATACATACATTTTGAGGAGATGGGTTTGGAGAGGCAAAAATTCCAAATGTAGGAGGCGGCGGCGGCAAGCAATGAGGTAGCGGAATTGCAAGTACATGGCATTCCAAAGATATCTTTGAGCCACATTCTATAATTAAAAGATATAATGCTCGAAGTTAAAAATAGCTCAATGACTATTATCCAAAGAAAAAATGCTATATAATAGTTTGCACCTCCATAAATCTCGCATCTTCTTTGTTGTAGTTGTGCACACTTCTACTCCACTCTAACATTTTTTGTGCATATTCCTTTCGCACGAGCATCCGAGTAGATTGCCTTCTTTCATATTCCTCTCGTTCTCGGCGTTGATGCTTTGCAGTCTTGCCGAGGATGCACTACCGCTCTTCACCTCGGCCATGGCCTCTCTATCATCAACCATCCCATTGAATATAGCCCATTTACCATGTGGTCTACCACAAGAGCGAGCATAAAGAGCTCTTGCATCCTTTGGAGAGTGCAACCAATCAAATTCGGTCCATTTAACTCCATAGCCTTCGTTTTATACGCTCTGTCCAATAAGTTAAGATGTGTAACAAATATTGCAACATAAGTTCAAAAACTAAGAAATAACATAAAATTACCAGCAGCAAAGCGGCTTCTTGATGTTCAAACAAATTAGGATCCTGAGGATTTGAACCTCTATGTGTATACACCCATGCCTCAATTGGAGATACTTCTCGCCCTTCTTTTTCAGACTACATAAAAAAGGATATCAATTGAAATGCATGCACAAGGAATCCATTACATAATAAACAAAAGTTTAGTAAGTCACCAGCTTTTGGCATATCGTAGCAATAGAGTTGGACCCTCCTTTGTGAGGTTTGTATACCCTGATGGTACAGTAGCTCTATCAAAATTTAATTTCGAACTCTTATTATGTTACTGTAGGCATGTTCTTAGTAAGAAATTTAGTTATGGCAAGACTGCTACCTTAGTAAGAAGCATGTGATGTTTTGTCAAAAAAGAAGCATTATATGATGGTTGCATGTAATTGTTGTTTTCTCCTGACTTGAATTCATACATTCGCATATCCAATGAGCAAATGACATCTTAAATAGATTTAACATTAACGAGTTCCATTTCCAAACATGAAGAAAAGGAAGGCATTGATATATAATTATATATTAAATGAGACAAAGCTAACATGAATATCATTCCTATGGCTTATGTTAGGGCACTTGAGATGTCTAAAGTTTGAACTTTGAAGAGAACAATTACATTTACACTAGACCAGCATGTGGCAGAAATGAATAAACTCAGAATATAAATGGAATTTAATACTCCTCTACAAAACATAGTTCATAGATCAACATGCAACACTGCGAAGCATGCTTTTTCAGCTGGTATACATTTGTCATTTGAAGACCGTAACGAGCTTTTCTGCAAACACCTTTTCTGCAATGTATTTCTGTTGAAGATTTGCACCCTTTTGCTGCACCTTATCAGGATGGATGCATAATGTCGCTTCTCAGTATTCCTTCTTGACAGATCTGTGATAATCAAATCGATCAACGATATAGGTCGCCACCCACATTCAAAGCCAAACAACTGCACAAATTAACAAATTGTAAAATCTGACCAACAGACAAAAGGAAAATACCAGAAAGCTAAATTTCTAGCCCTCGTATGGTCATATTATCTGTATTAGGCATCTTCTCCCACAAAATGTTATTAAGTACAAGACTCTAAACAAAACTACACATGCAATCGGTCCCACCATTTCCAAAACTAGCTATGTTTGCGTTAAACAATACTTCAATAGTTTAAATGGCTCAAACATGGGAGCAAATAGGGTGTATTTGACAAGAGGTGCAAGTGTGTCTTTGCATGTAGCATTGTCAAAGGAGCGGGGAGGAGCTCAAGCTCCCATCACGTAACCAGTGATCAAATCTTTCCGTCTCCCACAGCCCCACTCCCACCTATGGTCGATCTCATGAATCAAGAAGAAACCGTCTATACAAAGCCATGCACATACAACAAATAATATGATAGTGAAGAACAAAACAAACAAGATAACGGTATATTATTCTCGCATATGTGCTCCTAGTCGCTATGCGATTGTGATTTCATCATAGCAAATATAGCCGAGAAGAAATGATCTATGGACATGTCACATAACATAACCGTATAATCAATTAATCAAATCATGTTAGCAATTTTCATGAAAATATGAAATCATGTCATCAAATCTATGCCTTGAGCAGTTGAGCTTACACCTTCCAGTGCATGCAACAGATTATCAGAAATTCAGAATACTTCTTCATGGTTCTATGATCTATCTATCAATATCTGCCATAGTAACCATTCAGAGAGGGGAGGGGAGGGCGGCGGTGCAAGTGTGAAGCAGAGAAGGGGAGGTCGGCGGCGTGGGAGAACTAAGAAGAGAGAAGGGGAGGGAGGCAGGGAGAAGTGGAGAACCGAAAGGAGAAGGGGCATCGGAGGAGGGGAGGGTGCCGGCGTGGGAGAACTGAGAAGAAAGGGGACAGGGGAAGCAGCGGCGCGGGAGAGGGAGCGAGCATCGCAGGGGAGGGCGGCGGCGCGAGAGGGGGGGACCAGAGAGGAGAGGTCGGCGGCGGGGGAGCAGAGGAAGAGGCATACCGCACGTGCCTCGAATCCTCGATTCCTCCAGCCGCCGGCGCCGCCGACGACCGCCTCGGACTGCCTCGCCGCCAATCCCGCCTGGAGCTCCGATTCGGTGGAAGTCGCCGCGGTATTGGGCCGCACAGCGCGTAGTCCGAGCCTAGGAGCCGCCTAATGCCGATTTCTTGAACCCTGGGTGGAGGTTTCTTCAACGGCGGCGGGAGGGTTTGGGGGTACAAGGCGCCGGGATTTCTGGGCGGCGGGAGCGGGAGGAGCGGCGGGAGGATTGGGGGCGGCGGCGGGAGGGTTTGGGGGCGGCGGGAGCGGGAGGAGCGGCGGGAGCGGGAGGATAGGGGGAGGCGGGAGCGGGACGAGCAGCGGGAGCGGGAGGATTGGGGGCGGCGGGAGCGGGAGGATAGGGGGCGGCGAGAGGATTTGGGAGCGGCGAGAGCGGGAGGTTTTGGGGGCGGCGGGCAGAGCCGAATTTTTGGGCGGAGCCGCGGAGGACGGGGGAATAATTTCCTCGAGCGCCAAATTTTTTTTTGAGGGCAAATAAAATTTATTTCCCTACGGTTTCTCAGTCACACCGTAGGGACAATTTCCACCTCAGCACCACTCCATGCTGGCAGAGATCATGCGGGCCCTCCCCTCTGGATTTCCCTACGAATTGCATTAAACTATAGGGAACATATGTTTCCCTACGGTTTTTTGATCTCACCGTAGGGATATGTTCTTTCCCTTAGTCTAGATTTCCACTACTAGGGAAATAATAAAACGGTAGGGAACATAGAGGTTTCTAGTAGTGATTAGATGATAAATAATTGGCATGTTGTAGAAAGATTTGAGGTGTTACAAGTTTGGTTTGCAAAGTTGGAATTTGTATTCGAAGTCAGGCTGTCTCATCGGCCTGGGTGGTCTAACCGACAGATTGAGTCTGAACCTAATGGATGCGACGGGGACAACGATGACTTGGAAGTCGATCTTTGGCGTGCGAACAAAAAGAAAATTAAGAAGCAGACTAAGACACGTACTGGAGTAGGTACCGGAGTAGGACCGGTGAGGCGATAATGCATTGTTCCCTATCTATTATTCAGAATCACAACGACGAATGGGAAAAATGAAAGGAGTGGTTTTAGTTTGGATTACAAGAAGAAACTATCTGCCAACCTCAGGTCACACCACGCCGTGATCCAGTGGCCTCGGCATGCAAATTGAGTCCACGGCAGCAGCGCTGCGGCCTCCAATCCACTTCATGGTTTGGTTTCTTAGCGACACGCGGGGGCCTTTGTCGGCCAACGAGGCAGTCTTGACCATGCGGTGTACCGACCATTGCATGCACCGTACATGCCTCGGCCAGTTCTTCAATGACCCAAAAGTTTGTGCTCATTTCAAGACTCTACTTAAAAAGTAACCATCTCATTTCCAACCAGATAGAGCTCTTGTGTGTGCCAACAGTGACTGACTCAAATTAATGGGTGGACGGAGAAGTGGAGGGGAGATAGAGAAGAAGACACCGAGAAAGAGGGCAAAGATGTTTGCTCGCGTGCTAATTTCTGCCCAAAAACAATTGAAAAATACTAGAATACGAAAAGAGTGGCAAATTCTGACTATTTTCACGAGTTGGATGACAAATCCTAGAGGGCAATTTTTAGAGTGGCATTTCATTTCATAGAGCGACAATATTTCGGGTAGATAACATTTGATTTTCCAAAAAAAAAAAGACTGCGTGACACTGCATAGTACTTACATGAAGAGCAAAAGGAGAGGCAAGTAATGAAAACCATTTCACAGATGATGGTAGACATTTCTTTGTTCAAGAAACAAAAGATGTGCCCTTGAAACATGAACAAAGGTTATGCCCTATTTTTCTAATGAACAGGCAAAATAATGAACAGGCAAAAAGGACTAGCTTCCCTGCTCATCAAACCAAGCAAACAGCACCCAGAAATTTGGTACATGATCGCTTTAAAAATGCACGCATGCAGTTCTCAGGAAACAAAAAATGATCATGCCCCAAAACAAAGAACATTCACGGTGTATACCAAGTCGAATCGCACTATCGATAAGAGAAGCAGAGTCATCTGAAATCACAAGAGAATCCAAGAGAATGTTTCAACCTCGACGAGATGTTTGCTAGCTTTGAGCTAGTGGCACGGTCTTCCTTGTACCATATACTGTCTCTGCGGTTCGAGATGTAGTTTGATTTGAAGTTCAGACTTCTCTTTCCAAAATACTACTTCGTTGTAGTTTATTGTTTCTGTTGAGTTGCATACACTGAATAGTTCACCTAAAATGTTAAGCTGTTGAGGAAAGGTTTAAGCCTGTAGGCTCGAAGTGGGCCGTAATTATTTTTTAGAAAATATTGCGTTAGCCGAGTCTAGAACTCGTCTCAGCTCCGATACCCTATTAAGTTATATACACCGATCAATTTATCTAAAAGATTAAGTTGTTGAGGAAAGGTGAGTAATATACCTCAACAGTTTCGATTTCATAGCGAAGATCATGAGTTGGGTTTCAACGACTGTATCAGATTGGATTAGAAAAGAACTCACCAGATGAACCTATGTTGGGGGCCTCGTCGTAATATGAGCAATCCCTTCCATCAGCACTATTGTATGGGGTCCCATCACATCAGCAGTAAAACAATTCAAATTCCTCCGTTTTGGAGTGCAGAACTATGGTCTCGGTGAAGCCTCGAGAACGAGATTCAGTATTTATCTTTGCTAAAGGAGACCATGTGGTTAGCAAATGAAGTGTGAGCACTAAATGAAGATTTTTTAAAAGAGAAAAAGGAAAAAAAGCGAAGGTAGCAACTAACCATCGTGGTGCGAGTGTATTACTATCACTACTATCTCGGTGGAGTTCTAGCCCGACCATACGACTTGGCGTGCATTGAACCAAATAGTGTCTTGCTAAACACTTGTCATTCGGGATGGTTGTGGAGAGGAATGACAACCGACTTGGGCGACGAAGATACCAAAGCGCACAAAGCACACAAAGCTTTCGATTCAACAGAAGAGGCATTACCTTGCAAGCTCTTCAGCGTAATTTTAAAATCTTTTAAAAAAACAATGACAAGATGAAATGCATCTCAAGACACGGATTAACCGGTCAAGCATCACAGATTCACAGGATTACGAGGCGAGGAAGGGAGCTAAGGATATGGGGTGGTCCGGTCCCCACAAAGCAACAACACTAGCAACAACAACATTGTTTCTAACTTTCTACTAAAAGATTGATATGAACTTATCGGACAAGTGTGTCTTGTAAAGTGAAACTTTGGATTCCTACTAGTCTTAGTAACCATTTTTCGAGTTGAGTAATTGTTACTGAGCAAGACACTGTCTTATTTAGAAGAGCATGTGAACAAGTACCACCAAGATCTTGTATCATATTATTTTCCATACATGCTGATCGGTTTCCTAGAATAAAGAATCGTTGGTTAGGTAGCTAGGTTATTTTGGGATTCCTTATCTATCAAATTATTATTTGGGATAAGATCTTATGTTAGACCATGTGGCTAGGTCTAGTTTATTTTAGTTGATGAATGATTGACAATGTTGGGTACTGATGTTAATTGAGGCATGTGTTGTGTGTGAACTTATGTCGGTCAAGTTGGGAAGAACTTGTGCCAGAAAAAGTTGGTGTTTTGGTCTTTGCATGTGCAGGGTAACTCGGAGGCGATCGTGGTCTATGGCGGTGACCGGGATATGGCTTGGTGCGAAGTTATGGTCCAGAGGGTCGAGGATGCTGGAGGAGACGGTCGAACTTGAGTTGGGGCGCGTTGAGATTAAAGATGGATGATGCGTGTTGGAGCTACGGAGGTACGGTTCGGAGGCTACGACACGTGATAATTTTAGGGTGTTTAAAATTGGATTGGATTGAATTGTGTAACCTGATGTATAAGCCCATGTATTTGGGCTGTACGTGGATGATTAGGTGCTAATAGTGGAATGCATTATGGACCGTTGATGCATGCATAAAAGTGCAGCCGGCGGCTGTAGGGCAAAGTGCGAGCGGCCAAAACAGAATCTTACTATATAAAAGAGGGTTGAATTGAGAAGCAGAGAGATGTGCTACGTCGATGTTTTTCCCCTGTCCGTCGGATTCTCCACTCCGCGCCTCCTCGCCGTGCGATCTGGGCTGCGCCCTGCCTGCCTCGCTCAGCTCGGCGCGCGTCGTACCACGTGGTCTCTCTGGGTTGACTCACACCCTTCCGCGTCCGCTCCTTTCTGGCTCTCATTCTCCGTCGCCGGCTCTCCTTCTCTCCGCCTTCCACCGCCCCCGCCCCCGCCCCCACCCCCGCCCTCATCCCCTCCATCTTCCCACGAGAGCCACGTAGCAACGCGCGGGTTACCCTCTAGTCCTCCGGTATTAAATGAAGGGAAACTTTGAGCGCGTCCAGAGAGCCACGTCGACAGATTTGTTTTTACCGTTGGATTCAGCGTGAGCTAGCTTCACTGCCGCCCGATTTCCACGCCTCCACGCGCGCCTGCGCTTCGCTTGCGGGCCCCACGCGCGGCTCGCGTGAACGCGCCTCTCCACGCGCGGGCTTCGCTCTGTGGGCTTTTCTTCGGCCGATGCCGATTTGCTGCGCCGCGCGTGAGTGCGTCCAAAGGACGCGCCGGGCCCACTAGTTGATACGAGGTCAAGGGCGTGAGGTCTCGCCCTGGCAGCCGGCTTTTGCATGCATGAGAGAATAGAAAAATAGATTGCTTGATTGATGGTGACTGTGGCTTTGACATTTTGGGCAGAGATGAGGTAATTGCGGCCAATGAGATTCTGCCGTGAGGGCTTTTGGCTGTCGGTTTTTGTTCTCGCAAGCAGTTGATCCTCCCGAGTGTGTACATGGTGCTGCGTACGAGAAGTTGCTGGTCGCTGGCGGTTTGACTGGTTCTGCGGACGTTTTTTGGTGCTTGCATAGCGCTGTCCTCTGCATGCGTGAAGGCTGTGCGTCATCAGTCAATCGCGCGCACGCTGTGTGGCGATCGCCGAGCGAGGGCACGCCGCACGCACGGCGCTGGCGTCTGGTATCTATTACCGATTATTGATTGCTCGGCTGTGAAAAATCTTCTATAATTATTCATCTCCTCTGATTGTTATTATCGATCCTACATCTTATTTATTAAGAAAGTTATTTTTAATAGTTGAAGAGATTAGATTGGATTGATAGGTTTCCTTATATATTATTTCTTAGACGTCAAGTCGGGTTGTCTCTATAAAAGGGATAGTATGTATCTATTATCAATCAAGCAATGAATAAACAAAGTTTTTACTGTCTCTCCCTCCTTTTCAACTAAACCTCAGAGCCTTGGCAGTTGCATAGCCAACCGTTCAAGGGTGAGTGCCTTACCCTCGGTCTTCGGACCCATACCCAATCAACGACTACAACATTTGGTATCAGAGCCACCCGTTATGCCTTCCGGTGTCGAGCCATCTCCATTCGCCATGTTGAAGGCTGGCAACAAAAAGATGATGATCTCAATTGATAACATGATAACCATCCTCTAAGAAATAGGCCGTCCAGCCCAAAAAATTATACACGTGGTTCCTCGCCCATGTTCAACTAGCTCCAATTTCAAAAGCACGTGAAAATGGAAGGGATGGAAAATGAGATTGGCTACCCCAGACACAAAACACGTACGCATGGACAGACCATGTACGATGTACTTGTAGTTGGAGCCATAGTCAACAAGTAAATTCTACCGTAAGTAACACGGTGATGCTAAGAGCCCTTAACTAAATCCAATGAGATTGGGGTTTTGACATGCTTGTTCCGTGCCAACTAACTCCAATTTTGACACGACCCTGTTTAGGGGAGCTGTAGTTTTGCTGAAAAGCTATTTCTGGCTTTCTGAGTTGAAAAACAGCTATAGCTGGTGCTTGTAGTTTTTCTTGAGAGTTCTTTTGGTAACCTAGCTTTTTATCGAACTGGCTGACTGCTGCAGTTGTAGATGAATGATGAAATGTCTGAAATACCATCGAGGGTTCTGAAGGCATATTTGTGAGATTAGCTAGCCCAAACACAAAACATGTACGGATGGACAGAACCATGCACGTATCATGTACTTGCGGTTGGAGCCATAGTCAAGAAGTAAATTCTACTGTAAGTAACACGGTGATGCCAAGAGCCCTTAACTAACTCCAATGAGATTGGAGCTTCGACATGCTTGTTTCATGCCAACTAACTCCAATTTTGTCCTACTAACTCCTCTACCGAAGTGTTTGGAGCAATTCAGTTCTTTGTAATTAAGGCTTTATCCTAACCTGTACTCTACGGCTCTGTTCCGCTTCCTTTCTTTACCAATATAACGGGCGGGCCGGTTTAATTTAAAAAAACTCCTCTACGGGACGCGGATACTAGCTAGATTATATTCGCATGGTGTTGTACGATAAGATGATATTTGCACTCACAAAAGCTGTAGCGCCGCCCCGGGTTGAATTATAAGCACAAATTTTTCCACACTACATAGTTATCCACAGTAACTGGTACTCAGTCACAGGCAATTGTCTCTCTATTATAAATAAGTAGCCTTCCCTGTTCCTTTTTCGGGTATCTACTAACGGTTAGTTTTCCACACTACATATTTATCCACCGTAACTGATCATGAATCTAGTACTGTACACACATGAGAATTTCTGGTATTCAAAACTCAGGTCCGACAAAATATTAAGCTAATAGGCGCAAGGCAAGCTATTTTTCTATGGAAATCTCATCTGACTATTCCTTTTTCAAGGCCCCATACAACATATTAGGCTCAAATTGATTTTTTTCAATCAACTCTTATTATTCAATTATATTTCCTCAAGATATGTTTTGGCTTCAATACTTTTTTATTATTTAAAATGTACATTCTAGAAACCTATATTCCCCAAATTTTAGATAAATATTTGCAATAAATATAACCGCGTGAATGGGGGCCATGGAACCTATGTCTGAAACTGTCACGTCATTTCCTATGCACACACGGAAGAATTTATAGATTGGAACGAACACATTGAAGTTGCAGATCTATTGAAAAAGCAAATACATTGACTATCAAAGTTGATTTCAGAAAAAAGAAAAAAAGAGAGAAAAAAAAGGCAGATCTCTCGTCTGGCCATTGGATTTGGAAAAAGTAGAAGTAAGAAATAGAGCAACATGGGAGAATTAGTTTTGTTGTTGTTATGTTTACTAGTTGTTTGGTCAGCATCAAGAGTAGTTATCGAGTAGGAGTTACTGTAGAGACTGTCGAGATCAAGCTTATAGGCGCGAGCTAAGCTAATTTCCCGTGGAAGGCACGTTCAACTATTACTTTTCCAAGGGCCCGTACAACATACTATTATTCAATTAAGTTTTCTCAAGATTTGTTTCGGCTTTAAAACTTTTTTAATATTTCAAATGCACATTCTAAAAGATCCACATTTCCCAAATTTTAGATACTAAAAGATTTGTAATAAACCTGAGCTACTCTGATACTTAAAAAAAATTATAATAGATCTAGCTATGTGAATGTACGGACACCGCTCTCTCTCTTATTATAACTACTATAATTTCGAGTTTAGTCCGCGCAAGCGGACGATCGTCCCACCCGAACTTCCTCCTCGCGCAACCGCTGCGCCCCCTACTTCTCCCGCTCCTCGCAACCACCCCACCCCACCCTTCTCGCCCGTACACCCTCGTCCTCATCGTCCCACCTCCCCATCTCCCTCGCCCTTCCGTCCCTCCCTCGCATCCGCGCCTCACCCCGTCCCGCCGCCGCGCCGCGCCCCCTGCCTCCTCTCGTCGTCTCCTCATCCGTCCCTCACATCCTTCACGCCTTGCGCCTGCTGCCATGCCAGCCAGCCTCGCCTCTCTCTCGCCATGCAGAGCCACAACCCCTTGCGTCCGATCCTGCCTCCTCCCTCTCCGTCGTCCGTCCTCCCTCTCTCTCTCCCGGCGCCCTTCCCTTTCCCTCCTCGCTGCTCCTCTCTACCCTCGCACCTTGGCCTCGGCTCACGCGCTCAGGACCCATCTCTGTCTCCCCTTTCTCTTCGATGTGCCCGCGCCGCCTCCTCCGCCTGATCTAGACCGCCACGGTGCCCTCTCCGCTCCCTCCTCTCCACCGTTTTGGGCCTGCGCGAGCGGTAGGTGTGGGCTTTGGCGGTGGTGGGCGTGGGTATGGGTCCATCGGTGGGCGTGGCGAGATGCGTGGCTTGATCGGGAGAAGCGCGGGGCCGTGAGGAGTACGCCCCGCAAGAAGTGGTATGGCGCAAAGACCAGCCGAGGAGGCGGGAGCTCATCTGAATCCGTTGGTAGCGCCTCTCCGATTTTGGGTTGGATCTTGGGTGGTTCTTTTCTCTAGGACATAGCCATGAAGGAGCTGCCACCGACCCACGAGGAGGAGCACGGGGAGGAGGGGAGAAGCAGCGACCTCATGGCGCTCATGGGGAGGGAGTGGTGGGAGTGGGGGTTGCTCTTGTCGCCCTTCTTCTTCTAGGGCACGGCCATGGTGGCCATGAAGGGGGTCATACCCAAGACCGGGCCCTTCTTCATCGCCGCGCTCGCTTTGCTCCTGCTGTGGCGCTACTCGTCGCTTTCATGCCTTGTGTGTAGCATGACCCTCGGGTGGGCGACTGGCTACCATCTCCTCCTCGGCCTCGTCGACACCGCCTGCTTCCAGGTAGGTTGTCATATCGAATACTTCTATCTTTCCAGATCGTTGGGATTGGTGGGTTGTAAATGTTCAAGCCATCAAGGTTGGTGTTATGATATTGATGGTTTTGGTAGGAGCTTTTAGATCTTCTTATTTCGTTAATGCATGAAGTATAGGAGGATATGATTAGCACAAAAGGTCTTATTTGGCATACCAATGCGTGCTTACAATGGTGGTTTATATTATATAATGGCTTAATGTTTCATCACATACTTGAGTGGTTCTTCATTTTGCGGTGCTTATCTTTACGGTTCACATGATCATATTTGATGGTTTGCTTTGTTACTCAAATAGGCTACAAATACACTGATCCTGCACCCATTTGCTTTTTATTTGAACGGTTTCTCTTGTTGATTATTCCATTATCGTGATCGTAGTGCGTGTTCGATTGGATTCTTGTTAGTAGGATATTTGAGGTCACTAAATGATGTCTATTCGCATATTTCTTTCATTGCTATAGGGTCCGAGATTCGTCTTGGATTTTTGAAGGATGGTAAGCCGATCAAGCTAACAAAGGGTCAAGAACTCCTGTTACAACCGATTATGATATCAAGGGCGATGAGAATATGATTGCCATGAGTTACAAGAAACTACTGTAGATGTGAAGCACGAAATGTCATACTATGTGCGAGATGGTACCATCTCCTTGATTTGTTTTGTCTTGTGATCCGAGATCTTTGAACTGTGAAATGTAGATGTGAGAACACCGCAACGCTTGGTGAGAGAAAGAATTGCAATTTGCGAGAATTGTTATGGATCTTCCTACACCGTCGAGAAGGATAAAGAAGATATTTTGGGATGGGGTGTGCCAAATGACATTGACATGATTGCTCTGTCCTTCATCCGTAAGGATCGATTTAGTATTGTCGAGACGTGTTCTTGGACACCATGCAAAGCACATAAAGTTAATGTCAAAGGTTTGTATGTTATTCTTGTCGGCTATTCTCTGAGTTACGTTTGTTAGTTTTTCTGTCAATAATTCGTTCAAATCTTATATATTCTCTCCAATAAAACTAACCATGAAATGTTTCTGCATGTTTAGTTAAGTACCAGGGCAACTGAGAGATAATTCTTTTTTCAGCGAGCACTGTCAGTTGAAGGAAATGACACAACAATCTGGGAAAGTGGGGAATGGTGGATGTTCCTCTCAGCTCAAAGCATGGCAGTCGGAACTATCATGGTCCGTTGGGTGTCGAAGTACTTTGATCTGATCATGGCAACAGGATGGGTATGTTATCTGCAGATGAATAAAGGATAGTTTATGTCAGTCCACCCCTTGGTTACTTACACGTTTGTGTTACTTTGCTTCGGTTGGAGTGTGTGGTTGAGCATTTCGGTTGTGCAGATGGAGACCACCGTGGTTGGGAACGCCACAAGGTTCTATGTGATGGTCATCACGCCGATGCTTGACTTTACTCGTTCACCGGCATTGGTTCATTGGAAGTAAGTATTATTGCCCAATTTCATCAGTTGCAAGTTTCAAAGACATACGCTTATATTGAATGTAATGGGGTAATCCAGATTGAGTTTAGTTGAAAAACCCAATTTTCAACTTCAGATTTCGAAGGCACCATCGGTGCCATTGCTTAGTGCTTACATTGAATGACATGGCTTAGTAACCTCAGAAGTCCCACACTACTGTCATTGCAAAACCACGATGAGAACTTTGTAGACTTGAGATTTTGAAGGCCTCATCGGTGTCATTGCTTACATTGAATGACATGTCTTAGTAACTTCAAGAAGTCCCACACTATATACACATGCATTTCAAGTCAGTATCTAGAGAGCAGCATCACGTACTAAAATGTTCTGTAGAAGATCTTTTTATTTGTATTTCAATTTTAAAACTTTCCTATGTGCAAGACCTGTAATAACAACTATCTTGCATGCATTGTTTTTGCTAGCTATTCGGATCGTGCCATCCACTTTATGGAGCTCCGGGAGAAATACCTAATAGGTAAGTGTAGCTTGATTTGATTTATACGATTTTCTAGGGTATAGGAGTTGCATTTCATACACTGTATTATTGTGCACAGTAATTTTTTGTGTAACATTTGTATCCATTGCATGACATCCAGTGAACTACATTTCTTTATCAAGCAAAGAAGGGCTAAACACTTTGGATGGCTTTGTGGAGTTGGAATCTATCATGGTGAACTGAATTTTGGAGCTCAACATAGGTGAGGATCTCACTCACCCTTTTCTTGGCAAACACAATTTACTTTGCCTTTGCGGTGCATCTAGCTTCAATAGAACAATCAAGCAGTTAGTATAAGATAAGTTTTAGCTGCAGTTATTCATTTTTTCAGTGCCAAGGATCAGTCCATCTGTACTTGATTTGTGCCAGTGCACTGATTATTTGATGGTATATATATATATATATATATATATATATATATATATATATATATATATATATATATATATATATATATATATATATATATATATATAAACTTAATACAATCAGAAATTCATTAAGTTTCAACTGTACACCGATCCTATGATGGTAGTAGCTGTTAGGTGGAGTGTTATCTGATTGACTCTTCTTGACCTTGGGCGCATCTTTGCAATGGAGGTACTTTGCAAGACGTAATAGGAAGAAACCCAAAAGCATATTACGAGAAAAAATTGTTCAAATGACAACATCACATGATATGCTTCAAATGCTCCAGATCACAAGTTGGTAATTTCATTTTAATACTGCGTGTGTGGACCAATTCAATTCTTATCTCGTTTATATAAAGATATAAAGATTTTAGTAGTTGGGTTGGTACATCGGGTTGGGTACATCTTTCATGTAACTCATTGCACATTTGTTTGAATTTTGAAGTGACCCATGATTTGATGCATATACTTTTTAAAATGTATTTTACTATTTTTTTTACACAGTTTACTATATTTAACATGTCCAATAATTGGGTTGAAGTGATTATTTGTTACGCTATCTGGGCTTGAAATTTTGTGAGGCAATTTCGATGAACTAAATATTTGGGATAGGAGTTGGAGTGTGTGTGGGCTGTGTTTTTCCTTGAGAGAAGTTGTCACACCTTTGTTGTTGTCGTATACCAATTTTTGAAAACTTGCATTGGTTTTCACCCCATTGGGTCGGTGAAATTTGTCTGATTCTTTAATACCTTTGCGTTATAAGCTCTATGATCACCATTTCATCAATCGATGATCCGGTGACAACAAAAGCTCTATGATCGCCGCTTGAACTTTGGAATGTCTTTTCCTTTCCAAGCCTACAAATTCTCTACATGGTAGTTGATTCTTCATTTTTAGCCCATCTGCTCGACTTGAGTTTGGAAAGAAGCGCGTCGGATTGCAAAGGATTTGGCTTCTGCCCTATCTTTCCATTAGGCGGAAGATGTTAGCATTGGATTCGGTTGCCTAGCAGAAACATGTCATTTTTTAGGCGACATATATATATGGTTGAGAAGTCCGACATAAGGGACCCATGAGCTGTGTTTGATCTAAGAACACAAAAAGCTCCACTTCGCTCTTTACTAGAATCAATGGAATTTCAAGTGGTCCTTTTAGCCTGACTAACTGCCTAAGCATGCTGAGAAAGCAATTTTTTGCTAAGGAAAATGGTTATTTTAACTGTTGAGTAGATAGTTACAGTTCATAATCCTATCTGCACTACGCTTTATGTTGTTTTAGATCCTAATAGATACTCATGTGAAGCCCGATCACACAACTTTGACCTTATTCGCTGGCAAAGTATAATTCAAGGAGTTAAATTCATGGATAAAAAATGGCAGATACCTGATTAAGGATAGGTGCTTTGTCCAAATATTAGTTCATTCATCAAAAGGGCAAGAAAAAACTGCACTTGGTTAGACTACACTCATTGGTTCTATATAATTTATACAGAAGTTGTGATTTGTGAACATCTTAAAACATTCGATGTTTCATTTTTTTAGGTCCCGTCTTAATTCTGAAAAGATCTTTGAAATATGCAGGTACTTGGAGTGAGGAAAAGAGAAGTATCTATTGGCTCTGGTTCTAAATCAAGGGAAAAAGTTGTACTGGTGCAAGATGCGATGCTTGAAGGTGTTTTTGATGCTTTAAAGATGGCGTGTAATTCTGCATGATGTATGCTAAACGTGAATATGTGAAGGGGTACTTAATTGAGTAGAGTATCTATCAGATAAACCAATGCTCCTCTCTCAGTACAAATCTGCCCCGTGAGTGAAGCCTGTAAATGGTTACCTTAAAATTTACGTAGTGAGTTTCCAAGATGAAGAAAAATTGGCCGATCTGTTCTTTTGTCGTGAGATGGATGCATGCTCATGAGATACAGGAACGAGGACCGCTCTTCTCTGAAGAAAGTAACTAAGGTGGTGTGCCATGGCAGATTAAAGTAGCCAAAACGTCTTTTTTTACATGCTCATGAAAGTTTCTTTTCCTAATACGTAGTGACGTAAATATACACCTATCTTTGATTCACTTTATGTGTTAAAGATAAATATTATTTTTGTAAGATTTAGAGTTTCGTTGCAACGCACAGGCACATGACCTATATATATAGTTGACGAGGATTCGTTGTGACCAGGATCCGACCCAATCTGGGTTGGTGGGAAGACGTGCGAGGAAAGAATCTTCCCGATGAGCCCAACGGAGAGGAAATTCCATACCCGTATAGACGCGTTAGTTGCAAGGCCATCAAGGCCCAGATAGACTCAAATTAATGGGCGAAACCCATCTTGATGCCAACGCTGCGAGTTGAACTATAATCTGGACAGTACAATAGTACTACTAGCAACGAAGAAGCTAGACGTAGCGATGAAATATGGGGAAAGCTAGGTAACAGGTACATATGAGTGATGCGATCTCCAAGTTCAAATTAATCTAGTTGCGTATTTGCGAAATACAAAATCACGATTCAATATAGCATGCAGTGCTGTTTACATAACCATGAGGCCGTGAAATCCTCTTAGATAAGGTTACACTTGCATTATCAGCATACTGGAAATTAATTGACTCCAATAAAAACTTACAGGTGAACACAAAGGACGCATGGAAACAGAAGACACAGAAATGTTCGGTTCTGAAATAAGCTTACAGGTACGAGTAGTAAGCTTGCAAGGCGTAAAAGGAACACTCAATATGATAGATATGAACACGAGCTAGCCTGAGAAATGGACGGCCAGATAACAGCAACTTGTGCGGCCGGTTCTATACGCATCAGAGACTTGCACAGTTTCAGTTGACTAGAAGACACTGGAGGGTGAATGTACGATTTCATCGTCGCTTAATTCTCTCTGCTCAATTCCAATACGGGACTGTTGGGGTTCTTAGATACTTGTTCTGTGATGGCAGCCTCCGCAGCCTCCACCTCCAATTCTTCTTCATCCCGACAACGGATGGCGGCATGGATTCGCGTGAGGCAAGAGAGGTGCTGGATGCCAAAATCAAAATTTCCAT
Source organism: Phyllostachys edulis (assembly GCA_036346405.1). Classification (NCBI taxonomy): domain Eukaryota; kingdom Viridiplantae; phylum Streptophyta; class Magnoliopsida; order Poales; family Poaceae; genus Phyllostachys; species Phyllostachys edulis. The sequence goes on from CM070566.1 coordinate 57,611,669, forward strand.
ACACATGCTCTGTTTTCCTTGCGCTGAATTCAATCCGTAGCCTTCGGAGCTGCTGCATGGCCCCTGGTGTGAACTGCAGCCCCATCGTATCACATGTGTAGGAAAACACCACGAGACACCGAAATCCATCCCTGCTAGTGATGAGCCTTCTTTCGGCATGAAATCCACGAGACTCTAATTTGAGAAGTATAAGATTAGGCAAGTCCCCGAGGACACGGAGACCTTCCGCTTCTACTCGAGTAATGCTAATGCGCAGGTGGGTGAGGTTTACCAGTGAGGCCAGCTTAGGTGGAACTCCTCTGTAGGGGACAGAGATTGTCAGCTCGAATCTTCGGAGGTGATGCGGAGGGACCCACGAATCCAGCAGTATGTCAAGCAAAACACCCCATCCTAGCATCCCCAGACCCATGAGGCTACGCGGATGGACCCATGAATCCAGAAGTAGGGACTGAAGGTTCGACTTTCCAACCTCCTTGAGGAAAGACCTCAAGTTTGTTTCGGTCGTCTCACGGTCACGTGCGTTATACACACGCCAGCCCCAGCGTACGCTTAGCATCCTCAGCCGCTTCGACTTAATCAGCAGCTCTGCCACCGAATCGAATGAACTGCTACTGTCGACAACAATGGTTGATAGTTCTTCTAATTTCTCCATTTTCCAGATTTCTCTCGGCAGTTCGACACGTCTCAGACGTCTGTCAAGTAGTAGACGCGCCAACTTTTGCAATCCAACTATAGATTTAGGCAAAGTCCTCAGCCGGGTGGTCCGCCTCAAATCTAGGGTCTCCAAGTGCTGTAGCTTTCCGATTTCTTCTGGTAGCTCCTCGATATCAGTCCCTCTGAGTCCCAAGTATCTCAGTAGAACCAATCGTCCAATGCCTTTAAGATGGCAGATCCCCAAGTTCTCAGTATCTTCGAGATCCAGCACTCGCAAAAAACACATTCTTATTAAAGTAGAAGGAAAACCCCGTTGAACAACACCCGAAATAGTAAGCGATCGGACTTTCGAAAGGTCTTGTTGGTTGCTGTAGCTGACAGTGAGGCGCCGAATGACACCATGTCGCATATAAGTTGTTTTTGCGCCCGTTGTCACGAAGTTCTCTTCATTGGACAACGCCGTAATGAACTCAAGAATCACACCATGGACTTTACAACTCGTTGGGACATCATCATCTTCCTCACCATCATAAGTTGGTTCAATCAGTTTCCTGCAGATAAGCTCTTGGAAGTAGCTCTCCCCTGTCTCCCATAAACTTTCCTCGCCTCTCCTAGGGATGAATCCTTCGGCAATCCATCTCCATATGACACGATCCTTCCTGATCACATGGTTCCGAGGGAAAACACTCAAATACAAAAGGCAAGACTTCATATGGCGAGGAAGATCAGAGTAACAAATGTGAAATATTTTCTTCATCCCTTCTGTTGTGAGATCACCCTTCTCTGCTGGGTCCATGCGTTTCTCCACCATTTCCCACTGTGCCACCTCTATAGGTTTATTGGCTAAGAAGCCAGCTATTATAATTATCGCCAACGGTATGCCACCACACGCTTTCAGTATTTTATCAGCAACTTTTTCCAATGCAATCGGGCAACTTCTTTCAAAGCCAAATATTAAGCTTCGAAATAACCTGCATGAGTCATCAGGATGAAGAGGCCTCATGTGATAGATAAAACCAGAGGAATGGCTGACACATGATTCGGCTACATCCTTGATGTTGGTCGTGATGATTATCCTACTTGCACGATTATTCTCGGGCAAAGCACGTTGGATGTATTTCCATATCTCAACAGACCATACACCATCGAATACGATGAGATACCTGACATGTAAATTGTGAAGGCAATTTAGTAAGCATGCTAGCGTGAAGGGCTTGGTATAGCAGTAAGTGATTTTCTAAGACGTATAGCAATAAGTGATCAATGAGTCAACACAGTACATACGTGGCATTAGTTGTCAACCCACGCTAACCGTTTTAACTAGCTTACCCTTTTTTTTCACCACAAAATATTAATACTCATACACAATATGTCCATATGAAAGGTTGGACGCACTGCCATAGTAAAATACCATTATGTACAACTAACTATATATGGAGCTTCTAGAAGAAAAAAAGGACAAATCTGATTAACAAAGTATTTTTCTAGATGGAGAGACCAAAAGTGTTCCTATTGTGCATTACATGTGTTACATAAGTAAAAGTATATAGGGTTCTGTAAAATTTAGTAAAAGAATGGTGGTTTCCTGTATCAAAGATTTGTTGAGAGACATTTTTTTTGGGAGTAGAAACACATTTTTTTGGTAAGACATTCTCACATATTTCTTCCGTAGTGATAGAAAAATATTGTGTTTATTCATCAGGTGTCTTATTGTTAAAAAGTGGCTCTTTTGAGTAAAGTTTAGGCAAAATTGGCCCTAGGACATTGCAAAAGTGTGCCATTTGCTGAAGAACATCAAAAATCATTATTTCACTGATGGACACTACAAAATTGTGGTAATTTGTTAGAACACACTAGGCTTATTAAAATAATACTCCCTCCGTTTTTAAATACATGACGTTTGACCAAGCGTACAGTCAAACTTATCTAACTTTGACTAATAATATATGAAAAACTATTTAGATTGATCATGAGTGAATAGTATCATTAGATTTGTCATGATAAATATTTTCATAATATAATATTTTGTAATTTTTACTAACAAAATCATATGAAAAGTAATGGTCAAAGTTATATAAGTTTGATCGCACGCTTCAGTCAACGTCATGTATTAAAAAAATGAAGGAGTACTATTTTGAAATGTACGAGAGAGAAGGCGTGAAAGTTCTATCATCGAACATTTTTAAACAAAATTTGCATGGTTGAATAATCAATGGTCAAATCTTCAAGTTTGGATGGCCAATTTTATAAAATGGTGAATTATCAAATTTCCGGTGTCCTACAACAAATCTGACACTTTTGCCATGTCCTAGAGCCATTTTTGTCTAACTTTTATCATTGCTCCCCAAACTTAAGCGAAAACTTCAAATGAGTTTGCATATGTTTACAAAGTGACAAAATTGAATTCCTAAACTTTAACATTTGATTAATTGAATCCTTTCAAATGACTGTTGTGGCAAACTTAAAACCGATAGTAGCATGGTTTGATCTAATTGGTATTCACAAGTTATTTCTCATTGGTTCTTACTGTCTTTGTTAGTAAATATGTATCTCATACTTCTTAATTAAACCAAGCCTAAGATAACGTGTATGTTTTATACTTCCAATGGTTGTAATTTTGGTTCTGCTGTCGAAAGAACAAAAAAAATGTTTTCGCCATTTTAAAATGTGGCATCATATCATGTTTGCTAGTTACCACCGCCGTTACAAAATTGTCTTTGTATTTTTCGGTAATAAAGTTATTTATTATCTGTGCATGAATTCCACTACAAAAATGTCAATCAATTGCACCATATCTAGGTGCGCTAAATGGACCTAATGGGAGGTTGATGGAAAGGACCCAATTGAATCAAATGTTAAAATTTATGGTCTAATTGACGGAGTTGAAAGTATGAGAACCTAGTTGAAACTCTGAGTAAAGTTTGGAGGACTGATGATAAAATTTACTAATTATTTATTTCAAATAAATGCAGTTCATTTGGTTAGGCACTGAAAATAAATAAATAAAAGTACACCCTCTGTTACTAAATGTAAGCATTTTTTCTCCAATGAAAGATTTTGACTATAGTTATTACAATATACTACTAAAAATATAAAAATTTATATATTATGAAAGTATTTTCCAAGACAAATCTATTGTCATTGTTTTTGTGTGGTCGGTCTATATACTTTTTGCATATAGTGGTAGTTAATGTCTCAAAAGTTTGATTACGGATCATATATATCTCAAAAGTCGATTACGGATCATACAACATTCTATGTTTAGTGACGAGAGGAGTAACCACCATTTACTTTTCAATTTTAGATCTTCGGGATGTTATTTTGAAGAAAAAATTCGAGGATTGGACCATGAAATTGCATGGGGATTTCGGTACTTGGTTTCTTTTAATAGTGTTATTGCCCATTCTGGAATACTCACATGTTAGAAATGAACGGATCACACCTGACATTATCTTCTCTGCAATAAGCAACAACAATAAGTACCTTTGATGTTGTAAACGTCTTCTAATCACATCGTTGAGTTCCTCCATATCCCAACCATAGCGTTCTTTTTGATGATCGACTTGTGATAGTATGTTTCCGAGAAGCCTTATGATGTCAATCTTCTGGGGCACCGGTACAAATACTCGGCGACCAAATCGCCCTTTGATCTTATTATACACCTCCTTGGCAAGTGTGGTCTTGCCTAGTCCTCCACGTCCCAATATGCAAACCACCTTCTGTTGTTGCTCGCCATCCATCAGCCACCTAAAAAATTCGTCTCGCGGGCCATCCATTCCCACGAGGCCAACAGCTTTATCATGGATATCATGGACTGTGGGCAGCCGTGACTCCGTTGCCATATAGCTTGATCCCAAGATCTGCACTTCAGTCTTATGCACCATGCTTCCTAGGTCTCCCTTACCCATGAGGCTTTGAATTTGGATAATGAACTTATGTAGCACATCCCATTTCTTAGGATACGCACTAGGTTGGTGAATGTAGTAAGGCTTGGCATTATCTTCGTCGAATTGAAGCATGAGGTCATCAATGATCCTCAATGTCGTATGTCATCTCCCTCATTTGATTCCTCCAGTCCTTCATCTGAAAGTTCAGCTCATCCATGTCTGCCAGTTTTTCAAGAAGAGCATTCATGGCGCCAAGCTTATCTTTGAGGGTCATGACCTCCTTCCGCGTACCTCTCAGCTTTGCGTATTGCTCTCCCATCAGAGTGGCATGCTTCTTTAGAAGAGAATTCATCGCCCCCGTGGAAGAGCTCACCATGGCGTCCTCCACATCGCTTGCTTGTTTGCTCTCAACATTTTCATGTTCTGCAACTATGGTTTGACAGCGGTTAGTATTGTGGCATTTTCACGCGATTGTCTTACAGAAACTCACTCGTACATTCAATTTGCTTAATGCAGGTTATGGAATTTACATTTTTTTTTCATGGATCCACAAATAGTATTGGTTCGTGGTAACAACCTATTGGTTCTTGTCAAGATTAGTAAATTAAATTGGGATCGGCAGATTTGCTACAGCAGTTGATGTGCAATTGCTATTTTGTTACTCCAAGTTTCACTAGCATGTGGCCCCAGGACCATATATCAGTAAGACATGGAGTGAAAAAATAGCAATTGTACATAAACTTAATGGCAAATCATTAATAATCCCTAAATTAAACTAGTGTCCTACCTGCACTTTCTCCGCAACAACAATTAGACATTTAGACTATTTGAAAAAAAAGGGAAAATGAAGATTGTGACACTCCAAAAAAAACACTCTGTAAAAAGAGAGAACAGGAGGAAACATCTAATTCAAGTTGCGTCTGAGGCATTGGGTTTAGTTGAGTAATTGTTGAGTTCCTATGTTCACAAACGCAGAAGCATGGTTGTTTTTTCGGCTGTCTGCATTTTCGATGGCGGTGGAAAAATCGATTACTCGAGTAGTGCTCTGTAGTTTAGTAGTTGCTGATCTTGCCTGGTTATGCATGTAATGCGAACAGGGCAAAAAATATCAGTACTTAGAGTAGTGCTCTGTAGTTTAGTAGTTGCTGATCTTGCCTGGTTATGCATGTAATGCGAATAGGGCAAAAAAATCATAGCGTTATACTTTCCAAAAACGTGACAGCTAATATCTGCATAGAAACAAAAAATCAGAATCGGCCAAAAGGAAATGATGCCGATATATTCATTGACCCAAGAACTTTGCAACGTTAAGACATTAAAAGTGACAACATGACTATCGAGCAATTTAGGAGAAAAAATATGCAATAATTTGTGTGGAGATCATGGGTAGATGATCCTAATCTTAGTGCGATGGACAATTGGCAATAGTGTAGAGTTGTTTGAACAAACCCTCGTTTTCGGAAAATTCAGCTGACCGTCATGTCAGAGGCGGTCTAACTGGCCCTGTGGGCGGTTCGACTGGCCACTAGTGGTGGCCTAACCGGTCGAAAAGTGAAAATGCGGATTTTTTGAATTGGCCAAAAATCACGTAAGAAGGGAGGTTTGAGGATGCGTTTGCACTTGGTCTCATTGAAAATGGAATTTCGAGAACAAACTAGATAGAGTTTGAAAATTCTAGAGAGAGTGCAGTTTTCCAAACTTGGAAATTTTCCTAAGTCTCGGTTGGTCTGACGGGCCGTTGGTTGGCGGTCAGACCGGTGGGGTGGTCTGACCGACTAGGTGGCAGTTAGACCGGCTAAGGGCGGCGGTCTAACCGACAAGAGTTGCTTCATGCATCGGGAAGGCGGTTGTAACATCCCAAGTTTTTAGAGTTTATTTGAAGCTTAAAAATAAAAATAAATATTTGAATTTTCTTGTTTAAATTAAAGATTAATTTGAATTTTCAGAAATTAAAATGATTTAATGTGAATAATCGAAGCTTCAATTTAAAATGATTTAATGTGACCTCTTTCTGCCCCGTGCCTATGAGCTTCGCAGTCAGAGCCGTGAGCTTCGTTATGGCATCTCCAATAGTTAGAGACAACCTTGTCTCTAACATATGCTACATCATCTTTAGAGACAATATCTCCAATAGATAGTCTCTAGCACACTCTTTAACATTTATATTTTATAATTTTCCTTTGAAACGGACCTACATGTCAACTAGAGTAGATTAATGTATCATGTCTTGTTTCGCGTGCACGACAGTCTCTTCAGGAAGAGACGATCTGTACTCTCCCTCTTCCCCCCTCTTCTCCACGTAGGATTTTGTTGACGTGATATAGATAAGAGATGACAATAAATACACTATTAAAGATGCCCTTATAAGGGTATCCATTGCCCCCTTGGAAAGTTGGAAGCGCTCACCAAAGCATCTGCCATCACTATTGCTGGCTTGCTCTCAACTTTCTTGAGTTCTGCAATTATGGTCTGTTATCATTGAGGCATTGGCAATCATTATTAAGAAATTCAGCAGTACATTTGATTTGCTCAATGCAGGGTAACAACTACCTATTGATTCGTGCAAGATTAGCATACTTGTGCCCTATCTGCGGGAAAAAAATATTCAATGGGGAGGGCCTAAAACACCTCCCCTAAAGGCCCCATCCTAGATGCTGCCACCTAGACAACACCAATCTCAAAGCAATTCATCCCCTTCTCTTCTCCACGTGCTCTCCCTCCATGGCGAGTATCTTTCCCAAATCCCCGCGAGGCGACAAAGTGGTGCAGCAGCGACGGCCGGACCAGCGAGCATGCAGTGACATCGACAGCATGGATCGGCGAGCGCGCAGCGGCGTCGGTGTGTGCGGACCGGCGAGTGCGCAGCGGCGGTGGCATACGGCGAGTGCACCGCGGTGGTGGCATGGATCGGCGAGTGCGCGAAGGCGGTGGAGCAGGCCGTCTCGGACATGGATACTTCGTCGTCCGACCACGTCGGTAATGGGGATGGGGACCGTCGTGTGATGGGATGGAGGAGGTCCCGAGGCCTGCGGTGGGGAGGGAGGTTCAGCGGATGGTGGTGGCGGTGGCCGCAAATGAAGCGGGGGAGGGCGCGCTGGCGCGACGCTGACGGAGCTCTGCTACATGTTCTCGTCCTGCACGGAGGACGCTGGGGCTACTTCCCAACGGAGGCAGTCGCGCAGGCGCTGGTGCGGCTGGCCATGGGCGGCAATGGTACGGTGGCTAGCCCCGACATGATGCTGCTATCCGTGTGTGCCATCACGTACCTCTGCGATGCCATGCCGCGCACCGCAGACGCCGTTGTCCGCCACGGCCTGCTCCCCGTGGTCTGCTCCCGGCTCCTCGCCATCGAGTACCTCGACGTATGGAGCTTTGAGATTGGTGTTGTGTAGGTGGCAGAATCTAGGATGGGGCCTTCAGGGATGGTGGTTTAGGCCATCCCCCAGCGGATTTTCCCCCTATCCGCACTTCCTTCGCAACAACAGTTGGAATGTTTGAACTAATTAAGGGAAAATTAGGAGAGAATTTCCAAACAGGGGTAACCGAATGTTGGCAAGAGCTAAATGGTCACTATTTAGTGCCAGGGAAAAAAATAACTTCATGGCAAAAGAAATCTTTTGTAAAGCATTTCACAATCAACCAAAAAAAAAGATAACCCACACACACACACACACAGAGAGAGAGAGAGAGAGAGAGAGAGAGAGTATGATCCCACGATGCGCCTCCTCCGCTCCCACCATCTCCTCTCCTCCTCTCTCGCCTCCCGAATCCGGCATTAAATCTCACCGGAATCCACCGCGTGTAGCCTCGTTTCATCTCCGGAACACACGGCTCCGTCAGCGTGGCGTGGGGCGGGGGGAGGGGTCGGTCTGGTTCAGGGTGGCGGATCCGAGGGGTTCTTGGGGGCGATTTAGCTGTGGGGCGGCGTGTCGCGGCGGCGGCGGTGTCGGAGCCTCTGGTGTGGGCAGCCTCGATTCACCTCCAGCACCCGCAGCTCCGTTGGTGTGGGGGCGGGAGGAGGAATCGGTCCGGTCCAGGGGCGGCGGATCTGGCGGAGGAGTGGCGCGTCGCAGCAGTGGCGGCTTTGTCAACATGTGGGCGGCCTCGAAGTTTGGTTGTGTGGTGCAGCCCCGCCATGGAGTATGTTTCCTCGACAACACATTGAAATTGGTTTGGATCAGCGAAATTAGTTCGCATCAGCGGGTCTAGTATTTTAACCTCTTTTGTGATCATGTTTCTGAGCGCGTTCTCTCTTTTCCTCTACCCCGATCCCTTCCCTCATCTCCCCAGTCTCATCGGTACCTACAGGTTCTATCCTTGTCTCGGTTCGGGGTGATTAAGGGGTGCTCCCTGGACTGCCGCCCACCCTTGGCCTTGTGCGTGTGTGAGATCCTTGTATCCTTGTGTTTGGTGATGGCTGGATCGAGGGATGGTGGGGCAGTTGGAGACAAGGCCGATGGTAGCCCTAGAGCATCCGTGGGTCGAGCGGGGCTTTTAAAGGGTGGAGAGGTGGAGTCCCATGCGAACACGATGGCGAGGCCTTGTCGAAGAGGGAGACAGAGACCGGGTCGGGGACATGTAGGATGACCCTAACATGTGGGGGCCACTGAGCAGCAGTGGCGGCGTGGAGAGGAGCTAGGTTGCATGTGTGCGGGAATGGGTTGCGGGACATGGGCCGAGGGAGAAGGAATTGGACGGCGCGAAGAAAAACGAGGCAGCAAGGAAAGTGGCGGGAAGGCTAGTGTGGACGGGGAAAAGGAATCAGCCGACGGAATTGGGCCGAACCAAAATCAGCCCAAGGAAATTACGAAAAAGAAAATGATTTAGGATTTTCCAAAAAGAGATTAAATAAAACCGAGCTTAAAGAAATAGAAAATAAACTATAAAAAATTCCAAGAAAATTCTGAAAAATACTCTGGAACTCAAAGAACCTAAATTAAATAGTTTTGAATTTAATTGAAGTTGGTATTATTCACATTAAATGATTTTGATTTCTAAAACATTCAAATTAAGCTTGAACTTAAATAAGAAAATTCAAATGGTTATTTTTATTTTTAAAGGCTTCAAAATAACTCTAAATTTGGGATGTTACATTTTGTCTCCGATAACTATCGACTGAATCCAAGCACGTCACAATGTGTTCCACCCTCCACTCAATCTTTCTCCTCAGCCAATTTTGACCTCTTCTCCACCGCAGGTTCGTCACTGCCGCATTTTCCCCCTAATTTGGCCACCGTCGACCCGCCACTTCTGATCGTCTCTAGCCATGCTGTCTACACTGTTGAGCTTCTGTTGATGCCACGTTGCTCATGCGCGCGCTACTTTTCGAGGAACACCGCTAGCCCGCTGTCGCCTTCCTTACTCCTTCGCCCCCGGTTCGCCGCATATGCCGCCAGCGTGTTGTCGTACCACCCTGGCTGCGACACCACTACCTGGAGCTTCTCAAGACCGTGCCGACCCATTCCCGCCGTCACCCATGCCACCTGAGCCACTGTGCGTCGGTGCCACCGCTGTCCAGAGCTGCTACACCCCTTCTCTATTTTCTCTCTCTACCAAGTGGGCCCCACTTATCAAGCTTCTTTCAAAAACCAGTTTAAACCTGCCCAGTTCACTTAGTGTATGACACATGGGCCCTGTCTCGGTTTATTTATTTAAATCATTTTTTAGTTGTTGTGTCACTAACAGTTGGGCCGGGCGTATTTCATATTAAATTTAATTCAAAATTAGTTGACCCGTGGACCCAACCCGTCAGTGTCACTATGCTATGAGCTAGGTTCACCATGAACCATCTCGAGGCGTGGACCCAGTCTATAGACCAAGGGCCTACATGTCAGCCACAACTCCTTTTCTTTATTTAGTCCGAAGGAATTTTCTAGGGAATATTCCCTTTTCTCTCTTTTTCCAGTATTTTCCTTTTCGGCAAATCTTTCGATAGCTCGTTCTCTTTCGTCCGAACTACAAATTGAATGATTCATGTTTCTAAATTCATATAAATTCAATATATATCTTACAATATGGATTTTATGATATTTTGGTTTTATTTAATTTATTGTTATTTATTGGTTAGCATTTCCACGTGTAAACGTCGACGCCGTTGGAGTGAACTAGGACCAGTAGGAAGAAGAACTAGCCACTTTTAGAGAAGACAAGTCTACCCTTGATCATGTTGATCCCAATATTTAAAATATTATTTATGTTGCTTTATCAAATTAATATGCATTGCTTTTTACATAAAATGATGAAATCAAATTGTTAGGACTATTAGTGAAACCTAACTTGGATCACCACCTTTAACATTGATAGGCATATAAAATCATTTTATGAAATGTTGGTTTAGAAAATAAAATAAAATGGTAGAAAACGTGTTTTTAGACTAGGGTGAGTGGATGTTCTTGACTGTCTTGCCTTGGTTGGTTAAGGACTGACACTTGTGTTATTCAAACCAAGCATTCACCGTACAACCACAAGTCTAGTACAACCTAGTTAAATAATTTGTATGTTTCGGTACTAACTTCGCCATTCAATGGAATGTGGGTGTCAATTGTAGACAATTTTCCCACATAGCGCAAGAGGGTGCTCCCAACTGCATGGATGGAACCCTCTAGTGGTGAAACCTTAGCGGGTGGAGTTAGGGTTGGAATTGTGCATTGTAAATCTTTGTTATGATCATTTTAGTCGCACTCTAACATGTTGAGTGTGCGCAGATATCACAAGTTGATTATATCTTGTGGTTAAAGTTGTACAAACTCTGCATGGTCAAAACTATTCGAATAGACATGCCTATGGTCAGGTGCAGACAATATGCACTTTCACATGGTAGATCATTGGTTTTTCCTTAAAACAATTATTTTGGGATTCCGATAGTGGTTGGAACACTTGGATAACTTGTCTGGAAGTTGGAACCTTCATCGTCAACCTAGGCAGTTGGAGCCTTAGTACTAGTGATTTGGTGGTTGAAACCTTCACTAGTTATATAATTATTTCCAATTACTGCAACTACTTTTGTCAACTGAGTGCTTTGTGAAACTACTATCTGTATTAAAACTCAAAACATTGTTTTACGCTAAAAGAGCCTTACTAAGCCATCTTTTGATGAGCTTTGCATCTAAATAACATACACTTGAATTTAAAAGACTTACAGAGCACTCTATGTACTCACATTGCAACATTTAAACATATTCAAAAGAATTTTCCGAAGCTGATGCGGACTACGACTTCTACATGCATGGCTTCAACGAAGGCCAACCAGAGTACTAGGGTGCCCTTCAAGTTGAATGCCTTTGGGCAAACTGACGGGCTTCTTTCCGTTTTCCGTTGTTTATTTGTAAGACTTGTGGCTATGTAACATTTTCCTGTAACCGTTGGGCATAAGACTGGTACTTTGTTACTTTATTTACTATTTTGAATCGTGATATGGATATGTTATCATCACTGCTATCACTATGTGTATTAATGTGTTCCTCGGCTAGTGCAGAATTACATAGATGGTTCGGGTTTGGAAATTAGGTGCTAACAGAAACCACGCATAGAGACCGTGAAATGTGCAGCACGACACATATTTGTACTGAATGGTTTATTTTGCAATGTTATCCATGGATGCATCCATTTTCCGTTAAAGGAAAAATATGTATAAGAAAATTGCACGAATAAAATTTTAGAAAAAAAGATGCAATAGTTTATGCACATGACTATCAAACAATTTTCACAGCATAATCAGTTGGCACAAAAAGGTTCACGCGGATGAGCTACGAAATGAAATAAGGTTACCTCCAATAGGCAGGCGCAAAGAGGACTCCGATAACGTAGAAATCCTGATGGCAACAATCATTTACTTCATTAAAATTGGAGTCAAACGCGCAGATTTGTTTTCAGAAGGAAAATTTGTACCTGCTATCGGCTTGTTTCTTCTCAACTTCCCTTGAGTCCTCATCTTGAGTTCCTAAAATAAAAGAAAGAATCCATATCAAGTAAAATAAAGCTGAAATTCAGAATAAAAAATAAAATAAAACTGTCATGTGTTCTTGCTCTCGTGTTGACATACTTCTATCTTCGTCACCATAAAAATTCCAATCCACCAAGAGATTTGCTAAACAACATTCGACTGTTTTCTTTTGTCAAAATAGTCGAATTTTTATCTATCCAATATGCTTTGAGATCTGCACTCTCGTCTCATATGATGAATTGGGTTTGAATTTATTATGATTTTTTTCAGACCATAACGGGTTCATCATATTGCCATATTTTGTTGGTATATAATTTTATTTTTTATCTTTGTTATTGTCTTTGTTTTTGCTAAATATATGAAAGTACATGTTAAATTATGAATCATGTGATGGAAATATGTGCTCTTAAGACTTTCGACAATAATTACAGTGATTAAGAACAAAAATTACATACATAAATTATTGTAATTTATGGATAATGAAGTTGTAAATGAACTAAAATTTGACTATTTTGGGCTAAGAAAATAATCAAATGTTGTATAGATGAGCTACGAAATGAAATAAGGTTTACCTCCAACTGGTAGGCGTGAAGAGGACTCGATAACGTAGAAATCCTGATGGCAACAATCATTTACTTCATTAAAATTGGAGTCAAACGCGCAGATTTTCAGAAGGAAAATTTGTACCTGCTATCAGCTTGTTTCTTCTCAACTTCCCTTGAGTCCTCATCTTGAGTTCCTAAAATAAAAGAAAGAATCCATATCAAGTAAAATAAAACTGAAATTCAGAATAAAAAAATAAAATAAAATTGTCATGTGTTCTTGCTCTCGTGTTGACATACTTCTATCTTTGTCACCATAAAAATTCCAATCCACCAAGTGATTTGCTAAACAAAGTTCGACTGTTTTCTTTTGTCAAAATAATCGAATTTTTATCTGTCCAATATGCTTTGAGATATGCACTCTCTTCTCATATGATGAATTGGATCCGAATTTATTATGATTTTTTTGGGACCATAACATGTTCATTATATTGCTATATTTTATTGGTATAGAATTTCATTTTTTATCTTTGTTATTGTCTTTGTTTTTGCTAAATATCTCAAAGTACATGTTAAATTTTGAATCATGTGATGAAAATATGTGCTATTAAGACTTTCGACAATAATTACAGTGATCAAGAACAAAAATTACATACATAAATTATTGTAATTTATGTATATTGAAGTTGTAAATGAACTAAAATTTGACTATTTTGGACTAAGAAAATAGTCGAATGTTGTATAGATGAGCTACGAAATGAAATAGGGTTACCTCCAACTGGCAGGCGTGAAGAGGACTCCGATAACGTAGAAATCCTGATGGCAACAATCATTTACTCCATTAAAATTGGAGTCAAACGCGTAGATTTGTTTTCAGGAGGAAAATTTGTACCTGCTATCGGCTTGTTTCTTCTCAACTTCCCTTGAGTCCTCATCTTGAGTTCCTAAAATAAAAGAAAGAGACCATATCAAGTAAAATAAAACTGAAATTCAAAATAAAAAATAAAATAAAATTGTCATGTGTTCTTGCTCTCGTGTTGACATACTTCTATCTTCGTCACCATAAAAATTCCAATCCACCAGTTGTATGTTGATTCTAGGATTGCTTGCATGTTTGCTAACGGCAGTCATCAAGACAGACTCTGCATCAGCACCTGCACCCCCAATTTTTACTGAGATCTCTTTAAGGCCTGTCAAGTGCTCGAAGCCAGCATGTTCAGGGTTGTATTGTTCCATCCAGTTAGCATTGAAACCTAGCTTGAGCCTTCGGACATTTGGCATCGCTCCTTTCACGAAGGCAAGGCATGGTGCAGTACACACGAACTTGAAATACTTGAGAAGACGGAATCCTGCCCCGTCAAAGAAGATCCTTCTTAAAGGGGCGATCGGGACATACAACGACAGAGCAGTAAGGGCAGGCAATTCTTTGAGAATATCAATATCATTCCACAATAGCTCCCAAACTGCAATCTTTAGAATGCAGAGCTTGTTGAGTTTTCCGATCCACTTGGGTAGACTGGAAAATGTGCAAATGCGCCGGGAGAACTCAAGTCTTTCTAGAAGGGCCGGAGGAACGGACATGCTGCTCAAGCCATCACAAGAAATGCTCATGCTTGTAGCACCAGCATCATCCAGGGTATTTAGAGTTAGAGACTTGAGGTTGCGGAGTTTCCCAAGAATTGAGCCGAGATGTTGCATGTTGCTCTCCAGATTATCAGGCAGTACTACAGCACAGGTGAGACGAAGATCCCACAAGTTGGTCAGCTCGCCTAAGTTCAGCACATTGTCTTTTGAGTTGCTACTAAGATTATAATATCCTAGTGTTCGAAGAGATGTCATATGGCCAATCCTGTCAGGCAAATTTGTCTCGCCAGGAAGACGGAGATGAGACAAGCCATGTAAATGAATGATGTCCGATGGAACTTCACTTACTTTTGCATCAATTTCCAGTGTCACCAAATCTTTTAACTGTTGCATCTCCGCTAGCAGTTCCAAGCTTAAATGACATGCATCAATATACAAATATCTCAGTCGAAACAGTTTCGAAATTTCCTTGAGATTGTAACTCGTGTCATCAGAATCAACCCATAATTTAAGGATTAGAACTCGAAGAAGCTTAAACTCATTGATGGAAGGCATGCACTTGAACAATCCAGAAAAGGCAAGTGATCGAACTTGCGATAGTCTCATATTTGTTGGTGGTGTTGCATCTTCTTCATTGCCAAAGTGGAGAGACAGACGACGAACCTTGTCAGCAAGTCTTATGGCGGTCTGAGAGTGACCTATTGTAGTGATGAAGTTCTCTTCTATGGACTTGTACCTAATAAGATTAAGTACCATATAGTGCACAGTACATGACAACACCTCTCCATTGTAGTTGATATCTACAGGCTGGATCATTCCCTTATTGATAAGCTCATTGAAATAGCTCCCTGCAACCTCCTCTATGTCTTTGCCTTCTACTTCACTGATAAAACCTTCAGCATTCCATTGCTTCACCAAATCATCCTTCCAGATTATGTAGTCCTCTTGATATATGCTGAGATATAACATGCATGCTTTCAATCGTTGAGGAAGATTGTTGTAGCAAAGGTTGAGTACTTGATTCATCCCTTCCGGAGTAGGAATATTGTTGTAGCTAAGGTTGAGTACTGGCTGGTTTGCCAAAAGACTGGCTGCGGCGATAATTGCTAGTGGGAAACCGCCACATTTTCTTATAATTTCACATGAAACTTCATTAATTTGTTCAGAGCATTCATGTCCATGGCCAAAAACTCTACTTAAGAATAACTCTGTTGACCCAATGTCAAGTGGTTTCATGGTAACTATATTGTCGGAGTTATGACCACAACATGCCTGAGCTAAAATGTCAACTTCGGTCGTTATTAGTACCCTACTGCAGCGATTACTTTCTGTTAAAGCACGACTAACAATATCCCACGCTGATAGAGTCCACAAATCATCAATTATAATGAAGTACCTGCCAAGGAGTTTAACATAATAACTGTATTATATCAAGCTGATTTTAAGATATCAAATAAAAATCACATCTATATAAATACGAAAAATGGGTGAGATTATGTACACTGTTTATTTGGTAGGACACGATTATAACGATGTAGATTTATGAAGGATTTTGAGGAATAATTGTGTGTATCCATTGGGGATCTCCACACCTTTTATTTATAGTGCTAAATATTACAGACCGACTCGTATACTATTTGGACTATTATCTAAACGCTGGACTCTTTCCTAATCTCTAATATCTCCAACACTCCCCCTCAAGATGGGCATGAGATAGCAATCATGACCATCTTGTTACATAATGCAATATCATTACTAGAATCTAGTAAGAACTACCATCCATCGACTCCATAACCAATACCACAAAAATAGTTGCTAATCGACAATACTACCAGGGACGTCACCAAATCCATCTCCACCATCTACCAGCTGCCCTGACCTCAACCTCATCTTCCTCTACCCTCATACCCCCCCAGTCACCCCCGGCCTCCACCACTCTACCCACACATCCCCAGTCTCGGCTTCCGCCACCTCTACCCCTGTCACAGACCATTACGCCTGACTCCAATCCCAATCCTCCCGAACATCTCCAGCAACACAATCTCCGACACCCATACTAACACAACCGCACGACACCAATACCATCACCGTCAACTGACATAACCTCCACTGGAGCTACCACCAGCTTCTACTTCATCCTCATCATCGTCGAGCTCATCACCATCATCAAATTCCACCATTAGCGCAGCCATACCAGAGATTCCCCTCAACCACACCAGATCGAGACCTACACCACACCGGATCAGCCCCACAGCAAACAGCAAAGACCTTCTTCCTCTTCCTCAGACCCTGAACACCTTATCTCCCCTGACCTCTTCAGACTGAACACCTTCTCTCCCTCGACCCCAGCACCAGTCAACAGCAGCTGGATCTCCTTCCTCCGCCGCCATTAGATCCTCTTCTGACGCGGCCTTCTCCACCACATGGCCTTGTCCATCGTCGGCCCGAGCTTCACACCGCCGGATCCCATCTCCCCTCCTTCACCACCGGGATCTCCTCCCTTCTTCCCGAGCCCGAGCGCTGCTCCTTCCCCGAGCTTCTTCTCCCCGCAGCCTTCTCTTCCTTCCACCAGCACCTCCTCTCACTAGCACCTCCTCTTCCCTTCCTCTCCCCCTAGCACATCTCCTCCCTCCGCCTTCTCCACTGCTGGACCAAGCGCTCCCGAGCCCGCACAGTCCAGATCTAGCTCGAAGCACCTCCTCTTCCCTTCAAGCACCTTCTCCCCAGGCCGCCGCACCCATGACACACCACCCTTGGCCCGGCTTCCTCACCCGCGCCCGGATCAGGCAACCTCCGCCCGGAGCACCACACCGCCTCCTTCACCTCTGTTCTCCCTGACCGACTCCTCCTCTGAAACTCCTCCCCCGAGCGCGATCAACCCGGATCCTCTTCTCCTTCGCCGCCGCTCGCTGCCCAGGCGCTAGACCACGCTTCCTCATGCCACTGTGCGCTCCTTCTCCCCATCCTCTCCCTCCGAGTGGACCTGCCCGGATCCACCCACTTGCCGGGTCAGTCGTTGAAGCACCCGATGTGCGGCCCAAATCTGTGTCTTGCCGCCGCTTTCATCGCCACAGTAGCGTGCCGCCGTCGCCCGCACCTTCCGCCGCCAGGCGCAGCGCCCCCGCGCCGCCTTGGTTGCGCCCGACGTAGCTGCCTCTGTGTCGTATCCCGCCTCCACGCCTCATGCGCCCGAGGCGCAATGCCTCCACCGCCGCCCTCGGCACTGTGCCACCCCAAAGACCTAGCCGATGGCCTGCTCCTCTTCGTTGCCCGTGACCCGCATGCAACCTGGCCGGCCGCCGGTCCGCTCCCATGTGACACGGTCGTAGAGGACCACACACGACGGGACAGCGGCGGCCGGCGGATCGATGGCGGCGGCAGAGGTTCTGAGGTAAGGGTTTTTTTTCTCAACTTAGGGTTTTGTGTTGGCTCTGATACTATGAAGGATTTTGGGGAATAATTGTGTGTATCCATTGGGGATCTCCACACCTTTTATTTACGTGCTAAATATTACAGACCGATTCGTATAAGATTTGGACTATTAGCTAAACTCTGGACTCTTTCCTAATCTCTAATATCTCCAACAATTTAGGTTTGGCAACCAAGGAAAGAAAGTGTTTTTTGAAGGTGCAGCAAAAAGGAAGTTGAGTGCAAACAAACAAAAGGAAGTTGTACTATGTGAAAGGAAAAGGCATACTTCTTATCTTGTAGATGCGTCCTAATATTGTCTATGAGATCAGGCACCTCCCATGCGTCGACGGGCTGATGCCGTCGAAGTTGTGAGAGCATATTCGTGAGAAGCCTCCTCATAACAGGCTTTCGGGATGAACGCACAAAAGCCCGGCATTCGAATCGCCCTCTGAGATGAGAATATAGTTGTTTGGCAAGCGTGGTCTTGCCAACCCCGCCAAATCCAGTAATGGATACCACCTTAGGCTTGTGCTGATCACCATCGCCATCGTCAGTCAGCAACATGCTCTCAAGTTTCTTCATCGAGCCGTCGATATCAACAAGCTGGTGTGCAGCCTCCACCCCATGCAGCCGTGGAAGCTGACCTTCATGGGGATCGCTCCACTTTTTCCTCATGGTGCATTTATCAAGATGATAGCTTCTGTGTCGTTGAATCATCTCCTCCACACGAGTCCTGAACCCTGAGATCTCGGCGGTGATCCATCCGCGTGGATTCAGCTTCTTCCGAAGCCGAGCGATCTTAACACGGGAAGTTTTCCGCGCGAAACTGATCCTGGCGTTGGCACCGTCGTAGATGAGCTCGTCGACGAAGTCGTCGACGTCGTATGACAGTTCGCGCACCTCCTTCACCCAGCGCTCGGCCGTCAAGGCAGGGGCCTCCACCTCTGATGGCTCAATAAGATATTTGCTTATTAATTCTTCGAGATCGCGTTTGAGGTGGCCGATCTCATCCTTCTCTGCCTGCTGCAGCTCGTATTCAGCTCGCGTTTGAGGCTCCGACAGCAACGAGGCGAGCTTCCCAGGGAGGGAGCGCAGGGGGCCCCCCGAAGCACTAACTGTAATTGGAACCTCCATCTCCTTGTCCCTGAACCTGAAGCCAACCAAACCATAAAATACAGAATAATTAGTTCCTTCAAATGCTATTATTACAGCCCAAGAGTACAAGGGATCCGTGACAATACCCTGCAGGAAGAAGAAATCAAACAAGGAAAAAAACCGATGAAGGGGTTCTCTCTCCAAATCTTAACACGGGACATCTGCACGCAACTCTACCTACCATACCATGTATAGTTGTATACATCAACTTGTGCAGGGATGCTAGGCTCATAAATTCCACAAGACCAGCACTAAATTTGAGGTAATAAACAGTAAACTGAAACATCGCACCTTTTATTAAGCGGGTTTGATGAACAATTACATACTAAGCCCTACATTCTCGCAAAATTGTATAATGACAGACTGGTGCGTTTTACATGCTACTACTCCAACTTTATGTAATTCACATACACCTAAAAGTACAAAATTGTTCCTCAACTTTCCAAAGTAACATAATTTCCCATATTCTAAAAATTCATTTTTCACGATAAAACTCCCAACAAACACCGGTCTTTATCTCTATACATCACTAAAATTGTGTTAATTGCATTAATTACGTTAATTGTCGTTAATTGCGATCAATTACGTTAATTGTCGTTAATTGCGGAAGTTGTCGTTAGTTGTGGTAGTTGTCGTTAATTGCGGTAGTTGTCATCCATTGTATTAATTGTCATCAATTGCGTTAATTGCGGTAGTTATTGTGAATTGTCGTTAATTGCCATCCATTGTCGTTAAACGGTATCAAACAAGTCATTATTTGCATAGGGGTATTTAGATATTTTCAAATTCAAAGCTTCAGCTAACTTACCTAAAAGCCAGATAGTGAAGCGCCAAACTTTTTTAGCTCAACCGTTCAGTCCAGCCGGAAGTTGCTTTTCAAAAAGGCTCCAGCCGTGGCAAACAGGCCCTAAACCATTTTGACTTGCATGTCCACTGCAAAGCAGATCCCTTGTCTAGCAAGTTCTGTTGCATGAGATATTGTTAGTGCAGCCTTCCCTAGTTCTTTTGCATTCCCCGCTGGCCTTGTGTATATATGTTGTCATGCTGATTGATCCAGTGTTTTCCATCCACCAAAAATACAGAGGATCTATCTGAAGCCAGCGATCGATCAATTGAGAAATAGGGATGGAGCATGCCGCGGCGACCGCTTTCTCGAAGATCGTCATGAGCAGGCTCGTCTTGGAGATCGACAAGAGATACAAGATGATGAAGGACCTAAAGCATGACACTGAATCCATAATAGACGAGCTTGACATGCTTTCTGCTTACATCGATGATCAGCTCAAGCGGAGGGATGCACCTCGTACAGCCGTTGCAAGAGAGTACAGTAAAAAGATGCGTGACTGGACGCACGACATGGAGGACTGCATAGAGCGCTTCCTGCATCGTGTTACCTGCAAGGAGGGAGCATCGCGGATCCGTCGGGCTGCTCATCGAGTCAAGACGTCTCGCAGCCGTTATCGGTTCGCGACAAGAATCAAGAAGCTCAAGAAGCGCTTGGAGGAAGCGCGTGACCGGATAAAAAAGCTTCCTGGCAGCGACCAATTCTCCGCAGAGCTCAATCCTCCTAGACGTGGATCTGAAACTGATCCAGCTGGGAGAAAACCTGCTGTGGACACGGCTGTGGGCATGGCGAAACCCAAGGAGGACCTTCTCGCGCTGTTGGAGGACCAGCAGCAGCAGCTCAGGGTGATCTCCATCGTGGGATTTGGCGGCTCCGGGAAGACAACCCTCGCAAGCGCAGCGTATGACCTCGTCGTCGGTAAATTCCGATGCCCTGCTTGGGTTGACGTGCGCTCCTTGGAGCGCACCGATGCCACCGGAATTCTGAGGTGTATACACCAGAAACTTCTTCCGGATCAACGGTATTCAGAAACTTCTCTCACAGAATACCTCCAGGATAAGAGGTGGGCATCTTTCCTACTCAACAACATTTCTTCAAGTTGAAAGTTGAAACTAGCAATGAGCCCTGCGTAGTTACGCCTCGCAGCTGCGAAAGTAGAGTTATATTCATAAATTATCATTCATTATAGAACTCGAATACGATATCACTGGTTTTTTCCTCTTTCTTCCGATTTACGTGGAATTTTTTAGTCACTCGAGCATGCCTTCAATTAACTTCAGTAAATCACTACACGTTGAAAGGTTTTTTCCTACCGGTTTAAAAATATTACCGCCCCTCACCGGTACGGTTACCGGAAAATTTCGTCTGAAATTTGAAATTGAATTTTGTGAAAATTTTCTGATTTTTTAGAAAAAGCTATGGAAACTTGTGAACATAAACTAGATATTCACATATACACGAAAAAGAGATGAAAATGAAGTTAACATTTGATGTATTTTCGCATTTAGATTAATTTTATTTGAAAATATGGCCCCACCACCAAAAAACCGGCTGGTGTTTACCTTACCGCCCTTCACCAAAATAACCAGTTTGCGCTGGTAACTGGTGAAATGTTTTTCCATGCTCGTAGATATATGTTTGCTTATTGGACCAGTTTACTAAAGAATCTTAGGGTGTGTTTGGTTGTCTGCATGGGATTGACTCGCATGAGTAGATATAAGTTTTTGGGTATTTGGTTGCCTGGTTGGGTGAGTGAACCTGGCTAAGTGGATGCTCAATTCCCTCTCGGGCCAAGCCCGAGGGAAACACTCGATTCGAGCTTCCCTCCTCAGCCAGGCTGAGCGCATACAGGCTTGCCAACGTTTGTGAATCCGTTCACCTTCTCCCGCGCCAGATACAGGCAACCAAACAACATCTTAGCACAGCCTGGCCCAACAAAAATAGGCAACCAAATAACTCATCATTGCATCCACTCAACATGATTATGTTCAGTCTAGATGACACATACGGACTAGGCTAGGCTAGGGACATACAGGTAATCAAACACACCCTTAGTACATTGCTCCCTCAATATTTTTGCAATAAATGATGTTTTAGCCTCACGCAAATATATTGTGAAATAAATAATAATATCGTTGTGCCCCCAATTAAATGATTCTTTTATTGTGTAATTGCACGGTGTGGTCTAATGTACTGCATGGACTCCGGTTTTACTACACAACTCAATTTTTTTTTATTGACTCGGTGTTTATCTTTATATGTTTTGTAACCATTTCTTATCTTTTAAGATTAAATATGACCTGAATAACAGATTACGTCGTAGTTAGGGTCCATCAAATTGAGGGAGACATATTTTTCCTTTTTTGTGAAAACCTGTGGCATATATCTATTTTTAGTACATTTAACCACACATCATCAATTTTCATTATATAAATACATGCAGAGACCTAGTTGATTTAGGATTGCTCGTGCCATTGCTTGGCTAATCTACATATAAAAGCCAATGACATGTGATTTACAATTGCTAAGGGGAAAAAAGCTATAAATTCTCAAAAAAATAAAAAACATCTAGCCCTTAATTTGGTGGACCATAATTTTAAAGGTTTAGATTTGATAGTGTAGGACCGGTATGGCAACAGAGGGAGGGGTGAATGGTGCCTTCAAATTTTCCCCTAAGTATTCACCTACTCTTTACTTCAGTAGCTATGAGAAGCTATGAAGATCAAATTCAAAAAATTCAAACTGCTACAGTAATTTCAGGTCGTGAACAGTAATTTCAGCACTGTTTCAAATCCGAAAATCCATGTAACTTTTGATTCGTAGATCCAAATGACTTGAAACTTGAACCACGGCTAGATCATGATCTTAGGAACCTATCCCAAGAGAAAATCTAAAAGAACTTAAGAGAATTTGGATTTGTTGGTTCGTGAAGCTCTATTATATCAAAATCGGGTCAAAACCAAAAATTGAGCTAACTCTTAAACCAAAGATCCAAATGACTTGAAATTTGGTATGCACCCTCTCTAGGATGTCAGGAACCTATTCCAATCAAAGATCGCAGAGATCCATACCAAAGTTCCTATCTTTTTCAGTTTGAACGAAGTGTGCTCCAAAACCGAGTCAAAATCAAATATGATCTAGAAACTTGCTCGTGGGTGATTGATGATCAAGATAATCCTAGATAGGTTCCCACATATCACAGCAAGTAAGATTAAGAGAAGAAACCAAATAAAAACTCGTGGATCAAGGAATGACTCAAAATGACCAAATAGAGAGGAAGAACACAAGAAGACTTATCTTTGAGAAATCATGCATAGATTGATTTGAGATTAAGAGGGTTTACAGCCACTCCATTCATGGAGGACAAGAGCTCAATCCATGAGTACAAACTCAACTCATCTCTCTAGAACCCTAAGCCTCTTCTTTCTTCTCTAAGTCCCTAAAACCAAAACTAGGGTTTGCAAATGAAGTGCTTGGAGGCTGCTTGGCAGCACCCCTCCTATTTATAGTAAGGCCTAGCTTCTAAAAGAGTTAACCCTAATGGGCTCCCGTTAAGGCCCAACACAAACGGGTCACACACGCACGTATTTTAAAGCGCCGTCTTCACTTCTCTTATCCTAATCTAATTCTTGACACACCGTCTTGCGCCGCGGGTTGGCATTAGGTCACCAAGGCGGTATTTGGTAAAATTACCAAAATACCCCTTCTCGATTTTTTTCCGAAGACCTAGTCTGAACTGCGCGAAACACATCCATGCTTCGCCACGTGTAGGTTGATCCAACGGCTCTCATCGTGTCGGCAAGTCTCTCCCATCCGGTTCCCATCGGACCACCTTAGCACTTGCACCGACCCCCGCACCGCTTGATCAACCAGTCATACCGAAATGCTCGTTCGGTCATCCTTGTCCATTCTGCGCCACGCTTGAGTCCATTGACCTCACCCGGCATCCTTGATCGTTCTGGATCTCAACTCTCCAAGCTTAGTCCTGATCCTCCTCGCCGTTGACCGTCGTTGACCTCCAAGCAACCTGCACAACAATAGACAAAGAAATCGATTTCGGAAACAAGTTCTTCACAACTTGACCCACGTTAGTGAAAACATGCATCATGCAACACATATGCACTATAGCCTATGAACTCAACCTATCCCAAAGCCAAATTCCCAGAATGGCCGAAGATCAGCCTTTTAACTTTGCCGAAAACGTATGAAACTTCAAACCAAAAGCAACATTGCCAATTATTTCATCATCCTAAGATCATGGGCATATCCCCATGATATCCACAGATAGTTGACTTATAGATATCAGAGTTTGAAATAATTCTCAAAGAAAAAAAAACATCTTGCCCTTAATTTGGTGGACCATAATTTTAAAGCTTGTTTACAAAATAATACTATCTAAAGATTAGATCGGACGGACACTGTTGGGTTTGTACAAGGCGTACCAAATAGCCCTTATGCATCTGATATGTGTTGTCGATCAAGTAATCTATTGCATAACTGTTTTCACCATAATTGCTTGATTGCAGAACTCTTGTTAACATATAGGTCACTGGATTAACTTTTGCGTTTCACTGTTATTTCATCTGTTAGGTATTTAGTTGTTATTGATGAGATCGGTGACATCGAGGGAGAGCAGTGGGGTACTATAACATCAATCTTGGGAAACAATGGTCGAGGCAGCAGAATAATAGTGACTACAACCTTTCGGTCCGCAGCTAATAGATGCGGCAGTGGTAGTGGTTATGTGTACAAAATGAGAAGTCTTGGAAATGAATATTGTATGGAAATAGCTCTTGGGGAGAGACCTGCACAAGAGTTGGTGAAGGGTTCGACAACGCTCCTGAAGAAATGCGATGGTCTTCCACTTGCGCTTGTCAGTGTGGCCAATCAATTGAAAAGTGAAGATGAGCCCACTGGGCGACGCTGCGCAAATCTGTGCAGCCGCCTGGGTTCCTATTTGGAACGGGAAGTCGACGACGAGCCTAACTTTGCAAGACTTCGAGGTGTGCTTGCGGATAACTACACCGGTTTGTCTAACCACACTGTTAGGGCCTGCTTGTTATATCTCTGTATCTTCCCAAATGATCGTCCCCTTAGGAGGAATGTGGTAATCAGGCGGTGGTTAGCTGAAGGGTATGCACGAAGCGAGCATCTAGATGGTAACCTGGAGGTTGCGGATGCAAATTTTGATACATTTATTAACTGGAATATCATTCAGCCTGTTGCTACAAGCTACAATGAAGTAACCAAGGCCTGCAAAACTCAAGGTATCATGCACGAGTTCCTTTTGCAAAAGTCCAAATCTGAGAAATTCATTGTGTCGTCTCGTGGTCCAAGCCTCAAAAAGGTTCGTCACCTCTCTGTGCACGATAGGGATGCTACAACGACCTTGGACATGGACTTATCCCGTGTCCGGTCTCTGACAGTCTCTGGGAGTGCAGGTGATGCTATTTCTGGTTTTGGCAAGTACAAACTGATGAGAGTCTTGGATCTGGAAGAATGCAGCGATGTGAATGATGGTCATCTCAAAGACATATGCAAGCTGTGGAATCTGAGATATCTAAGCCTGGGGGCCAGGATTACTATGCTTCCCAAGGAGATTGCGAAACTGAAACTATTGGAGACACTCCATTTAAGCAAAACTACGGTGAATGTGCTGCCAGTGGAAGTCATCGGGCTGCCCTGTTTAATTCATCTGATCGGAAAGTTTAAGCTTCCGGATCAAGAGCCAGTGAGCAGTGAACTGGAGCAACTGTCAAAAGGTAGTAACCTGGAGACGCTGGCGGGATATGTCGCCAGTGATCAGAGCCAAGTATTCCCACAACTTATGGTCCATATGAAGAAATTGAGAAAGGTTAAGATATGGTGCGAGTTCACTGGAGACAGCGGTAGTAACCTTTCACGTGCCATTCGGGAGTACATGATGGCGCACAAGGATTACGGCGATGTTCGCTCCTTGTCAATTGACTTCCAAAAGTGTTCCGAACAACTCCAGAATTTCCTGCATTCACTCGAAGCCCCCTGTTATCTTAGCTCTCTGAAACTGCACGGCAAGCTACCCACATTGCCTCCTTTCGTTGCGTATGCTAAAGGTCTCATACAGCTGTGCCTTTCATCAACTACTCTGACGCATGATGTTCTGTCAGCTGTGAGCAATTTGGAAAATTTGCTTTATCTCAAACTGATCGCAGATCACCTGGAGAAGTTCGCCATAAGAGTTGGAGCATTCCAAAGCCTGCGGCGCCTGCGTTTTGTGGTGAGAGGCCCAAATCCTATCCTCCCAGAAATCGAAGACGGAGCTCTGCCGGAGCTTGTCACACTTCAGCTCATCTGTGAGCATCTAGCTGGTCTTTCTGACATCGAAATCAGACACCTCACGAGTCTTAAGGAAGTCACTCTTGATTCTAGAGTGACTACCGAAACAAGAGGAGCATGGGAAGCAGCGGCAAGGAACCACCCTAAAAGGCCCAATGTTTTGCTATTCGAAATGGTTGATGATCCGACGGGCAACGAGCCCACGGAGAATCCAGTCGCTGCTCCAGAGGAAACAGCACCTGATCAGACTGCCATGCAAGGGCAGATAGCTGAGGAAATGCAAGGGCAGATAGCTGAGGAAGGTTCAGAACCCCCCGCCGTCCAGATGAATAGTGCAGCCCAATCGGTTCCGCGTGACAGCAAGAACACATATATAGAAAAATTGTTCCAGAGGAATCAGCAACTGCAACTAGCATCCCAGGGAAACTAACACAAGGGATCGATCGGATTGCTCGGCCGTGCAGGCGGCATCCAGATCTTCCTTTCTGGTAAATATAATCTCTTTGCTCGTTTTGTTTAGTTTTCTTCCTTGTTTTTAGACACATATCTTTTCCACAAAAATCAGAGATACTGCTTAAATTCGTTAGATATTTAATTCCTAGTTAATTATTGCAATCTATTACTTGAACCTAGTAGTCTACTAGCCAATTAGCCATCGTACACAAATGCCATGGTTGGTGGATAATAATAACGTGAATTGCCATGATGAGCATTTAGATTATGCAGTATATGGTAATGCAATTTTACGTGAATTGCCATCTGTTGCTACTTGCTAGAATTGCAGGACTGAAAGTGCTACTTGTACCAGCCTACGTACTAAGAAGATGATTCTATGCTTTGGTGTATCGGGCTGATACGAAGATGACAACCAGAAAAATATGAGAACTGCTATTGTACTTCTGCAAGTTGTGTGTCCTTCCATATCGATCAACCAGTGATCTTCTGTTGTTAGAAAGTTCACCATGTTGTCGGATTTGATTTTCGTAATTTGCTCAGGTCGATTGTGCTAAGTGCCCAGTACTTTATCTATCCAACGTCATCATAGTCTGAAACAATATTCGTGTACTTGATATCGTTGTACCAAGCTTTTGTTCTGTTAATGAAACTCCAACTATCTCTTCAGTAAGCCATGAGAATCTTACACCTTAGTTATTTCCATTTCTAAGGGAGTTGTAGAACAGCGAACTGCGGTTCACCAAGTTTGTGCCGTCACGTCTAGACAGCGTGATTGCGTAGGCTGGTTTTATCCTAACATGGAAGGACGATTTCTCGAAAGTTTTTCGCGGGTGCAAAATCTTGTGATGCACTACCTCATCGTCCTTTGATCCTCGTGAAGATGGGCCACAAAACATTGTTCACCCGTATGCTGTATGTGTGCGCGCATCATATTTTGAACGGTTCTGTTGAGATAGTTCTATATTGGTTGTGAAAGGAGATAAAGCACGATTTATAAGGGTGAGGATGTACCTAGCTATTAGGCTAGTCTTTTGGAAGAAAATGACCCAAGACTCATTGGTTGTTACTCTGTAGTTGGGCTTGCGGGTTAGCGGCCCAACAACTTGCACTACTACAGAAAAGGTCTTCATAGACGGTTTAAAAACGTCATCACAGACAGTTTCGTGAGCCTTCTGAGTTTATAGGTCAGTAATGACATAAGGTCATCACAGACGGTTCGAACCGTCTGTGATGCATACTATCACAGACGGTTATTAACTCAGAACCGCCTGTGATAGTTGACTATCACAGACGGTTTTTAGATTAAATCGTCTGTGATAGCTTATGTATCAAAGATGGTTTATAGATGAAATCGTCTGTGATAGCTGGATGTATCACAGGCGGTTTGTATATGAAACTATCTGTGATAACTGATGTAACAGTCCATTTTCGGACGAAAAATAGTAATTGCTTTTGTCAAGTTGATTTCGAAAACCTATTTCAATCTTGCTCGTAGTTGCAAAATTCTCTCCGTCCACCTTGTTTCAAATTTTGAATTCATTTCTCAGTTTGAATTTCAGTTTCAAATTTTAATCCCATTCAAAATTTTCCCTTCATCCCTCTTTGGGCTCAACCCATTCCTTTGGCTTGGCCCACTTTTTCCCTCACCCAGCCCAGCTTCTCCCTTGGCCTCCCCCATGCCCCAGCCCTTCTTCTCCCCTGGCCGAGCCAATCAAGGCTCGCCTATGCGCTCGGTCAGCACTTGCGCCACCCATGCCGCCCCTGGCTCCCTGCTGCTCCATCCCTTCCGCCACCTGCTCCTTTGGGTCGCCTTGACTCCAGCGCCTCCCACTCGCCTTGTCCCGTCACCGCTCGGCTCGCCCGTGCCCGCTCCTGTGCCCAGTCCGCGCACCCACGCTCAGCGTCCTCGCGCGCCTGCTCTGCCGTGCCCACTCTCAGCGCCTGTTCTTGCCTCACCCTGGTGCTCACGACCGCATCACATTGTGCCAGAACCTGCCCATGACCTGCCCTGACACGTCCCGTCCGCCACCGGCCCTCTCTTCCGCTGTGCTACGCTGACACCGCCCTCGGGACCGAGTGCCGCCTAGCCATCAAGCCCAACGGCTCCTTCTCCACCTTGGCTATAAGAAGCCCCAGCCTTACCATTCCCTTCCCCCTTTCCCTCTCTGTCACCGAGAAACACCGAGGTAGGTTGCAAAATCGCCGAAATTCCATTTCTTCCCCAACCACGGCCATCCCTTCGCCCCTGCGACTTGCACCACCTTCGGCAAATTCCTTTCACCTGCAGGACCCCCCTTGCCATCTCCAGGGCAGCCCCAACGCCAATTCTGACTCTCGCCGACCGAAGCTCACCAGCACCGTGAACCGCCCCACGCCGCCCTAGGCTCGCGTCACCGGCCCGCTCCGGTACTCCTCCGCCTCCATGAACAGCTCGGTGAGTTCCCCTGTACCTCCTTCATGCCCATGCTCTCCTCCCATTCCTCTCCCCTCGCTCCGGCCACCGGTGCCTTGCTCAGCCACCGCGCCCATCCGCTCTCGCCGCCGCCAGCTCCTCCTTGGCGCCGCCCTGGCCGCGATGCCGCCTCCCTCGGCCTCCTCACCTCCTTGGTGACCCATTCTGCTGGTCCTCGCCACCCCTCTGGCCACCGCTCGTCGCTGGCCAGGCTGCCCCTATGCACCCCTTCCCCTGGTCCCCTGGCTCCTCTGTTCTTTTCCCTCTTCCGCCGAGCCCTCTGTCCCCCTTTCCCTCACTAACCAGTGGGTCCTTGCCCCTATACAAGCTAATGCAAGCACTTCAATCTAATTAGTTCATCTCTCAATTAGAAGACCATTTGATGACTTTCAAATATTGTGATAACCCCTTTGTAAATCATGGTTAGTTAATAAATAAAATTAATTTAATTAATCTTCCACTAATGTGTAAAAACTATGAGATGTAATAAATTAATTTACAAATTTCGAGAAATTAAATTTAAAAGCTTTTCAAGAATAATTTTGGTGCTCTCAATATCTTGCTCTAGAAACTTGAATAATTAACTTGCAAATCCTATCAAATATTCTATAATCCAATTGAAAGCCATCGCATCTTTATCCCCCGATCTAATTTTATCAATGTTAATAATCAATGTAAAGGTAAGCCCGACAAAAATATCTAGTATCATCTCCATACCCCAAAAATCATGAAGACCTTTAAAATGGTAATTTAATAATTAAGGAAAAAGAATATTTTAAATCTTAAGTCCCTAATCTTTATGTCAAATATAACTTATGTGTGGATATATGCACAACCTTGTGTAAGCAGCATATATTTTAAAAGAGAAGTAATGAACTAATATGCCCTTGCCATCTAATTTAAAAGGCAAACTTAATTTTGAAGTCTTGCTAAAAGAACCATCTTGCCCAAATATCAGTCATCCTATCTTTATCTCTGGATTTAAATCACCAATGGTTTTTGATAAATAATTAATATATCAACAATTCAAGGCACAACTTTAAGAAGGGAATTCCGGTAAAAATATGGATTCCAAGTTTAACTCGTCAAATTAAAAATCATACTCTTCATATGTTAACCTCACACCCTGATCTATAATGTTTAATGCTCATCAATTAATGCCCAGTGTTCTTTTAGACTCATATTTATCGTGAGTCTAACCCTACTCATGAAACTTCCTTAATAAATATCCAATAATTAAAGAAGCTCTTGAATTTAAAAGATCAAGCTATGTCTCTTTTCCTCACTCGGCGATATCTTGCCATCTTCCAAAAACCGAAGTGGAATGTTCCTGTAAATGTTCCTTCGACTTTTGATCCTTCCTTGTTTTCCTTCCCGACAAAGTTTCTTCGCCATTTTCCCTTTCGCTCAAATAATCGTTTGACTTTGTCAAACATCCTCATTCGCTAAATCTTCTAGCATAATCTCGATCATCGCAAATCTTAATCATGCTCATTTGAATTTATTTGGTCTTTTGAAGTTCTTTGGATTTATTTGGTTTCTTGATCGTTATTATGTAATTAGAAGTTGGAGTCCCGAAGAAACAACAACTTGAGCGGGATCAAGATTTGGATAAAGACGCGGACCAAAAATTCAAGACCACTGACTGAAAAAGCTTTGAGTAAGATCAAGGCCACAGTAAATTGACCCAGCTGAGTCGATACTTTGATCATATTGAGCCTACATTTTATGCAAATTATATTCCTTTAAATTACAAAAATTGCATGCTTTAATTCTTTAAGCAAATGTATGTTAAAGCTTAAGGTAGTTAAATACCCATTTAATGATTAATTAATTATTATGCCATCCATTGATAATTGAATCCATTATTCCATGTCACCCTAGTAACTATGTAGTAATTACTAGTTATAGGTTGTACTTAAGCGACATGCTAGTCTTGCTTAAGTACCTGTCAGACCCCCGGGCGTGGAATACCCGTGAATCTTATGTGTATTCTGTGCTAGTCCCAGGATTAAAAGCTAGCACACACATTCACAACTCTTGACATTCACAACCATACAAACACATACTAAAGTAAAACAAAAGGGTGTAATCTACTTAAGATTTTACAACAGTTATTACAACAACGGCAGTTACCAGAGTAGACAAAACAAACAGCAGCGGAAGACATAGTAGTAGTAGCAAAAGTCCAGCAGTGTGCCCACCGATCCCTCAGGCAACCGACTTGGAAGCAAGACCTAAGTGGACCCATCACCGAACCCTTCGGTGCTAGGCGCGAAGAACTCGTCGTCAGGTGTTGGATCATCTGCAAAGTCTAAAGCAACAACAACAGCAAGATTGAGTACTTGTGTACTCTGCAAGACTTTTAGTGTATCGTAAAAATTATATTAGCTGCAAGGCTAACAAGTGAATGGCTCTACTCTACAAGTTCTTTTGCTCAAAGCCAAGTTTATTTGCAATAATCATAAGTAATAATTTGCAACGGTATTTAAAAGAGCAGTTTATGAAAGAATAAGTACAGGACAGTAAATAATGGTAACTGAACAAGTAACAACAAACACTTACAACCTTCCCCGGTTGTAAGCAAAAATAAACAGGTTTTGCCATAGAAATGGCACTGACAGATTCGGTTCAACCATTGAAATGGCAACACTACTATAAAAATAGCAAAACAGTCATTGAAATGACAAATTCGGCTATAGACATAGCAATAAGCCATAGACATGGCAGTTAACTCAACAAAGTAAAACCCCATGTCATTACCCTGACCATTTATGACAAAACAGTTTGAAAACAAAAGCTACTGCCATACCAGCCGCACTAAGCATGCTCATGACCGCGAGCGCGGCTATTCGTATAGTTTATCACTCTGCAGAGGTGTACAACTTTACCCATAGTACGCGGTACTCTAGTTGCCTGGAATATCTCTACTTTGTTGCTCACTGCCGAAGGTAAGCAACATAAAGTTCGTGACGCAGCCTTTACATCATCTAGTCTCAACCTTACACTAGCCCTGCGAATCATTATCCTCATCCGTTGGGATAAAGTAATAACACTGGTAGTAACAAGGTAACACATCGAATGAGGAGCCTTACTCACCAGACAGCCCCCATTGAGTAAGTCCCTCACTTCGCCCGGAGAACACCCGTCGAAGTGAGGCATTCGCAGTTGCGTCGGCATTCCTGAACCATCGGAAATGCGGATGCTACTTCTGCCATCCCACACTAGCACATATGGTTGTACGATTAGGTCTTAGTCCCAAATTTGCTGGCTTCAGTCCTTAATCGACTACAGGCAAGATCTCCACCCTATCTACTAGTGAGTTTCAATCCTCACTTTTTCAGATTACAACATAACTTGCTCGTGTCTAAAAGACTAAAGTTTTCATGTCATTTTCATCAAAATAACAGAGGTAACTCCTCTGGACACTTTTCAAAATAATCCCAAAATCCCAAAGTACATATTGTCCATTAATCAAATTTTCAGAAATTCTATTGCTCTAGTTGCATTTGTGCAAAGACTGCACTTGGAAATTTCCCAAATGACATCACATATTGTCTAACCCATACTCTAATGGCTACAACAGTAAGGGAACAATATTTCAAGGAGGCAAATGTAGCAAGTAGGATTTACAACTACCATTTTCCCAACAATAGCATTTTTACACAGAAATACACGCATGCATAATAGGATTTGCAAAACAAAGTACAATAAGTAAAATACTGGGATCAACATGATCAAAGGGGGTGCTTGCCTTGCTCTTGCTTATGTTGTTCAGATAAACTTGATCTTGTTTAATGTTCTGATGATCTCAATCCTGTTGGGAGCGTTGTCCCATCACAGCGACAGAGTCTAGCTACGCATGTTACGATTAAATCCAAGAGCATTTGAAAATAACCAAATGAAATCCAATAAAAACATAATCCAACCAAATAAAATACTTCAAATAAGACTAAACATATTTATTGGCATCGTGAAAGAAGGGAATGATTCAGATGAGATTAAGACATACTCATCTGGAGCTGATGAAGGAAATACTACAGACAGAGTAGATAAATCCTCCTGAGAAAGAATGTTCGTAGGAACATTCCTCACTGGATACCTAGGTGAGAGGGATTACCGGTTTAGGTAATACTCTTTAGATCTATTTTCGGATCACTAATCGTCAGATCATTGGGGACGGATGACAACGAACGGCACCTAGAGTCTAGGTGATAGTGTTTTTCTTAACAAGCTACCTAGTACTCACAAACACTCTCTACAGGCATTCTATGTATACATCTACGACGATCATACAGTCAAAATCAATCCTCTTATATGTTCTCCTTCGGCAGACTTTGATGGTGATTGTGTGCACATTTATTATCTGCGGTTGCAGAATGCTAGTGGCACACTCATACACTGAGGTTAACTAACTATTTAACCTACTAACAAGTTCTGAAATAGCTAACTAAACACTAAACACTTCTACTAATCCTCACTAACTAACCACTAAACTAGAAGGGTTCATTATCAGCCAACTACAAGTAAACATACATGTACAGAGGGTTACCGAGGAAGTAGAGTCATGGCTAAGGCTTGGCTAAAACACTACCATCCCAAACAAGGAATCTACTGTCAGCTACTCAAGACTCACCTTTGCATTAAACAGATAATACCCTACTGTTTAATAACACCAATGAGTCCCTAATTACTTCACTAGCTAACCTGCTAAAAAGGCTTCCTAATTAACACCTAAGGGCTCACTGCTACTATACTGTCTACTAGCCATCTACTTGATCTAACTACTGCTAGCTTGCTACTTCCAGTTAGAATGCAAATTGCCATTTGCAGTTTGCATTGACAACCACTAATTAACCTAACAAAACCAAGTGTAAGTTAGCAGTAAATTCTACAAATCGGATTCAACTACTCACCTACTGGTCAACTTACTGGGATGAGCCCTACTGCCAAAATTCGGTCAAAAGACTTCCCAGTTCATCAGACAACCAAAAAGGAACCCTTTGAACTGAAAAGCTAATGCCCAAACTTCCTACTAATTCAAGCTTCACATTTGCTAATCCAATTGAGGAACCTAATTGAAAGCTACAAGGTCTAACGTTCTCTTTAGGTTTTCATCAGGATAACTCTCCTGTTCAAGAACCTGACAGCAGAAGTCTTCACCTTCTCTGTTCATGTAAATGTCTAAACAACAGACAAACATTTTGACAAAGAAGTGCTTGCTGTTGGATAAGGGTTACATTGCTATGAGGTTTCCTACTACTTGTATTAGCCCAGGTCATAGGCTTGTTGTCAGTTTGGTCAAACAAATGACAACAGAACACACCAATCAATTTTGAAATGATGTGCTACCAGCTAGACTATCTTCCATTGTCAATCCTCAAATTAGTTAAAACATTTGCGGGATTAATTAACTAATCACATGATTAGTTAGCAGTCCTAAGCCTCCTACAGGTGATTCTTAGTACCAATTCATGTACAGGAACAACAGAAAGGGCAGCTACATTGGTTGTCTTCTTCGGACATGGCAGAGTGCTCCCGAGCACAATCTTCTCTGCCTCAGCGCCGGTGATTCAACCCTTGAAGGCATCGGCTAAAGCCCAAAATGGAACTTCATTAGCCCAGCGAACCTACTGCCATCAACGGCGAAGCTCTGGCGGCTTGAGGCGGCGGCGCGACGCATTTTGGTGGCGGAGCTCGTGGCTGGAATGACATTTTTGCAAACCAATGACGCCAACGCCTAAATAACGCGAGCATGAGCTTCGGGGGAGTGGTAGGAACTCACCGGTTGCCGCCTGAGGAGAGGAAGTCCGAGGTGGGTTTGGCGAGTGAAGCCGACGGGCGCTGGCGCTTTAATCTGCCGGTGACCTGGAGAGGACGAGAGAGCAAGTGAATGATCAGGAGTGGTAGGAGGATGCTTGGTGATGCTCACAGTGGAAAGAATTGAGCCGTGGGTCACCGGAATGGACACGGCGGCGATGGAGGCGATTTTGCCGGACTCGGAGAAGAAGTCCCGTGCGCAGCGCTCCGGTGTTGGATTCCCTAAATTGACAGAGGATTTTTAATCCTCGGGGTGTATGACGCGTTGTGACGCGGTCGGGGAGGACTGAAGCTCGCCGGAGCGGCCATGGAGCTTGGAGGCGGTGTGGCTGTCCTTTGGAGCTCGAGCTGGGAGCTCGGGTTGAGAGGGGTAAAGGAGGGGAAATGGCAGCAGGGGTCGGCTGGCTCACAAGAGCGCCCCCTTTATAGGTGACGGCAGAGCTTCATGAGGAAGCTGCAGCATGGGCGACGGGAGGACGCCGTGGCGGCAAACTCAGTTGCATGGCGCGCATGCATGAGCGGAGGGGAGGCTTCGTGGCGGAAACGGCCTAGAGCCGGGATGGGCAAGAAGGCGATACCGGGGGCGAGAGGAGGAAACCAGGGGCAAGGTTGGGGTGCGCTGGCGGTGCGGCAGGGTTGCGCGGACACGTAGACATGCACTCGGTTGCGTGGCCATGGCCGGCTGGGAGCTGCTCGGTGTGGTGGAGGAAGGAAGCTGCATAGTGAGCCAAGCCGGTCAGTGAAGGAAAAAGGATGCAGCATCGAGTTGGGTTCGGCTGCAGCATGGTTCGGCCAGGGAAAAACAAGTGCGTGAGAGTTGGCACAGCCCGAGGAGTAGTAGCCCTGACGGGTGGGCCCGATTAGTAAGTGAGAGAAGGAAATGAAAAACACTACACATGGGACCCACTAATTAGTGAGATAGCGAAACGGTACGAGTTGATTTAACCTTGATGGTCCGATTAGAAACGGACGGCTCAGATTAAAAGAGATGTTTGAACGGTCCGAACATTTCAGTCAATCAGGACCATCTATTTCGAAATCAACGGCTTAGGTGAATCGTGCTGTTCGGAAGGTCCGAACGGCACTTTTGATCTAGCCCGTCCGATAGGAATCTAACGGTGCACACGTTGTGTTTGCTGGGTGGCCCGATAAAAAATGAACGACCCAGATTGCACATATGTTCGGACGGTCTGAACGTTCCATTTAATCTGGGCGGTTGGTTTCAAATCCAACGGCTCAAATTGATCGTGTGGTTCGGACGGTCCGAAGGTCTCGTTTGATCTCACTACTACAGAAAAGGCCTTCTGAGACGGTTCGTAACGCCATCACGCAGCGGCCCGTGAGCCGTGCGAGTTTATGGGTCGATAATGCTAATGGTCATCACGAGCGGTTTCGAACCGTCGTAATATATACTATCACTGCGATGCGTAGATGCAACCGTGCGTGATGATCGATTACCGAGCGATGCGTAGATAAACCGTGCGTGATATTCGACTACCACGACGGTCCGTAGATAAAACCGTGCGTGATGATCGACTACCAGACGATGCAGAGAGAAACCGTGCGTGATGATCACTACCACGACGATACGTATATGAAACAAATGCGTGATAGTATCTGAACCGTCTGTGGTAGTCGACTATCACAGACGGTTTTCTCTACAGACCGTCTGTGGTAGTCTTTTGCATTGCTAAATCTATTTCTGTTTATTGGCTAGCCTCAGGAAATGCTAGCCATGCCCTCTGAAACAAGCACATCCAATTCTCATTCATTTCAGAAGCACATCAAAATTGCATTCATTTCAAAAACAAGCACACATCCAATTCACAAATCAATTAACTAAAATTAACCATTAATGTACATTAATTTACACACATGTACCATTATGTTCAATCTATCTCAATCAAGTTCAATCTGCTACACTGTGGAAACTCTCATTTGGATTTATGACACATGCATCAGGGAATGACGCAAGGTGTGATCGAATTTTTATGAGCTCGCTCTGTTCCAACGCATTTCAGCGATGTTCGCAACTTTGTTGATATGAAGGTTAAATTCGGGCTTATATAAATTGGTAAGTATATATGAAATAATTGTTGAAAGATTGACAAACCTGAGGATCATTGGTGATCGCGAACCGATGAGTAGTTGCATATTGTGGCAAACATAGTATCCACAGACGTTATGCCGGCAACCGCCGGTGGCACCGCAAAAATAGAATTGGTTAGTTCGAGAGGCATTGCTACGAAGTGTTATATAGGATTAATGTGTACTAGCTAGCAAGTACCGGAATGTTTGATCATGTTGCGGCGTCCTTCCTTGATATTCCATCCTTTAGCATGTAACACGTCGAACACCCACGTGACTCCAAGAAGTTAGCCTTAGCCATTGCAAAGGAAGGAAAGACTACAATAGAGTTTCTATGGAGGAAATGTGTTTACGATGATTA
The DNA here is from genome assembly GCA_036346405.1 of Phyllostachys edulis. Lineage (NCBI taxonomy): Eukaryota > Viridiplantae > Streptophyta > Magnoliopsida > Poales > Poaceae > Phyllostachys > Phyllostachys edulis. The sequence continues at coordinate 57,649,180 of CM070566.1, forward strand.
AACTCCGGATAGTCGTGAAGTTGTGAGTGGCCCTCTCAGGGAATCTAGGTATATTACGTATTTCGTTTTGGTATAATTACAATTAGAATCCAATGGAACCTACGGGTATGTCGGCATGGTCATTAAACCTAAGTTAGTATTGCTTATAAAGTACAAATCAACAAGTATAGCCAGAGTGCAACACTACTTACTTCGGTTGTAGGGCAAAAGTATGAATTCCTTGTTGCGGTGAGCCATGAAAAAATCTATAACGTAATTCTCGACGAATGTTGCATTCGCCGTGATGCATTGCTCGGAGACAATGTGTGGGTCGAGGAAACCTACCGGTGATTTCCTTCTTTCGGCTTCACAGATCATGTATCTATTATACAAAAGCTAGGAGTTATATATAACATTTATCGATATTACACGAACATTGACCGTGATTGTACACACTTACAGTGTCCAACATCGTATGATTGAGACATCGAGCTCGTCGAGGTTGAAGAGACAGAACAAGTCGTCGAAGGTCACCGTGAAGACAGCGTCTTGATACACGTGGTTAAAATGATGCTCCTTGAACTTGACGGTGACACCCGAGCATCGTTGATCAACCGCTTGTTGGGTATTCCATGTACCATGTATGCAATTCCGTGCAATCCAGTCCTAGGGTAGGGCTGTCTAACTTCTCGAGCAACGGCTCGCCTAGCTTGTATTTCCGGGCCAACGGCAAGAAGGGGATATCAGGAGAGGACTCGATCGTCTTCGATTTGCCCTTGCCCTTGCTGCCTCGCTTTGTATAGGTCGACTTCACAAGAGTCGACTGAGCACGAGGTGTAGATGCATGTGATGCAGCGGGCCCTTGCCATGTCGGTCTGAGTAGCCGGTGCGGTCCAGTCCGTGGACTTGATGCGTTCGCAGACATTCCGTGAAGTTGACAGGGAGCAGTAGCTCGAGCGGATGTCCTCCTTGGGCCACTGGATGAATGTTCCAACAGCTTACCCTAGAGTCATGACCTCATCGTTTGGGGGAATTTTCAGCGGGACGGCCTCGAAATTGGCACAAATACCGTCCACATTCACTTTTACGAAACCTAGCGCTAGATTTGCATCGTGCACCAAAGCTCCGATACCGGATGGATACACCTGGCCCCAAGCAGCATCTAGGGCAACAGAGACATATCTCACTTGGAGCTTGCGCCGTAGCCACCTACGTACATAACGATACAAAATTAGCTACTCCAACAGCCTATCAATGGATTGAGCATTCGGAGATAATAATTATTACCGGATGTCATCGACGGAAAATCTGTCATCACCTATTGTGGTAGGGTTAGGGTTGGACGCGCTGACTACTCGGATGTTTGGGGGTGGCTAGCGGTATAGTAGGGGTAGGGGCTTCCAACCGACTTGGCATTTGCAATCCCTTAATCCTTTCCTCAAAGGTCTCTATCTCGCTTTTGCTCGACGCATACGAATCCTTTCCTCAAAGGATTGATTGAATTTTCAATGAGCTCATCTCTGAGGGATGCACGAAGATCCTCTCGTAGCTTTGCATCGTGCTCGGTTTTGGCTCTCTTCCTACTCCGGTACGATCTGGAGTCCGCTTGGAACCATTGTTCCCATGTAACAAAAACACCAGCACCTCTCGTGCGACCGGATGCTCACTTGTTTCCTAGGGCCGCAGAGAGTATATCTTTCTATCCCTATCCGCTCGAATGAGCCTTGGGAAGATTGTGCACTCAACGTTATCGCAATATAGCCCGACATGTCATTTCACTTCCTATGAAGTTATGGAGTAATTACAAACTAGGTAGTTCGATATCTTACCAGCGTTGGGACACTTCACGATCTTGTGGTTTGGAAAGTACACTTCCCGTGGGCGAATACATAACCTCGCAAATAACCTTTGTCGGTAGCGCACATTAGTGATCTCGGGAAATAGCAGGAGAGATTCAAACCGCTTGTTCGCTGTTCTGATCCCTCCATATCGGGCTTTACCCGCATAACCGTGCCGTGCCGAGTGCGTGGGGGTGCTTGTTTTTGCCTCGAGGGCGTGTAGCGCCAGACTTTCACTCTTAAATTCATCTGTCGTCTTCTTCGCCACAAACTCGCCCAGACTCTTCCAAGAATAGATACTTGTGGAAAGGCGGCAGATCCTTCTCCACGTAGTTCTTGACAAGCGTGCTCTTGAAGTTCTTCCACGCTTTGCACGCCTGTAGCAACACGTGTCGTCGTACGGAGTCCAGGAGTTCTACCGGGATCTCGAACGATGCGAGAATTTCCGCCAGCACAGCAATTTTTAGTGGTCCGGGCACCACCTTTCACGAATCATAGGTGATCTTGACCCGTTCCCGTGCAACTATTCCGACCATTCTCTGGAATGCGGACGCTGCTCGGCGAGGATTGATAGGGTCCCGCATCGATCGACCTCCGTGATGGTAAATCGCCCGTGGGCCTTTTCGATATTCCTCTTCTTCTACCGCGGTTGGATATTGTTCCAGAGGATGGTGCACCATCAGACACATGAGGCGGCGATGACTCAGAATGAGCGGAAGACATCTTCACAAGAAATAGAATTATCATTGCAATGTATTCCGAAAGCGATATCAAAACAAATACCATATGAATAATCGACTAGAACAAATACAAATTCCTAAAACATGTACAATTATCATGAAGGACCATGACAGATTATTGATAGAAATAGTTAGGAAAGGGCGTGGGGTCGATCGGTAACTTCGGCATTGGTTACCTTTAGGCGCCGAGGAGACGGACGAGCAGGAGCAAGACGAGCAAAGAGCGGGCGGCGAAGGGGAGGCGCCACGGGCTCTGGGAGGGAGGAGGCGGCGGGCTCGGGCAGGAGGCACGGTGGGCTCGGGGAGGCGCCACGGGTCAGAGGAGGAGGCTCGGCGGGCTCGAGGAGGCGCGGCGGGCTGGAGGAGGAGGCGGCGTCGACGGATCGGGAGGAGTAGCGCCAGCTCGAGGAGGCGGCGTCGAGGACGGTGGCGGCGGGCTCGGGGAGGAGGAGCGAGAGGAGTTGAGAAACTTAATCGCTTGAGAGTGGCGGCAAACCCTAGCTAGAGTCCGAATGTAAATAGGGATGGACATCACAGACGGTTCTAAATTAGAACCGCTCATGATATACCTATCGCTGCACGGATCTAACTTAGAACCGCTCGTGATATGTGATGTATCACGAGCGGTTTTAATAAACAACCGCTCGTGATATGTGATGAATCACTGACGGTTTTAATAAACAACCGCTCGTGATATGTGATATCACGAGCGGTTCTAACTTAGAACCGCTCGTGATATATGATGTATCATGCACGGTGTTAATAAACAACCGTCTCGTGATATATATAGTAGCGAGCGGTTTTGATAAACAACCGTCGTGATATACATGTGAGACGATGCGTAGTTCAAACCGTCGTGATATTATTTTGTATTGGTTAATATCTAGATCGATTCGTTTATTGGCTAGCCTCAGAAATGCTAGCCATGCCCTCTGAAACAAGCGTAAACGACAACAAGTACATGTATATACATCCAATTCACATTCATTTGAGAAACAATCACATCCATTTCACGGTACAAATCAATTAATTAACTCAAATGAACTAAAATTAACCATTCATCGAATGTATATACATATACACACATTGTTCAATTAATCTTTAAAATTAGCCCTTCATGATGATCGGCGTATGTAGCTAGTTTCGTCATGTTCTTCTTCCTCGACCCTTATGCCGCTTTCGAAAGGAGGCAACTCGTCAAATTGATTGTATTCTTCCTCGTCCACTACATTCTCAACTCCGACAATCCTCCTTTTTCCATGAAGAACTACGTGGCGCTTCTTATTTGCCGGTCGGTAACATAGAAGACTTGAACAACTTGGTTAGCAAGTACGAATGGTTCGTCTTTGTATCCGACACGTTCGAGGTCCACGGTAGTGACGCCGCACTTGTCGACCTTCACCGTGGGAGATGGACCCAACGGCACCGAAATAGGGGATCTTGAAAAGCACGAGTCGAGCTCCCATATCTCCTCTATTTGCCCATAGTAGGAGCTCCTCAGCCCATCGGTACTGAATGCATCTATGCGGACACCGCTATTCTGGTTAGTGCTTTTTATATCCTGAGCCTGCGTATAGAATGTGTACCCATTTATGTCGTATCCTCGCCATGTTACAACTGTAAATGTTGGCCCTTTTGCCAACCATGTCAGCATATCACTTGACGAGCTCCTAGCAAGTCGCTCCTTCAACTATTGGTTGAACCGTCTGTTGTGTTGTCTCGTGATCCAAACATCTGGCCGCAGCGGATTCTGTTGCCAAAGCACGTCCTTGTGCTGGTCGATATACGGGGACACTTCAGTCATGTGTTGCAAGACCGTCATATCGATGTTTCTCCACTGGGCGGAATCAGCAGGGTGTCTTAACTTTCCATCATTCTTACGCTCCTCTGAGTGCCAATACAGCAGTTTTGCATTCTTTGGGTTCGCAAAAAGCGCTTCAAGCGGGAATTACAGAAGATACCACGCCACCTTAGCAGAGGTCCTTTCTTCACCTCGATTCCTCGTCGTCATCGATTGCTTCTTACGCTTGTATCGGGATCGTTGCACACGGACATATATGCATGTTTGTATACTCGTTACGGTAGAGGATACTGATCGTTCGGTATATGCATGTATTCTTTCTACTTCCATTCCCAATGGACAAAGAACCTTTTGGCTTTGTAGGTGGTTTTGGGCAACTCATTTCCCTCGGAAGCATGTGCGCTAAGAGACCTAATTGACTCAGTGAAACTCTTGTCGGACCAACCGTTGCTTGCCTTCAATTTCAGCAGTTTAAGCACGAATGACAACCTTGTGTATTCCGACTTGCAGCCCGGGAACAAAGGTTTCTCTGAGTCCTCCATCACGCCCCGGAATTGAACATACTCCCTCTCATCACAGTTCCCTTCTGCATCGCGAAGCATCTGATCTAGATTGTCATCGTGCAGCCTATCCGAATCGGAACCACAATCGACATCATTCGGCGGCATATCGTTGACTTCCTGTATAATATGCATATCGTTGACTTCCTGTATAATATGCTCTTCACCGTGACTGGTCCAACATGTATAACCCTTTTTGAAACCCCTTCGAATCAAGTGTGCTTCGATCTGCGCTCGGTTGTTAAACATCTTCAGATTCTCGTAGTCAATGCATGGACAGTACATATATTCCGCCCCCTTATTCAACATATCCTCCTCGGCGGCTCTTGTAAGCAGACACGCCATTAATGTACTCTTCACTCACACGGTTCTCGGTGTACATCGACTTTGGTCCATCACACGGTTCGTATTGAAAACCCCGAAAATAAATAAAAGGGTGATGACTTTCAAAGCGTATTTTCCGAGGCTTAATTACGATTTTTTCATTTTTACATTTTTTGGATTTTATTAACTTACATGTGGGCCCTACTTGTCGGTGACTCATTTTTATTTCATGATTTTATTTATAAAATCTATGGCGATCCCACATGTCATAGACTCGTTAGTTTATTAACTAAATGATTAAAAACAGTAGGATTAATTTGAAGCTCAAAGCGGGCTTAGGGTGACATCGCATTGCTATATAGTCGTGGCTCTCGGCCCTAAGGTCTACGCCGAGGCGAACCGACGGTGATGTCCCATGGGCGCTGAAACTAGCGATTTGGCGTAAACGCTGAAACTACTCAAATTAAAGGATGCTTATGCTTGATATCTCACCTCGATCACGAGGAAGGTGTCAATGAAAGTCGAGGAAGGTCCAAAGCGCGGGTGGGTCGCCGATCGGTGAACAGAGGCGACGGCGGCAAGCTCCTCGGCGACAATATACAGCTGAAATGGACCAGGCCGGATCAGTGAGGTGAGGCGATGTACTCAAACCGGGCACGGAACGGCGATGGACCTATCGTAGCGCCAGAGATATGGAGATCAAGAAGACTATATCTGTTTTGGCGGGGAGGCGGAGCTATATATATCGTCTCGTGATGAGTTAATTATCACGGACGGTTTTAACAAAACCCGTCGTGATATTGGGCAATATCACGAGCGGTTCATGTTTGGAACTATGCGTGAAGTATCACGAGCGGTTCTAAAACCGTCGTGATATTGGGTAATATCACAGATGGTTCATGTTTGGAACCGTCGTGAAGTATCACGACGGTTCCAAACATGAACCGTCGTGATATGACATCTTCTGAGCGGTTTTTAGCGCGAGGAATAACACGAGCGGTGGGTAACAAAACCGCCTCGAGATTGTGTTTATCTGAGCGGTTTCGATGAACCGTCTGTGATCAGGCGTCCAGTATTAGCATTTCTGTAGTAGTGTCTGGACCGTCGATATCAAAATCAACGTCTCAAAAACACTAGTTCTAATCCACTTATGGAGATGGTCTGGTTCGACCGTGCGGGTTGGACTCGAGCCCGAGGAACAGTACAGGTGTTAGGGTTTTTGAATTATCAGCCGATTTCTTTGCTGATTTAATTCACCAGCCAAACGAAGTCCAAAATTTATGAAAATTTTTGTGTAGACTACTGAGCTCGAGTAGTTTCTATAGTAAACTTTTTAGAGGTTAGCACCTTACCTGAATTTCTATAAAATTCAAACAAGGTGCTGTTCCTAGGAGGTCGTAAGGATTTTTCTAAACAAAATTTCATATTGAAATTTTGTTGAATAGTTCCTGGGATAAAAAGCCCGAAACCATTCTTAGAAAATTTTGTGAAGCTAGAATTTGATTCTCAAATTCTTTATTCAGACAAAAGCTTTGCAAATAAAATCCAGAAAAACAAATGTAAATAAAATCCATCAAAAGTTTTAAAAAGTTCGCATTTTTATATTTTTGAAAATAGTCCCAATTTTTGGGATGTTATAGTACCAGGGCATTAAAAATGCCCTAATCATCATATCTTCAAACATGAAAGTGGTTTTGGGCCATCATTGTCGGTAAATGACTGGCATGTTGAAATAATTTAGTTTTACTCCTCAAAACCCTAATAACTGTTATTACCACATCTGGGCGGATGGAATGGTGGTGGGTGTCGTCGGGGTATGAGAGTGGTTGGTATGTGGTATGAGCTGCCCGGATGGATTAAGGACTTCATCTTGTCATGACCTCCCGTGTAAAACAAGTGCAACCACAAGTCTGCAAAGTGCAACTTGGCTTAGTAAATTTGTTGAACCCCGAAAGTCATCTCGCTGGAGAGGTGATGGGATTGTGCGAGTGTGGATACAATCTAGCTTGAATGGGACACCAAGGAAGGGTGAAGTTGCATGCTATGACTAGTCGTGGGGGGCGACATCCTGTACAACTTATGGGACCCACTGCAAGCGCGGCCCATATGGGTGAGATGACGGAAGGGGCAAGATTTTTTAAAAGGTTATTGTTACGGTCTCTCGACCACATGGCTAAGGAATCGTGTGGGGCTACAAGTTTACTATCTCTTATGGATACAATGTACAACCTCTGCAGAGTCTAAATTGTTTAAACAGTCGTGCCTACGGTCAAAAGCGGACATGGGAACTTACTAGAGTTAGTTTTATTTCAAAAACCTTTGTGGGTGGTATGAAAATCAGGACGGGCTCACCTAGCCCTGAGATTGGATTTTTCCTGGGTTTTCGAACTCAGTGGTGTTAATAAATGGAGGTAGCTCCAATCAAAATAAGCATAAGGTGGAGGTAACCTCTGCTGTTATAAATATTGCACAATTACTCTCTTTAATAAAATGCAATTTGGTTAAAATGCTATGTGATGGGAATTTGTAATTATGATAATTGAAAACATTGCTTTAGCAAATAAAAGAACCCGAGCCATCCTTGTTAAGCCTTGCAAGTATATTATTGCATCATGTGTGTTGGCTGGCGAGCACAGAAGTTGTGCTCATTCTCACTCTTTCTCCAAAACCCTCACAAGCAGGAAATCTGGGAGATTACGCATACTATGAGGATCTAGAAGTTGAAAAGCCCAAGAGATGATGTGGAGTAGTTTAGTTCTTTTAGTCTAGGTCTCGTCTCAGTCCAACTGACTCCGTTGGTGCTTGCATGCATCCAATATTATCCAAGTCTTTGGTTAATATTGGACACACACGGGTTTCCCCAGTCGCTTCCCTGTGGAGAGATGTGATCTCCCCCTTTTGCTTCCATTGTCTCTTCCGCTACTTTTGTAATGTAATCAGTTTGGCCTATTCGGCCCTTATTGTAAAACTTGACCCGATGCGGTCTATGTAAACTCTGATGTGTTAAATTAATGAATGGTTTGGTTTTACGCTGTGTATGAAATGATTCAGCAATGTGTCTGTGAGTGCTATCTACTGATCCAGGGAATAGCACAGTATTTGCATAGAGGATTTGGATTTGTGAAAGCCAGGTCCCACAGCTGATGTATCACAGACAGTTTGTCCTAAGGAACCATCTGTGATATTCTTTTTGTATTGCTAAATCTATTTCTGTTTATTTGCTAGCCTCAGGAAATGCTAGCCATGCCCTCTGAAACAAGCAAAATACAGCAAGTATATGTACATATCTAATTCATATTCATTTCAGAACACAAACACATCCAATTCACATTCATTTCAGAAACAAGCACATTCATTTCACAAATCAATTAACTCAAATGAACTAAAATTAACTATTCATGAACAAATATACACACCTATTCCATTAAGTTCAATCTTATCCCAATCAACTTCAATCTACATTGTGGAACTTTCCTTTTGGGTTTATGACCTCACACATCAAGAAGGCCGCAAACTGTCTTCGAATGCATTCGAGCAGGGCCTGTTCCAATGGAGTTTCAGCGATGGTGGCAACCTGTCGCTAGGAAGATTAAAGTCATGCATATATAAATTAATAAGTATGAAATAATTATTGTAAGATTGGCAAACCTGAGGATTTTTGGTCATTGGGGAACCAAGGAGTAGTTGCATATTGTGGCAAACATAGTATTCACAGATGTTGCCCGCCGACTGCTGGTGGCACTGCAAAAATAGAATTGGTTAGTTCGAGAGGCATTACTACGAAGTGTTATATAAGATTATTGTGTACTAGCGAATACCGGGAATTTAAAATCATGTCACAGGTTCACTACCTTGCACCTCCCTCCCTTTGCATAGTACATGATGAATGACCTATGTGATTCCAAAAACTTAGCCTGAGCCATTGCAAAGGAATGAAAGACTACAATAGAGTTATCTATGGAGGAAATGTGTTTACCTGTTGATTAAGTTTTTGACAACTATGAAGTCGTTATTGGACCTCTTTAGGGAATCAAAGTATCTTACCTGGTTCCATTTTGGTATAATTACAATTAGAATCCAGTGGAACCTACACAGGTATGTCGCCATGGTCATTAAACCAAAATTCGTGTTACTTATAAAGTACAAATCAACAAGTATAGCTACTAGTGTAGCACTTACCACTGGTTGTAGGGCAAAAGTATGAAATCCTTCTTGCGGTGATCCAGCAAAAACGTTGCCTTGTAATCCTCGATGAAGGTTTCATTGTCGTTGATGCATTGCTCAGAGACCAAGAGTGGGTCGAGGAAACCTACCGATGATTTACTTGATGTGGTTCTACGATCATGTATCTATATATATGTACAAAAGCTAGGAGTTATATATGATATTTATCGGTATTACATGAACGTAGACCGTAATTGTACACACTTACAATGTCCAGCATTGCATGAGTGAGGCGTCGAGGTAGTCAAGGTTGAAGAGTAAGAACAAGTCATTGAAGGTCACTGTGAAGACACAGTCTTGAAACTCGTGGTTAAAATTAATTTTTTTGAACTTGACGGTGACACCCGAGCACTGTTGTCCATCTGTCTTTTTGGCCTGTTCCATGTACCATTCATGCAATCTCTAGGAAGCCAATCCTAGGGTTTCGAGGTCCTCTTCCGAGACGACCAACGGCTCGCCATGCATGAATTTATGGGCCAATGGCAAGAAAGGGATATCATCAGGCTTCTTCGATTTGCCCTTGCTGTCTCGCTTTTTAGAGGTCGATCGGGCATGAGGTGTAGATGCATCTGATGCACCGGGTGCTTTCCACATCGGTGCAGGTAACTCTGGTGCGGGTAGCTCCGGTGCAGATACTTCCCGTGAAGTTGACACTAGTGCAGGTAGCTCTAGGCAGATGTCGCTCTTGGGCCACTGGATGAATGTTCCAATGGCTTGCCCTAAAGTCATGACCTCGTCGTTTGGGGGTATCTCCAGCTAGATGACCTCGAAATTGGCATAAATACCGTCCACATTCACTTTTGCAAAATTCGACGCTATATTTACACCTGGCCCCAAGCAGCATCCAGGGCAACGGAGGGACATCTCACTTGGAGCTTACACTTCGTAGCCACCTACATAACGGTACAAAATTAGCTACTCCAACAAGCCTATCAATGGATCGAGCATTCTAGAGATAATAATTGTTACCAGGATATCACCAACAGAAAATCTGTCGTCACTTTGTAAGTTATAGTTGGACGCGCAGCTACTCGGACCTTTGGGGGGGGGGGCGGGCTAGCACAGTAGCGACGGGGGCTTCCAACTAATTTCCCCTAAGCCTTTCCTCTGTGAGGGATGCAAGAATCTCCTCTCGTGTGACATCTCGCATATCCTCTCTGAGGGATGCACGAATCTCCTCTCGTAGCAGTGCTTTGCAGTTGGCTTTGGCTCTCTTTCTACTCCGGTACGCGCGGAGTCCTCTGGGAATCCATGTTTCCATGGAACATAAATACCAAGGCCTCTCGTGCGACCCGGATGCTCCTTGTTTCTCATGGCCGCGGAGAGTATATCTCTCTCCTTGACTGTCTGGAATGAGCCTTGGGAAGATTGTGCAGTACTTAGCGCTTCTTGCAAGAGCTCGCCATGTTATTTCACTTCCTATGAAGTTATCGAGTAATTACAAACTAGGTAGTTCGATATCTTATTAGGTGCTGGACACTTCCTCGTCTATGGGGTTTGGAAAGGAGATGGCTCCCGAAGACACGGTAGATGACCTCGCTCTTAGCCAGTTTCGGGCCCGCTCATCAGGGATCCTAACAAATGGCAGGGAGCCGTCCCACTGGCTTGCATGCTCATCCTAATCCCTCCATTGCGGGATTTTACCCGCATACCAGTGGTGCTGAGTCTGTGGGGGTGCGTGTTTTTTGCCTAGAGGGCCCTGTGTGCCGCACTTTCACTCCTAAAATCATCTGTCGTCTTCTCCGCCACAAAGTCTTCCCAGTACTCTGCCACGAACGGATACTTCTGGAAGGGCATCAGATATTTCTCCACGTAATCCTAGACAAGCATGCTCTTGAAGTTCTTCCATGCTTTGCACGCCACTAGCAACACGTGTTATCGCACGGATGCTTAGTGCTGTTCTAGGATCTCGAATGATTGGAAAATATCCATCACCAGCTCACCTTTCTGAGCTTTGGTCAACTCCTTCCACGAATCATAGGTGATCTTAACTCGTTCCCGTGCAACTATTCTGACCATTCTCCGGAATAAGGACACTGCTCGGCGAGGATTGAGAGGGGTCCCAGATGCTACATCGACATCTGTGATGGTAAATCGGCCCTTGGGCCTTTTCGATATTCCTCTTCTTCTATCGCGCTTGGATTTTCCAGATGACGGCGCATCAGACGCTTGAGGCGACGATGATGAAGAATGAGCGGAAGATATCTTCACAAGAAATTAGGACCAATATAATAACACAATTAACATATAATATGCTCAACACAAACATCATGTGAACAAATGAAATCAGCATAAAGCTAAGATTTAACATGTAGAGTTGCACAAGATTTAATCTTGGCCTTCTTGCTACTTTACTCTATACTCTTTATTAATTGAATTTGACAATATTAATTCAAACTTTGAGCTCTAAAATAGTGCTTTACTTATCTGTTGACATGATCCTTAAACAAAAGACAATAGATAATACTTTCGGCCTAGAGGTTCAACCAATTAACCAACCGAAAGTAACAGACTAAATGCTAAAGATCAATCAATAGTAGTAAGCATTCCATTTAGAGCTCAAGTTCAAACCCGATTATCAAAACAATTCCAGTACAAGACTATTATCATCACAGAGCATTCATCTCAAGCCCACCACACCACATTGCAATATATTCCAGTAGCAGTATCAAGCCCACCACATTGCATCGGTTACCTTTGGGTGTCGAGGAGAAGGACGAGCAGGGAGCACTGGAGCAGTAGGGCGACGTCGAAGGGGAGGCACACCGGGCTCGGAGGAGGAGGAGGCGACGCGTGCTCGGGGGGAGGAGAGGAGGCGGGCTCGGGGAGGAGGCACGCCATGCTCGTGGGAGGAGGGGCACCAGGCTCGGGGAGGTGGTGGCTCATGCTCAGGGAGGAGATGGCAGGCTTAGGGGAGGAGGCACGTCAGGCTTGAGGAGGCGGCGTGTGGCGACAGGCTCAGGGGAGGAGGGAGTGTTTGAGAAACTTAATCGTTGAGTGGGGGGTGCAAGCAAACCCTAGGGTCCGAATATAAATAGGGTTGGACATCACATACAGTTCTACTTTAGAACCATCTGTGATAATACACATCACAGATGGTTCCAATAAATAACCGTCTGTGATAGCTTATATATTATGGACGGTTTGTAGATGAGACCGTCTGTGATAGCTGATGTATCACAGACGGATTGTAGATGAAACCGTCTGTGATATTCTTTTGCATTGCTAAATCTATTTCTGTTTAGTGGCTAGCCTCAGAAAATTCTAGCCATACCCTCTAAAACAAGCAGAAACACAACAAGTACATGCATACATCCAATTCACATTCCTTTCAAAAACAATCACGTGCATCCATTTCACAAATCAAATAACTCAAATGAACTAAAACTAACCATTCAGAACATGACACATAAACATTTCATTCATCATTCCACTTGCTTATTTCTTTTAAAAATTAGCCCTTCATGATGATCGATGCATATGTAGCTAGTTTCATCACGTTGTTCTTCCTCGACCCTTATGTCATTTCTGAAAGGAAGCAACTCGTCAAATTGATTGTATTCTTCCTCGTCCACTACATTCTCAACTCTGAGTCCTCCATCAAGCCCTCGAATATACTAAACTCTCTCTCACGATAGTTCACCTCTACATTACGAAGCATCTGATCCAGATTGTCATTGTGCAGCCTATCCCAATCGGAACCACAATCGACATCATCCGGCGTCATATCGTTGACTTCATCGGTGTTGTCGTTATTATTACCTTCCTGTATAATCTGTTCTTCACCGTGACTGGTCCAACGTGTATAGCCCTTTTTGAAACCCCTTCGAATCAAGTGTGCTTTGATCTTCGCTTGATTCTTAAACATCTTCAGATTCTTGCAGTTAATGCATGGATAGTACATATATTCCGCCCCCTTATTCAACATATCCTCCTCAGTAGCTCTTATAAAAGCAGACACGCCATTAATGTTGAGAGACCATGTGGAGGTCGTCCCGTGTGTGTGATGTGTAATTGACATAGGTTTAGGAAGTCGAGTTTGGTTTGTGTGGTCGGACCATGTCGTTGCGCGGTGCATTCGGTTTCGGTCGAACTTTGTCGAGCTAGGTCGAACGTGCTTAAGTCGTTTATTTTTCGGTTCGATCGGTTTGGGCTCTGAATATTTTGTCTGATGCTATTGTATGGTTACAATATGTCGAGCGGTGCTATGTGATTTGTTTCTTGTCTGTGTGACTGCAGGACATCGGGTGGAGTCGTGGCGAGACACGGTGGACCGGACTAGGTGCAGGTGGCACTGAGGTCAGAACGGTCGGGATGTGTCAAAGACGACGTGGACTCGAGGTGGTTGCGAGGCGTGCGAGATGAGAAGCGCGGAAGCTTCCCGGAAAGTGCAGGAAGGGCGAAACGGGAATTTCGCAAGGCTGCACAAGCGGGAGCGGGCTCCGTTGGATTTAGCGGGCATAACGGGGTGGAGACCCGTTAGCCGTGGGCTATAAATAGGATGGAGGGGCTGCTGCCCAAGCTGAACACTTCAAGAGTTTCTAGGGTTTCCTTTAGTCAAAAGAGGCTTTAGAGTTTGTTTTGGCTTTAGGCTTTAGTTGTTGAGGGTTGTTCCCTGCTTGTCCCCTTGCTTTCCTCAAGATGGCTGAGTGTGTTCTTGAGGTTTGAGAGTGGAAGAGGATGAGATGAAAGCTTGTAATCATTCCTCTTGTATCAATCTTGTATCTCTCTTCCTTTAGATCAATATGAGATGGTGGTTGTTGTTTGAACTTTTGTTTATTCGGCTGCTCTTCGGTGTTGGTTTCGATTCCCTGTTGGAGTTTCTCTTTTATTGCTAGTGGCAGCAATTTGTTGATGAGTTATCACTAGTGTGCTGCCAGCAATGATGTGACTGGTCGATCGGTTGATCCTGTTGTTTGCTGTGTTAAATTTTCTTTATTCGGCTTCTTCGTCACTTGTGGCGGCGCCCCGGAGCTCCGTAAATTTCTGGCGACGCCCTGTCGCGCGGTGCCTGTAGAGGACTGGAATGGCGCGCGCCTGTTAGAAAACTTGAGCAGTGGCGGCGCCTGAAGGTTCCCCCCAAAATCCAGAATACGGCGACGTGCAGTCTCTCGGTAGACAGTAAATCTTCCGGATCTATTTGGTTTTTGTTTACTGTCTTTTGCTGCTCAGTGGTTCATCAAAATCTTTGATTGATGTGCGTGCAGCAGTGGCAAATCATGTTTTTCTCTTGCATTGTAAGAGGACTCGTAATTGTTTGATCCGACATGATCTGACATGCATGGTGTTTATTTTTGTTGATTTGTTTATTGGCTGTCTCCCGTAAGCAGTAAGGTGTTTTTGGTTTGAGTAAAAGTTAGCCATCTACTTTATTTGCTTCCAGTGCTTGATCTGGTGATCTGCTGTTTTGGCTTTCCAGTGAGCTGCTGTTTGGGTCTGTGGTTTTGGATTGACCTGTGTCTGCTTCTGTTAATTGCTGCGGTTGTAGTTGCTGCTCATACTCTGCTCTGTAGTTTTTTCGCTGCGGCTGTAGTGTTCGCCCGTGAGAGGAGCATTTTTTTTAAGTCGACATTCACCCCCCCCCTCTGTCGCCATTTCGGTCCTACAATTGGTATCAGAGCCGGTTAGCTCTTTTCAATAGATCTTAACCGGTCTCAAGAGCCATGGCGATGGACAAGTACTCGACCAAGCCGCGTTTGCTGATGGCATCGACACCCTTCCGAAGAGCCGAATGGAGACATACATCCAGGCCCAGGGGTATGCCATCTGGCGGAAGGTCAAGGTACGATTCACTGTTCCTGCCGATGAGAACATCAATGCCGGGAACATGGCTGATGTTGAGGCGAATGCAAAGGCAAGGAACATCATCATCCGTGGTTTGAGTCGAGCGAGTTTGACAAGATATCTCACTGTCGTCCGCCTACGATATCCGGGTGACCTCGACGATACCATGAGGGCACCACCCAGATCAAGACGGTTCGACAGGACCAGTTCAAACGAGAATACAACAAATTCGAGATGCTTGCTGGTGAGTCCCTAGATGAGTGCTTCGCACGTTTTCACAAGATCTTGAGCAACCTCCGAGCGGTCGGTCTCACATACCCCGACTCGGACAACGCTCGTCAGATACTTACTAAGACTCGATCTGCGCGTGTGGGAGATGAAAGTGACCACCATCAAAGACACGACAGACCTCTCGACCTTGACTCTTGATGCGCTGTACTCACGCCTCAAGACTCACGAGATTGACGTTGTCTCTCGTAGGTCGAAGTCACAGTCGATGGCCCTGGTCACCGATCCCAGTTCAGCTTCTGGTCTCTCTTCTGAGTCCTCTTGCAATTTCTCCCTTGCTGCTCTTTGTGACATAACTGATGATCAGTTAGAGCAGCTTGCGGATGAGCAGCTTGCCCTCCTTGCTCGAAGATTCTCCCACGCTTACAAAGGGAGGAGGGACAGAAAGAGAGGAGGACCCGTGATTTGCTTCGAGTGTGGTGGCCCCAACCACATCCGAGCAAACTGCCCCAAGCTGGAGAAGGGCAAGAACGACTACGGCGGTTCGGGCAAGAACGACTACACCGACAAGAACCGCAACAAGAAGCCTCCAGCTCAGACGCCCAGCAAGAAGAAGTTCCGCAACTTCGGCAAAGCCAAGAAGCTCTTCCACCGCGTCCTCACCGCCTTCGACGACCTCGACCTCAGCGAGGTGGAGGGATGGAGCGACGATGACGGGACGGGTGACCAAGAGCCCAAGGATGGCGACGACGACTTCTCCCAAGATGTGCTTCATGGCCCTCGAGGGCGAACTCAATGACAATGAAATGATCCGACTTCGGACGAGGTATGTCCCACCTACGAACAGCTCAATCATGCTTTTCTTAAGCTAGGAGGTTTTCATGCTAAAGCTAAGGCTAGGTGTGCTGAGTTAGAGAAGGAAATAGATAGACTGTCACTAGAGATTATTGCTCTTACATCTGCCCCTTCTAGTGATGATTGTGATACATGCTCGCTTTGTTTGGTTGATATGGAGAAGTTAAGGACCTCACATGATAGTGTGTCCTCCAAACTTGATAGTGTTAAGGTGGAGAATGTTAGTCCGCTTGTCGAGTTAGAGTTGAGTAGGATGGTCATTACCCTACTTATTACCGATGAGACTACTTCTCCCACCTCATGTGAGGGTAAGGACATTGTCGCTAGAGGATCTTATGCCATGCTTCTTGATCCGCCTGAGTCTTGTGAAAATTGCAATAACTTGAAGATGAACTTAAAGCAGGCAGATCATAAAATTCTTTGAACTACAAGCTTCTTTACTTGAGCCGAGTGATTCATGCTTGAACTGTCCTAAGTTAACTGCTGAACTTGAAGCTGTCTCCAAACAGTTTCAAGATATGATTGATCATGAAAGGAAGTTGGCTAAGTTTGCTTCTAAGGACCCTGTTAGCTCACCATGCATTAAGTGTAACAAACTAAAATCTGACTTGATTGCTTTGGATGAGAAATGTGTGAAGCTAACTAAGGACCTTCTAGAGAAGCCACATTGTGCTTGTAATATGATTGTGGAAAAGGGGGAGAAGCCCCAGGGTAAGGTTGAGACGCTTAGCAACGTGAACCAACTGGCTAGCAGTAGGACTGTCCTTTCAGAGTCGGCTGTGCGTGCACAAGCCATTCTTCCCTCTGCTGCTGGTTCTTCTTTTGCTCCCTTACCTTCTCATTGTCTCTTCTTCCCTCGCTCTTCTTGCACCTCTCTCTTTCGGGAGTGTCAAGACCTTATGAACACTCTCGAGAGATTTGTAGGAGGCAAGAAGAAGCTCAATCTTATTCTAGACCAATCTAAGATCTCGCAGATTTAATCGTGGTCTAGGATATGACTTCTTTGAGGACATGAGGAAGCATCCACCGCCGTGCTCGCACCCATAGCACTGTGTGATCGAGATCGAGCCTGTGACCGAGAAAGTCCATTTCAAGTCAGCGGGCTATGTCCAGAGGATTTCTGACAGTAAGGTAATTTCACATGTTGCTTCTACCTCTCAGAAGGTGAAGTATCACTGCACCTTCTGTCAGAAGGATGGACACACAGTCGATCGATGCTTCAGGAGCGCCAAGATCGCGCGTAGAGACCATGTTGAGTCTCTTAGGCGCATTCAGGGTCGGCCCCAGACCTTGAGTGCACCTAAGACCAACACGAGGTCTAGGCTTGTTTCTTCGATGGGTTTGTGCAAAGATCGAGGACTTGGTTTTTCCGAAGTTTTCGGTTTTCGCCCTCATGTCGCTTTCGATCGTGACTTCCGCCGTCCCGAGGGTAGATCTCGTTTTCCCCATCGAGATAGCTACCACATGGCGTGTTCAAGATGTTGCGTGTGCTCGACTCGCCTCCTTCAGAGCGATCGGACCCAAAGAACGACTTCGGTCTACTCTTAGACCTTCGCTTTGAGTTACAGAGAGCGAGGGTAGATAGAGGTCGGTCGTGCTTGACTACTTCATCGCTCGACGTGTTATTCAAGATTGGGTGCCAAAATCATTGTTGATTTATCCCAAGATCGAGACTTTACTCTGCTTGACTCAGTTCGCCGGTAGGGAAGGAGAAGGTTTGGCTTGTAGACTCGGTTGTTCTCGTCATATGATCGGAGATTCCGCTGGTTCTCCTCCTAGCCCGCGCTCCGGTGATGAGACGATCACCTTCGGAGACGCTTCGTCTGGGCGTCATCGCCAAAGGTACTGCGGCGATTAATGCTTCTTTTATTCTTAAGGATGTTGCCTTGGTTAGTAAGCTGCAGATAATTTGCTTTCCGCTTCTCACCTTACCGATGAGCGGTTTCGAGGTGAGCTTCAAGAAAAATGCTTGCAAAATTCTTGATTCTTGGGTAGTCCGGTTTATGGATTTCTCGTTATGGGAGGATCTTTCGTCTTTGAGTTCTCTCGAGTCTTCCGCGATCCTCTCGGTGTTTAGTTGCTTCGAGTCCCGCGATCTCTCTTTCGCATAGGAGACTTGGTCATATTGATTTGACCATTTGACCCGAGTTAGCGACCATGATCTCATTCGTGGTCCGCCAAACTCAAGATGGTCAAAGATCTTGTTTGCACTCCATGCCCAAGACGCGGCAAGATGGTTGCCGCTTCTCATCCTCCCCACGATTATTATGACCGATGACCGACATTGCCCACATGGACACAGCTTGGACCAAATTTCGAGTCTTGATCGGCAGGAGGGAAGTGGTATGTTCTTGTTGTGGTCGATGACTTCTCGAGGTATTCTTGGGTGTTTTTCTTAGCGCCAAAGGATGAGACGTTTTCACTTTTCCGAGGTCTTTTAGTAGGCTTTTCGTTGAGCTTCACGGTGCCTTACGAGCGATCCGCGATGACAATGGCACGGAGTTCAAGAATTCCTACTTTGAGAGTTTGTGGTGAGACAGTGTAGAGCACCGCAGTTCTCTTCTCCATACGTCCCTCAAAGAAATGGCGCTAGGAGAGGAAGAACCGTACCTTGGTCGAGATGGCGGACGATGCTTGATGAGTACTCTACACCGAGGAAGTTTTGGGTGAGGCCATTGCGATCGCGTGCCATGTTTCAATCGAGTTTTTCTTCTGCACTCCTACACGCACTTCTTATGAGTCGAGATACTGCGAAAGCCCAGCGCCTCTCATTTTCGTGTGTTTGGTTGCAAGTGCTTTATCTTGAAGTCGGGAACCTAGATAAGTTCGAGTCACGTTCTGTGGCGGTATCTTTCTAGGCTACTCGACTTCTTGGCGGGCTTATAGGGTGCAGGCTGCGAGTCTAGCAAAATGGTAGAAACTCGCGAGGTGACCTTTGACGAGGCGGTCCGGGACTAGGCCAGATATCTCGTGTTCTTTAGAGCGACCGAGACCATCTTTGTGGATGATGAGGACGAGGAGACGATGGTTGTTTACGATCCAGCTCCTCTTCCTCCCCTTGAGATGCCTTCTTCCACGGCACCTCAAGGTGATCACCTTGCCTTCCGTTTCCTCCGGAGCTAGTGGCTCTGCCCCGCCTCGTCTGCACACGAGGTAGAGGCCACTTCTTCTTCTCATCCAGACCTCCCGACATATCCGTAAAAGGCATCCTTCAGAGCAGATGATTGAGACCTTTTCGAGCGTGTCACACGCCTAAGTCCGCTTTTCTCAATTCTGTCTCCATTCTCGCCTTTGTTGCCTCATTTGAGCCCAAGGATGTTTGTCACGCCCTTTCGATGAGTCTTGGGTCAATGCCATGCATGAGGAATTAGAGAACTTTGAGAGAAACAAGGTCTGTCGCTTGTTGAGCCCCCACGAGGCCACAATATCATTGGAACCAAGTGGGTGTTCAAGAACAAGCAGAGCGAGGATGGGGTAGTCATCCCAAACAAGGCGAGATTGGTAGCTCGGGGTTTTCCTGTGTTGAGGGTCTAGACTTGAGGAGACCTTTGCCCTCAGAGCTCGACTTGAAGCCATTAGAATCTCGCTTGCCTTTGCAGCTTCTAAGGGTTTCAAGCTTTACCAGATGGACGTGAAGAGTGCCTTCCTCAATGGCCTTATTGAGGAGGAAGTCTACGTCCGACGACCTCCAGTTTCGAGAACCCCAAATACCCAAACCATGTCTTCAAGCTTTCAAAGCACCAGATGGACTTAGCTAAGCAGCTCCGTGAGCTTGGTATGAGAGGCTTAAGTCCTACTTGTTGAGTCATGGGTTTGAAATGGGTAAAGTAGACAAGACCTTGTTTATCCGTAGGCTTGGTAGTGACTTTCGCTCGTCCAAATCTATGTCGATGACATCATCTTTGGCGCTCTTCTCATGCTCGTTTCACAGCTTCTTGGATGTCATGAGCACCGAGTTTGAGATGAGCATGATGGGTGAGTTGACTTTCTTTCTTGGCTTCCAAATCAAGCGGACTCGGGAGGGTACTTTTCTTCATCAGGCAAGTACACTCGTGATCTCCTCAAAACCGACATGAGTGATGGTAAGCTTTGTGTCGACTCCCATGGCTTCTACAAATTTATCTTGACCAGATGAGGATGGCGAGCGCTTGATCAAAAGGAGTTTCGCAAAGATGATTGGCTCCTCTTGTACCTCAACGCCTCGAGACCGGACATACATTTTTCTCGTGTGTTTGTGCGCTCGTTTTGAGCTTCTCCTCGCTTTCACCGCCAAAGCGGTGAAGCGCATCTTCGTACTGCGAGCTACCATTGACTATGGTATCTCGGTACTCTTCCTCATCCTGTCTTTCCTTGAGAGCCTTTTCGGATGCACGAGACTTTGTCGGGTCAGAGGATAGATAGGAAGAGCACTTCCATACCGCCAATTTCTTGGCACTTCTCTTGTTTCTGGTCTTCGAGGAAGCAATCCGGTGTTGCACACCCACCGCAGAGGTCGAGCACGCGTTGTTGCAGCCGATTGTCAGAGCCAAGTGCTCGATGACTTCGACCTGCGGGACTTTGGGTTAGTTATCGACAGTGTTCCACTCTTTTGTGATAACACTTCTGCGATTAACATTGCCAAGAACCCAGTGCAGCATTCCCGGACCAAGCACATCGATATCCGCTTCCACTTCCTTAGAGACCATGTAGAGAAGGGCGATATAGTGCTCCAGCCAGGAGAGTGACCACCGGTTATCGACATTTTCACCAAGCCATTGGATAGTTCGAGGTTTTCAGCTCTGCGGGGAGAGCTTGGGGTGGTTTGTCCTTATGGACTGTAGTGAGGGGGAGCTTTGGGTTTTACTGCTTTACTATCTTATTTATGCTCTAGCTCCTTACTATTGCATTGCATTTTGGGTGCATTTGGGATTAGTCCTCCTAGCATAGATTAGAGTGCTTCTTTTGTCTAGTTGTTAGATTTCTGCTCTTATGATTCTAGGATGCTGCTTATTAACTGTTACTTATCTCACTAGGTTGAGCTCACTCACTTCTTGTAGGTTCTAGCGAGGGTTGGGCCACCCTCGGGTAGACAGGGTACGTGTTTGCTCCTAGGTGTGTTAAGTGGGCAGTTGATAGTCCTAGAGTCATATGGGGTAGATGAGAGTCAGTCTGAGCCATAGTATTCTCTATCTCTTTTCTATGCTTTAAGGACTGTCTGTTTTATGTTTTCTTTGCCAGCTTCTCGATTTATTGTTTTGGTTCAAGGGGAGTTCTTTTGAGTGCTTCTGGAGCTTAATTTTGACTTAACTCAACTTGAACTAAAAGTTGCATCTAATGTTGAGGGGGAGCTGGATCTTCTGCATTTCTAGCATTCTGCATTGTCATATAACTACATTGAGCCTTGATTATTATCCTGCTATGACATGTTTACAATGCTTTACACCTTGCCATGACTTGTGCTTATTTGCTAGATTTATCATGACTTCATATGTGTAGCCTAGTTTTTACCATGATAAGTTAATTAAAATTGCTCAACTTAAACTAAAACTTGTCATGTTAGCACTCGAGATTAGTCCTTCTTGAGCTATCCTTTTATGATTTATGCCATGTCAAATAGGCTGGGTAGAGCGTTGAATCTATATTGAGCCTTAGATTGAGCTGTTTTAGTCTCTTGATGATGCATGAGTTAGTACAACTTGTTAAAAGGCAAAAAGATCTCTTTTGTGCGAAAAAACTGATCTCACCAATTCTCTCCTATGAGACAGCTTGCCATTGCACTTGGCATGAACTTAGGGGGAGTTTTGGGTGACCTAGACTATCTTCTTAAGCTTCTCGCTTGGAGTAGTCGCATAAGGCTTGAGACCTAGCACATGATAAAACAAAAATCTGGTTGAAAACCACCATGAATTTCAAAAGAAAATATGTTTTATGTGTTCAATGTGCTTAAAGCTACAAAAAGTATCAAGTACTTTAACCAATGTTTCATTCTTGAGCATAGCACTCTATTTGGTCTCAATTTAAGCTTCTTAGCTACGCTTAGCTTATTGACATGGCCTGCATCATCCTTGGATATCTCTAGCTAGACTTTGCTCATTGATGACTTGACTTGCTCACATAATGTACCTCATTTTCAGATTGTCATCTATGTGTTCTAGCTAGCTTATACATATCTTGTCATGATCTAGATAGCCTTTTATTGAGTTATGGCTTGGTGTATTCCATTATGGTCATTCGGATAATTCTCATGGCTCTAACTCGCTTAGAATAATCAAACTTCACCATTTCATCCATTGACATGTCATTTTCTCTTGAGCATTCTTGATGTGTTTATTGCCAAAAGGGGGAGAATAGAGAAGAAAAAGCTAGTTGGGATCATTTTAGAGCTTTGGAGAACAATTTGCTCTTTTAGTTGTTGCTCTAGTGTTCCTTCTGTCGACATGGTCATTAGTTTCACTCTTCTTCTTTGGACCATGTTGGTTTCTTCAAACTCAAACTCTTCTTTGCGTTTTTTCGGAGTTTGTCAATATACTCATCAAGGGGGAGATTGAGAGACCATGTGGAGGTCGTCCCGTGTGTGTGATGTGTAATTGACATAGGTTTAGGAAGTCGAGTTTGGTTTGTGTGGTCGGACCATGTCGTTGCGCGGTGCATTCGGTTTCGGTCGAACTTTGTCGAGCTAGGTCGAACGTGCTTAAGTCGTTTATTTTTCGGTTCGATCGGTTTGGGCTTTGAATATTTTGTCTGATGCTATTGTATGGTTACAATATGTCGAGCGGTGCTATGTGATTTGTTTCTTGTCTGTGTGACTGCAGGACATCGGGTGGAGTCGTGGCGAGACACGGTGGACCGGACTAGGTGCAGGTGGCACTGAGGTCAGAACGGTCGGGATGTGTCAAAGACGACGTGGACTCGAGGTGGTTGCGAGGCGTGTGAGACGAGAAGCGCGGAAGCTTCCCGGAAAGTGCAGGAAGGGCGAAACGGGAATTTCGCAAGGCTGCACAAGCGGGAGCGGGCTCCGTTGGATTTAGCGGGCGTAACGGGGTGGAGACCCGTTAGCCGTGGGCTATAAATAGGATGGAGGGGCTGCTGCCCAAGCTGAACACTTCAAGAGTTTCTAGGGTTTCCTTTAGTCAAAAGAGGCTTTAGAGTTTGTTTTGGCTTTAGGCTTTAGTTGTTGAGGGTTGTTCCCTGCTTGTCCCCTTGCTTTCCTCAAGATGGCTGAGTGTGTTCTTGAGGTTTGAGAGTGGAAGAGGATGAGATGAAAGCTTGTAATCATTCCTCTTGTATCAATCTTGTATCTCTCTTCCTTTAGATCAATATGAGATGGTGGTTGTTGTTTGAACTTTTGTTTATTCGGCTGCTCTTCGGTGTTGGTTTCGATTCCCTGTTGGAGTTTCTCTTTTATTGCTAGTGGCAGCAATTTGTTGATGAGTTATCACTAGTGTGCTGCCAGCAATGATGTGACTGGTCGATCGGTTGATCCTGTTGTTTGCTGTGTTAAATTTTCTTTATTCGGCTTCTTCGTCACTTGTGGCGGCGCCCCGGAGCTCCCGTAAATTTCTGGGCGACGCCCTGTCGCGCGGTGCCTGTAGAGGACTGGAATGGCGCGCGCCTGTTAGAAAACTTGAGCAGTGGCGGCGCCTGAAGGTTCCCCCCA